>VDFB02000013.1:199420483-199562445 GCA_007258455.2 Sequoia sempervirens | reverse complement strand
TTGAATGAAAGGAAATTTTTAACCCTAATATAGTAAAACCCTTATTTTTAACATATATAAGAGTAAAAAGTGAAGTAAATTCTAACTATTTTGTCATTTACTTTCTTGTAGCTTGAGTTTGGTTAAGAGTGATTGAAGATGTCGAGCCAATGAGATTACATGCCTCTGAGACTAGATGTCCTATGAGATCTGGTAGCCCACGGTGAGCATTATTATCAGGTGAGTTGATTTTTCTACCTTAGCCTTGTCCTTACGATTTATTTTGTGATTTGTATGCATTTATAGATTAATTTAGGGCCTTGGATAAAAAGTTCGAAAAGTGTCCCCTTTTTGCACCAAGTGTCCCTTTTTGTCACAAAGTGTCCCCTTTTGTCATGAAGTGTCCCTTTTTGTCACAAAGTGTCCCCTTTTCTCATGAAGTGTCCCTTTTTGTCGCAAAGTGTCTTGTTTCTTTGTGAAGTATCCCAAAAGGGGTCTAAATTGTCTAAGACCCTTAGAAGAGTAGACTAGAACAATTTAGTACACCTTTTTGTTTTTTGATGTATAGATTTAAGATTGTAGAATGCTTATAGGACTTGTTTTTTCTTTTTATTTGCGGCAATGTCTAGGTAGCAAACAGATTTGTTGCCTTTGAGACCTAGCCCCGACCCTGTCAATAAAGGATACATAGATATTGCAAACCACAGGATTGTATTGGGCCTACCTCATGCTCCCCATGAGGTACCATGATGCTATGTTGATGGCACTGGAAGAGTGGTGGAATGCAGAGACATCCACATTCCATCTTCCCATTGAAGAGATGACCATCACATTAGAGGACGTCAATCACATACTTTGAGTTCCAATTCGGGGTGAGAGGGTACGTTTTCTAGTAGATCGGTCATTTTAGGAGATGGAATATGATATGCAGTATTTCCTTGGAGGTCCAATTCATGATAGTATTGTAAGGCCACAGATGGATCTAGCAATGTTGCTATATTTGCAGGCCCCATTTGTTGCACAGATTATGATGTTCATTATAGCACTAGTACTTGTCCCTGATAGTCAGGGAGCACATTTAGAGGGTGGACTAGTACATATGATTCAGGGGATGGTAGAGCACAAGACTGTGTATGCTTGGGGATGCAACATCCTTATGCACTTATATTATGATCTTGGGAGATTTTTAGTTCATGAGATCAACAACATGGTAAATTGTATGTTGCTATAGGTGTGGTCCCTAGAGCATATCACTTGAACGAGACCGATAGGATTTCCCTGTGCATCAGCCCTAGGGTGTCCTCACCCATTCAGTTATCCCTTGTGGTGGCTATGGCAGTATGGTGACTTACATTTTTGTAGAGTCTGATTCGATTGAATGGATGATGAGGAGATCATATGGAGACCTTACTAGCTTGTACTTCAGTGGCCAGATAAGACTCGTCAGATGAGGAGATTGTAGATGGATAAATTCTTGATAGATAGAAATGATTACATAGTATGACCTTTCTACTATGATCATGCCATGTGACAGTTTGGATAGGTCTAGATAGCACCCATTCCATTACCCTTTTTAGGAGATTAGTACAGAGCACTTAGAGGCCTAGTGATACTAGACAGTTTAGTGCCGATGATGTTGTCTATAATGAATTTGAGTTTGAGGATCATGATATTCCACTGATCTTCGAAGCTGATGACATTGGTACCATAGATTCCTATGAGGAGTAATGGGAAATAGCATGGCCATCCCTTGTATTCTTGATGGATGAGCCGATAGGTGGTGCAAGGCCACTCCCAGATTAGGTAGACAAGGAGGAGGATAGAGCTGAGGAGATATGGTTTAGGGCTACAAACATATTCATAGATGTGATAGATAAGGAGTATGATGAGGCTGAAAATCCTAACTATGATGGCCAGGAGGATGAGGACAAGGAGGAGGAACAACTGGTGAGTGAGGGTGATGAGACAGTAGATGAGGATCCAATGGGCCATGAGTGGGGAGAGTCAGCTCCCATTCATGTTACTAGATCACAATCAGTAGTTGCAGTAGGCACCCACACCTATAGTCATGGAGAGGCTAGCACATCCTCCATGCCCCCTACACATGACGAGGTTGTCTTCACACAACCAGCCAGAGAGCTAGGTGATGATATTTTATTTACTGTCATGCTTTATGCTTATGTTTTATGTTTAAATTTTATGTCTACATATATAATGATTTGTACTAATTATATTTATGTTTTCTATCTTGCACCTGAGGTATGAGAGACCTTCATGATCTCTATTTCCAGGTGGCTTCCGAGATAGTTCCCCCATCAGCCTACAAGGAGGCAACTAATACAGACTATATTCCCCCACCCATCATGGAGCGGGATCCAGAGTTGTTTGAGCCATACATTAGAATATGAGTATCATATGAGAGTGTTAGGAGGCGTTCCCACTGATTTGAGGCTTCCTAAGATGCTTAGTCATCTTGGGCTCCAACAGAGGTTGAGATATTTTATTCAGAGGTAGCCAGACTATAGGCAAAGAGAGATTTTTTAGTGGAGGATCGTCAAGAATCCATTGGACAGATATATAGTTTATATTTTTCTCTAAATGTACTCAATGGTTTGTGATCACAATCACATACAACCATCTCCTGATGGACTGCCTCTAGATAGATGAAAGCACCAGATCCCAAGGGGTGTAGCAGTCACAGACCTCAGTAGCATTGTATATATTGATGACATGTACATAAAAATTTGATATATATATATATATGATCATTTTATGTTTTGTTATTTATGCTTATGTGTTAAATGTTAAATGGAAATGTGATTGATTAAATAATCTTTGTAAGAGAATTTAATGAATGTCTTCATGATTTAAAATTTTTTATGTGATCTAATTAAAACTTATTCTAGTTTCTCTTAGATGCAACATTGTGATTAAGTATGTTATGTTAAATTAAATGCACCTATGCTCTAATTAAAGAACATTAAATGAATATAAGGATCTAATCTAAGCATAACACACAAGATAAACTTGAATAGAATGAAACCTAAAGTAAGATTCATATTAAATAATCACTTTAGTATCTAAGACACAAATAATTCTTTGTCAAGGATGAAGCAATGCGAGAGCACATAGAATTGCATCTACTAACTCTGACATCACTGCTTTATCATTCACACTATTCAAGACTATTAGACATAGTAATAGCACAAATGCATGGTATTTATAGGTTCTTTAAGAGGTGTTCCATCCAATTATGTTAATGTGTATGCACTAGATCCATAGATTACATTAATTGTATAAGGTCCTAACCAATTACGACTAAATTTTCCTTTATCATTAGGGTTGGCATTAACATTACGCTGATTCTTGCATAACACCATATCACCTTTACTAAATGACCGAGGGATAACATTTTCATTGTAACTACATTGCTTTCTCCTAGAGTAAGCCTAAAGGTGCTTGAGAGCATTAATTTGATGTTCATCAAGCATTTCAAGTTGATGTAATTGTTGTTCTTTATAAGCATTATCATCAATAAGTCCTTGAAGAGCAATCCTTAATGTAGGAATCTCTAACTCCAAGGGAATTATTACCTCAATATCATAGATGAGGTTATAAGGTGTAGTCCTTGTGGATAGTCTAACATTCGTGTGATAGGCCCATAGTGAATATGTTAACTATGTGTGCCAATCCTTATTATGTTTGCTAAAAGTTTTCTTTAAGATTTGTTCAAGGGTTTTATTAGTTGATTTGACTTGACCATTAGATTGCGGGTAGTAGGGTGTTGAAAAGCGATGTTGTATGTTAAATGTTTCTGAGAACTTCTTCATGTCATTATTCTTGAATGGTGTGACATTTTTGAAAACTAACGCGAAAGGCATTCCAAAGCGAGCAATAATGTGTTCCAATATGAAATGACATATGACATTGGTTGTTGTTGAACTAAGGGGAATCACTTCTACCCACTTCGTGAAGTAATCTATTGTGGTGATTATGAATGTATGTCTAGTAGAGGAAAGTGGTGATATTTTTCCAATGATGTCCAAACCCCAAATTGCAAAGGGCCAGATAAGAACTTGAGCTCAACATTCAAAAGAAAGAGCATGAATCAAATTATTATGTTCTTGACATTTGTGATATTTTTTAATTTATGCAAAGCTATCTTGTTCCATATGTCTCCAATAGTATCCTATGTGGATTAGTTTTTGGACTAATGTTTTTCCTCCAAAGTGATCACCATAAGCACGTGAATGATCTTATTGAAGTACTATGGGGATTTCATATTTTTTAAGGAATCTAAGTAAGAGACCATCAAATGACCTTCAATACAACACATCGACAAGAATTATATACTTAGATGCGAGTTTTCGAAGGAGGGCTCACATGTTCTTAGTTTTTGGCTCAATAATGGTACCATCCTTCAAGTAGTTAAATATCATATCGTACCATTCACTCAAGTGTTCCATGGTTGTTAATAATACTTCTTTATATTTGATTGATGGTTTCATAACTGTATGCACAATGAAGGTGAAATCTTTTTAAGGATCTTATGGAGATCTATAAGGGAAGATGCACTTGTCATTGCATCTGCATGATGATTATCATTTTGAGGGATGTTGTCAATGGTAAATGATTCAAATTTATCTAACAAAGTCATTGTAAGATCCTTGTATTTTGAAAATTTATCATGCTTTGCTTGATATGTTCCATTTATTTGTTTAATGACCAATCACAAATCGCCAAATATCTTAATGTCTCAAGTGCCCATAATTAAAGCAGTGGACAATCCAACGAGCAATGCTTCATACTCAACAGTTTTGTTTGGGCATAGGAAGTTTAACTGATAAAACAAGGGAATAGGCTCTCCCATGAGCAGTATTATTATAACCATCGCACTGGATCCAGTTCTACACTTAGATCTGCCAAAATATAATTCCCATGTATTAGCTTTAATTGTCAACACATTATTATCGAGGAAAGAATCATTACTAGGTAATGCTAAAGGAGAAGGAGCATCATCTAGTTGGTCGATCAAGGCTTGACCCTTAATTTATTTTTATGAAAAAAAGTTAAGGTCAGACTCAATTAACAACATCACCCTCTTAGCTAAGTGTCTTGATAAGTCTATTTCAGTGAAAAGATGTCTTAAAGAGTAAATTTTTTCCATCACATGTATTTTGGCATTTAGTAAGTAATGTCTCAATTTACTTGTAGTGAATACAAAAGCCAACAATTCTTTTTCTATCATTGCATATCATTTTCATAATCAATCAGAGTTCGGCTAATGTAATAAATAGGTTTTCTTTACTGTTTTTGTCTTGTTGAGAAAAAAATGCTATGAGAGCATGGGATAATATTGATGTATAAAGGGTAAATGGTTTGTTTTACATAACAGGTTGTATAAACAAGTGGAGTGACAACATAATATTTCAAACTCTTAAAATAATATTTACAATCGTTGTTCTAATTAAACCGAATGTCTTTCTTAAGAAGATGTGTGAATGGTAATGTTCGATCTGCTAAGGATGCCACAAAGCGTCGTATAGTTCTTCATTGTAAAGTGTGTAATTTGGAGATTTTTTAGGGGGTGGCATGTTACCTATAGCATCAATTTTCTTCATGTCCACCTTAATGCCTATGTGAGATACGATAAAACCTATAATTTTTCCACTATCTACACCAAAGACACTTTTTTCAAATTTAATTTCATGTTATATTTTCGCATTCGCTGAAATATTTTTTGAAGGACATTTACATTGTCTTGTCTTGTCAAATATTTGGCTAGAATATCATCAACATATTCTTCCAAAATCTTATGTATGTAATCATGAAATGTCAATTTCATAGCTCATTGATATGTTGTGCCTACATTCTTCAATCCAAAAGGCATCATTTCCCAACAAAATGTTCCCCAAGCTGTTATAAATGCTATTTTATATTGATATTGAGGGTTGATAAAGATTTGATTGTACCCAGAAAATCCTTCCATGAATGAAAACAAAGCATGTCCCACAGTCGAATCTACTATCATGTCAATATTAGGAAGGTGAAAGTCATCCTTTAAGGATGCTTTATTCAAATCATGAAAGTCCATACACATCCTAATACAATTGTCCAGTTTTGCGACTACAATAATGTTTGAGATCCAAGGAGAATAATCTATAGGTTTGATAAAACCAACTTCAAGGAGCTTTTCAATCTCAACTTTAACTAATAAGGCTATCTTAGGGTTCATTTTTTTAATCTTCTATCTAACAGGGTTAGTATTTTTCAGTGAGGGCTATTTTTGTCTTACAATCTTAGGGTCAATTCCCGCCATATCTGAATAAGTCCAAGTGAAAAGTTTGGGAAAGTCATGAAGTAAAGTTACCTGGTCCTCTTGTTTGTCATCATCATGGAATTTTCCTATGTTAATCAATTTTTCTTCATTGTTAATAGCCATTAGATTATCTATGGTATCTCCTAAGGGAAGTGCATTTTGTTTCAGAAATTTAGGGTTGTATTCTCCTCTATTCATATCAACTTCACTACTTTCCTCTTCGTTGAATTTTTTCTTAGTACTAATCATACCACATGTAACCTGCCTCTTTTTAGGAGGAGTAAATGGTTTGTCATAAACTCCTAGCATTTCTTTCAAGGCTTTATCATTTTTGAAAACTCCAATGATTCTTCACAATTTTTATCAATCAATTCTAGATGCTTCAAGGTGGGAGTTTTTTTAGGACTACACAGGATGGTGTTGATGTTTAATAGTGAGGGTTTCTTTGTTGTTTTCATAATCTTAGAAGGGAAATATCCCAAACCACTTTTTGTTTCTTGCATATTAGGTTCTATAAGAACAAAAATACCTTGTTATTTCTTGCCACATCCTTTTCCACTCTAACCAAATTGTTTCATGAACTCATAGCCTTTCCCATAAATTCTTTCCATTTCTTTCAGCTTTGGTGGTTTTTGATAATCTATCTCATCACAGTTTTTTGTATAACTTGTGTCTTCTTCTAAAGTAGGTGAGGTAAATGCTTGCGACTATTCTTCTGAATTTTTTGTTGACATCACCATTGGTTGTATTTTCTTTTCATCTTCTTTACTTTTGATTGTGTACTCTCCCATAAATGAAGGTATGAACTCCAAGGAACCCCAATAATCATCTAATAACTTTGACACTGTTTCGATCTCTTTTTAAATTTCCTCTTTCATAGGTTCTATGTTTGATGTTGGAATTAATGTTCTTAGAGGACTTATCGTTTCTTTTTCAACTTCTAAGCAACTTTCAAGCTTTGGGTCTATTTCAACATGGTATACCTTGTTGTTATAAACATACTTCATGATATGATGAAGATTCAAAGGAACTACATGCATCTCATGAATCCAAAGTCTTTCTTAAAGAAGATTGTATGAAAGGTCATGAGGAATAACATGAATAGGAGTTTGTAGGGTATCCTTTCTGACTATAATAGGTAAAGTAATCACACTGAGTGGGTTGATTTCCTACATTATCAAATCCTCAAATCAAAAAGGAGTCCGGTTCAATTTTTTATTTTTCCACACCCAATCTATCTAAGAGCTTCACATTGAACACATGAAGAGATGAGCCATTATCAAAAAGGGTTCTTTTTATTCATGTTCTATTGAATTTGGCTATTATCATGAAGGAATCACATTTCTTTCTCATCTCCAAGAGAGGGAGCTCATGTTGATGGAAGGTAATGTCTACATTAACTGTATTAATTCCTTGTATTAGAGCTTCCATATTACTTGCATTTGTATTAGGAGGGATCACAACTTGTTGTAAGGCTGTTTGAAGCATGGTGTGATAATTAGGAGAGTTTTGAATTAAGTCCCATAGGGAAATCTTTGCAAGAGTATTCTTAAATTGTTTAACAAGATCATACTCCTTTCCACTATGTGAAGGAAAATGAGGAGCACTAGGCAAGATGGGATTAGGCAAAGGTAAAGGTGTTGTAGTTGGTTGTTTTGGTTGTGGATTGTTTCTAGTGTTATATGTATGAGAAATGGTGTTATTACTTGATTGTTATAAAACATTGTTCTTAGGTGGTTCAAGAGTGTAAACATGTGTGTTTTGAGTTTGAGGTTTGTGTGAAGGTGGGTAAAGGATAAGTTGAGGCTTAATCACATTAACATCTCTTGCTTTTGGTTTGTCATAAAAAGCCTTAGTGGATGAACTTTGTGAGATAAAATCATCAAGGGCTTCATCTACCATGTCAAATTCATCATTATTAAAAGGCTTGAGGGTTAGGTTAACTTGGAAGGAGAGATTTGACATAGTCAAATAACTATACTTTCTGCAAGTGGCTTATCTATTTGTTCTTTTTTTTGGTTTTGTTTTCTAATGTATGCCAAATGTACTCTAATCTAATTGGACTAGGAACTAATGCTAAAAATGAATAGTGCAAGAATCTAATTCTATCCACAATTGTATTGAATGTAAATTACGCTACTTCTAATGATTTGAATGTAACCGTAAGTATGCAAATTGAAACAAAATGATTCTAACAACAAACATAAGCTAATAGGGAATTTAACTCTATAAAATGCACTTCAAAATTTGCACTACCCAGGATTGATTCACCCAGAGGGGTGTATGTGTCCTAGTGGGGATTTAAAAAAAAAATCCAAAATTTTCAATTGATTTTTATGCTTTTTATGTTGTATGATCAGTAATGTAAGTGCAAATGCATATTTGTATGATTTTCATTGATTGAAGATGTAAAAAATGCAAGCTATATGAGCTTTCACTAATGCAAAATTTAGAAACCCTAGAATGCCAATTAACTAATGCAAACCCTAATGCAATGTCAATGCAAGAAATATCTAGGATGATGATGCACTCCAAAAAAAATTTATAATGTTATAAATGCAGGCTCACCAAAATGAAACAATGGAAAATGGGGTAGGATGCTAGATTGTGTGGCTTAGGAAATAGAGCACACCCACTTTCCAATTATTTCATGCAAGGATAACCCTAGAGATCTCAATGAAAAGGAGAAAGAGATATTTCAATAGGGTTGTACTAGGGGCTGATTGTAAACTAGTGAGGGGTTTTCCACCAAGCTAGGGCTTGGAAAGACAAATGCAATGCTTAACCCTAATTGAATTTAATCTTTCACTAAATGACCTAGAAATGTAAATAAAACAAAAGAGAAAGATGTAAGATGAAATGTGTGCACCTAGGAATCTAAAGAAAACTTGAATGAGCTTTGAAACAATGAAAAACCTGAATTTTTAACCTACTGGGACTCATACGCCATTCTGGGTGAAGCAGTACCAGATTTTTGTTTCTATACAATAACAAGTTTATGGAAAAAGGGTATCTGAATCTGCAAAAATCTTGAAAAACACCTATAGTGGGACTCATTTGACACTTCAAGCGAATCAATCCCATTCTACTTTTTTGGGAATTCAAATTTAAGATCTACACTTCAACACCTACTATTTTCTCCCAAATAGATTTTTGGATCCGAATCTATGAAAATACCTACAAAATAGAATATAGAATTAATTTGCTTATGGGGGGTTTGCCTCAGTCAAACCCCTAGTTTGGTAATTAAACCTTGATAGAAATGATGAAATAGGAATGTAAATCCCAACCTTAAGTGTGTCTAAAATTAGGAAATCTAAAATGCAATGCAACCCTATTCTAATGTGTTAGAATGAGATGCATGAATGAGATATGATAATGGATGAGTCTCTTTGAGAGATCTCTAATCAGCCAAAGGAGCCTCAAAAATTCTTGTACCTTCCTTAGGATGAATGTAGATTGATAATGGAGGATAGAATCACTTAGGAAACAAGTCATTAGGCTTGGCTTGATGGCTAGTTGCATCTCCCGAACCTAGAATCCATCATGATTCACCATAGACAACCATGATCAACTCTTGACAATGCTAGATCTTGAATGAAAGTGAGCTTGAAGACCTACAAAAAATATTTAATGCTGCTCCAAGATTTCAACTTCGCTTGCTTTTCAAACTTGAATGCTCTTGTGAAAGAATGCTTGAAGACTCTTGAATGATTAGATCTTGGAATTTCTCTTGAAAATGCTTTCTTAGATGAAAAAATGACTTAAAATCTTTCAACCATACTTAACCATTATTTAGGTCTCAAAGGCTGACATCAACCAACAATTTAAATTAAAAAGCTGATTTTCTCACTCAAACCCTAAAAAATCCCCAAATGGGACTCATACGTCAACCCTAGCATATGGGTTCCACCTAGGGGGAATCATTCACCCAAGGTGGCAAATGAGTCCCACCCTAGATTTTTAGGATGGGTTTTTTTTTTAAATGATGTTTTAGATTATTTTGTCAAGTTTTTAGCTGAAATAAGCCTCAAGATCTGAAATAATGGGTCTTAGGGGCCTATTAATGATGAATTAAAGGGTAATTAATGCAAGGGTACCAAAATAGATCCAAATTAGATAAGGAATTGTACTATCTCCAAGAAGGGAGTACAATTTTTGTTGCCATAGGATGTATGATTTTTCTACTAAATTCTTGATGGATTCATCTATTTTTTTTAAGATGATCCTACAATTATCCTTACACACTTGTGAAATCCCCTTAAATATTAATCTTTAATCTAGAGTAGGTACAAACTAAACCTAAATCTAGGCATGACAAAGGATAAATGGATAATGGTATAAAATTATAAGAGTTCAATTAATTCTTCACTAAAAATAATATAAAATAAGATGAGTGATACCTTTGGTTCATTTTTTTTTCAAATGATAATGTGATAAAAGGTAAAATTTCTTTACACTCATACTTTTGTTAAGATTTCCATGTCCAAAAGAATGCCTAAATTTATTTTCTTAGACTCCAAATTTTGTAGCTGGAGATAAAATATCGAAATAGAATATTTAACTTTATTAATTCTTCAAATTTAATGCAACTTTCCATATTAGTAAGGACTTTTTTGGAATTTTTGTTTTGTTGATAAAGAAGGTTTTGGGTGTTTAGTTGATTATGTTGTAATTTATTCAATGGAGGATCTTAGCAATGGGGATCTAAAAATAGAGATCTAACTATTGATAAGAATAGGCTAGATGATAGTTTAAAAATTATAATTGTTGCTCCTCTACTAATTGATGAATATACTACTTTTCCTCCTATGGAGGAGACCCAAGTGAATCAATTGGAATTAGGAGATGATGTAGAAATTTTTCTCAAGTTTATATAGGTTGAGAAGGGATTCCAAGAGACTCCTTTAGATTAGGTTCTTATAAATTTTAAGTATACTAAACATAAATAGGGTATACCTAATGCAATTTATATTGTGAGAGGGATTCTCTTGGGGTTCCATCGGATCAAATCAATCTAATTGAAATGCATGGTGACTTTTTTAATGGAATGTCTAATAATTTTTTTTAAATGAGAAAAAAAATTAGAAGAGATTGTGGATGAATATCTAGAGGATGATGATATCTTTGATGAAGATGCTCTATCTATTATTTATCTACTACTATCAAAAAATTTGAGATAGTGAGATTTGAAAGAAAGATGCAAGGAGGGCGTAAAAATAGATCAATGAAGACATAAGAGGATATTGTTGCTATAGTTTATAAAAATTTGGATATAAGAGAGTATCTAACTCTACTAGGATTCCATTAATTTATTTTCATGGAATGTCACTAGCATTAAACTGGCATTCTTTGAAATTTCATATAAAATATAATTCTAGATTTAGTTTTTTTCTTACAAGAAATGAAATTGTTCAAAAATGTCAGGAAATATTTTATGTAATATTTACAAATGGAATTTTTTACTGTTTTAAAGGTGTCTTAATAGGTATTTTTTTTCTTTAGAATCATCAAAAGCTTTGGGTAGACCTCCTTTATTCTCATTAAATTAGATGCTATGCAAATTTGAATGTCTTACTTCTCACCTTTCCTTTTGAATTTTTAACATTTCTTTTTTGACTAGTCATGTTGTAAAGAAATAATTCTTGAATATGATTGGATATCTTCTAGTGGACCATAGGGAGTAACTACTTTTCTTGGGAGGAAATTCATTCCATTATTTATTCTAAAGAAAATTTTGGTAGGCTTACCCATGCTACCAAATATTAATTGGATTTTTTTTTTATATAGTAATTCAAATGCTCCATTTTTGCATGATATGTAAGGTCAAACAAAATTTGTCAACTCCCATAGCTTTTGCATGAGTTGAAATGAAATAAATAATGTAAGCAAGTAGTAAAGTAATGGTTTATAAATTACTTTATCTTTTGTCATAAAAATGCAAAAGTTGAGCAAATCCACAACACCTAGTAAAGTAACTCATCATTGATTACTTTATTATTTGTTCTGATTGATTAACTTCATATAAAAATCATGCAAAATCAAAACCGGAGTTGAACTAGAGCATTTGGGCTTGATTTTCAGTTAGATGGATAATTTTAAGGTCAACTTTGGTCAAACTAATTGTGACAATGAGTTTGAGGCTATTGAATTTTTTTTACTGTAGTAATTCAAATGCTCCATTTTGCATTCAATAACAATCTAATGGTCTCTTTATGTAGAATAATAAAAGATCTCAATTTAGTAACATTGATAAAAAAACTGTTGGTTTATTTCTTACCCTAGATGATTGGTTTTAAATATTTGTTACAAGAGTTCATTTTTCCTACCTTTGGTTCTAATCATTATTTTATTTTCCTCGATTTAATTAAGGATAGTTCATTTGCAAAATATCTATTCATGTTTGAAATTATGTGGTTTTGTGATGGTATTTTTTTATTCTCGTAAAATTTGATGGATTCAAGAAATTAAAGTTAATGCTCCAAGATATTTTATATTTACAATAAATTTCATTTCCTCAAACAAGTTAAATTCTAGAATATATTTATATTTAAAAAAATATTTAAAGAGAAGATCAAACTTGAGGTAAAGTAAAAGGATATTAATAATATTGTTATGAAATTAGGCATGTGAATCATAATATTTTGTGAGCTAGGAGAAATAATTGATGTGGCCTTTACATAAAATGTAGTACTAGGAGGAAATTAATTGGAACTTAAAATCTAGAGAATATTGGTTTAAAGAGGGGGATAGAAATACAAAACACTTCCACGATTCCATAAAAGTGAGAAGCTCTACTAATCATATTTCTAGAACTAAATATAAATATGGTCTTTTTCTAAATTATACTCAATATATTAAAAGGGAAGTAATTAATTTATTTAAGGATCTACATTAATGCCATCAGATATTGACAATAATGAGTATTCTTCAATGCACTCCAGAATTAAGTTTTGATGAATAAAATATAATTATTTTAAGACCTTTTGTTATGGATGAAATTAGAGAGGTTATGTTTCTATGTATGATGATCATACTAGGTCTAAATATTTTTCAATCTATTTTCTTTAAAAAATAGGGTTTTTAGGAAAGGATATTTGGATGGTGTTGGAAGAATCCTAACATAGTTAATATATGTTGAAGGAAATGAATAATTTTTTTATTTCTTTAATTCCTAAGAAGGAAAATCTTCCTTAGACTTTCTCTAACTTTTATCTCATTTGGTTGTGCAACACTACTGAAAAGTTTATCATAAAATATATGACTACAAGGTTGGGTTTGATTATCCTAGAGATCATTGAACACATGAGCCTTGTACATAAGGCTCTCCATTTCATAAGGAAATAAAAAATATTATCTATGGATATCAAATTGACTATAAAAAATCTTAAAATTGATCCCTTCTTCAAATTATTAGAAATTTTGGCTTCTCTAATTATTGGTTTTATTTTATTCATGCATGTATTTCCTTGACTATTTTTTTGTCCTTACAAATGGGAATCATGTGAAATTTTTAAAATTTTGTAGAGATTTATTCTAAAGAGAGCCCTTCTCTCAATTCCCTCTTATGATAATGGTTGAATATTTAGGTCATTAAATTACTATTGCACATACTAATGTAGTTTATGAATATATTATATAGTATATTTAAATGTATAGCAATCACTCATTCTTAATTTTCTAATGACACCCTCCTTCTTGGTCTTGGTTCAATGGTTGAGTAAAAAGTAATTAGGAGAATCTTTGATCAATATTACCAAACTTATGGTAAATCCATTGAAAAGGATAAATTAAGATCCTCTTAAATTATCTTCTCTTTTTTAGCATAAAATTAAATAGTTTTTAGGTTTAAACTTTGTTCTCTTTGTAGTATTTATATTGGTGTTCCAATTTTCCTTGTTCTTGTCTCTCAATTTTGGAAAAATATCTTATCATCCATTTAGTCTAAACTATATAGTTGTAAAGGTGGATGAGTATCCTTAGAAGATTGCTACTAATAAAATTATCTTTTGTAGAGTCCCAATCTTTATGTCATAATTTTTAAAATAAATTTCCTTAATTACCTCTTCTATGGAAAAAATTATCAAATCCTTCCTTTGAGGTAACATATGTAGTAAGAAAAAGATGTTGGAATTTTTAAGTAGGATGGAGCAATAAACTAGTGAATTAAATAATGTAGATTAAAAATTAAGTAGGATCCGGTTCGAATTCATTCTCCTGATGTGGTTTTCTTGTAGGAAACTAAGTTATCAGTGGATAGTATGTTATGTGTGGCTTCTAAGATTTGGGGTCATGGTCAATGTCAATGTGTGGGTGCTTTTGGTAACTCTGGTGGAGTGGCTTGTCTTTGGGATCCTCGGAAAGTTAGTCCATTTTGGTGGATCTCCTATAGTGGCTCGATTTCTTGTGTTGCTTCTCATCTGGAGTCAAGGGAGAAAGTTCTTTTTTCTAATATATATGCTCTGATTGATTTCCAAGGTAAAGCTTAGTTGTGGGATCATGTTAGATATGTGAGGTCTTTGGATCCTTACCTATCTTGGATCTTGGCTGGGGATTTCAATGCTGTCATTTCTTTAGAAGAGAAGAGAGGAGGTAGTGCTCCTTTGGAGCCTTCCTCAAGGCTCTTGCAAGATAATATGGCTCTTTTGAGGTTAGTTGATATTAAGCTAGCTAATGGAGTCTTTACTTGGAATAATAGGAAGATTGGAGATGCTGCTATTTTAGAAAGACCATATAGATTTTTGGTGTCCAGTTTTTGGATGGGGGACAGGTGGATGATTAGTTCTGAAATATTGGATGGTCAAGGTTCTGACCATTGGCCAATTAAGCTTGTGGCTAAAGTGCCTCAACGATGTGCTAGACAGACTTTTAAGTTCCAACTCGTGTGGCTCAAGGATGAATCTCTTCATGATATGCTTCCTGGCTAGTGGGATCTTGGGAAGCCAGCTTATGGCACTGCTATTTACTCTTTCTCAAAGAGGCTTTAGTATGTTAAATATAGGTTGAAAAAATGGAATAGGAAACATTTTGGTAATTTGTTTCATGAAAAATAGAAGGCTTAGGATAACCTGGACTTAATCACCAGGCAGATTCATGATCAAGACCTCATGGAAGAGTGAAGTTTGTTAGAGGTTGTTGCAACAAAAGAGGTTGAGGAATGGGAGTTAAGAGAAGATTTTTTTTGGAAACAAAAATCCCGTAT
The DNA here is from genome assembly GCA_007258455.2 of Sequoia sempervirens. NCBI lineage: Eukaryota > Viridiplantae > Streptophyta > Pinopsida > Cupressales > Cupressaceae > Sequoia > Sequoia sempervirens. The sequence continues at coordinate 199,546,945 of VDFB02000013.1, read as the reverse complement.
TGAATGGCTTTAGGCTAGTGATAGGAATACTTCATTTTTTCATAACTCAGTTAAAGATCAGAGGAAAGGTAATGTTATTTCTTCTCTCTTGTTGTCTGATGGGGAAATTTTTTCCTCTTCTACTTCTATTTGTGTTGAATGCATTCGGTATAACTCTACATTATTTTCTAAGGATTTGCCTCCAGCAGAGGAGGATGAAGCAAGGATTTTGGAGTGTATCCCGCAGCTAGTGTCTAATGAAATGAATGAAATGTTGCTTTCTCCTATTACCTTGTCAGAGCTTGAGAATGTTGTGTTCCAGATGAAGAAAGGTAAGGCCCCTGGGACTGATGGATTCCTAGTTGAATTCTTTCAGGAGTTCTGGGAGGTGGTTAAGTTGAACCTCTTAGAGGTTGTTCAGGAATCCCTCATGTATAAAAAAATGTTGAAGTCTTTGAATGCAAATTTTTTATCTCTCATTCCAAAGAAGGAGGGAGCTACTTCTTTGGATCTTTTTAGGCCTATTGTGTTATGCAATGTTGTTTATAAGATTATTACTAAGTTGGTTGCTGAAAGGATGAAACCTTGGCTTGGTGGGTTAATCTCTGAGGAGTAGGGGGGCTTTGTTGTTGGCATACAGATCATGGATGGTGTTGTTATTGCTGCTAAGACCATCCATTCTATGGAATCCTCAAAAGAAAAATCTATGTTTATCAAGTTGGACATGACTCAAGCGTATGATCGAGTTAAATGGAACTTTTTGTTTAAGATTCTTGGAGATTCTAGTTTTTCTAGTGGTTGGATTGATTGGGTCAGGAGTTGTGTTACATCTTCCTCCTTTTTGGTGCTTATCTATGGTGAGCCCACATAGTTGTTCGGTGCTTCTAGAGGCCTCAGATAAGGAGATCCTTTGTCTCCCTACTCATTCGTCCTACTTGTGGAAGGCTTGGGGTGGCTCATTCACACTCAGGTTGCTAGTGGCTTGATTCAAGGTTGGATCTAGGGAAATGATATTCCCCCTCAGTCTCATCTTTAGTTTGTAGATGATACTACCTTGATGGGTAGGGTGAAGGTTGAGGAGGCTCTCAACTGGTGTAGTGTGTTGGACAACTACTTGGCGGCCTCTGGGCAATGCATTAATGAGAGGAATTCTTCCATCTACTTCTTCCATACTCCTAAGGCTATCCAAAGGAGAATAGCAGGTATTCTTTGTTTCCAGATTGGTTCACATCCTTTTTCCTATCTTGGAGTCCCTCTTGCCATTCGTTCTCTCCCTAAAAGGTTTTGGCAAGAGACTCTTGATAAGTTTCAAAGATTGGTAATTCATTGGACTTGTAGGTGTCTTTCTTCAGCAGGTAGAGTGACTCTTCTAAATTCGGTGGTATAGGATCTCCCTCTTTATAGGTGCTTTGTTCTTTCTGCTCCATCAAGTTTTATTAAATATTTTGAGAGATTGTATCATCAGTTTCTGTCATCTAGAAACTTTCTTCATAGAAAATGGAGCTTGGTAAAGTGGGATGTTGTTTGTAGGCCAAAGCAGGAGGGGGGACTTGGTCTATGACAAACTGATTTGAATGGTCAAGCCTTGGCTGCTAAGTTGTATTGGTGTTGGTGTTCATAACAACATATGTGGTGGGCTAAAATTCTTACCTTCAAATATTTGGGTGCGGTGGAGAGTATGGAGGTTGCAAGATTCATTATGGAGGGTAAAGGTTCTATGATCTGGACTACCCTCAAACAGGGTGCCAAGCTAGTTAAATAGGGACTTTTTTGGATTTGTAATGGGGATCAAGATGATTTTTTCTAGCATGATTCCTGGGATGGACACCCCGCCATTATGTCTTCTCATCCTCACCTTCAAGACTTGTGCCAGATTTTTGAGGAGGCGAGTTGATGTCATGTGGCTGACTTTAAATCTCAAAAATCATTGGGTTAGATTACTGTGTCCAGGTGGAAGGACCCTTTGGAAGGGCCTCTTGGTGGTGTGATGGAGGATCATCAAGAGCTTGCTAAGATTCTATTGGACCATGCTTGCAATTATCTTCATGGGAGAGATGTGCTAGCTTGGGGTCCTGATTTGAAACAAAAAAATTTCAGTTGCCTCTGGTTATCAGGCTTTGGATAAACAGGTCTTTGGGAGCTTTGAGGTTTCTTGGTGGAAGCATGTTTGGAATAAATTTGCCTGGTCTAAGTGTAATTTTTTTCTCTTGGCTTGTGGTCCAAGGTAAGTGTCTTACTTGGGAAAATCTTTGGAAACGGGGGTTCCAGGGCCCCTCCATGTGTGTTCTATGTGGTCAGCATGAAGAATGCTTCTCACATCTCTTTTTTTAGTGTTCTTTTGTTAAGACTATCTGGCATCACTGGTGGAATCTCTGGAGCTTACCGTGTTGCCATGTCTCTTCTTTGGATGATTTTTGGAGGAGATAGGGATTATCTCCTGCCACAACCTCTTTTCTTAAAATTGCTTGGAGCATTGGCCCTAGTTTGATTGCTTGGAAAATTTTGTTGGAGCGTAATAGTCAAATTTTCTTGGATAAAAAATTGATCATGGGGCAACTTTGGAGGTGAATCCTTGGGGCTCTGCAAGAGACTTTGACTACAAAGTGTGACTTGTCTATGCCAGTTGATCCTGGGAACTTGGGTGTAGTTAATGCACTGGGTCTTGTTGCAGGGGATAGGAGTAATTTGAGTAGAGTGCATTGTAGGTGTGGGCGTGAGAGGGTTGCTCGTGATGGCTTTCAGTGTTCGCCTGCTCTGGGGGAGCTAAAAATCAATACGAATGGGTCATGTAGGGGTAATCCTGGGCATGCTGGAGTTGGTGGTATTGGTAGAGATAGCCTAGGAGTGGTTATTTTTTTCTTTTCTATGTATCATGGTTTGCAAACTAATAATCTTATGGAGGCAAGTGCTATTCTTATCGCGATTGAGCATGCAGTTGGCCTTGGGTGGCGGTGGATTGTTTGTGAGTCTCATTCTCAGGTGGTTATTGATATGTTGAATAAGCGACATTTAGAGGATGTGAATTGGCAGCTAGCTGTGGTTTTCAAGCAGGTTATTTCTATGTGCTCTACTTTGGAGTCCATTGTGTTCTACCATATTTCGCGGGAGAGAAATAGGGTGGTTGATGGGCTGGCTAGATGGGAAATGGAGAGGACTGATTCTTGGTATGTGGATGATTGGGGCAATCTTCCTAATGACATGGCCCCTATTCTTGAGGAGTGGGTTGCTGAGTATATGAGGTGCTTCTTGGGTGTGAATTAATTCTTTTTTTTGTTGGGCCCCTTGTGGGTTTGTTTCTTTCGACTTTGTAATGTTGCTCTGATTCAATAAAGTTTTTACCCTCTTTTTAGTTTTAAAAAAAACAAAAGTTAGTTATTTTTTAACATGGTCCACCCTTTGGGCTACATCAAAAAATAGTTATTCATTTCTATTAAGATATCTAGCCAAAAAATTGTTATAGTATTACATAAACTTGTGGAAATTTATTGTGTGCTCCAAATATAATGTTGCACTCTCTTCACTATTTATGATCGACACTAACACACACTACTACGTGTTCACTTTATGTAGAGCTACAACCATATAACTTCCATCTTGTGTTTTTTGCTATGTGTAACTTCCAAACTACATGACCTTACAACTTCCATTTTTGTAAAGCTATTTTCCTTTGATTCATAGCAAAGAAAATTGATAATTGCTAGTAGTTACAAATTCTTTATTCAACCTAAATCACTTACAATTTCTTTATTGAAAATTGGGTAATTTTTTGTTTGAGGGCACTCCCCCCAAGCCCCTGACTAGGGGTGCTACCCCTATCAATCCCCCTAGGGGCGTTGCTCCCAAACCCCCATTGTAAGATCCACCCATGTGCCCTAATCGAGGGGGTGGTCCCCCCGGAACCTACAAGAGGGGCTCAAAAAAATAACAAACTAAGAAACTAAAAAAATATTCCTCTTATTTCTTAGGACTTAGTTTTTCTTCTAAAATGTTTGGGGGTTTAGATGTAAATAATTTATTTTTTGTTAGAATTTGATTCTTGGATAAAATATAGTGTGAGAATTTTATAATTATCATGATTCATATGGATTGAGTAGAATTTCTAATGTTGAAAATTCTTATAAATGTTTCATCATCTAGAATTTTATTATTTTTTATAGTTTTTTCTTCTTGAAATATTTATCTTGGTAGATCTAGAGTAGAGATTCGACTCCTTTTTTATGATTTTTGAAATGGGTATCCAAATTTGGGGTCTTGTTAAATTGTAAAGGATGCTTGTATAGAATTATCTCAATATTTCATTACTAACATAATGGATTGTTTTTAAATTATTCTAATAATATATTTTTGTGAATTTTAGACATATTTTTTGGCATTTCATTCATTAGAGAATCAAAAGAAGTTATTTAAAGATGAGCTTTCCAACATTTTTTAGTAAGTTTAGGTGAAGATGATGTTACATGGACTGGTGCTAAGACTAGTTCATATATTATTAGAGATGGGTATCCTTCTTAGATGGTGAAGTAGTCCTTTGGAAGATATTGGGATTTTGTTATTTCTGGTAGTAAAGGATGTCTTTCTAGGGTACTGGATTTTTCATAGCTAGTACTTATGAAGGAGGGGAATTGCTACTCCCAAGTCTAAAGATGAATAGGGTCTATAGGGAGAAAATTTCCCTTAGTCACCTCAAGACTAACTAAAATGATCAAGATGAAAGAGTTTGCAAAAGTGTACTAGAAGTAGAGTTTTTGGAATAAAAATAGACAAAGGACTTCGGGGATCGAAAGAGCAGATTATAGAGATTTTTGAGACAAAAGGAAGAGATCTCAGCCAAAGGATGTTTGCATGTGAGTAAGAAAACATAAAACATTGTCATCTCATTGACGTTTTGGTGTCTCATATGGACAAAGAACTAAATCTTCACATAGAAATCAAAGTATCTACTGACTATTCTAGATGAAAGGTCTATTTAATCTACTAACTTAATACAAACAATGAATGTTGATAAATGAAAAAGAGAGGGAAAGATAGCCACTCACAAGAGGTTCTACAATTTGAAGCCTCTTGTAAAGCTTCAAATGAGCAACTTGCACACAAGACAAATGGGGAAAAATGTTGGGGCTATTTTGGGGCTTTCCTTAGTCAAACCCTTGTTTTGGTTTTCCCACCTCCGGGTGATCCCATAATACTAGTTTACAATTTTTGGCCAAACTGGACATTGAACTAATTTTTTATAACTAAATCTTCACTTTCAGACACCTATAGCGGCTAAACTGTGAGGAATTTGAAGATGATGAAAACTAGTGATTTGTGGCATTTTATCTATAGATTATAAATATATTTTTTTCAAATTTTTGGAATCAAATTGCACTTCTTTTTCCATCTCCTTTGAAAACTAGTTTTTTTCAGTAAACACCATTTTTAAGGAGTGGCGCTCACCGTATAACACATAATTTTTTTTCCATGAAGGATAAAATTCTATATTTTTTAATCTAGATTTGTAAATATGATATCTAGTGCTTCCAATTGGTTTTGTAGTTTTTTATTGAATATTTTTTCTTTAATCAAGTTTATAAGTCAAACTAAATACAATTCAGACATAGGCGGACTGTATAACACAAATTGTTTTGTATGTATCAAAATTTTATTTTATTTTTTGTTGGATCAAGGACTTCAATATTTGGTGCACTCATATTTAAAAAAAAAATTGATAATCTTCTATTTTTTCACATGTGCAGAACAAAGAGCTTGATTTTTGGTGAAAAATCTACATTCATAAGAAATAAAAATATAAATCTAATAATAAAATTAAATTTATTTAAAATTATACTTTTTGGGAAGCTTATAATAAGGAATACATACATTACAAAAAAAATAATTTTAAATGAATTCATTTGATCCCCCAAAAGGTAAATCAAAAGTGGTTTTTTATCAGCATTTTGATAGGTGTAAAGGATACTCTGTTATAGGTATGGTTTGAAACTAGTAGGATTCTATCCAAGGGGGTTTGATCTAAGGTAGTTTTATAAAACCCTCTTCAATTGGAATGATTTAAATGGATATTTTTAAGGCTTAAATCATTATATTTTCTAAAAATATGTGATTTCAGCAAAAAATAGAATCTCCCAGAAATTGTAAACTAGGTTTGTGGGATCACCCCTCCACAGATAGCCAAATAGATAGAGAGAATAAAAGACACAAATTGAATTAGATACAAGAGTGCTAAAAGAAAACCCCGCTATGGAGGAGAAATGATATCATGAAATAGAAACAAGAGTGATAAAATAATACCACACAATGGATGAGAACCTATATCATGAAATAGAGACATAATAAATATGCTAGAAAAGAGATAAGAGAGTAAGAAAGTAATTTACCAATAGTCTATGGCTCACTCTTTGCTTGATAGACATGACATTGAGTGCTTACAAGAGAGCTTTGGTATTTTGTGATACTTCAATCTGGTAGAGCTTCACTGTCGAATCATGATGTAGAAGAGAGAAGAAAGTTAAAGTGTGAGAGAGTGAGAATTCTTGCAAATGAGAGAAAAAAAGAGATTTTTGTGTAACTGCAAGGGCTAGAAGAGCTGTTACAATCAAAAAATTTCCATGATGACATATGTCATGGGCCAAGATTCTGAGATTCCTTATTTGAACTCACAAAGCTTGGGGATGCTAGCATGCCATGAAGACATCCATGTGTGTGCAAGAATCCAACTAATATTTTTATGAGAAATGAAGTGGTGGACTGTTGTCGCTTCATCATTAGTCCTTATGGAGTTAAAATCATGAAATTTTGACTCATAAGGTTCTTGTCATAGATGTGACTGGGTGCCATAAATGTGGGGGGAAAGTACACAAATGCAAAATTTCCATGGGGTGAAATTTAATGACATTGCATTTGCCCCCACTTGAGTGAGATAAGTTTTGAGAAAAATTAGCTACTCTAAAGTAGAAAAGAGAACATTAGTACAGTCCTAAAAATTGAAAATTTTATGGATTTGCATGACAAAAAGGATACTGTAGAGGCCACAGAGGTTGAGCAGGTGAATACTAATGATGTCCCAAAAAATCAAGCTTAGCGAGAAACCACAACATCATATGTGAAGTTACATTCTAAAAAACTCAAATTTATGTTCACTCAAAAGTCAGAAGAAGCTACCAAGGCGAAAAGAATTCTCAAGAAAAAATTGATGGTTTGAAAGAAAAATATGATGAAGAGGTGAGTATATTCCCCTTGTTGTTTTTTCCCTCAGCTAGGTGGGTTGAAAATAGGAAAAATGGAAGGACCACATTCATCGAGAAAAAGGGGTAAAAAATGACCTATATATACCCAAGAGGGCCCACAGAAGGGTCATTTCCCTATTCACCATAAGAAAATTGTTGACTTTTGTGAAAGAAAAGTCACTTAAATGCCTCACAAACATGATTTTTAGGATCTGAGGATCAATAAATTGCATCAGGTGATAGCCCATTGTGATGCGGTCAATGAGGTATGTTGGTTGTAACACTGTGTCCTTTTTTAGGTATTTTTAAAGGTTTTTGAAATATGAAGCAATGTATGCATCTAGTCAACATGAAGGAATCTAGCCAACATGCTATCATCCAAGAAATGTGTTGGTATCCTTCATCTGTGTTTTCATCCACCATGTGCGTTGTCGTCCAAGTAGCTTTCATGGTGGATGATCCTGGAGATAGTAGCACATAGCGAAAATGTCTACATGATATGCCTCTTTTCGAGAGGTCACTTAGAAATTTTTTTGATGTATAAGTTAGAATTTTTTTGATGTAGATGGATTTGATATAGAATTTACTTATGTTTTATAGGATTGGCTTGAGATGTGAGAGAACAGAGGTTGAAATGTACTCAATATGCTATGAGATTAGGTGGGTTGGATGGATCCCAATGATCAAGATCATCTCTGATGGGTAGGCCTATGGTGGGTCTATAGAATACCTAAGATGTTGTATCATTTTTCTATGTTGATACACTCATGGAGCACTACGATTTCATGACCCCTACTTTCCACCTACCATCAAGAGAGAGGATGGTCACTCTAGAGGATGTATATTGAATCACTGGCCTACCCATCCATGGACGACAGGTGGATTTGGATGACACACTCTCACCTTAAGAGGTGCTAGATGGGAAACAATAATATGTGGGGTGCAAAAACCCTAACAACACCGCCAACAACATCTACATACAGTGGTTTGAGCATAGATAGGTGGCAGTCCCATTACTAAGGAGGGTGATGGTGGTTATAGTCGCCCTCTAAGTTACCATGGATGGGTGAGCCTCCCACCTACATTGGGGCATCATCCATACTATTTAGAAGATGGAGGAGTGATGGACCATTTTATCTTAGCATTGCAAGATGATCGTTCACCTGTACCATGAGTTAGGCCAGTATGGTGTAGAAAAGAAATGTCGAATGTGAAAATTTTATAGGAATTGCTTCACCTCTTTGTTCTTAAATGAAGTTCTATTGTCAAAAGAAAGGGTAGAAGGCAATCTGGAATGATCTATGAGATTGTTTAAAATAAATCTACATATTGCTTCAACATTTTTGGATTGAATTGAAACAACTTTGAACCATTTCATAAAGTAATGGACGTATTAGTAATGATGCAGATATGTCCCTTAGAAGAAAGAGATAATATGTTAGGCTTGTGTCAAATTGTGTCTTCTTGTGTCTTATGAAATTATGTCTATTATGTTTGTGGTGAGATCACGGCTAACTTTGCAGGATTGAAGACCCCTATCATCTTCGTATCTTGGTGGATCTCCCTCTTTCACATTGAGGTAGGTTAGATTGAAGGTATTCTTCCTTGATTGTTTTTTTATATTCTCTTCAACCTCTTTCTACTTTATCTCACATACACATTGACACGTATGCTTGCTAAAGTCAATGTAATGGAATAAATTTTCTCTCCATGCAATTTCCCATTGATTTACCCTCATTTTAGCCTTACAAGTTTGATAATGCAAAAACCCAACTCTTTTTCTTTTCTTTCTCCATGTTTCCTTTTCATTTAGCATGAGTGAAGGGAATTTCTATCAGGGATGTGCACCTGTTGCATGAACATCTACACATTGTGCTAACGTCTTGACAAGATTTGTGTATTAGGAAATGGTAAAGATGTTATGATTCTTTTTCACCTGTGATAATAACATCCCCTTTTCAAATCTTTACTGTCAGGAATGACTATTTTACTTCACTTTTCCTATTTGAATGCACTTTTTTCACTCTTTCAAGCTCTCTCTCAATTCTATTTGATTCTCAAGCTCTCCTAATTCTATCACTCATTCTCACTCTCTTACACTTCTTCTTTCTTTATTCTCACTATCTCTTGTTGCTACTAACTTCATACTTGGTTTCTACACCATCTCCTTGCTCCAATACCATTGTTATTGCAGGTTCTTGAAGCTCTACTTTTTTTTCATGGTGATGTCATTCTTCTCCTTTCTCTATCAGCCTTGAGCACTCATAGAAAGGGAGGTGATATTGTGTCTATTTTCTTATTTGCATTATCTTACTTGTAGAGTAACATTTATATTTTCATTTCTCTCTACTTCATTATGTCTATTCTATCTACTTATTTATCTCTTTGCTACAACTTGTTATCTATTGGCTGCCTATGGATGTGGGAACATCAAAATGGGGACTTGAGTGAGAAATTTTCCAAAACATAGCGCCAAATTTTTTCTTGTTACTATTTATGTAGGTGTTATTTGATTGCTTGGAGCTAGCTAGAGAAATATACCTTGAGTAAGTTGGCATTCTTCTTCTTTCATTGTTTATTTTCTAATTAAGTAAATTTCATAGTAATCTTCTTTTTGTACTTTGCATTTTTGTATGTTTATATCAAACCATAAATCTAAAACATTAAGGTTGTTATTAGACTCTATGTGCTTCTGGATACTACCTAACCCTTTGTCCATACAGGATGCCAGTGTGTCTTTGAGACTCTGATGCAATGCACTGAAGTACAATCCCCACACTATCAACCCCTGACAAAGAGCCATCTAGTCTACAATTTGAGACCGTTGTGTTTGGCTCACCTAGTTCCAAAAACCATATGTTAAATGAAGGGAAAAAAGTCATGTTTTCCTTTTCTTTTTAGTTTATCCCTTCCCTTTTAGCTTATTAGATAGTCTAAGCTAGTTTAAGGTAGTTAGGTCCCTTGCACTCTTTTGTGACCTGAGAGGCTCAAGGCTAGAAAATCCCCCTTTTGTACAAATATTAATAATTCAACGTAATATGGAACATACTCCCAAGTGTTAAAGGAAAAATAAAATGAGATTCAACAAAAATATTAATTAGAAACTAAAAAGGAATCTACAAAAACCAATGCATTACATGCTGCCTAAAAAATTCTTGGAGGCAATGAATATTAGAATACTTGTTGGAAGGTTTCTTCTACACTTGCATGAGCTTACTAAAGCTAGAGAATCTTCAATTCAACTATATTTCAAACTAAGATATCAAAGTGTTGTCAGTAATGTAGGAATGCTTCAAGAGATTTCTAAAATGTAAAATATTAGCAAAAATGTGTCAAAGAGGGAGAAGAAGAAGGAATGTAGCCATTTAAATTATATTAAGAGTGTTTTCCTACAAACCAAAAGTGTTATAGATAAAATAAACACTAAAAATTATACAAGGATTAATAAAGTGTCGTGGAACACTAGTACATCATGTAGAAATATATGCATCACATTAGTGTCTAGATATTTCTAGTTAGATAAAAGGATTAAAAACTATAAAATAACACAATTATGATTCTTATGAGATTAGGTTAGGGAAAAATGATAACAAAGTGCTAATCCTTTGGCATCATGGGAGAAGAAGACTAGGGTGGAAGGATAAAATGGACTAATACATTATTAGGGAAATACAAACCAAATAAAGTGAAAATCTAGCATGAAATTACAAGGTATAACTTTTTTTATATTACACAAGTGTTTCCAAGACAATTTCAATCTATGATAAATAAATAGGTGGAGAAATAATTAGATATTTTTTATGCGTCCTCATGAAATCCAAATATGATGATGAAAGTCTATATGAGCTAACATCAGATAGGAAATAAGTATTTTCAATGATCTTCTCCAAGTATAGAATATATGACTCACAAAAAAATCCAATGATATATATCTTGTGCTCATCCCAAGTAGTTGTATTTAGAAGATAATGAATGTCTTGCTACACTAAATAATTTGAAGTTTTGTATGTAATAAAGTTTTTCTCATCAAAATCACTAAGAAAGAGATATGATATCTTAGTGTATCCCATTTAACTACACTACCCATCCCATAAAGGGCTTCCCATGCAAAATTATTAATTTTGAGCATTAAATGAATTTTCAAACATTGAAACACAAGAATCCCTTACCTTAAGATGATTAGACATAGATGAATAATATGAAGTTTTTAAATATGTGATAGGAGTTATATAACCTAAATTCTTAATGAAATTCTCTTTAGGTGGAGTAATAATTTTAGGAGAAGTCTTTACATGTTGATTTTTAATATTTTCCCAATCATCAAGAATCTAACTTTATTTAAGATAATATGGGAAGAAAATTTAAGTAAAACAAGACAATCTATAATAGGATATTCTAGGAATAGAGTCACTTGATTCTCTAAATGTTCTCTTCTTTTTTTTCAAATATTATATGACCATCACTATGAGTGATGGCCAACTAGATGTTGATATCAATATAACACCTAATTAATCCTAATTTTATTCATTCTTATCTTTCCATACTAATTATTACAAATAGGATGTAGGTTAAGGAAATAATCCATAAATATGAGAAAAATATTAATCCATATGAAGTGTACTAGAATTCCATCTTCACAAGACTTAGTTATATCTATCCAATTTGATTATAGCAAGAAGTCTTTTGATACTCATTGGTAAGTGCTAAAATTTAGTCACACTAGTCCAATCAAGAGACACATTCAAACAAGAGAACAAGGTTATAGATAAAAATTCACAAAATTAATGATCCCCATACCATTATATAATCTTCCAACTTTATAATATTTTTTTGTAATACAATATTTACTTGTGTAGTGTCAAAAAATGTGTCCCCAATCCAAACTTTCAATTCCAACAACATGCAAACCAAAACATGTCATACATGTCACAACAACACATCCCCCAACAACACACTAACATCCACTCACAGCAAATAGGGACCCATGGGGTGCCAATCAATCCAATGTATGGTGCCACAAATGACCCTATAATTGATGCCTTGCAAGAAAAGCTAATGGGTCTAGAGAAGACCATAGAAAACATGCAAATATCCGACAAGAAATCACAAGTGTCATATGATCTATCTGTATATCCCTTTGACATGAACTTATACATGCCGCCATTTCCTCTGGGATATGTGTCACCTAATTTTACCAAATATAGAGGAAAGACAAATCCTATTGAACATGTCTAAGAATTCATGACCAACTATATGGACATTTCCTATGAACAAACATACTTGATGAGACTCTTTTCTAAAATTTTTGCAGGTCCTTCCCTTGAATGGTTCTCCACTCAAAAGGATATCCAAACATGGGGTGAACTTAAACATAAATTGATAAAAAATTACTCGTACAACATTGACATGGACACCTCTATTACTATCTTATGTACTCTCACACAAGAGGATGTTGGTGAAACATTCATCCCATTCTTCCAAAAATGGAGAAGTCTAGCTAGTCATTGTCACATTGACATACCCAAAAAGGAAAAGGTTGACATGTTCATTCAAACACTTCTAGGCCCCTTGAAATATGGATTGCAAGTGCATTGTTGCACAACTTTCTCAAACCTAGTAAAAAAGGGTGTCCAGATCAAGAAAGCTCTTATTGCAAAAGGAGAGCTAAAATATGGTCCTAAAAACATAAACACAAATCCTCCCACTGACAAAAACAAGTACTCTAGGTCAAAAATAAACACATTACCAATGACAGTGTTGTCGATGCCAAGGCTATAAACACTATGGGTCCTATATTGGCCCTCAAAGGGGTTCAACTGCAAAACAAACCAACAAAGATATTGACACCCCCCACAAATACCACCCAAAACAACCAAAATGGTCAAAACAATCAAATTCAAGGACAATACCGTCAAACAAGACAATTCCCAAAAATACAAACATACTCTGCTTTGGGAGAACCAATTGAGGATGCCCTTAAGAAGCTCCTCCAAAATGGTCTCATCACACTTGAAGAACCTAAACTGTATGAACCAGGGAAATTTAAACCATCATGGTGGGATGATAATGCTTTTTGTGAGTACCACGGTCTAAAGGACATCATACATCATCTTGTCAACAACTCAAAAATATTGTGCAAGACCTTATTGAAAGTTGAATAATCGAATTGGGTGGACCACAATTTCCATCAAATGCTAACCATATCATCCATAAGAACCCACTGCAAGACCATGGTTCTAATAACGCTTCCATGTCATGTCCTAAGATAAACAATAATCAAGCCAATTACACCTGCGCCAAGTATGACTATTATGGTGGACGTACTATAAACAATGTTTGAATGGATAATGAGTGTGTCAATACTATCACTATCAAAACAACACCTCAATGCAATGCTACTACTCGAAGCGACAAGATCACCATAGCTAGTCCGCCTCCTACTAGGAAACCTAAGATCACAATACCTGGTCCATCTCCTAAACAACTGCAACATGGCTCATCCATAAAGTTGTGGCAACCCAAGATTTAGTTTAACCTTATCGATCAATTAGGAAAAACCCCTGCGCAAATTTCCATACTTGAGTTGCTTCGAATTTCTCCCACACATAAGGCTATACTGGATAAAACCCTATAAGATTCATTCATCCCTAAGGATATTGATGTCAACCAATTTGAGACCATGGTGGGATACCTCACCACACCTCATCACATCACCTTTTCTAATCAGGATTATTCTTCACCCAAGACCAACCATAATGATGCACTACATATCGAAACATTCATCCATAAACACAAGGGTAGAAGATTTTTAGTAGATGGTGGAACAATATTGAACATATGCTCCTTAAAACTAGTTAAGGCTCTAGGATTTTCTGATGCATGTGTAGACCCTACAAAGATTATAGTCTTAAAAGCATATGATGATGAAGAGCGTTCTTCTCGAGGCATTATTTCTCTTCCTATCAGAGTAGGCCCAGTCATTGTGGATGCAACTTTCCAAGTACTAGATCTAGAATTACCTTACAACATCTTGCTCAGCCACCCATGGATTCATGCCCTAAAAGCCATTCCCTCTACATATCACCAATGGTTGAAATTCCCATTTGACAACATAGAAATCACCATATATGGAGACCCTGACCCTTTTCAATTTTGTACCAACCTAAGGGGTATTTCTGAAAATTGAGTGCCCATCAATCGAGAAGCTCCTAGCTCTTCTTCTTCTAAATATATTGACCCATCCACACTAGCATCATCTTCCATTTCCACTTCGTCCATGACTTGCTACATGTCTCCATCTCCCTCACTACCTAAAGTTGATTCTAATGTCAAGATCCAGGACCTAGGCTATGGAGAATTCAAACTACATATGACATATAGAATCACAACAATACCCAAGTCTCCAAAGGTCTATGGTTGGCCATGTTTTAGAATGGAACCCAAAGAAATTTTCAAAGTTTCACCAAAAACAATTTTCATCAAATGGGGAGACATGAGTAACTAGGAAATTGTCGATATTATAGGATGGCTCTATAAGGAAATGGAAGACCTACGCCCATTACCAATTAAGATATATGGCAAGGGATATGACATGATGAAGGCTAAGGGCTATGATGGAACTATTAGCCTAGGAAAAAATAAGACTGGGTGAAGAGAGCCCGTAGAATCTTTCAAAATACCAAAGTATCTTAGATTAGGGTATGGATTGCCCAAGAATGATGACTGACGTGCCAATGGACTTTCGAGTGAGTGCATGCATGCTTCAGAAAGTGTTGAGACTATTAAGGAAACCTTTACTAAAACCAATTCCCAAGAGTGGGAATTCGGCTCCCAACGATCCTTAAGTGACTGTTGCCTTGATGATTTGTTCCTTGACACTTAGGAGCTTACCTTTGAACAAATTTTTTGGAAAACATTTAAAATCGATCAAGCACCAAATAGTCACAGTCCCATTTACCTTCCCCATGACATACAATCCCCACCATCTAAACCCCATAACCATCAGTCAAATCCATCTAAGTTGAAAAATAAAATTGATACCCACGACTTTGAGTCCTTCACCCCTTACTTCAACAATGAATATGAGACAAGTGAAGGGGAATATTGGATAGAGTCTGACATGGAATTGGATGATGAAAACTTCATCTTCAATGTCTCTAAATTTTTCTACATGCTTTCTGCATCCTCCCCTCAATTAACCAATGCTGACGATGGAATTTCCTTAGTCTACCCACAACTAATTGATTGAGACCAACAAGGCCCGCCAGTCCTGGACACCTTTTAGAATGATGAGGTGATCATAGAGTTTATGGGATTATGTGAGGGCATACCCAATGGTGATCACAAGGCTAGATTTTCCATTGACCTAGATTATGTAGCTTACTTCGGGGAGACTGCTCCATCCTCCAGTCACAAAATTAAAAATAAGAATAAAGAGAAAAATGAAATGTCTTTAGGTGAAAACTGAAAGGTACCTTCTGACAACAAAAAGTAAAAAAAAGGACTTATCTATGGGTGAAAACCTCTTCGAGGCGTCCAAAGATGGAGGACTGGACTTTCTTCCCATAACTCAAGAGAAATCAGCTATGCTCATAGAGGACACCATAGAGGCCAACATATCAACAGTAGAAGATCCCAAAATGGTCCTCTTTGCCACATCCTTGACTGAAGAAGAGAAACTAAAATTTCACAAATTCTTTGCAAAATGTAAAGTCAACTTCACATGATCCTATGCTGACATGCCAAGACTAGACCTAGAATTAGTTTTGCACCATCTGTCATTATTGCCAAATGCCAAACTAGTAAAACAGAAGCTGCACAAAATGCATCCTCAGGTCACTCTATTAGTCAAGGCTAAGTTGAAGAAACTTCTAAACGTTGGGTTCATACGATCTATTGATTATGCTGAATGGATATCTAACGTTGTGCTAGTAACAAAGCCAAATGGAATGATCAATGTTTGCAAATATTTTAGAGACTTAAAAAAAGCATGCCCAAAAGATGACTTTCCTTTGTCGAATATAGATATCATAGTTGACCTCACGGTAGGATACGAGATGTTGTCCCTCATGGATAGTTTCTTAGGCTATAATCAAATTTGCATTGCCCCCGAAGATCAACATAAAACAAGATTCACTTGCCCTTGGGATACGTACTGCTAGAATGTCATTCCCTTTGGGCTCAAGAATGTAGGTGCCACGTATCAGAAAGCTATGACTACCATATTCCATGATATGGTGCATAAGATAATGGAAGATTATGTGGATGACCTTTTGGCCAAATCAGTAACAAGAAAAGATCATCTAAAAGTGTTAGACATAATTTTTAAGAGACTAGAAGAATATAAGGTCAAACTGAATCCTAAAAAATGTTTCTTTGGCGTAACATCTAGAAAACTCTTGGGATACATAGTTTCTCAAAGAGGAATTGAGGTCGATCCAACCAAAGTCAAAGCCATCATGGAAATGCCTCCTCCTAGAGGAATAAGTGAACTTAGGACATTATAGGGTAGGGTACAATCTATCTGGTGCTTTATAGCACAATTGGACAACAAGTGTCAGCCATTCCAATATCTTCTACACAAAGGCATCCCCTTTGTGTGGATAGATAAATGCCAAGAATCCTTTCAACAAATAGAGGACTACCTATTGTCATCACCAGTCCTTATGCCTCCCATTCATGGAAAACCTTTGATCTTATATGTCTTGGCAACAACTTTGGAACTAAGGGCATTACTAGCATAGAATGAACACAATGAGAAAGAGAGGGCCATATATTATATCAGTCAGACACTAGTTGGGTAGGAACTAAATTACAAATCTATTGAATGTTCTTGTCTAGCAGTGGTCTTTGCAGCTCAGAAGCTAAGACATTATATGTTGAGCCATCAGACTCAGTTGGTAGTAAATATTGGCCCCCTCAAATATCTATTGAGTCGTACAACATTAACACGATGTCTAGAAAAATGGGTCATGATTAAACTGAGCGAATATGAGATCTAGTATGTAGAAAGAAAGGAAATCAAAGGACAAGTGATTGCAAACCAACTGGTAGACGTGCCTATGCAAAGTGATCATCCCTTAGTGGAAGATTTCCCAAATGAGTCAATATTCCATATGAAACCTGAGGCACCATGGAGGTTATACTTTGATGAATCTCATACCAATCATGGCTTGGGGGTAGGAATACTATTTATCACCCCACAAGGAGATTCCATTCCCAAGTCTTTCTGCATAGCTTTTCCATGCACAAACATTATGGAAAAATATGAGGCACTTGTTACCAAACTTAGAATGGAAATAAAATGGAAAATTAGAGCACTACATATCTATGGGGATTATTAGTTAGTCATCAACCAAGTTAACGATGACTACGACACTAAGGATGAGAAACTAATGCCCTACAAATGAATGGTTGATAAATTTTAGACATATTTTCACATGGTGACTTTTGAGCAAGTTCTGAGAGCACAAAACAAGGTAGAAAATGCAATGGCTATGATCGGCTCTCTCCTTGACATTCCAAGCAATATGCATTAGCTGGAGTTCTTGGTACAACAACTATTGGTCCCCACCTATTATATTCCAGAATCAGAAATGGTCTATGAGCTTGTTGGTCCCAATTCTCCCTGGTACCAAGACATTCATGACTACCTTAAGTCCCAAACCCTTCCCCCCAATTTTTCCAATAACCAAAGGAAGTCTTTTATCCATAAAGCCACAAGATATGCCATCGCTAGTGACACCCTTTACTGGCATAGCTTTGAAAACACCCTCCTTAGATGTCTCGACACCAATGAAGCATGCATAACCTTACATAAATTACATGAGGGTATATGCGGGTCTAATTCAAGTGGTCCTACTTTGGCCAAGAAGATAACGAGACTTGGGTACTATTGGCCAACCATTGAGAAAGATGCACTAGAATATGTTAGGGCTTTTTGCTAATGCCAAATTCACAACGATTTGATTCACACTCTAGCGCAAGAACTTCGGTCGATCACTTCTCCTTGGCCCTTCACACAATGGGGACTCGACCTTATGGGTAAGATCCATCCTACCTCATCAAATGGCCAAAAATTCATCATCAGCATCATTGAGTATTTTACGAAGTGGATTGAATCCGTCCCCTTAACATACATAACCGGCAAAAAATCTCCAAATTCATTCTTAACTACATTATTTTTCGGTATGGTCTTCTACAATCCATCATCATTGACAGTGGACGTCCATTTAAAAACCAAGACATTCGTGAGTTATGTGAGTGATTTCACATCCAACATCATTTTTCCTCTTTGTATTACCCACAGGGAAATGGTCAAGCCGAGGCATCAAATAAAACCATTGTTAAAATCCTGAAAAAAGACTGTCAATGACATTGGTCGTGACTGGCATATTCAACTTAACCTTGCTCTATGGGCTTACTGCACTAGTATTCGCACACCCACAGGGGCCACTCCATTCGCCCTAGTCTTTGGAGCTAAGGCCATCTTACCCATCGAGGTTGAAATTCCTTCCCTACAAATCTCCCTAAAGGGTCTAACCAATGATGAAGAATATAGACAGTCATGTCTACATGAGCTAGAGATGTTAGAGGAAAGACAGAAAAATTCCCTGAACCATCTACAAGCATATCAAAATCGTCTCTGTCACAGTTACAACAAGAAAGTCATGGTCAGCAATTTTGAAATTGGTGACTTAGTCCTCATGCAGAACCCTAAGAATCAGGTTGATAGAGAAAAGTCAGACAAGTTTGAACCAAACTAGTTGGGTCCTTATGTCATCATATCCTCTTTTAGTTTTGGAGCATATCAACTGGCTACTCCAGATAGTGAACAACTGACGGAGCTTATCAATAGTCTACATCCCCACAAGTTCTATTCATAGCATCATAAAATAAAGCTAAAGACATTAAAAATACAAAAAAAGAAAAAAAAGAAAAAAAAATTGTTGCCTTGATGAAAACCTGGTAAACAAGCATTTTGGTGACACCAAAAAAATGAAAAAATGACAAAAATAGTAAAAAAGAAAATAATTCATCCAACAGTGAAAACTTGGTAGAGGCACCATGCATAGTCAATCATTGCTTTACCATCTACTATCACTTTATCTGTCTTGGCCCATGATGAAGCACATTTTACATCACCACCACGACACTTGACATGAAATCATACCCCTCCTCTCATGGTTGACAAACAGTTGACATCCAGTCATGCATACTGTCCATCTGACATTGCATGCATATCCCTTTCATGTCCTTTAAAATTGGCTAAGTCTTGGACCTAACTAGGGGCATATATTTTATCATGTGATCACAATGGGTATCACACATGGTCTTGGAAATTGTAAAAATTCCTAAACAAGACAAAAACATCATAAAAATTCTTGAAAAAAGACAAAAACATCATAAAAAGTCCTGAAAGAAGACAAAAACATCATAAAAAGTTCTGAAATAAGACAAAAACATCATAAAAAGTCCTGAAGAAAGACAAATTTTTTTATAAAATGTCCTAAGAAAAAGACAAAAACATTATAAAATATCCTAAAAAAAAGATGAAAACATTGAAAAATGTCCTGAAGAAAGACCTAAAAATATTGAAAACATCCTAAAGAAACCCCAAAAAGCATCAAACTATCTTGAGAACACAAAATGAAGTCATTTCCCATTAAAATTATGTCATGTCAATCAATCGGTCTTTGTCATTTGTCTGAACTACATTGTCTCTGCACATCTTCTACGTAGGCAAGACTCATTTTCGAGTCCCCAAGACATTAGGTCAGTCCTTTTAGGTTTGTCAAAATAAAATCATGACACAATCTTTTGTCATCAAGACAAAGTCATTGGTCATGTCGAACTATGAGGTCTCTGAGTGTATGACATAGGCAAGGCCATCTATCGATGAGCCCCTGAGGCCGCACTAGGTCAATCCATTAGGGTTCATGACATTACACTGGCACACACATCAAAAAGTATTCAAGTCAAACAAGTCATCTCAAAATAATCTAATTACTGCAACCAAATTATGGCAACCATTTATTTAACGTGAAAATTACACCAAAATGACAACATTGACATGTAGTTGACACAAGTCAATTCAGTCAACTTCAGTCAAATTTGGTCAAAACAAGTTAAATTATCATAAACAGTCAAACTGTCAACTCTTGGTTATCTTTCAGATGTGTCTTTCTAAGGAATAACCTATCATTTATGCCTTAGGATGTGTCCTTCATAGGCATCGTCACTGTCATCTGACATTTTTGAGGGATCCTCTTGACATTTAAGTATCGCTCCTCTCGACATCGATATCTTTCAGATGTGTCCTTCTGAAGAACAAACTCTGTCATCTATGTCTTAGGATGTGTCCTTCCTAGGCATTGTCATTGTCACTGACATTTTGAGGGATCCCTTTTGACATTTAGGGATCAATCCTCTCGACATCAACATTATTCAAGATGTTTCCAAGTCCTGAATTTGGCAATCTTCGGCATTCGTCATCCTAGCATCATTAGAACCTTGACACCTTGGCATATCAACATCATCAAACCTGACATCTTGACATTAAAACACTTGGCATCTAGACACACTTGGCAAACACTTGGCACTTGTCTTTTGGTTTTTCATCATGTTACTAGTTTTTCAGTGAGATCCCAACAACATAATTTAGAGAAGTGGCAACATATCATGATGTTTGTCTTGTCTTTTGACACTCATGTTACTAGTTTCTCAGCGATGTCCTGACTACATGATTTACAAAAACAACAACGTATCATGATCATGACTTTATTTTGTCCTTTTAGAAAATCATGTTGCTAGTTTCTCGAGGATGTCCTAGAAACAGGATTTAGAGAAGCAATGGCATTTCATGACTTGTCCTTCTTGTCTTTTTCTGCTTACGGCTGATTATGACAAAAAGACTGGGGCAAATGGGTCCTTAGTATGAGTTGTGATCATCCTTGTCTATGACTACTTGTCTTATGTGATGGTACGACCTTGCACACCTTGATTTATGTCATATCATGGTGTTTGTTGGCCATCACAATAATCTTCCCAATGATGATTAAAATCAATAAATATTAAAGCCCTATGGTAATGTTTTGAAGGATTTGGTCTAGGAACTAACATGCATCTCCTTCTATCTTGTCATATTCTCTCATCCATCTCGTGATGATATCCTATGACATACAAAACATAAGTGCATACATAATCATATAGGCATTGTGTTAGGTCCATGATACATACATCATCCATATCATTAAATCATATGCACTACATTACATACTACATACTACATAGTAATGTATTAACATAATCATAAACATGGCATCCATTCAAATAAATACATTATATCATCATCATCCATGGAATAACATCAGCATGAAATATAAATAAGTATTGCATTATCATGGCATCACATCATAGGTAACCATCATAGGACATACATGATAGGACATATAAATAACACCATCATTCACCATAAATGCATAATCCACATAGGCATCATATAAGCATAAATCATAAATACATAAATCAAATGAAATGCATATAGGCCGCATCAAAACTGCATCATATATATCATCTCAAAAAATATAATGTCACAAGATAAAGTCAAGGGATATCCCAAAAATAGAGCGCGCTGACTTGATAGTCAATACATAACGTGTCATAACATAAAGTATGAAACATGAAGCCAAATATAGTAAGCACGTCCATGAAACATGAAGCCAAATATAGTAAGCACATCCCTATGAAATGCTCTCCTCACCCCCTCGTGGCAAAGAGTGTGGTGATTGAGGACCTGTGCCTACCACTGAGGTAATCAGTGGAACTATAGCATCCTCTATCTATGAACCCAATGAAAATAACACTGATGGCATCATCTCCACGATAAAATGCATTTGTGATGACGTTGTGGCATGAATCTGTGAGGTTGAAGGATATATCACTAGAGGTAGACCAGGTACTAATCTATGGCCCAAATCCGATGACCCGTGTGAATTCCCTAACTTGTGACTATAGGAGTGTCTGTGATGGGACCTGTGACTCAAAGTATGCCCTAAGGATGTCGAACCCCTTGCATTGCTCTGGCTACCACTGACACTTCCTGACCTACTGCCACTGTCTATCATCATCTGCGTCCTAGTCAGAGTGGAATCTATCCTCTTGGCTAGCACGACCTACTCATATAACTTCATGTATCACCCAAGTCGTACACTAACCCTGCCAAAATCCTGAGCTAGATCTGTGAATGGTCTCATATATAGTCGTTCAAACTCTGTACACCACTGTGTTGACTCCTACTGGTGGATCATTGCATGATCCCGCTCTACTTGCATCACCTCTAACTCTACCTGCAGTGATCTGACCTATGCGACACTCTCATCCAATCTCCTCTACAAATCTACAACCCTCTGATCTATCGTGGCATCATGGGGCAATGTCGAGCTGGATGGTACCTCCTCCTCTCCCTCCACTATGCTTCATTTTATTAGTCTCTCAGCCTCATCAATGGCCTCATCCTCATCCTCATCCTCCTCCCCCATATCCTCCTCTCCTTTGACTCCCTCCTCTCAAGGCATATCAACATCCATCTCGACCTCCTACCGAACCGCCTCCTCCCCAACCTCATGCTCTTGTCTGGCCTCCTTCTCAGCCACATGTTGCTCAAGACCCACACCCTAGTGTTCCCATCTAGGTGCATCCTCCTCCTCTCTCTCCTCCTCGGCTACCTCTAGGATGGCATCAAATGCTCCCCTTTCTGCATGTTGTCTCACTCTCCTTCGACCACCATCCCCTCATATCCTCCATCATCCCAGTCATCCCCATCTCTCCCTCCACCCTGGTCTCCATCTTTCCCTCTGCCTCTACTTTTGTCCCCATCTCTTCCCCCTCACCGACCTCATGGCACATGTGGTATAACCGATCTCATGTCAATTAGAACTGGCCCATATGGATCTTTTAGTGGCACTGGTCGATGTTCCTGCCACCACAAGTCATAGTCAGTGGTCATCCCCAGATCTGCAATCCCACCCCTCCATCCCCACTACTGTGCCACAAGCCCATCAATCTGTTGCATGGAAAAAGGTACAGGAATGGGCAGACTCCAGGCTCCCTCCCTCAAAGATTTGGCATACTCGGCTGTACCTACCGGTACACCCTACTTCTCTCCAAACTATCTCAGTACACACTATGGCAGATACATCGCTATGATGAGCTAACTTTGCACTGTCCTCCCAATCAAATAATAGTACTATCTGTAGAAGCTGAGATGGTCATCCTCATCATCCCACTGCTCGCAATCTCTGTAGGGCCTCCAAATGAATGAAATCATGGTGTCGATCCGATGATGCCACCAACCTGTCTCTCCCACCCTCATCTACTGGAGAGCACCAACATAGTAATAAGCATATGGCATCCCCTCTGCTAGCTATGGTCTCTAGATAGGAGGTTAGAATATGACCACATGCTCTAAGGCCTATATCATTAGAAGTTTCATACCACATCCAATGCTCTGTGCCATCCTATAAGCCACCTCATGGAGCTAATGATAAAGCATGCCTAACAAATAGGGCCCCTAGGCATAAATAGTCTTGTCTCACCTCATTCCCACTAGAACATCACCCCAACAATGGGAAACTCGTGACCATGATGGTCAAGAATCAGGACTCCGCCAATCAATGTCATCAACAGTACATCAAACCAGCCATAATGCTCCACCATAAACTCCTAGTGGATCTTGTATCCCTCAATGCCAAGTCATGTACCCTCATCATGATAGTAGGCTATAAAGGTCTAATAGCCATGCTGAGGGTTGTAGATGATTCCCTCTCCTTAGATCAGCAGACGTAGAATACGGTAGACATCCTCCAGAGTCATGGTAGCCTCTCCTATCAAAAAATGGAAAGAGCATGTCTCTGAATGCCATCTCTCACACAATGTAGTCAACAATCCCCTATTCACCTGGATAACGGGCATATAGGCAAGAAAATAAAAACCTAGCCATGTCAACTGTCATCACTCTCACAAACTCAGTTGATCTCAGAACCAGAAGTTCGATGGCCTGCTCTCTCATGTATAGATGGCCGCTAACTGTCTCTGCACATTGTCAAACAATGCGTCAACACATTATAGACAATCATCATTATCATTTGTGTCACTCAAAAAACATTTAAAATTTGAAACCCATCAAAATTAGCTTTGGTCAAAGTCAAAGTCAAATGTGTCACGTTGACTTCAAATGCATCATGAAGAAGCGTTTGCATTGCTTCGTACTTCAATTATGTCATGATATGTCGAATGCATCGTTCTAGTTGTCGTTTGCATCACAACCGAACATTTGTGTCACGGCTTTCGGCATATGCGTCATTTCAATCATAGGCATCATTCTAAACCTCAAATGTGTCACAATGTTGTGAATGCGACATTCCACCTATGAATTGCAACTCACTTTGGCGAATGCATCGCGATTTCTTGCAAATGCAACACAATCAGTGGCCCTATCCTAAAAATATTTTGCGATTGCATTGAGATGCATCAAATGCGTCGAACACACATGTGAATGTGGCTTACACGCATGCATATGCATCGTAGCGCAGTTGTTGTTGACCCTAAATACCTAGGTTTTGCACGCAAAATGATCAAATGAAAAAGTGGGTTAGGGGTACATACCATTGGCTTTGAGCCCTCGGGTCGCCTATGGGTCCACACCATCTCTCTGTGATGCTCAATCACTAGAATCACCATGTCTTCTACTATCCTCTTCGCTTGGCACTCTCAAAATTGCTATGGTAAATAGTGAAAATGAATTGACTTTTACCCCATTGTCAACATATTTATAAAGTCAAAATGACATTTGTCAACTCTTTTATTACTAGAGGCCCTTTTGACCAACTTTAACCACCCTTTTGGCTGCTCTAAACATGCCAGTATTCAAAACCAGCTGCGCCATTATCTTTTTGATCATTAAATTGACTTATCAAGACACTTTCCAAATTTTTCTATCAGTTGGCCAGAATTCAAAATATTTCCCGAGGGGGCATCGATACTCCATACCTTCGCTGGGGAACGTTTCTAACTTATTTTTGCCACATCACGATAAGCTGCATTATGACAAAGAGGGGAAAAATGTAGACACATAAAAATGACCTAGGTCTGCAAGCATAATTATGACATTTAATTATGTCCTTGGTCCACATTCGACTATTAATTAAATAATTCATAATTATTTAATTAATTCATCTCTTTTATTCTTCATGATTATTAAATAAATAAATTTTATTTATTTATTCAATACGCCTTTAATTGTCCAAATCTTCCTGCAATTAAATAAATAAATAAATTTATTTAATTACCTTTGTTCATTTATTCTTCCTGATTATTAAATAAATGAATTTATTAATTTATTTAGTTATCGGTCATAATCCTCTAAATTAAATGATTATATTTAGTTATTTAAGTACCCAATTTAACATTTCTCTCATTTTAAATGAGTTAATCATTTAAAATGATCCTACATTATCAACTGTCACTTCATTTTAGTAAATAATCTGAAAATCGATTATTTATTGTCACACAAAATCCATATTTTTAATTAATTTAATTCAAAAAGATAATCTTCTTCCAAAAATCAAGTAATTGAGCAAATTCTTGATTTTCCAAATTTGCTTTTTCAGTTCAACCTTTATCCTCTTGATTTTTTGAATCTTACAAATCAAGCAGTCTCTATCTTCTTGATTTTCAAAAATCTTTATCTTTTTGACTAATTGTCACATTTATTCTCGGCCACTGATTCAATTTTCTCAAATGACATCTCGATCACTCATTTAATGATTTTTCCCTAACCCTAATTAGGGATTGTCACATGAAATCTCATCCACTGATTTTAGGCTTTTTCATCTTTCAATCTCGTCCATTCATCCAAAATTGTATTTTCTATAAAATGCCAATTTGCTCATATTATTGGGACCATTTTTTTATTCTGATATATTTATGCTTAGATTTTACTCGCATACTTTGCACTTAGTTTATTGAATTTGATTACTTATTCATAAGCATTATAGTCATTCATCAAAGTCATGGGTGTAGTATTTATTCATCATTCAAATCCTTCCAAACTTGCATAGGGAATTGTCATAGGCATTTGCTCATACATTCAAATTTGAGGGCAACAATCATATGCTACAAGCTAGGAGGTGTTATGGAGGTGAATCATGGAAGCAACGAGTATCTAGTATAATCTTCTTCTTTTTTAAGCTTTCATTGTATTTCATATCTTCTTTGGGTTTTAATATTATTGATCTAATCATCTAACCTAATATGAAATTTACCCATTGATACAATAATCTTCCAACTTTATAATAATTATTTTTAATACAATCTTTACTTGTGTAGTGTCAAAAAATGTGTCCCTTGGCATTTTCACACTTGATATGGGAATAATTAATGATAAATTAGACTTGATATCGCCTTGATCTAGTGTTGTGAGGTGTTTTACACATCCACATTAGGTATTGGGCTCTTTTAAAGCTAAAATAACTTAACTTTGCCTTAATTTAATGTTGTAAAATGTATTTATTTACATCTTCACATTAAATTTGGGAGGCTTGTAAATCAAGTGGACCTAATCTAGTGTTGTAATGTGTTCTACACATTCACATGGGATTGAAGGACCTTCTAAGCTAAATAGACTCAATTTTTCATTACTTTAGTGTTTTAAAGTGTATTTATTTACACTTTCACATTGTATTTTGGGCCCTATTGCATTTATGACCTTTTAATAGGCCCCTATGACCCCATATTGTGCATCCCAAGGCATATTTTGATCAAAATCCTAACAAATCAACAGAAAAACTTTAATTCTTCACTCATCAACACTTTAGCATGAAAAATAGCCCCTGTGGGACCCATTCACCACCTTGGGTGAATGAGTCCCATCCAGGAGGGACTCATTCACCCAGAATGGTGAATGAGTCCCATTTGGCCTATTTTTAAGGTTTTGAGCCAAAAAAGTGAGTTTTTAATTCAAATTTCTCCTATGCCGGCCTTTGGGATCAAATACATGGGTTGTTAGGTGGATTTCCTATATAAAAAATCTTTCCAATCCTCATTTCATCCAAGCAACATCATACCTTCATGTCATCAATTCAAGCATTCAAGAGTTAAGCATTTCAAGTCTTCACAAGATCATTAAGATAACATTCAAGATCAGTTTTAAGGAATTCAAGGGAAAGATTCTTCATCAATTGTTGCAGAAATTCAAGATTCATCATCATTGCAAGGATCTAATTGAATTACTTCATGTTCATGATTCATTATCTTATTTCATCATTTGGTTTAATTACCTACAAAGGGTTTGACCAAGGCAAACCCTTATCCCCTAGAAAAATCAACTTTTTCTCTCTTTCCTTGTGTGATTGCAGATCTAGGTGCTTTGAAGGCTTAGAAATGATTGAAGAATGGGTTACAAGCTTCTTGGAATTGTCTCCCTATTTACAAGGTAAACATATTCACAAAAAGTCACCTACATACCCAAAATTGGTAGTTTCAGATCCGAAAATCAAGAGGAACAAGAAGAGAAGACATTAAAGCCCGGATTCAGACCTTCAAGTTTTAGAAAACTTTAAGTGGACTCATTCACCAAGATTGGAAAATGAGTCCCATTTTGGGTCAATTTTCATATTTTTGTAGTTTTGTATACACTTTTTTGAGAAACATGTTCCTGTACAAAAACCTTGATCTAAGTCTAATTCACCTAGAATGGCAAATGAGTTCCACCAGGCCTAAAAAGTAGCAATTTCTGGATTTCAAAGCTCCATTCCATCTCTCTAGATTCCAGGTGCACACTTTTAGTTTTGTAGCTTTCTATTTTGTTTCATGTTCATTACTAGGTCATTCATTGAAGCATTGCATCAAACTAGGGTTTTGCATTTCATCCTTCATTGCATTGTCTTTCCAAGTCTAAACAAGGTGGTGAACCCCTCTTGTAATATGAAGTCATATCATAGGATACTCTATTGTCATATCTCTTCCTTCATTCTTCATTGGGTTGAGATCTCTAGGATCATCCTTGAATGTGAAATATAGAAGATTGTTTCCCTAAGTCCTAAATTCTAGTGGAGACAAAATTCTATGTTACAACTTGTAAAATGAATGAAATGGTCTTGATCTTAGTATGCTATAGATGTCAATATGGACATAGAAGTAAAATTATAATTTTATGATTGAATGAGATAAATATAATTACACCACTATGCAGTAAGCGAAGAATTCATAACTCTCAAAGAAATGAAAAAAAAAAATTATTGCACAAGCCAAAATGAAGCTCTAGAAGTTCACAAAATGAGAATTGCTCAAAAACACCTATGAGAAAATAAATTGTAGAATTTTTCTTTTAAAAAAAAAATTATGTGAATCTCTCAAAATTCTACCCCAAATTAAAAAACCTCACAAAAGATCCAATATGACTAAGAATAATGCCTAGGTTAAATTTAAAAATGGCATGCTATCATTAGATGAAAAATTTATGATGTTAATAGATATAAAAACATATAGCATGGAATATGGATGTTAGTAGAAGGAAATATGGTACTAATAAATGTTTTCTAAATGACAAAATCAACACAAAAATTATGATATGAGTATATAAAAATGATAGAATATCCTATAAATGAATGGAATATTCATTATGATCCTAAGCACACCATTAGTTTTACCATGACCATAGTCCATACCTTCAAACCACTAATTAAAACTCAAAAACCATTATCCATAAACCACTAAACTAGTTATTAGGCTATTTTTTTGGTTTCAAAGATTATATTTTTTTGTTGAAATATACTTTAGACAATGGTTGGAGGGGATGTAGCTCCCACACCATGTGACACTCAATGGGTATTTTTATATACCATCCACAACCAGGGTATGACTATACCAAGTTCTATACATAGACTACTAGATAAAATCCTAGAAAAATATATATATATATATATATATATAATATAATATCTCTACCATATGGTGAAAATAGTAAGCAACCCATATGATAGTGTGTACTCCTATAATAGCTAGGAATTAACTATAGATATTTTTTTGTGAAATGTTTCATATGGTTGAAGAGCACAATTATTTTATGGATCCAATAAAATTTCTCTAAAAATTGATAATTTTATGGCTAACCATTAAGTTCTTAGCACTTCTAGAGATGATCAAAAGTCTATTTTCAAAATATAAATGATCCAAACTATTAGGTTGTAAATGTATTTGGTATGAACCTCCTAACTTCAAATGATTATAGGCTTGTCTTCCAATATCTATTGTTTCAAAAGTAAAAGGAAAAACTAACTTTATCAAATTCTCTAGATGTAATCCTATGCTCATGTTTTCTCCGTCAAACTCTAAGATATGCCTACAATATAAAGCCTCAAAGAGGAATGATACTCAAATGTAGTATTTTTATCAAGAATTTTTAATTCTTCATGTCATCTTTTAATGCAAGTGAAGAGTATACTCAAATTTTAAAAAAAGTGAGATTTTCAACCTAAAGCTCTCAAAAATATTACCAAGAATAAACTGAAGCAATCTCTAACACTATGTAATATTTGGTAGAGAATGCTCCATACCATCCAATACTTATCCATAGTTAGTCACTAAAGATATAGCAGTTTTAGTAAAATAACAAGAGAGAATCAAAATGAGAATAATTTTTTTATAAAAAATTGCAAAATGTGTACATGATTTAAAAAAAAATCACCCCTTGGATATATAAGAAAAAGTGAGACATGTATAAAATAGTATAATATTATTACATGTTTCTTATTCTTATGATTCAGATATAATGTTAAAATTCCTTAAGAATGCTCAAGTATTCTTACTTAAACTAGTGCAATTAGGACCTAGATGGTGAATCAATTAGTTAATATGCCTCATTAAAAACAACACCCAACATAAATATAAATTATGGATAATGATTGTAGTGTAGGAAAATGTATCCCTCTACATTTTCACACTTGTTTGGGCCCTTGTGAACTAAATGTACGTAATTGTGCCTTATTTAGGGTGTTGTAAAGTGTTTTCTTACACTTTCACACTAATCTATGGTTTTATTAATTAATTTGGCTTCTTTATGCCTTATTTGGCCTTATTTTACATCCACAAGCCTTAATTAATCCATCTTTTCAAGGATAATCCTGACATATATCAAGTGACCAATCAAAATTTAATGATTTTGGATTGTATGGCCTAGATTTAGTGATCTAGGACTCATACACCTCCTTGAGCATATGGGTCCCTCTTATGTTTTGGGGCCTAAATTTGAAATTCACATATAACTAAACCTTTCTTAAAAAATGTGTCCCAATCTTAGCCTAACGGTACTCATATGCCACAACTGGCATATGAGTCCTACTAATCTCAAACCTAAATTAAATTCAAATTCTTGGCAGGATTTTATTCTCCTAGATTTGATGTCGACCTGTAGTGTTGTAATTTTGGGAAATTTGGCATAAACAAGTATAAATACCAGGTTATTTCACTCATTTTCACCTAATACTTTCATGAGAGCATTCCTTAGAGCATAAAAGAATTTACAAGAGCATTCAAAAGCATTCAAGAGTTTATTATCAAGCATTTTGGAGCATTATTCAAGTATCAAGCATCATGTCAAAGTCATCATGCATCATGTTTTGTTTTTGAGCTAACATTTATGATGTAGGGATTTTATGATTCAAACAAGTATTCAAATCAAGATCCATATCCTTCAAGAGAGTTTTAAGATCTACATCCATTGTAGCCATTACATACAAGATTGCAGCCTTTTGTTTGTATGGTTTGGTGAGTTGTAACATATCATTTTTTCCATTCATCATTCCTCCTTTCTATTTTATTTCATTTCAAGGTTTGATTACCAAAACAAGGTTTAACCAAGGAAAACCCCTATCCACTAACAAAACAAAATTTTCCCTCTCTTTAGTGTGTGATTTTGCACATTTAGGTTGAAGAAACATTGAAGAGAAAGATCGGAAGAAGTTGTCAAGTTATTAAAGTTGTCACCTTGTTTAGAAGATCACTAAGAGACACCTAGAGGATTGTAAGAGAGGGGGATCACCACATGCAAGACCCTAGGTCATAGAGGTTCAAGATGCGGGAGGCTGCCCTAACTTACCTCAGCTAAGTGTAATGTTAGGAAATGCGAGGCAAGAGTAACGAGGACCATAAGGCCTCTTAGTCACTTTGCAGGCCCGAAACATAGGAAGGGGCTAGATGAGCTGATTTTTAGGTCTAACACTATACCTTGGGGAACTCTCTGTCCAAGGATGAAAGCACGGTCTCTGAACATCAGCACTCATGGAACCCTAAAAAAACAATTCCTTGTTCCATGTTAAAACCCTTATCACATTTCAATATGGGACTATTATCTGCAAAAGCTTACAATATTATATTGGGCCATTGACTCCCTATTACCCATTGCTAGTTATTTTAATGCATCTTTAGTCATTCATTGTCACCTCGTAACTGGTCCTTCTAGCCTAGGTTCAAACCTTTCTATTTTATAAAATTAAGGTAAGGATCTTTGGGCCCTTATGCCCTTTGCATTTTATAACTTAGAGGTTTTAGAGAACTAATTATTATCCTAGGGAGTCCCCTTCATTAAAAATGACTAAATAAGCACATGCTTAAAAATGTTCCCACTTATGCCCTCATGGCCTTCAATGCTATATCGATCATTGCTGATTTATTCATTGGTCCACACTTTGAATTAGTGATTAGTGATGAATTGATCTTTTCCTTCTAATATCGCTCATCGCTAATGGCTTCTAAGTTTTCAAAATTGTAATAGCAATGAGCAATACTTTTTTCTTTATGTTATTATCACTCATTGCGGATGGCCATAAAAAAGATAAACTTGGAATAGCGATGAGCAATGTGATCGCTTGATCATGGATATGTTTTGAATGTAAAAACTCACATCATCAATACGCAATGGACATTACAAAAGTTGTAAAATATTCTCATCACTGATTGCTTGCAAAATATATGAGGATAATTAGCGATGAACAAGTGTCATATGTTATAACTTCATTGCTCATCATTGATTTTTTTAAAAACTTGAGTTCTAAACTAGCAATAAGTGATGGATGTTCTCTAAAGGAATTTTATCTCTCGCTAATATGATATGATCATATGAATGATATCTTTTGTGATGTTTGTTCTATGTAGGTTGTACATGTCAAATTTTGGTGCTATCACAACATTTCATGTCGCAAATAGAAGTCTCTATACAAGGTTTGAATTATCGATATGTGACAAGAGGATAAGTGTGAAAAACAGTCAGGCTATGCAACCAAGGGCTAATGATCATTGCCAAAATGCTTGCATCACTGATAGAGTGGGGCAAAGACAAAATAGATTAGAGACAAGCGATGGTCACTACATGGAACAAGCTACATGGAAAAATACTGAAGATTTAGCATAAAGAAAAAGGAAAGCAATGAGAAGACTGAGGAACCGTTGATAAATTTTTAAAGCAGGATAATCCAATGGACTAAGAATCACCACATAAATGTTTTCATCAAAATTTAGGATCAGCAATGAAGTGATGAAGTGTATAAAGAAATTTTCCCTATAAAAAAATTGTCTTGTGTACTTTGCCGATATTAATGAAAGCATGGATTAGGATGGTGATACATGTTGATTGACATATCACAACACTTGAGTTGGCATTTCTATTTTCCATGGGAAAGTTGCTAAGGACATAAAAAAAAGGCTCATATCACCATGGATGAGGTTTTAGGTGCTTTAAAAGAAATGGCTTAGATTCAATCTTGAGTTGTAAGTTATCAACTTGCTTGCATAAGGAGATTTTGAGTCATTAATCTTGCATGCTTCAAATTGCCTATTTAATGTAGATTACTCGAGTGATCTTCCATTTCATAATTCATTTTTTAATGAATGAGATTTGAAGGTTTATAAAGAAGTGTGTGGGAATTGAATTCTCCTAAGAAACGTGTAGACATTATAGGCAAGTAGGTTTGTCATGATTATTTGAGAGTCTAAGGAGTTGAGTTTTTTTGAGCCTAAGGGAGGTCTTGAGAATAAAAATGGAATACATGGAGCTCTTGATATGCCAAAAGGAAGAATAAGATTAAGGAAATTAAAGGAGTATAGTATTAAGGAAAATTACCATCCAAGAGAGTAGATAGTTTCAAAAGAATTAGTCAAACACAGAGAGAAGAGGATGGTGAAATATAAAAATAAGGCAAGAAGAGAGAGTGAGCACTATGGGGTCTATCCGAAGGAGTGAAATTCTCCATTTGAGGTTTCAAATGGCCTTTCAGACAATGAGGGAGACCCTAATCCAGAGGGTGATTATTATCCCCTCTCCCTGGTACTATCGGCGAATTCTGACAAGGAGGTAATGACAGTTTCTCCAGTCCCACCATGAGAAAAACATGGGTGAATATCCTTTGGGGTTGATGAATCAGAGTGATGATTGCACCCTTTTTTTTATGAAACCATGCCCTTTCTGTTAGGATTGTCTTATTCAACATTCATGTGATTTCTTGTTTCATGTGCTGAGGTGGAAATTTATTGGGCTGGTATGTAGGAGAAGTGCCAGAGTATTTAACCTTGGTGGCGCATATGTTGTTTACAGGTGATATACAATTTTGTGCTAGAGCTACTATTTGAGAATCTTCTTTGGCCAACAAGGATGAGGATTCAACATGGTTACAACAAACTCTGTCTTTTGAGGAGCTAGTGTGTCTTCATTCAGGGAATATGGAATGTGGTCTTTTACTCTTCCATTTTCCTCAAATGATTGCATGTAACAAACTAAGAATATCTCAAATTCTAGTGCAAGTGAAATGAAATGTAAATGTAATTAATCCTGATGCTTGTTACTCCCTTATCCTATAAAAAGGATTTCAGGGCTTATTACAAAGGTCAGATTCTGAAGTCTTAATAGAGTTCTAGGTAGAAGCCAAGCTCAGAAAGGGCACTTAGAATAGAATTTTGAAGTAGACTAGTTGTTTGTCTTGGATAAGAATTCTTGTGTGTAACGATCTTAAATGATTTTTATACAAATTATTGATATCAAAACAAATATCAGTCAAGAAATCTATACTCTCCTATGTATGTTCATTATAGAGTTATGAATGAGAAATACTAATGGCATTATCATTTGTCTTCAAATATTTCATTTGCATGTATTACTCTGTTTTCAGCTTTAATTCAAGGAATTAATTAAAATGGTTGAATAGGATATAAACCTTGTAAGGAATGGCTTAGGATTGTAAGAAGTGAATGTTTCTTGCATAGTGAGTTTTCATAAATGCAAAGCAATAAAAAAATAGTCTGTTTCTCCCTTAAATCAGTAATTTGTAAATTATTAATCCTCTTATGTACTTGTCTCTGTTGCTCCAATTGATTAGACACTGGTCATTTTATCAGAAAATATTGCATAAGATGAAAAAATAGTGTTCCTATCTCTAGACTTATGAGAAGAAAATACTCAAAATAGAAAATCTCTCCAAGGTAGTAGAAGTGGAATTAATCTCAATTCCTAGCAAATAGCCAATCCTTCATTTGAAAATCTGACAAATCTTTAGTGAAATTGATTTCATCTGCCATAAAAAGGAATTAATCTATGTATAAATGTGTTATTAATTGACTATATTGCACGAAAACGCAATTGGGATTACCCTCCTAGATTTCACAGAGCCTGAAGTGAAGGAGTACAGACTTTAAAATCCTATGCTCATTGTGTTGGCCACTAACCTAACAATTCCTTATTATAGGAGTTGGCTACTTCTTAGAGGATTGTTTGGTTCTACTAGAAAAATAACCAACATAAATGGTGACTCTGTTGGAGATACTATGAATCTTCGGTTGTAGACTATTAGAGTCAATAAATTGGTGAATCTGAACATCTAGTTTAGATATTGAGGAATTTCTAAACCTAGAAATGTTTATGTTGAGCAAGTTTCAAAGGATGTATGTGTGACTCTACTGTGGGAGAAAATACAGAAGGACGTTCATCTTTTAAGGAGATACATATTGCTTGAAGTTCATTCCTCTAAAAAGAGGTGGCGACTCTCTTAGGAATTTGATGAAGATGTGAAGAATGTATCATATCCGCAAGCATTTCTAGTCAAGAAGGAGAACCCTTTGTTGCAATAAATCCAGGTATTCTTTAGTTTTTGGTTTTCAAGAAAGAAAAATCAGTATATGAAAACCATAATTGTAAGTCTTCTAAAAATTTGATTCCCTATTGAGTGAATAAGCACTAAAGAGGGGAAATAGTAGTGGTAGGCTTGCATACTTCCGTATTACTAAATGTAATATTTATTTATAGAGCTATGTATGCAATGCTCTTGAAGAAATTCATTTAGAAGACCTTAAGCAAGTAGAGATAAAATTTTCATTTGTAAAAGATTTTAAGATCTAGTTGTAACAGAAGTCTGATTTGCCTTGTATAACTGCTAAGTTGATAAGAGAAGGCTTATAGAGAAATAAGAAAATGTATCATCAACCTATCCATCCCTATCTGGACCCAAATGTAACAATGCATAGTGCTCAGGCCTTTTCATGTAATAAAAGAAGCTTCAGCATCAAAAGGTACATGGTCATAAATTTTGATGGAATTTTTCGTTACCCAAATATTATTCCATATGAAATTACAAATGAGCTACCAAAGTTTAGTGGTATAAAGGGTGAATCAGCAAGTAAGCATTTGCAAAAATTCAATAATTTAATGGATGACTGGTTCTCTGATTTACCGATATGCTCTATCTATTCTTGGAAAGAGTCCAAAGAAGTGTTTGTAGAACATTTAAGTGAAAAGATCAGTGTTGGCTATTTTCTCAATAAGTTTATGAACATTGAAAAAGAAGATGATGAGCTAGTCCCAACATTTAACCAAAGATTTGCTGAAATATTAAGGGATATTCCTGATGTTTTAGATCCAAGTGATGCAGTATGTTTGGTTGTTTATTTGGGAGATTTTGATAATGAAATGAGCTATCTTCTAAGAGATAAAGATCCCAAAACCTTACATCAGGCCTATGGAATAGCCATGAATATTGAAAACAACTTGAAATATGGGATGCAAAGGAATCACTTGGATACAAGTGTTTACTGCCATAGAATGCCTAATGTTGATGAATGGTGTAAACCAAAAGTCAAAAATGAATGTAAGAGAATTTTCACCCCTAGTGTTTTAGCTTCCATCACATTCTGTAATACGAATCTCATAAAGTCCCAAACACATCAAGAAACCATCAGGGTATGTGCAAGATCATGATGGGCCAAAAAGTAGCAATATGATAGGTATGTGGCTGATGACTATTTTTTTACCCAAAACTGATGAAACGAAAAGGGATTTTAAAGGAGATTCTCAAATTTCCACCTTGATATAAATTATACCTTACTTTGAATTTAATAAGTAATTATTATTCATTTTCTATTTGAATTATGACTAAAGTCCTAATTGATAGAATGATTGAAAAACATCAATAACTTTCAAATAGTATCACACTTTTTGAATCCAAAACATTCATCACATTCTATGCTTCACATACTATAGGATTAAAAAATATAAAAATTAAATTTCATAAAGTTTTGACCAAGTTAAGGTGGTCAGAAATGATTTTTTATATTTTTTAAAATTTGTAATAAAAAATTCATAATTAATTATTTTCTTGGAAAAAAATTACAAAAAAATATGCATCACATTGAGATATGAGTCCTTTACTTATATATAAAATATTACAAAAAAATATTATCATTTTATTGTGGTCAGGGTGGTCAGAAAGACACCTACTTCTTATTTTTTCCCTAAAATTTAAGTACTAATGCATTGAAATTTCAAATTTTCACCAAATAGTTTTTTTTTTTAAAAACCTAGTAGTTTAGAAATTACATTCAATTTGATATAGATTCTATTGTTACATATTTTTGAAATAATATAGATAACTTATTCAAATTTTTATGTCAAGTTTCCTAACTCTGATTTTTCTGATTTTTTTTCCACTTAAGGGTCTGTTTTTTCCATGATGATCCTACACATACCCATCATGTCTTCAAATTACAATGATAACAAATTTTTTTCTCTGTATGAATCGAGTAGTGAGATATCACATGAAGAGGAAGATAACAAAGCAAAGGCTGAAAATATATACTTCAATGAGGCAAATAAAAGGTGTGGTTTCAGTTATGTTGAAGAATCCACTACCTATGCTCCTATGGATGACATAAGACTGAGCATTCAGTCTGGTAATTCTAAACATAGTTGTAATATTGATGAGCCCTCTTACTGTAGCAATGATGATGGCATTGAGTATGATAATTTTTTTGTTGATTGTGATTGTCCTCATGAAGAAGAGATAAAGTCATTTATTACAGAAAGGAAATGTGTTGATAATACTATAAGTGAATTTGAAAATGTGTTTTTCTACTCTTCTAATGATTATAGTGATTTTGGATGCTATAATGACTTGGAGGAATTAGAAATTCATGTTGAGAAAACTGAGGTTCTTATGTCAAGTATGAATGTAATGGAAAATCCATTATATGATGAGCTTCCATCTTCACTAGAGATGAAAAATGATGATCCTTATTGATACAAAGATAATCCACTCTTTGTTGAGAATTCTATTGATACATCTGATACAGGGTCAGAATGTGGTCTTGAGCATACAAAGCAACACATTGATGTTCTCCTTGAGGGCATCGTTTATGAATGTATTACCTTTGATTGAGGTGTTGTAGATAAGGTTGAGTATCAAGATGCCAACTATCTGGAAGAGTATTGATGTTTTCTATTTCTAGTTCAGTGGGAAGGCATTTTGATGAAGCATGACAATGGGCTAGATAACAAGAAGTGTTATTTTCAATATCAACATAACACATATGTGTCATGTGATGATGAAGATTTGCAGTTCATGCCTAACTCTACATTACAGGATGATGGAGGTTACATTGGAAGTTTTATACTCAAAAAGGTTGTGAGAAATGATGATAACAAAGATTATAATTAGACATACTCTCACTTGTTAAAAAGGGGCCTAACATTTGTTTTGGCAGGATTGAAATTTCTCTTACTTCAGTGGTACAATAAGGAAAAATGTGAATGGAAAAACATCAGCTCTTTTAGAAGGTTGGTTTTTCACAAAGGCATAAACTTATTCAAAAATTTTGTGGCTTAGTGCCACCAATCAGGAGGGTAAAACCTAGTTGAATTGAGGGATGCATAATAAAGTTTTCATCTTTGAAATTTTCCTATTGGTTGGGTGGAGATTGGATCTCCCTTTTCAGGTCTTCTTTTCCTATGTAAATTTTGTACATATGTTGTTTCTTTTCTTTTGTTTTTGTGCCTAGTCTGCTTCACCTAAAATTCTGAGATCTCACCATGCCTACAAGAGGCATGTGTCCCCAGTAGGAGCCACTGATGGAACCCTCAAAAAAAAAATCATTGTTCCATGTTAAAACACTTATCACATTTGGGTATGGGATTATTATCTATAAAATCTTATAGTATTATATTGGGCCATTGACTCCCTATTACCCATTGCCAGTTATTTTAATGCATCTTTAGTCATTCATTGTCACTTGGTAACTGATCCTTCTAGCCTAGGTTCAGACCTTTCTATTTTATAAAATTAAGGTAAGGATCTTTGGGCCCTTATGCCCTTTCCATTTTATAACTTAGAGGTTTACAATTTAATTATTATCCTAGGGTGTCCCCTTCATTAAAAATGACTAAAAAAGCATGTGCTTAAAAAGGTTCCCACTTATGCCTTGATGGCCTTCAATCATATATCGCTCATCGCTGATTTATTCATTGGTCCACACTTTGAATTAGTGATGAGCGATGAATTGATGTTTTCCTTCTAATATCACTCATTGCTAATGGCTATTAAGTTTTAAAAATTGTAATAGCGATGAGGGATACTTCTATCTTTATGTTCTTATTGCTTATCACAGATGGCCATAAAAAAGATAAACTTGGAATAGCAATGAGCGATGTGATCGCTTGACTGGGGATATGTTTTGAATGTAAAAACTCACATCAGTGATATGCAATGGACATTAAAAGAGTTGTAAAATATTCTCATCACTAATTTCTTGCAAAATATATGAGGACAATTAGCGATGAACAAGTGTCATATGTTATAACTTCATTTCTCATAACTGATTTGTTTTAAAACTTGAGTTCTAAATTGGCGATAAGCGATGGATGTTCTCTAAAGGAATTTTATCTCTTGCTAATATTATATGATCATATGAGTGATATCTTTTGTGACATTTGTTCTATACGGGTTGTACCTGTCAAATTTTGGTGCTATCACAACATTTCCTATTGTAGATAGAAGTCTCATTACAAGGTTTGAATTAGAGATACACGATAGGAGGATAAGTGTGAAAAATGGTTATGCTATGGAACCAAGGTCTAATGATCATCACTAGAATGTTTGAATTGTTGATAGAGTGGGGAAAAGAAAAAATAGATTAGCGAAAATTGATGGTCACTACATGGAATGGGCTACGTGACAAAATCCTAAAGATTTAGCATAAAGCAAAAGGAAAGCAACAAGAAGACTGAGGAACCATTGATAAATTTTTAAAGCAGGATAATCCAATGCACTCAAAATCACCACATAAATGCTTTCATCAAAATTTAGGTCAGCAATGAAGTGATGAAGTGTATATAGAAAGTTTCCCTCTAAGAAAAACTTGTCTTATGTACTTCACCGATATTAAAGAAAGCATAGATTAGGTTGGAAATACATGCTGATTGACAGATTGTAACACTTAAGCTAGCATTGTTTTTTTCCATGGGAAAGTTCTAAGGACATAAAAAACAAGGCTCACATCACCATGGATGAAGTTTTAGGTGCTTTAAAAGCAATGACTTAGATACAATATTCAGTTTTAATTTATCAACTTGCTCACATAAGGAGATTTCGATTCTTTAATCTTGCATGCTTCAAATTTCCTATTTAATGTAGATTACTCGAGTGATCTTCCATGTCATCATTCATTTTTCAATGAATGAGGGTCAAAGGCTGATAAAGAAGTGTGGGAATTGAATTCTCTTGAGAAATGTGTAGACATTCTAGGCAAGTAGGTCTATCATGATGATTCGAGAGTCTAAGGGGTTGAGTTTGTTTGAGCCTAAGGTAGGTTTTGAGAATGAAAATGGAATACATGGAGTTCCTAATATGCCAAAAGGAAGAATAAGATTCAGGAAATTCAAGGATTATAGTACAAAGGAAAATTACCATCCAAGAGAGTAGATAGTTTCAAAAGAATTAGTCAAACACGGAGTGAAGAGGATGGTGAAATATAAAAATAACGCAAGAAGAGAGAGTGAGCACTATGGGGCCTATCCAAAGGAGTGCAATTCACCTTTTGAGGTTTCAAATGGCCTTTCAGACAGTGAGGGAGACACTAATTCATAGGGTGATTATTATCCCCTCTCCTTGGTACTATCGGCGAATTCTGACATGGAGGTGGTGATAGTTTTGCCAGTCCCACCATGAGAAAAACATGGGTGAATATCCTTTGGGATTGATGAATCAAAGTGATGATTGCACCTTCTATTAGGATTGTCCTATTCACCACTCATGTGATTTCTTGTTTCATGTGTTGAGGTGGAAATTTTTTGAGCTAGTATGTAGGAGAAGTGCCAAAGTAGTTAATCTTGGTGGCGCGTATGTTGTTTATGGATGATAAACAAGTTTGTACTGGAGATTCTATTGGAGAATCATCTTTGGTCAACAAGGATGAGGATTCAACACGGTTACAACAAACTCTTCCTTTCGAGGAGCTGTTGTGTCTTCATTCAGGGAATATGGAATGCAGTATTTTACTCTTCTATTTTCCTCAAATGATTGCATGCAACAAACTAAGAATATCTCAAATTCTGGTGCAAATGAAATGAAATGTAAATGTAATTAATCATGATGCTTGTTGCTCCCTTATCCTATAAAAGGGATTTCAGGGCTTATTACAAAGGTGGGATTCTAAAGTATTAATAGAGTTCTAGGTAAAATCTAAGTTCAGAAAGGGCACTTAGAATAGAATTCTAAAGTAGACCAGTTGTTTGTCTTGGATAATAATTCATGTACGTAACAATCTTAAATTAATTTTATTAAAATTACTAATATCGAAACAAATATCAGTCAGGAAATCTATACTCTCCTATGTATGTTCATTATAGAGTTATGAATGAGAAATAGTAATGGTATTATCATTTATCTTCAAATATTTCATTTGCATGTATTACTCTATTTTCAAATTTGATTGAATTAATTAATTAAAATGGTTGAATAGGGTTATAAAATTTGTAAGGAATGGCTTAGGATTGCTAAGAAGAGAATGTTTCTTGCACAGTGAGTTTTCATAAACGCAAAGCAATACGAAAAATAGTTTGTTTCTCCCTTAAATGAGTAATTTGTAAATTAATGATCCTCTTGTGTACTTGACTCCATTGCTCCAATTGATTAGACACTAGTCATTTTATCAGAAAATCTTGCATAAGATGAACAAATAATGTTCCTTGCTCTAGACTTATGAGAAGACAATACTCAAAATAGAAAATATCTGCAAGGTAGTAGAAGTGGAATTAATCTCAATTCCTAGCAAATAGCCAATCCTTCATTTGAAAATATGTCAAATCTTTAGTGAAATTGATTTCATCTACCATAAAAAGGAATTAATTTATGTATAAATGTGTTATTAATTGACTATATTGCACGAAAACATAATTGGGATTACCCTCCTAGGTTTCACAGAGCCTGAAGTTAAAGAGTATAAACTTTAAAATCCTATGCTCATTGTGTTGGCCACTAACCTAATAGTTCTTCATCATGGGAGTTGGATACTTCGTAGAGGATTTTTCAGTTTTGCTTGAAAAATCACCAACAAGCGCAACGCGCTGGCATCTCAAAAGTGTGTTGGCATCTGTATGGCTAGACAATAGTCAAGACGAGGTCAAACCAATAAAAATAGCTAATGGCCTAGCTAACTAACTAGAGGGACAAAGGGATGTGATTAAGTAAATGAAATACTCTCTAATATTA
Organism: Sequoia sempervirens; assembly: GCA_007258455.2. NCBI lineage: Eukaryota > Viridiplantae > Streptophyta > Pinopsida > Cupressales > Cupressaceae > Sequoia > Sequoia sempervirens. The sequence continues at coordinate 199,504,668 of VDFB02000013.1, read as the reverse complement.
TAAAATAAATAAGAAAGAGTAAAGAGAGAAAGGAGGATCTAACCAAGGAATGTGTTCCTTAGGTGATCCTCTAGGAAGCACATACTCCTATACACATAAAGAGAGGAGAATGTTGGGTGGTTGTATAGGCATCTGCCTTAGTCATACCCCCATTTAGTTGTTCCCATCTCCATAGATAGCCTAAGAAACGAGATAAAGGAAAGCAATACAATGAAGAGAAAAAGAGCACTACAAAATAGTAAAGTGCTAACTCAACCAAATGATAAAAGAGAGGAGAGGGAAGCTTACCACCTCCACCAAGAGAACTCAAGGCTACTTGGGGGAGAAAATGAGAGGAACTCAAGCCTCTGCTGCAATTGTGTGGTTACAAACTTGCTCTACTGACATGATGGAGTGTTGCTTTGTTGCTATGGAATGCAAGAATGTTGCTTGAAGCTTGGAATGGATGCAAAAGAGTGTGTTGAAACTTGAGAATGAAGTCCAAAATTTGAAATGCATATGGAAGGGGTGAATATGAAGAAGGAATGAAGAGAAACAGCGATATTCAGGTCAGTCGGCCAAAGGGGGCATTACAACTTCACCTCCAATGAGAAGAGTAACACCTCTGCCAGTTTAGGCGTAGGAATTTTCTAGGGACATAAGTACATCACACGGATACCTGTGTCACACAGGAATCTCTGACAGAAACACCTCCACCAATGCTCAAAATAGGTACCAAGTGGGATGCAAGTAGCGAGCTTAGGTGGAATTAAGCCTCCAAACTCAATTTTCTAAGGTGGATAAAGGAAAAAATGTGATTTGCACATGGGGTGAAAATTCACTCATACATTTTTCCCCACTTTAGCGAGCATGAATATTGATGAGTGCTCGGTAAAGTAGATCAAGAAAGAGTAAGGTTAGAAATGTATACCTAAACTGTCATGGAAGCAGACCACGATCTAGTGAACCTGAAGGTGAAGGGAAAGCAAAGGATGTCATAGCTGCTCAAAACTATGAAGTTAGAAAAACAAAGCATCTTCCAGGCCCATAGACCTAGAAGGAGGAAACCCCCAAGATATCTCACATGAAGGAAGCCTCATGAAGTAAGTGCCTTAAAAACCTACAAACCTGCAAGGAAGGTGTCCTCCAAGATCTCTCACATGAAGGAAACTAAGAAAGTTCCTTACAGACCCATAAACCTATAAAGAAGGTGTCCTCCAAGATCTCTCACATGAAGGAAATCAAGAAAGCACCTTACAAACCCATATACTTGCAAGGAAGGTGTCCTCCAAGATATCTCACATGAAGGAAACCCAAAGGAAGTGAACTCCACAGATTCAAGAAGCGGTGACATGTCTACCCATAGATAGAACATGTCAAAATTAGTCATGTAGGAAAATAAGCAGATAGTCACACAGACCATCAATAAGTAAAACTTTCAAAGGGGTCCCTTAGGAAGCCGACATGAAAAAGGAGGGGTCCACTCAAGGGACGCGTTATTTGAAAGGTGAGGTCTAGTTAGCCTGCCTCCAAGCTAGACACAAAAAGATGAATGGAATAATTCTAGTCAAACTACCCCCATGCTAGACATGAAGGGATCCATTCAGAATAGAGACTTTCAAAGAAGGGTCCGTTGGGAACCTCTCGTAAGGAAAAAAAGGGGGGTCCACTCAAGGGACACACAATTCAAAAGTAGTTATTCTTCTTGGAATGATACATCATCAAGGAATCCTTTCAAAAGATGTTCACTTCATCAAGGAATTTGAAAGGAAGGATATGCCCCCATGTGATTTGAAATAAAAGTTATTCCCACTTCAGAGAAAGGTCTGCAAGTCCTTTTTTTATGAACCCATGATGAAGGAGACACATTTTGTTAGGGTTCCAAGTTGAGAATGTGATTCTAAGGAAAAGTTTGTGAAGAATTTAAAGAAAAGATTCGTTGGCAATGAATGCATTTTCTGAAAATTGAAGTGTTGAAGAAAGGTGTCGTTACACATGAAAGGGACAACTCAAGAAAAGGAGAGAGAAAGTTAAAGAGAGAAAACACAAACAAACCTGACATAGGTGGATCTAGTTTAGCAGGCTTAGATCTTTCCAAGCTCATAAATAATAGGTAACCATGGTGCAAGGTGAAAGATCATCAATCCCCAACTAGATCAGGAGAAATGCACGAGAAGACAAAGTAAAAATAAAAAAATTGGTCAACATGGAAGGGGAGCCTAAATTCCCCCAATGCTTTGCATTGTCCCCAATTTAACGAAAATCAAGCACAAACATGGAAGAATGATTATACAAATAGAAGAATTTTTATGGCGCAAAAACCACACCTGTATCCAAGCACTGATCGGGGTGACAAGGGTCATCCAAGTACATATAGCACAAGCATGAGGGAAAAAATACAAAACACACACACACACACACCAGATCAAGAAAAGGGGCCTCCTCCTAACATTTATCAACCAAGAGGTTGTCTGCTTCCCAATCTAAATCCTCATAAGGGGAAGGAGGACGAGCCTCCAATGGTAGGATGTTAAGAGGAGGAGCATTCAGCCCTCCCGCAACAAGGGCTAAGGAAGAGGGCCCATCAAGGTCCTCTCCGCCAAGCTCTTGTGGAGTCAAGGTCAACGATTTCATGAAGATTGCTAACAGGGTTGGGACCTCGTCCATGGAATTAAACATGTACCCCACAAGAGCACCATGCCTAATTTCAATGGATGAGACAGATTGTTCCTGAGGTTCATCGCTAAGCTTGCCAAATGACTCAGGAGCGGTGAAGAACTCAGGGGAAGCTAAGACTAGTTCTGTTATTAGGACATAACAAGTTAACATGGGGCCACTGTGTGGAGAAGGCAAGGTCCTCCTATATTGTCTGTTCTTGAAGGGACCATCCTCCACCTCCCATTTTTTCAGAGGAGATGAACTCCCCATGGATGAGGCTAGAGGCACAGAGGAAGAGGAGGAAAGAACCATAGTGGATACAATTGAAGTATTAATCATATCCATGGGATTCAGGAAGGGCTAGATATCTGGGATGGACATCAGCAAAGGCGGCTCCATCGAAGGAGCGATGAACACCTGTACCCATTTAGGGTTAGGCGCATTCATACTCACAACAGAAGTCAGAACTAGTACAGAGCTAGACTAAAGAGAAGTAGAAGGAAGGGAGGAAGAAGACACTACAGGAGGCCCTAAAGCAGGGGTGGTCATTTCTTCCTCCTTTTATAGGTCAGCATGTTTAGCCAGGAGAGCCTTTCGTCGATGCTTGCATTCATGTGCAAGGTAGTTTCTATAGCTCTTGGAGTTAGAGGCCAAAGTTTGCAAAGGGACAAGAGGTTCCTGTTCAACCATAGGAACATCCACTATGGCCATTTCAGGTGGACGAATAGGTTCCTTCATAGGAGCAGGAGGAACCGACTGAGGAGTGATAGGAGGAGTTGACTCAAGAGCCTCGACAGCGGGCCTCTTTCTGCTCACTACCTTAGGAGTAGGAGCAATAGGAGGCCATAGGTCAAATTATCTATGAGAACCTTTCTTTCTTCCATATAAGTAATACCTTGATCCATGGTATTCATTAGGGAGGTCTATGATCCTGAGTCTAGGCCTATACTAAGGAGGAATCGTCAGACTCAGTGGGTAGCCACCAGGATGGCTCATCCAATACTCTTCCCAAGAAGGGGGAGAGGATGAGGTAGATCGGGAGGAGGTAGGATTCTCTTCGCCTTTACAGGAAGGAGAAGGAGTCGATGTGGACTTCTCCTTCCCTTTTGGTAAGGAATAGTAGTCGGTGTAGGATTCTTCTCTTCTCGGGAAGAGGAGGCAATCGGTTGTTCTGTCACAGGAAGGGTTAGCTTTGGCTTTCCTTTGCCCCTAGTTTTATACCTCACATAATTCTTGTAAAGTATGTCCATTCTCAGAGGAAACGAACCAGCTAGGGAGGGCCAGAAGTGATCCAACGAATATTCACCATGGGACACCAAGGGCTGGTATCCAGTGCCATGCACTATGTGCACGACACCTTCATGGGAGAACTTCAAACACTTGTGAATAACAAAGGAAATTCCATTCATGGAGGAAAGCTAGGGTATTCCTAGCTTTAGCCTGAATAGATCTAACTCTAGGATAACATTGAAGACTGTGTCAGCAACCCTAGGTCTAACCAGGATGAACAAAGTGATCGAGCCATAAGGCTTAAGCCACATACCATCATGTGTATCGATGGTAGATTTTGTTTCTTCATATTTTCCTTTTGTAATGAATTTAATACTAATTTCTCCTTAGTGATAACATTCACATGGCTCGCGGGGTCTATCAAGACTCCTGTCACAATGTTACCATTGACACGAGTGAGAATGTAGAGAGGCAAAGGTTTGTTGTTTAAGGGAAAATCCTATGACGTAAATGTAACGACCGATGAATCAGGTGTGGGTGGAATAGTGGAAGTTACCGTGACCATATTGACATAGGCCTCGGGTTGGGTAATAGAATAAGTGGGATCAATAATTATGTTAGCAGAGTGTGATGAAAATGGGTTCATGTATCTTTGTAATTCACTATTAGCCTTTGCCACTGATTTTTTAGCATTCTGTTTGTTCCCATCGAGACGAATGGTACCATCCTCGATGCAGTCCTATATTTCATGATGCAACTACATACAACATTTGGTATCATGTCCATTAACATGATGGTACTGAGAATAAGTTCTCCCATCATACCAATTAGGGTAAGGTTCCCTAATAGGATTCGGATTCAGTAAATTTATGATCTTATCCTTCAACAACTTTTGTAAGATAGAGGTATAAGATTCTAATAACTTTGTGAACTTCTGGTTGCGTTTGAGGCTATTGTTATTAGCAGTGGCTACTACATTCGCAATGGCTTTACCTTTTTCCATAGATTGATACAATGGAATTCTCCTCCAAATAGGAGTTCAAGGGGGATCCCCCAAACTAAGCAACCATCTGCTGGTACTCTCGTAAGTCTGCACACAAGTGCGCAAAAGAAGGGTATTTCATAAGGGATAACTTCTCTTGCCAAGGCCTTTGTAAGTTCCCTATGAACGCCTTCTGTATGTTAGAATCAGGCAGCTGATATGAGAATTGTGAAAGGAGGGCTTGATAGCATGCTATGAAATTACTGATCTTTTCATTAGGGTATGTGTAAGATCATGATTGGCTAAAAAGTGGTGATATGATGGGTATGTGTAGGGTATGTGGCTGACAACTTTTTTCTTACCCAAAATTGATGAAACGAAAAGGGTTTTAAAGGAGATTCTCATCTTTCCACCAATATAAATTATGCTTTACTTTGAATTTAATAAATAATTATTAGTCATTTTCTATTTGAATTACAAAACATCCCCGATTGATCGATTGAAAAACATCTATATCTTTCAAACGGTATCACATTTTTGAATTCAAACATGTGTCACATTCTATGTTCGTGATACTATAGGATTAAAAATAAAATTGAATTTCATGAAGTTTTGACCAAGTTAAGGTGGTCGCATATGAGTTTTTATATTTTTAAAAGTTGTAATAAAAATTCATAATTAATTATTTACTTGGAAAGAAATTACAAAAAATATCACATCGACATGAGTCCTCTACCTATATCTAAAATATTATAAGAAAATATTATCATTTTATTGTGGTTAGGGTGGTCGATAGACACCTACTTCTTCTTTCCTTGAAATTTAAGTTATGATTGAAATTTCAAATTTTCACCAAATAGACTTTTTGAAAAATAAACCTAGTAGTTTAGAAACTACATTCAATTTTCTATAGATTCTATTATTACATATTTTTAAAATAATATAGATAACTTATTCAAATTTTTATGTCAAGTTGTCTACCTCTTATTTTTCTAATTTTTTTGCCACTTAAGGGCATGTTTTTTTCCATGATGATCCTGCACATACCCATTATCTCCTTGTTTACATCAAACGAGATCTAAAAAGGTCATCTTTGGGACGATGTTTTCTTGGAACTGTCTAAGGAATTTATTTACAAGTTGATCAATGAGAAGATAGAGTTTTCAAGAAAGGAACAATATCACTCAAGTGTTGCATCCTTGAGAGATCAAGGAAATAGTTTAGCCATCAACACATCATGATGGAAGAAGTCAGTACAAAGGGCGTTTAAGGTGGACACATGTGTCTGCGGATATCCCTTACTACCAATCTCAAAGTTATGGATCTCCATTCCTTGAGGGAAAGGAGTGTTCAAGATGGCAACCGAGAATGGGCTATGTCAGAAGAAGGGCTAGAAGATAGGTTGGGAAGAGTCTTGGGAAAGACTCACCAACTGCGTCTGCATCTTACCCATATTTTGAAGGAGAGTGTTCATAATAGGGTCATTAGAAGATAGAGGGCCAAAGGGACCTCCTCCAGACCACTGCCAAGACCTCCTCTAGAGCCACCACCAGAGTGACCTCCACCAGAACCACCATCAAAGCCACTGCCACTAGTAGGGCCTCTGCCAGAACCACCACCGTGTCCTCCACTAGACCAACCTCCACTGGCACTACCTTCACTACTGAATCCACCACCATTACCAAAGCCTCCAACACTCATCCTACCAAAGCCTCAACCACTATAGGTGATAAGAGGGGCGAAGGTAAAGCCCAAGGGGACTTTCTTTACATTGATAGTTTTAGGTTGTTCAGAAGGGATACTGATAGAAGGGACCACATCAGCCATATAGATGGATGTGGGAGGCATTGATACCCCTAACTATTCATCATGTTCCCTGAAGGTGACTCCTTGTGCGAACCTAGGGTTATTCAAAGGAGCACATGCTTCGGTAAGACCAAGGAGGCTAGTCAGAAGTTTGATGCCTATTTGATCTTAACACATAATATTTTTTAATTCACTAACAACCTAAGTGGCTCTGTCCATCTTTGGGTTTCTTTCCAATTGGTTCTCTAAATTTCCTAATCCCTTAGTAAGGGAGGCAATGTATTTCATAGGAATCTAAACAGCCTCATGCTCATCCACCAATAATGGCGTAGGAGATATAGGGGGAGTGGAAACATGATCAGTTTCATCAACAAATCCCATCTCGTTCCTTGACAACTGCTCCTACACAACCAAAATAATAGAGGGAGCAGAGAAAAGGCCCATAGAGAGACCAATCGAGACCTCCATCCTTTCCATCAAGAGGTGTCATACACTTCTCCTAACAATATGCCCAAAAGTTGTGGATTGGGTTGTGATGCTCATAAACCTTCACAAAACACAGGGACACAACAGTCACAAAGTATACCAGAGAAAATTCAATACCAATGGATGAACAGACATTGGTTCACATTGGGTTCACCAAAAATGTAAGAGAGGGGGACCACCGCATGCAAGATCCCAGGTCATAGAGGGTCAAGATGCGAGAGGCTTCCCTAACTTACCTCAGCTAAGTGTAATGTTAGGAAATGCAAGGAAAGATTAATGAGCACCGTAAGGCCTCTAAGTCAGTCTATAGGCCCAAAACACAGGAAGGGGCTAGGCAAGCCTATTTTTAGGTCTAACACTATGCCTCGGGGAGCTCTCTGTCTAAGGAAAAAAGTGTGATCTCTAGATGTCATCATGGTGCGCTGGCATCTCAAAAGTGCTATGGCATTCGTACAACCAGATAACAGTGAAGACAAGGTCAAACCAACAAAACAAGCCAATAGCCCAGTTGACTAACTAAAGGGCCAAAAGGATGTGATTAATTAAAAGAAATACTCTAATATTATAAAATAAATAAACAAGAGTAAAGAGAGCAAGGAGGATCTCACTAAGGAATTTGTTCGCTAGTTGATCCTTTGGGAAGCATGTACTCCTACACACAGAAAGAGAGGAGAATGTTGGGTGGTTGTATAGGGCTCTACCTCATTCAGACCCCCGTTTAGGTGTTCCCACCTCCATAGAAAACCTAAGAAATGATATAAAAGAAAGAAATACAATGAAGAGCAAAAGAGCACTACAAAATAGTAAAGTGCTAACTCAACCAAATGATAAAGGAGAGGAGAGGGAAGCTTACCACCTCCACCAAGATAACTCAAGGCTGCTTGGGGGAGAAAATGAGAGGAACTCAAGCCTCTGTTGCAATGGCATGGTCCCAAACTTGCTCTACTGACATGATGGAGTGTTGCTTTGCTACTATGGAATGCAAGAATGCTCTTTGAAGCTTGGAACAAATGCAAAATAGTGTGTTGAAGCTTGAGAATGAAGTCTAGAAGTTGAAATGCATATGGAAGGGGTGAATATGAAGAAGTAATGAAGAGAAACGACCATATTTAGGTCAGTCAGGTGAAGGGGGCATTACAACTTCACCTCCAATGCAAAGAGTAACACCTTTGTAGGTTTGGCTATAGGAATCTGCCAAGGACGTAAGTGCACTGCACGGACATCTGCACACTGCACGAGCATCTATGACAGAATCACCTCCACTGATGTTCCAAACAGGCACCAAGTGGGATGCAAGCAGTAGGCTTAGGTGGAATTCAGCCTCGAAACTTAGTTTTCTAAGGTGGATAAAGGTGAAAATGGGATTTTCACATGGGGTGCAAATTCACTCTTATACAAGCATAATTTAGTATTTCAGATTGGGATATCAAGTTAAGGAGGAAGAGCAGAGACATGAGAGTAGATTTAGATCTTGATCTTCCAAAAAAGTTAAGCAGGACTGATACACCACTTCTAACATATGAGTCCCTATATAATAATTTTTCTAGATTTTAAGAGTTCTAGACTTGTCACTACTAGAGTTATCTTCCCACATAGAAACCCTAATCTAGGACTAAATCACCCAGCCTTGTGTATGATACCTAGTGTGCATTAAAATGACCATTTTCAACATTTCAGGCCTTATTCTGAGCTTCTACAAGTTTCGAGGTGTGCCTCTTTGATTTCTTAGTTTACTATTCTGATTCGCATTCAATTTTTAGGTCATTTGTTTGAGTTTTACATAGCATTAGGTTTTGTCATTAGATAATTCATGTTACTAGTCTTTCCAAGCCCTAGCTTGGTGGTGAGCCCCCTTTTAGTCTCTAAACATACCCTAGGATAACCTTTATCATATCTCTTTCACTTACTCCATCATTTGATTGAGATCTCTATGGTTTCCTTGAGTGAAACTAAGTAAAATAGGGGGTCCTAAACCCTAGTGTTCCATATCCCAAAGGATAAATCCCCCTATTTTTTGTTTTCATTTTTGGGAACCTACATTTAGAACACCTTATTTCTAATTTGGAGTGCATCATAGTCCTAGATCTAGCTTGCATTAAATTTGCATTAGTTAATTGGCATCTAGGGTTTCTAAATATTGCATTAGTGAAAGTGCATATAGGTTGCATTTTTTCCTCTTGCATCAGTGAATTTCATCTAAAATATGCATTTGCACTTAGTCTAGACATCATCCAAACCAACAAACATAACAATCACTCAAAAAAAAATTATTTTTGTGCAAAAATCCTAATCTAGGACTCATACACCCCTCTGGGTGATTTCGTCCCTGTACAAGTGGTTTTTCCTGATTTCTGGGTATTTTGTGGTGATTTTTATTCACTATTTGAAACCATGAAAAACCCTGATTGGGACTCATACGCCCCTGTCCCATTTTAGAGTTTAAACTACATTTTCCAGCATTAAATTGTTTTTTATGTGTTTTTGTTTCTTGCTATTATTTATCTATTTCAACTTGTAGAATTTATGTTTCATTCATTTCATTGCACCTAACTTAATTTCATTTTAATCAGAATTAGAGCATAAAATTTATCTTGTTTCCATTGCATCTTGCATTTCATTAATTGTCCCTTGCATGAGATTTACAACTTGGTGTCCTATTTCTAATACTATCGTTCAATATGAAGTTTGAGATTCATGTCATCCTATGATAGCACAATCATTGTGGATCTTGCGTTATATAGATCTGTCACTACTACTATTGACACTAGTTCACTAGATATGGACCATACCCTTAACAACTCTTTGCCTTCAAGTAGTGTGACAAGAATTGATACAAAGGTTACTAGTATTCTACAAGAAAACATAATCCAAATCCATGAAGACCTAGCGAACCTACAAAATCAAATAAGTATTGAAAACATTTCAACCACCACTATCCCTACCATAGATAACATGCATCGCATGATTGAAAGCGAAGGGAGAGTTGACCTTGTGCGTAATATAGTTTAGATCTTTCGAAAACATCTTACCTCAACCACTAGTTTTGCTTTACCTTTGAACAATGTACCAAGCCAAGGTGGAATTCAAATTCCTCCTCCCACAACCATTTCCTCTATTCCTACCTATACCAATCCTCAACTTACAACAAGAATACAACCTACTAGTAATGTCATTCCTTCCTTGGGTATTTTTGCTAGAATTCCTAGTACCTTTGTGGCATCGCACGTCATATCTCCTACCACTTCTCCTCCCATAAGAACTTCATTCACTGCTCCCTTGAACACATATACACCTCCACCATATTCACCTCCATCTCAAAATACAACCAATGACACCCTCATAAATCAAATTTTGCAAACTATTTCATCCCTTCAAAAGAAAGTTTCCACCATAAACCAAAATAAAAATGGCCAACCTACATACTATGTCAAAATCAATCCCTTATCCTTGGAGATATTGAGAACATTGATACCACAAGGTCTAGAGATTCCTAGATTTGAGAAAAATTGGGGGAAAGGGGATCCTTCTAACAATTTTTCTGCTTATACTACCTTATGTAGTGATTTTTTCCTTGAGGATAAGCTCTTGGCTAATATTTTCCCTAGATCCTTGAAGGATACCGCCTTATAATGGTTTTACTCATTATCGAATAACTAAATTCATTCAATCAATGAACTTGTTGAGGCCTTTATAAACCATTTCCAAGTGCACATGACTCCTAAGATGACCTTAGCTAATTTGATGAGATGTAAGAAAAAGGATAATGAAAAGGTTACTAACTTCATTTCATGCTACCAGTTGCTTTATTCCCAAATCGACGTAAAGATTCTCGATCATCACCTTTAATGGATGTTCATTGAGAACTTGTAAACTAAGATAAAAGATAAGCTTTCCATGATAAATTTTCCTTCCTTTGTACACTTTTGTACTTCCCTTTGTGATTATCAAAACTCGATTAGTAGTTGTGACATAAAATCCACATCTAGCCGACCTGAAAAAGTCAGAGTCCACAAACCAAAACAATTATCAACCTTTTAAGAAACAAAATAAAGGCTTCCTTCAACTTAATCCCCCTTAACAAACAACTCAACATGTTGATACCCAATTGGCTACTATAAGGAAGACAACTCCTTTCACATTTGGGGATCTGGCTAGGCAATTCACTCCCTTTCCCAATACCCTCCATATCACAATGTCACAACTTTTAGAATAGAAAATGATAACTTTTCCTCCCATTAAAACCCCCAATCCTAATAAACATCTACCTCTAAATTCTAGATCGAATGCTTACTGCAATTATCACTGACAAAATGGACACGAAACACAATATTTTAAGCATCTTGAACATATTGTACAAAACCTCATTGACTCGGGTCAAATTTCAATTTGAAGTGTTAATGATCAAGGAAATAAGTTTGTTGCACCTCCTAACCAAAACCCACAAATCTTTACCAACCCTATGTTGAATCATATCATTTCATTTGTCAAAGCTATTGAAAATAAGAAGAATGATGTGATGAATGTTGACACGGATGATGACAATATAGATATTGATAAACAAGATCCTATGGATACTATTTTTAAAAATCATATCGATGGTTTGGTTGCATTGGTTGAAACACAACATCATAAGGGCTGAACTAAAAATCCTCTTAACATTTATTTGTCATCTAAAGATATTATTAGAAAGGAACCTAATGGTCCTCTTTACATAGTCAATCGAATCAATGAAAATCCCACTAATAGGATATTAATTTCTCTCGTCTATGGAGAGAATGTGATCACCAAAGACTTCTTACTTGTGCATGAAATCTATCAAGAAACATATAATAAACCGAAAGCATGGATAAATACACATAATGGTTTTTCTTTCCCTAAAATGGCATTAATCACCCTTCCTTTACAAGGAGGATAAAAAATTATGTCTCATTCTCCATCATCTCGATGTCAGACTGATTTCATGTGAAGCTTGGTTACCCATGGCTACTCTCCATGGAAGTCATCCTATTGATTGTGTATAAATGCTTAAATTTTCCCTTTGACAATGAAATATTTACAATGCACTATAGTGGCTTTAATCCTTTGTCTTCCCATGGGAAATTTTCATTACATTTCTTTTGGCCTAAGCCTATGGAACCTATTAAACCCTATGTGGACTTCTTTTTCAAATCCTATCAAAATTTTAAGGCAAAGTGCATAACGAAACTATCCCTTACAAATATGCCTCAACCTATGATTGATCCTAGCATCCTTGATGAAACCATGATTGAACCTAAAGATATTCCAAATTACCAAGACCAACCTAAAAAAGATCCTTTTCCTATTTCCTACAAACGATCAACAAATAAGGAAAACAATCTTGTCACACCACCTAAGATAAAAGAAGTTTACAAATCTAAAGAGAAAGTGGTTGAACAACCTCACATGGTTCCTTTTGTTCCTCCCCTTGGGGAAGAAAAGAAACCTATGGTTGATAAACCCACTCCTACACAAACAAAAATTGAAAATTGAACTATGTAATCATGGAAATTGTATTTCCTTCTTGGAGATAGAGAAATTTCTCATTTAATTTGGACCTATTTTAGTAACCTTGCATAAAATACCCTTTGATTCATCATTAATAGGCCCCAAAGACCCTTTATTTTGGATCTCGAGTCTTATTTCAACCAAAATCCTAACAAAATCCACAAAAGCATTAAAAATTTTAACAACTCACCCCAAAAATCTAAGGTGGGACTCATACACCACTTCTACCATATGAGTCCCCCTAGGTGGGACCCATATGCTAGGAGTGGTGGATGCGTCCCATTTGGGCCCTTTTTAGGGTTTGAGTGGTAAATTCAAGCTTTTAATTAAAAATTTTGGTTGATGTCGACTTTTGAGATCTAAATAATGGTAAATTAGGTGTAATGCCTATATAAACAAGATTCTAAAGTCATTTTTCATCTAAGTAATAATTTTAAGAGAGAAATTTCAAGATCCAATCATTCAAGAGAATTCAAGAATTCTTCACAAGAGCAGTCAAAAACAAGCAATCAACAAATTTGAAGCCTTGGAGTAGCATTATTGTGTTTTTGTAGGGCTTCAAGCTCACTTTCATTGAAGATATAGAATTTTTAAGGGTTGATTATGGTTGCCTATGGTGAATCATAATGGATTATAGGTTGGGGAGATGCAACCAACCATCAAGCCAAGCCTAATGACTTGTTTCCTAAGTAATTCCATCCTCCATTATCATTCTAAATTTAGCCTAAGGAAGGTACATACATTATTAGGGCTCATTTGGGGTGATTAGAGATCTCTCAAAGTGAGTCATTCATCTTCATGTTTCATTAACGCATCTCATTCTAGCACAATAGAATAGGGTTGCATTGCATTTCAAATTTCCTAATCTTACACAAACTTAAGGTTAGGGTTTATGTTCACATTTGCATTCAGTTTTATTGTTTCTATCAAGGTTTAATTACCAAACTAGGGGTTTGACCAATGCAAAACCCCCATAAGCAAATATTTTCTCTATATTCTTTTTTCTAGGTCTTTTTACACATTTAGATTTAGAAATCAGCTTGGAAGGGAAGAGAAGAGATTGGAGCACATATCTGAACATTGAATTTTCAAAAAAGAGAAATGGGACTAATACGCCAAAAGTTGTGTATGAGTACCACTACAAGAAAATTTCTATATTTTTGTAGATCCTGAATCTACACTCTCAAAAACCTCTTCTAGACCAGAAACCCTAGTCTGGGACTGATATGCATGCCTAGACTGGCATATGAGCCCTAGTGTTCCATAATTCTGGTATTTTCAATGTTTCAGAGCCCATTCCAGGCTTCTACAGATTCCTAGCTGCACACTTCTAATTTGTTACCTTTTTGCTTTCATTTACATGCTTTTCTAAGTTATTTAGTGAGATTTTGCATCACATTAGGTTTTGGAACTAAGCCTTGCATTTCATTGATATCTCCAAGCCCTAGCTTGCTAGTGAAACCCTCTTTAGTCTATAATCAGATCATAGGACAACCTTATTGCAAGATCTCTTTCTCCTTTGCATACCTTAGATTGAGATCTCTAGGGTTTTCCTTGAATGAATGTTGGGAAATATGTTGTTATATGTCCTAAACCATAAAGAAACCATTTTCCTTCATTTCATTTTGGTGAACCTACATTTAGAAAACATCATTTCTGATTTGGAGTGCATCATAGTCCTAGATCTTGCTTGCATTAACTTTTCATTAGGGTTTCCACTAGTTAATTTGCATCTAGGATTTCTAAATATTACATTAGTGAAAGCACATATAGGTTGCATTTTTGTATTTTTCATCATCGAATATCATCTAAAATCTACATTTACATTTATTGTATAGATCATCCAAATGAAAAATCATAAAAATCACTTAAAATTTTGTGAAATTTATGAAAAAAATCCCTCACTGGGACTCATATGCCCCTCTAAGTGATTTAGTCACAATGTAGATTTTAAATTACATTTTTTAGAATTAAAAAATCTATTTCTAAGCTTTTGTTTGGTATTCATAGCTTTTTGTTTCAGTTAGCAAAGCTTTTGTTACATTCATTTGAGTAAATTTAGATTAATTTAGATTCATTACAATTGTGGATAGAATTAGCTTACTGTACTTTTTATTTTCAGCATTAGTTCATAGTTCAATTATATTAGATTACATTTTTCATTCATTAGAAAACAAAACTGAAAACACCTATAAATTGATGAACCACTTGGAGAAAGCATAGTTATTTGACTATGCCAAATCTCTTTTTCCAAGTTTACCTAACCCTCAAGCCTTTTAGTAGTGATTACTTTGACATGTTAGATGAATCCCTTGAGGATTTCATCTCACAAAGTTCATCCACTAAATCTTGTTATGAAAAACTAAAACCAAGAGATGTTAATGCAATTTAACCTCAACTTTTTCTTTACCTGCCCTCACACAAATCTGAAACTCAAAAGAAATCCATTTTCACACTTGAACCACCTAAGAGCAATGTTTTGCAGCAATCAAATCATAATACCATTTCTCATACATATAACACTAGAGATATTCCACAACCAAGATAAACAACCTCAACATCCTTACCTTTTTCTAAATCCATCTTGTCTAGTGCCCCTCATTTTCCTTTGAATAGTGGAAAGCAGTATGATCTTGTTGAACAAATTAAGAACACTCCCTCAAAAATATCCATATGGGACTTAACTAAAAACTCACCTAATTATCACACTATGCTTCAAATAGCCTTACAACAAGTTGTGATCCCCTCTAATACAAACACAAGTCATGTGGAAGCTATAATTCAAGGAATGAATGTGGTTAACGTTGACATTACTTTTCACAAACATGAGTTACCTCCCTTGGAAATGAAAAAGAAACATGATTCCTTCATGATAATAGCCAAATTCAATAGAATGAGAATAAAAATAACCCTTTTTGATAATGGCTCCATCCTTCATGTGCGTAGTGTGAATCTTCTAGATAGACTTGGCATGGATAAACCAAAAATTCAACCTGATTCTTTATAAATTCAAGGATTTTACAATGTAGGAAAGCAACCACTTGATGCTATTACTTTACTTATTATGGTTGGAAAGGCTACCTTACAAACTCCTATTCATGTTATGCATCATGATCTTTCATATAATCCTCTTTTCGGAAGAACTTGAATTCATGAGATCCATGCAGTGCCTTTGACTCTTCATTGTATCATGAAATATGTCTATAACAATAAAGTATACCAAGTTGAAATAGACCCCGAGCCTAAAATATGCTTACAAGTTGAAAAAAGAACGACAAGTCCTCTAAACACATTAGCTCCAACATCAAACATAGAACCTATGAAAGAAGAAAAACAAGAGATGAAGACAATTTCAAAATTATTGGATGATGATTAGGGTTCCTTAGAGTTCACACCTTCATTTATGGGAGAATACATAATCACAAGTAAAGAAGATGAAAAAAAACAACCAATGGTAATTGTGTCATAGAAAAAAGAACCCTTTGCTTGAAATGGGGTTAATTCATGATAATTGGACTTAATAAGGTCTTAATCTAGTGTTGTGAGGCATTTTATGCATCCACACTAGGTCTTGGACCCTTACAAATTGAATAACATGCTTTTAACAATATCTTGCAAAGGTATTGTAAAGTGTTGTAAAAGACTTTCACGCTTTTCTAGACTTAATAAACCCATTTTCTCCTAATTCAACATTACAAAAGGTGTTCAATAACATTATTACATTAATCTAGAAGGTTTTTGAATTAAAATTCATGGTAAACTAGTGTTGTAATGTGTCTTACACATTCACATTGGTTCTTGTGCTTTCCTAGGCTGTGTGAACCTCACTTTAGTATTGTAAAATGCATTTAATTACACTTTCACATTGATTTTTGTGTCCCAAGCCCTATTTTACATTTACATCATCACTAATAGTCCCCTATTAACCCATATTATGCATCCTGAGGTTCAAATTGATCAAATACCCGACAAAGTTGCAATTTAAACCTTATTTCCTTATCCCTCAACCTCTTAGCTATCAAATTGGCCCATGTGGGACCCATTTTCCATGCATGGAAAATCAGTCCAATCCAGGTGAGACCCATTCACCATGTGTGGCGAATGAGTCCTATTTGGCCCCCATTTTGACCTTTAAGCAGGAAAAAGTGAAATTTAAAGTTTATTTTCACATGTTGGCTTGTGATGAGGTATTATCAGGTACTAAGGAAAAATTGTATATAAATAAGTGTTTTTATCCTCATTTTACACCTAAAAACTCATTTTTACATCTCTCATGATTAATTCATCATCTATCTTCTCATCCACGTCAAGCAACTTAGGGTTTTTTCATTACAAGTCATTGAGAAAGCTTCTAAGGACATTCAAGGGTTGAATCTTCCTCCATTGTTGTAGAATTTCAAGATCAATCATCATGGCAAGGTAATCTACTCCATTTTTACATGTTTCATTCACTTATTTCATTATTTTGGTTTAATTACCTAAATGGGGTTTCACTTAGGCAAACTCCCATGCCCTAACATTCAACAAATCTCTCTTTTATCTTCTTTGTATGTAGATTTAGGACTCTTGGATACTTATAAATCATTGAAGATCAAGTTGAAAAGTCATTCAAGTAATCTCTTCATCATTCAAGTAAAAATATCAACAAAAAGGCATTTTCAGACCTAAATCTGACAGTTTCGGAAGCGGACAACTGTAGGGCATCAAAGTGCAAATCGGAAGCTTCAAAATCCACTTTTGAAAATCCAAAAATTCAAAAGTGAACTCATTCACCATTGGTGGTGAATAAGTTCCACCCCAAGGTCATTTTTTGGATTTTTTACATTTTGAGTACCCTTTCGTCAGAAACGGGCTCTGGTACAGTTTGGCAGAACTAGGACTGATTTGCCCAGAATGGAAAATGAGTCCCACCAGGCCTAAATTTCAGCATCAAAATAATTTCAAAATTAATTTCTAGTCTCCATCCACATTCTAGGTGCACACTTTTAGTTTGGTTCATTTATGTTAAGTTTTGCATTCATTCCTAGTTCATTGTTGCATTACACAATGTGTTTTCAAACAAGTTGTTTTCTTTTAGTTTCTATTCATTAGTCAACCAATATCATTCATTTCATGCATTCAATAATTGTATCTAGGAATATTTCATCCTTATTCTATCCATATTGCGTTGATTTTGAATGTAACATAAGCATTTTTGGCCCATCTTTCTCCTTCTAGGTGAAAAACCCTAGGAGAGCTAGAAAGCAAGTGAGTGCCAAAAATCTATGTTTCATTTTGGTGAACCTTCTATTTGAATTCCATATTTTCTGATTTTGGAGTCCATTCATTATTCTAGAGTTCCTTGCATTGCATGTTAGCTTGCATTCTAGGATTTCATTTTTACATTTGTAAAAGTGCATAATAGGTTGCATTTTTCATCATTAAACGATTCTGCATTCTACATTTTTCATTTAGAACTTCATCATAGCACTCCGAAACCATCAAAATCAGTCAAAAATTTCTGATTTTTTTTTTTAAATTCCATACTATGACTCATTCGCCACCTTGGGCGAATCAATCCTTGTTGGCCCTTGAAACAACATTTTACAGAACTCATAAATATGTTTTTAGGCTTATGTTTGGTGCCAACCTATATATATTAGTTAGTTCCATTTCTATAGCATGCATTTCAGTATATCTCACTTAAAATAGCTCATTTCATGCATTGTTTCATTTACATTCTTCATGTCATTTTTCAATTGGTGCATAGTGTAATCAGAACATTCCCTTGTTTCATATGTGAAAATTTCATTTCATTACATTGCACTTCATTTACTTTTTTCATAACATGTTATTTAAATGTTCCTTTGATTTGATTAAACATAGATTTTATAAGCATAAAACTCCCTCTTATGATTTTTTATTTTGATTACAACTATGATGAACATTGCATAGACCAAAACATTACATTACCGATTGGTGTGAATGGAGGTGTAGACAATCATAACACACATACTTGTTCTTCTCCCAATACCTCTCCTATTAGTGATGAAGGTATCTTGGTGAAATAAGTTACAAGTCTTGAGGGTCTTGATTGTCCCTTTCCTTATTCCCCTTTGGATGGTGTTAGCAAACAAGAACATAAAAGAATAGATACCCATGATCCTCCCTTCCCTAATGCTCCTCCCATTTGGGAAGATCTATTTGAAACTAAAAATGGTCCTTCTCTTGGTGCCTCTCCTGCTTGTGATGAAGCTACTTTACAAATTTCAACCTTATATGAACACCTTACAAGCTCTCCTATTATGGTAAACAATATGGAACAAGAGAATGAGACTTTAGAAAAAACCAACAATCTAATAGAATCTTCCCCCAATCCCTCCACTATCACTTATCAAATACATTCAACCATTAATAACCCCCTTAGTGGAGATGAATTTATTTTGGATGAACCAAACCTTAATTGTCATGAACATGTGGTTTTTTTTTCTCCTACAAACTCTCCTTCTAGGGAGGATATTGTGACCTAAGACAAAGATAATATCCTCTTCAAAGACAATGAAAAATATCACTTATTAAGGGATGTTAAAAATATTCAACCTCACCACACCCTTTACCCACCTTCGCATCTGCTTCATCCTTCCAATAAACCTAAACTCATCCTTTACCCACCATCCCATCCCCTTTATCGCTCTAATTGACCCCGACACACCCTCTATCACCCTAATGCTAATGTATCGCATCAATCTAGTAATGATACTATTGCTCATACATATAACACTTGAAATAATCCACAACCACCACACCCAACCCCACCCTATTTACCTTTACCCAATCTTCCTAGAGCTCCTCGTTACATCCCTTACATAAAGGAGTATGACCTTATTGAACAATTAAAGAATACTCCTGCAAAGATTTCCCTTTCAGATTTACTTTAGACCTCACCAACTTATCACAATATTCTTCAATCTGCCTTAAACAAAATCACAATTCCTTCTGGTACAACTCTGAATGATGTAGCAACTCTCATCCATAAAAAGAATCTTGACATTACCTTCCATCAACATGAGCTCCCTCCTTTGGAGTTCCATAAACAACATGATGCCTTTACGATCATTGCTCAATTCCATCGCACAAGTATCAAACACACTCTCATACATAATGGTTCTACCCTTAATGTGTGTAGTATGAGTCTCCTTGATCAATTAAGAGTTGATAGGTCACAAATAATACCTGATTTTGTCTCTATTCAAGGATTTGATAATACAACAGAGAAACCGCTCAGTGTAATCACTTTACCTATTACGGTTGGGGTGGTTGCTTTGCAAACTCCTATTCATGTAATGCCTTATGATCTTTCGTACAATATTCTTTTAGGTAGACCATGGATTCATGAGATGAATGCAGTACCTTCAACCCTTCATCGTATAATGAATTATGTCTATAAGAATAACATTTATCAAATTGAAGTAGATCACGATCCTAAAAGTTTCTTGCACCTTGAAAAAGGAACAAAAAGTCCTCTGAAAACATTAATTCCAACATCCAACATAGAAATTGACTGCAACAATGAGGAATTTCCATCTAAATTATTTGGTGACGATTGGGGATCCTTAGAATTCACACCTTCATTTATGGGAAAATACATATTCACACAAAAGAGGGATGAGACACAAGAGCAACCAACCATCATGTCAACACAAAATTTGTACAACCTTTCGAAAGCATATGCCTCAACTACTTTAAATGATAACACACAATGTACACAACAAATTTTGATGAGCACAATAATGAACAACCACACAATCTAAAAGACATGAAAAAGCTTTATGGAAAAGGTTATTAATTTATGAAATAGCTTGGATATAATGGAAAAGGATGTGGTGCTTGAGAACAAGGTATCCACAACCCTATAGAGCCTAACACACAACAAACAACTCATGGTCTTGGTTATTGTCATTTGATCGAGATCAACCAGCCTTCACTCAACATCAACAATCTCACACAACACACTCCTAACTCATCCTTCACAACTGGTGGTCTTGAACATCATCCTTCATCCAATATACAACACATAACTACACCTTCACTTAATGACAATATCATCTCACAAAATGTTCATAATTTGAATTCATTAGATTTTATACCTCTGTACAATGGAAAGAATAAAATCTTGCAATCTAGTGACACTTGTGTAAGTATGACATCCACTACTAAGAAAGATGTACCTTACACACAAAAGACCACCTTCTCCCATTGATCAAGAGGGTATCTTGTCGAGACTCCTCCAAGATCACTTGATCACCCTCCCTCCAAGAACTCGAAACAAATGATCTGACAAGACTTCATTTTGTGCCTATCATAGAGTTTATGGTCACTCCACTAATGAATGTCATGCTTTGAGTCATAAAATACAAAAATTTATGGCCTTTGGTATGCTTCCCTATGTTAGGGTATCTAATTCCTCTAACTGCTATTGACTTTCACTCTAGCCAAGATCATATTAAAAATTATGGCTCATCCTTATCCTGCACTAAGTGGGGGCAAGGGGTTAAGTAGCCTTGTCCTTGTATGTCATTTGTCATTGCCTTCTTTGGCTAGTTGTTAACCTTTCCTGAATACATAGGATCAAGCTTGGGATGTGGATGGCATGCCTTCAGTTGGCTCACATATGACATACTTCTCTCTCATGATGTAGCTTATTAGAAACAGATGACTTGGCATAGGACTTTCTGGGTAAGCTCTCATGTCTCTCTTCTTCTACTTTAAAGAAATTGCTCTCAGTAAGGGTTCTTGCAACTACTTTAAAGTGGGGGCATAAATCACCACTCAAATTTCATTGTGTGATTTATTTCTTCTTGCAATATGTCCTTTTCTTGGTGGAGTCATTGGGTTTGATTCCCTCCAAGAGCATGATACTTCTTTTACATTTATCCTCTCTTAGATACATTGAGCATAATGTTCCCTAAGATGAGACCTTGCATGAATTAAACAAAATACCTTTGAACAATCCTTACATTTTTCTACATTAACAATGTCTATGAGTGTCTTGCATACAAATTTTTGCTTACATCATAGAGCTCAAACCATCATTTTTCTTTGTGGTACCTTGTTAAAGTTATTAGTAGGTATAACTTTGATATGGTTGAGCAGGATGCCCACCTAGTGGCATGACTTTTCCCCATAGCCACTTTTGTGTTTGTGAGTGCATACCAACTAGTGTATGTATCTTACCTTTTGGGGTTTCTCACCCTGTGGACAACTAGTTATGTGGCCCCAGAGTGAGTATACCTTTGGACTTTCTCACCTAGTGGACAACCAAGAAATTCCATTGGCCCAGAGTGAGTACATCTTTTCTACCTCATCTTTCATTCTCTTCATTCTTGTCATTGCATGATTTTGTATCTTGGGGGCTTGACTTAGGATCATGGATCCTACGGGCTTGGCCACATTTTTTGATCTTTGTCATTCTTTGTCATCTGCATCAGGGTATGTGTAGGATCATCATGGAAAAATAGGCCCTTAAGTGGCAAAAAATTTAGAAAAATCAGAGTTAGGAAGCTTGACATAAAAATTTGAATAAGTTATCTATATTATTTCAAAAATATGTAAGAATAGAATCTATAGAAAATTGAATTTAGTTTCAAACTAATGTTTTTTTTTTTTTTAATAAAATCTATTTGGTGAAAATTTGAAATTTCAATGTAGTAGTACTTAAATTTTAGGGAGAAAATAAGAAGTAGGTGTCTGTTTGACCACCCTAGCCACAATAAAATGATAATATTTTTTTATAGGATTTTAGATATAAGTAGAGGACTGATGTCCTGATGTGATGCATATTTTTTTGTAATTTTTTTTAACAAATTTTAAAAAATATAAAAAATTATGTGTCTAACCACCTTAACTTGGTCAAAACTTCACGAAATTCAATTCTTTCTTTTTTAATCCTATACTATGTGAAGCATAGAAAGTGACACATGTTTCAGATTCAAAAAATTTGATACCGTTTGAAATCCATACATTTTTTCTATCAGCCTATCAATCAAGACTTTAGTCGTAATTCAAATAGAAAATGAATGATAATAATTTATTAAATTCAAAGTAAAGCATGATTTATATTGGTGGAAATTTGAGAATCTCCTTTATAAACCTTTTTTGTTTCATCAATTTTGGGTAGAAAAGAAGTCGTCAGCCGCATACCCTACACATACCAATTATATCACCACTGTTTGGCCCATCATGATCCTACACATACCCATCTATGCATGAGGCTCTCTCTCGAATGTCTAATTTAGTGTGAGTTTGAAGTAGGTTCATCCTCTCACTAAAGTGAGGGCTAAATGTGTCATAGAAAAAAGCACCCTTTGCTTGACATGGGATTAATTCATTATAATTGGACTTAATGAGGTCTTAATCTAGTGTTGTGAGGCATTTTATGCATCCACACTAGGTCTTGGACCCTTAAAAATTTAATATGCTTTTAACGATATCTTGCAAAGGTATTGTAAAGTGTCGTTAAAAACTTTCACGCTTTTCTAGACTTAATAAACCCATTTTCTCTTAATTCAACATTACAAAATGTGTTCAATAACATTATTACATCAATCTAGAAGGTTTTTGAATTAAACTTAATGTTAAACTACTATTGTAATGTGTCTTGCACATTCACATTGGTTCTTGTGCCTTCCTAGGTTGTGTGGACCTCTTTTTAGTGTTGTAAAGTGTATTTAATTACACTTTCACATTGACTTATGTGTTCCAAGCCCTATTTTACATTTACATCATCACTAATAGTCCCCTATTAACCCATATTGTGCATCCTGAGGTTCAAATTAATCAAATACTTGATAAAGTTGTAATTTAAACCTTATTTCCTTATTCCTCAGCCTCTTAGCTATCAAATTGGCCCATGTGGGACCCATTTTCCATGCATGGTGAATTGGTCCCATCTAGGTGGGACCCATTCACCATGTGTGAAAAATGAGTCCTATCTGGCCCCCATTTTGACCTTTGAGTGGGAAAAAGTGAAATTTAAAGTTTATTTTCACTACATGTCAGCCTGTGATGAGGTATTATCGGGTACTAAGGCACAATTGTCTATAAATAAGTTTTTTTATCATCATTTTACATATAACAACTCATTTTTACATCTCTTATCATTAATTCATCGTCTATCTTCTCATCCAATTCAAGCAACTTAGGGTTTTGTTATTACAAGTCATTGAAAAAGCTTCTAAGGACATTCAAAGGCCGAATCTTCCTCCATTGTTGAAAAATTCCAAGATAAATCATCATGGAAAGGTAATCTACTCCATTGTTACATGTTTCATTCACTTATTTCATCATTTTGGTTTAAGTACCTAAATGGGGTTTTACTTACGCAAACCCCCATGCCCTAACATTCAACAAATCTCTCTTTTGTCTTTTTTGTATGTAAATTTAGGACTCTTGGATACTTAGAAATCAATGAAGATCAAGTTGAAAATTCATTCAATTCATCTCTTCATCATTCAAGTCAAAATAAAATAAAATAAAAAAGCATTTTTCAAACCCGAATTCGATAGTTTCAGAAGCAAACACCTATAGGGAATCAAAGTACAGATCATACTTGTGACTCCCTCTTCGGTCAAGCCCTTTCTGATCCACAAACTACACCTCCCACCTAGTGCAAGTCCCTCTTTTAGAACTTGACTTTGCACATGCATTGCAGAATGATGCACACGCGGCTCTCCACACGAGCCCTGGCTCCAGAGTGTCCCATACCACCCCTTCAACGCCCTTCACTCCCATGCTCCGACTACAACCCGATTGACTCCTCGGATGAGCTCCTAGCTCGACACCAACACTTGGCTTCCATGAGAGCTACTCCCAACTCAACTCGCCTCACCCAGCTTGGCTCGCCTACCCCCAGCTCCATGCCCTCCTGACGCTTAAACGCTCCTTGCCTCCGGCTCACTCATCTCAGCTCTTACCCTTGGCACCACTTTGTCCACTTACTTGGACCATGATGCACCCTGTATAGACTCCTGTGGGTTGACCCGACTCTTCATCTTCTGCATCCCCCATAAGACTTCCAACTACTAACTTGCCCACCTTGAACCTTAGCTCAACTCTGCTCCAGGCCCCGAGCTCCCCTTGGACTGGCTCCAAACCACTGCATGCATGCCCCGTTGGTGATCCCTGATACTTGCACTCCCAAAGCACTCCTGACCAACTCATGCATACCCAAGCCTAGCTCTAACTCCCTGAGTTCTCCTCCTGGAACACATCTGAACTCCTAAGCCATCCCTCACTCTACACTACACCTGGAACACATATTGCATCCCAGCATAATGACTCGCTCCTACATGAGCTCTCCACTTGGTTCCCATAGCACCTCCGATCTGGACTCACCAAGCTCACCTCCATTGCTCCCAACCATATGGACGCTGACTCCATGCCAACTCGGTTTTGTCTCCAAGACTTCACCTAAGCAACCCCTTGAGATCTCCCTGGCTACCTTCCTCAAAAGCTTCAAAATCCACTTTTGAAAATCTAGAAATTCAAAAGTAGAATCATTCACCATGGGTGGAAAATGAGTCCCACCCCAAGGTCATTTTTTGGATTTTAACATTTTTGAGTGCCCTTTTGTAAAAAATGGGCTCTGGTACGATTTGGAAAAACTAGGACTGATTCACCCAGAATGGTGAATGAGTCCCACCAAGCCTAAATTTCAGCATCAAGTGCATTTCAGAAGTAATTTCTAGTCTCCATCCACATTCTAGGGACACACTTTCTGTTTGGTTCATTTTTGTTAAGTTTTGCATTCATTCCTAGTTCATTGTTGCATTACACAATGTGTTTTCAAACAATTTGTTTTCCTTTAGTTTCTATTCATTAGTCAATAAATATCATTTGTTTCATGCATTCAAGCATTGTATCTAGGAATATTTCATGCTTATTCTATCCATGTTGCATTGATTTTGAATGTAACATAAGCATTTTTGGCCCATCTTTCTCCTAGATGAAAAACCCTAGGAGAGGTAGAAAGCAAGTGGGTGCCAAAAATATATGTTTTAGTAATGTCAACACTAAATTTGGAAGAAAAATCACAAGCATCTAGCTCATCTACTCTAGAAGAAGACACAAGCTATACAATAAACTTTGATGAGATAGATTATCAACAACCACCAAACCTGAAAGAAATGGAAAGACTTTACAGAAAAGGTTATGAGTTCATAAAACTTGGTTATAGTGGAAAAGGATGTAGAATGAAAGAACAAGGCATTCATGTTCTTACAAAACCTAATACACAAGAAATAAAAAGTGGATTGGGATATTACCCTTCTAAGATCACACAAGCAACACAAAGACACCCACTAAACATCAACACCATCATGTGTAATCCTAAAAAAAATCTCACCTTGAAGCATTCAGAATTGATTGATACATCTTGTGAAGCATCATTGGATTTTTTTGAAGATGATGAATCCTTGAAGGATGGTATATGTAGGATCATCATGGAAAAAATAGGCCCTTAAGTGGCAAAAAATTTAGAAAAATCAGAGTTAGGTAACTTGACGTAAAAAAATTCAATAAGTTATCTATATTATTTCAAAAATATGTAAGAATATAATCTATATAAAATTCAATGTAGTTTCTAAACTACTATGCTTTTTTATAAAAAATGAAAATCTATTTGGTGAAAACTTGAAATTTCAATGGAGTAGTACTTAAATTTCAGGGAAAAAATAAGAAGTAGGTGTCTATTTGACCACCCTAACCACAATAAAATGATAATTATTTTTTATAAGATTTTAGATATAAGTAGAGTACTCATGTCCTGATGTGATGCATATTTTTTTGTAATTTTTTTCCAAGTAAATAATTAATTATGATTTTTTTATTACAAATTTTAAAAAATATAAAAACTTGTATGTCTAACCACCTTAACTTGGTCAAAACTTCATGAAATTAATTTTTTCCTTTTTTAATGCTATAGTATGTGAAACATAGAATGTGATGCATGTTTTGTATTCAAAAAATTTGATACCATTTTAAAGCTATAGATGTTTTTCAATTAGCCTATCAATCAAGACTTTAGTCATAATTTGAATAGAAAATGAATAATAATTACTTATTAAATTCAAAGTAAAGCATAATTTATATTGGTGGAAAGATGAGAATCTCCATTAAAAACCCCTTTCGTTTCATCAATTTTGGGTTAAAAAAATGTCATCAGCCACATAACCATCATATTGGCACTTTTTCGTGCATCATGATTCTACACATACCCAGGAAATGTTGGGAGTTCATGAAAAACCATTTACTCCTCCTAAAAAGAAATGGGTTACATGTGCAATGATTAGTACTAAGGAAAAAGATAGAGAAGAGAAAAGTAATGAGAGTGACAAGAACAACAGAGAATACAACCCTGAATTCCCAAAACAAAATTCACTTCCTTTAGAAGATACCATGGACATACCGATGGATATTAACAATGAAGAAAAATTGATTAAGATAGGAAAGTGCCTTGATGATGAATAACAAGAGGACCATACAGCTTTACTTCATGACTTTCCTAAACTTTTTTCTTGGACTTATTTAGATAAGTCAAGAATTGACCCTAAGATTGTAACACACAACATAGTCCTCACTAAAAATGCTAAACCTGTTGGAAAAAATATTTGAAAGATGAACCCTAAGATAGCCTTGTTAGTTAAGGTTGAGATTGAGAAGCTACTCAAAGCTATTTTTATACGTCCTATAGATTATTCTCCTTGAATCTCAAACATTGTTGTAGTCACCAAACTAGACTTGATCATATTAGGATTTGTAAGCAATTTTGAGATTTAAATAAAGCATCTTTAAAAGATGACTTTCCCCTTCCTAATATTGACATGATAGTAGACTTGATTGCGGGACATGCTTAGTTTTCATTCATGGATGGATTTTTTGGATATAATCAAATCTTTATTAACCTTCAAGATCAATACAAAAAAACATTTACAGCAGCTTGGGGAACATTTTGTTGGGTCATGATACCTTTTGGATTGAAGAATGTGGGTGTAACATATCAACAAGCTATTACATTGATATTTCATGATTACATACATAAGATTTTGGTAGATTATGTTGATGATATTTTAGGAAAATCCTTAAATCAAAAATATAATGTGAATATCCTTTGAAATATTTTTGAGTGAATGCAAAAATATAACATGAGATTGAATCTAAAAAAGTGTTTCTTTGGTGTAGATAGTGGAAATTTTTTAGGTTTTATCGTATGTCACAGAGGCATTGAGTTAGACATGAAGAAAATTGATGTCATAGTTAACATGACACCTCCCAAAAAAAAAATTCAATTACACACTTTACAAGGAATAATTCAGGCTATCTGACGTTCTGTAGCATCCTTAGCAGATCAAATATTACCATTTACACATCTCCTTAAGAAAGAAGTTCAGTTTAATTCGAATGAGGATTGTAAATAGGATTTTCAAACTTTTAAAGATTACCTTGCTACTCCACCTGTTTTACAACCCGCTATGAAAAATAAACCATTCATCCTATATACAATAGCATCTACCCAAGCTCTCGTAGCATTGTTGGCTCAACAAGATTAAAATTGTAAAAATCATCTTGTTTATTATATTAGTCGAACTTTGATTGATTATGAGACACGATACACAATGATAGAGAAACAATGTTTGGCTCTTGTATTCACTACTAGTATGTTGTGAAATTACTTATTGAATGCTAAAATACATGTGATAATGAAGTTTTATCCTCTAAAACATCTCTTTTCTAAGACTGATTTATCAAGATGTTTAGCTAAATGGGTTATGTTGAACTGACTAATTTTGACTTTAAGTTTGTTTCACAAAAATCAATTAAAGGACAAGCCTTGACCAGGTAGTTTGCTAACGTCCTTCCCCCTAGCATTACCCAATGAAGAAGCATTTCCTATTGAGAGTGTTGTTGATGATGTTTTCTGCACAGCAACAACTCAGACAGAATACAATATCCTATCTCTCTTGAAAGATAATCTTCAACAATAAATTGCTGAAAATCACCCCAAGGTCTCTCAGGTGTCAGGTCATGATGATGCATAAACAACTCAAATAATATGTGAAATGCTGGTAATCACAATTGGACCTTACTACAAGCAAACTATATCTTTCCAATTTATCAAATTATGTGATATGATGATCTCAAATCCTAAATCTAACCGGATGATAAAGAAATAGCAAAAGATAAGGGTGCAAGAATATGATAAGATCTAAACTATTCCTAGAATGAACAATGAAAACGATAGATATCTGGAATGGACCAATCTCAAATAACTAATCCTTGATCAACCCACAATGCAATATCACAAGAATGGTGCAATCTTCTAAGGTGTATAGATTTTCAAATCATAGACATTCATCCACAATTGAACTTAAGCACATATGAATATATGGTCCAGGTTGACTTCACCAGCCAACTACAATCAGATAGTTACTAGGAGTATAGACCAGAAATTGCTACAAACATTCCAAATATGAAATCATAAACATCATTCACCAAACTAATGTAATTCCAAGACACTAAATTCTAAATCTTTAAGCAATGTGAAAGATAAAACAACAGGAACCATGCAAGATAAGCTAACACAAGATATTTCACCAGGAATACCACAATGTCTTCAATTGTATTAGACCACCTAAATGTTGCAACAACTCCACTATTTGTTTACAATACTTGCTTCAAGAAATTGACAAAATGCTCTAACTCCTTTTCTCTAACTTAACTCTATTATCTCTCCTTTCTAATTTCTAATGTCTAATGCCTTTATAATGAGGCAGGAATGCCTTTATAGCAAATTCTCAAGATATGTCAGCCCAGCCAAACATTTACAAAATAAAACTGCTAAAACAATTCAGCCTTAAGAATTTCAAAATAAGGCACACATTAAATGCCGATACATCACCAAGGTTGGCCTAGACACGGTCCCCAATGTAGCCCAGATCAATACATGCCCTATAATAATAGGGAAGCACAAATCTCAAGACAAGCATTAGCTACCGCCTCCCTTATCCTTATTCTGTGCGAATGATCCTTAAACCCTCAAAAATATTTTATCTAGCTCGGCAACAAGTGGCAAAGGCAAGATCCTAAGCCGACATTCTATGGATCCAATCTCCTCCTTTGACTGCTTGACAGTCTTATTCCAATCATCTTTGTGGGCTTGATACTTATCCATTACCGCCAGATAAGTTGCTGCATCATCTAGCTGGTGTCCTGTTATAACATTCTCAGAATCTGGAGCATAAACATCATGCCACCATTCCTTTAGTTGTTCCAAACTTAGGTACTTAGGGGCAATATTTCTCCTGCCAGTCATGACCTCAAAAAATGAAATGCACCCCTCATATACCCCGGTTAAGTCACCATCTATCAGCTTCTTCCGCTTCTAAATCTTCCTCATGGCCTTCTGCCAAATCTGCAGAGCCTCAAACCATTCCCAAGGTTCACTAAGTCTAGAGGAAAGAAGAATCCCATCTGCAACCAATTGATCTTTACCATATTCCATGATGACTTTGGATTTCTGTAGTAGAAGGTCGATGTCCTCCTTGTCCTGGGATAGCACATATTCCATCAATTCCTTAGCTCTGACTGCATCCTTTCCAACTGAAAGGATCTCCTTGATGGCATTATCTCCTTTTACTTGCACATCCCTCAGTGAATCTGTTACAGTTTGAGTAGAAGCCTTCATTCTTTCAATTTCAGAGATGGTTTCCTTGGGTAAGAAACCAGGAGTGGCAGAGGAAGATGGGTGAAGAGATTGTAGAGGCTTCATCACCTCTTCCAAGAATTTCTTAAGTCTCTCATTTTCCTTTCTTATCTCATGCTTGGTCTGAGTCTCCTTCCTTAATCTGTCAACTATCACAGCACTAGACCCTTCATACTCCTCAATGTCATGTTCCATAGATGCTGGACCAAGGTTAAAAGTCTACACATTGTAATTTGTACCAGTGACTTCTTCTCTAGTCTTATCTGTAGTAGGGGTGGCAATGTGGATCACTCTATTGTTTACTTCATCCCTTTCTATTCTTGAAACTACCTTAGCTGCCTTCTTCTTCTTACCTTTGCCGATTTTAGATAGCATCTCATCCCAATCCAAAGGAGTGTCTTCAACAACTTGTTTCTTCCTCGTGATTTCCTTTTCAAGACAATCCGGGATAGTAGGTTCTACCCGGATTTCCTCTATTTTTGCTTCTTCCTGTTGTTCCGTTGTTTTCTCCTCTTCCTTTTCAGGGAACTGCTCACCTTGATCACCTTCTTCAAGCTCCACCCCTTGCTCCAGCAATGGGGTTCTAACAGGAATACTTTCTTTTTCAGGTGATCCATTACCCTTGTTGTTTGTCGGAGAATCTTCATATTGGACTAGTGGAGAAGGGCACTTTTTTACCTCTTCAACCTCAAGCTCAGCTGCCGCACCAAAGAGTGCTCCTTCCTTGAAAGGTTCTGCCTCTCCACTGGTCTCATGTTCCTCAAAAATTTCTTGCTTAGGCACGCTTGGTGGAGGAGAAGCAGCCTTAGATGGTTCCACAGCTGGTAACTTTGGAGAAGTGTCCATCTTTTGCACAGTTTCCTTAGGGGATGGAGTCCTTGATCTCCTAGAATAAACCTTTGTCCTTTCCCCAGAACTATCCACATCAACAATCAGAGTTTCATCCATAGAGGTATCCTGACCTTTCTTCTTTGAAACCCTAGCTGTCCTAGTCTTCTTTGGTGGTGAAGGAACATCCTCTTCAACTAGCTTTTCAAATCCTTCCTCATCAGAAGACCTTCCTATCCTCAAAGCTCTACTTATTTTCTTTCCTTTTGGCTTTCTTTTCGGTTCTGGCTCACTTTCTTTAGGACCTCTGATCTTGATTTTGAAGGGTGAGCTCTCTTTAGTTTTCCCTTTGGGGTCATCTTCCCCAGATTCCTCTGAAGTAGACATTGGATTAAGGTTTCCCATCAAATTGAAGGTACAGGGTACCTTCTCACTCTCCAACTCCCAAACCTTATGTTTTAGCCATCAAGTAGTAAATTTCATGACAGGGGCCATTAGGTCTTCCAACTATGTGACCTCATCATCATTCCAGCTTATCTCCCCAATTGATTTGTCCTTAATAGATTCATAGGCATGATCTTGCACAAGTTTTCCATCATCTTCTAGCTGGTCGAGGATCAACTTAACATTATACTGTTTGATCGCATCAACAGGGAGCCTAGAGTACCTTTTCCTTCTTGCCTCAAAATCATCTTTGATATTGGCCCAATAGTCCTCTAGGTCATCCTTATGATGGTACTCTTTGGTGGCCTTCTTCTGTGCTTCCCCGGTGATATCAAAATTTGTCCTTTTGGAGTGGAAGGAGAAACCATGAGCCACCAATTCATCCCCTACTGCATGTGCTGATTGAATGGAAGGGCACACCTCTGCTACGCCAATTCCAAGAGGGAAATCCCCACCAAAGCCCATTTTATGCTTCTTCTTTTTGAAAATTACATCAAATTCACATATTTGTCTCACCAATTCCAATAACACAATATGATTCGTAGGGTACCTAGGCAACCTGTATGGAGCAGCCGAACATCCATCAATTCTGATGTAGGAGAAGGTAGGAAATTGAATGAACTAGGCCCCATATCTCCTTATCAACTCCTTTGCTCCATCTGACAATCTCACATGCTCGGCATTTTGAAGCATCCTAGTGATGTGCATCGTGAATGCATCATTGGCCCTTCTATAATCCCTATGTCCTAGATGCAACTCCGGGTAAATATCATAAACAACTTCCTATCCAAATGTCCCTCATGGATTCAAACCCCTGTATGGGTAGAATATAGCTAGCACATACATCACATAAGAGGACATGGTGAACCTCTTGGTCTCTAGGACATCCCTTAGCTGTTTATCAATTATAGTACTAATAAGCCCGGCCCAATGGTAGTTGGTTCCTTGTTCAATCTTGCTGATTACATGGACCATCCAACTCTCCAGTACTCTGACACTCTTCAATCCTGCTACCCTGCTCAAGAATGTGATTGCATCATAAATATCTGATCTGAATCTAACCCTGTGCAATTGCTTGGGAAATTTGGAGTAATGTGACTTTGGCTTTTCCAACCAGGAATTGATCATTTGTTGAGCTTTGGTTGGCTCATTCTCATAATATGTCCTGGCCATGTCCATGTTCAAAGCACACACAGAAGGAAAATCCGGCATGTCAAAGGCTTGGGCAATAGAAACAGGACTGAAATTGGCCAAGACTCTCCCTTCAGTGCTGACAACCCTTTGCATGTCAAAGTCATACTGCCGAGCACACTCCAGGATTAACTCATAGCACTGGATTGTAGGAGGAAACCCTACCACATGAACTAACCCGAACTTCATCATTCCCCGTCTTAGGACCGACAGATCCTTCTGAGCTGTTCTCTCTTTAAACTCTTCGTATCTCCAGGCTCCAACATTGGTGTCGGACACTTCGGACCACATAGAAGATATCTTGTTGTCGGGGAGCTGGCTTTTGGTGTCTAATCTTAACCTCTCTACCTCTGAAATAGAGGATCCTTCCGTGTCACCTTTGGATTTCCCCGCAGCGGCCTTGCTTGATTCAGCCTGCATTCACAAAAGAATGTCATGAGTATCCAATTATCATATGTATTCCAATCCAAAGGTTAGCACAAAATCATAAAAGCCATCGAAATCCATCACAAATCACCAATCCTTGAAAATCCAGAAAAAACAAAGCAATTCGGGAAAATGAGGTAAGCTGGGAAAATCCAATCGGGGCGGAATTTCAGAGAAATCCGACCCAAATGGATTCTTTTTGCCGAAACATCATTAGTCAAATAAATCGCTAGTACGGACAAAATATCATAAGATTATCATGAAATTCATTCATTAGCAACAAGAAATAAGCATTAAGCACTTACTCCGTTAATCCTATCTTCGGGAAATCGAAAGAGATGAAACCAGACAGGAAAACCGAAAAAGTTCGGACGGGACGGATTTTCGTGCATAGTTTGAGGTTCTGGAATTCGTCATACTCCACGGAATTAGCCAAAACTGGGAAAATTCGGGTGTGCAGAAATTTCGTGGACACCACGGGAACCCGACGAAAGACAACACGCGAACTAGCGACTGAATGTTCATGCAAAACCTTACTAATTTGGATTCGAATGATTTCAAAATTGACGTCAACCAATCAAGATTCAAAATGCAAATGAATTTAAGTTCTCAAGGCTCTCAAATGATGAGTTCTCATGGAAAAACAACGATGCCCTAATTTTGACTAATAAACCTCCCACCATGAAAACCAGGGTTAAGCTTGGGGTTTGAAATGCCATCTACGAAAATCAATCTAAAGCACTCTGAGGCTTCCCAAGGGAGGGGTTGTTTTAACATTGACAGAGGATATGTAAATCGCCACAATTTCATCGACCCTAACAAGATTTGGGCAAAGTATCGAAAATCCTAACCTCACAGGATACAACAAATTACACACTTAGGAAAAAAATTCGACCCATAACACCATCTAAATGAATGCCCCCATCATCTAATGAATAAATACAAGCACACATGGCATGGGTGATGAGGTTTTCACAAAGACATGGGTCAAACCCCAATTCGATAAGAAGAAAATTGTGACTAAACATGGGCCGACCCGAAATGACCATCAATCAACTTAGAAAACTCAATCATTGCGTAAATAAATGGAAGGGCCATCGACAACTTACCATGGATTAACCCAGAAAAAAATTGAGCTCGAAGAAGCGACCACAAAGCAAACACGCCCTAGCAATGAAAACCTTAATCAGCACTCCAAACAATCCACACGCAAGCGGCTCAAAATCAATGATCAAAGCTCGAGCAAGGAATGCACTCAGATGCCAAATCAGCAAACAAGTGAATAATGAAATCAAAATGAGCTTAAAAGGTTTTAAATCCACCCATTTACATGTATGAGAAAAGGTACTTTGGGCATTAATGAGCGACAAGACGTGTCTGAAAAATTTGGAAACCCGAGCCCAGGACAGAATTTCAGAAAATCCCAAGATACGCAAAAAATTTGGATGAACACGAATTCCGCGGATATGACAGAAATCGGGATTTTAACGAAGTTCAGGATTTTGGTGCAATCTGGGAAAATCCGCCAGAACCGGAAAATCCTGGAGTCAAGCAAAAACCTGGATTCGGAAAACTTAGGAATGAACAGACAACGAACCAGAGCCTGGGAGAATCCGTCGGAGCTGGAAAATCCTAGATTCCGGTCAAAACTTGGATTTTCACCAAAAGCCAATTTTAACCAATTCAAGCCTCAAGGCCAGACAAAACTAGTAAGACCAATATCTCAAGATCTTAAAATACAAATCCAATAAAACCAAAGGCCAAAAGACATCATCAAAAGAGGGTCCCCACTCCAAGTGGGGTGTGTGTGCAAAACTACACAACAAGTGTGTTGACCATTCAGGAACTTGAAAATACATGGGAATTATATTTTGATGGATCTAAGTCTAGAACAGGCTCTAATGTAGGAGTTATAATAGTTTTGGTTCAAGGAAAACCTATTCCCTTATCATATTGGTTAAATTTCCTATGCACAAACAATACCCCAGAGTATGAAGCGTTAATTTTTTGATTACTTACCACTTTAACTCTAGGAGCCCAAGACATTAAAGTATTTGGTGATTCAAAATTATTCATTAAAAAAATGAATGAAACATATCAAGCGAAGCATGAAAAAATATTGAAATATAATGATCTCACAATGAGTTTGTTAGAGAATTTTTATTCATTTACCATTGACAACATCTTATGAAAAGATAATCGACATGCGGATGCAATGGTGAGTGTGACTTCTCTGATACTCCTCAAGACCCTTCAAAAGATTTCACATTTTTTGTCCATACAATTATGAAAACATCGATTGATTCTAAAGAAAATGAAGTATTAGCAATCACCATGGAAAGCTCTAGTGAATGGTACGCATTGATATTTAATTATTTAAAAAAAATACCTTTCTTGAGCTGAAAACTAAGAATACTATATCCCACCTTTGGAAACTTGTATCGAAGTATATAATTCATGTTGATGTGTTGTATCAGAGGTCCTTTGATGGTCTCTTGCTTAGATTCCTTAAACAGTTTGAAACTCCAAAAGCACTTGAGGAATCCCATGTAGGTGTTTGTGGGGGACATTTTGGAGGAAGATCGCTAGTTCAAAAGTTAGTTCGCATAGGGTACTATTGGAGGAATATGGAACAAGATTGCTTTGGATATATGTTAAGATATATCACAAATGTCAAGAACATAGCAGATTGATTCACGCTCCTACTTTTGATCTTCGTGCACATGTTCCTATTTGGCCTTTGTTGGTATGGGGCCTGGATATCATTGGAAAAAATTCACCCCCTTCCTCCACCAAACATACATTTATAATTACTGCAATAGATTATTTCATGAAATGGGTGGAAGAAATTCCCCTTCGTTCAACAACTATCAATGTAATATGTCGCTTCATATTGGAACACATTATTTCTCACTTTAGACTTCCTTCCCCTTTAGTTTGAGAAAAAGGGATGCCATTTAAGAATAAGGACATGAAGAACTTCTTAGGAATGTTTAACATACAACATCAATTTTCAACACCCTACTACCCACAATCTAATTGTCAAGCTAAATAAACTAATAGAACCCTCAAGAAAATCTTAAGGAAAACAATAATCAAACACAATAAGGACTAGCACACACAACTAACATATGCATTATGCGCCTATCGTATGAACATTAGAGCATCAACTAGGAATACCCCTTATAACCTTTTCTATGGAACCGAGGTGATTATTCCCCTGGAGTTAGAGATTCCATCATTAAGAATCGATCTTCAAGGAATTATTGATGACAATACTTATAAGGAACAAATTTTGCATCAACTTGAAATGCTTGATGAACAATGCATTAATGTCGTTGACCACCTTCAAGCTTATTCTTAAATAATACAACATAGCTACAATGATAATGTCATACCTTGTTCATTTAATAAAGGTAATTTGGTTTTATGCAAGAATCAGTGTAACATCAATGTTTCCTTGAAAGAAAAAGGAAATTTCAACCCTAATTGGTTAGGACCTTATATAATCAATAAAAATTATGGATTTGGAGCATATACGTTAATAGAAATAGATGGCACACCTCTTAAATAACCTATATATTTGGTGCATCTACATTGGTATTATGTCTAATCTTCTTAAATGGTGTGGATGATAAAGAAGTGGTGTTAGATTTAGTAGATGACATTCTATACATGCTCTCGCATTGCTTCGTTCTTGACAAACAATTATTTGTGTGTCTTAAATACTAAAGTAATTACTTAAATTAACTTTTAGGTGGTTACTTTTCATGCTATTCAATTTCATCTTGTGTGTTATGTAAGATTATATCCTTACATGCATTTAATGTTCATTAATTAGATCATAGGTGCATTTAATTTAGCATAACATACCTAATCACAATGTCGCATCTAAGAGAATTTGGAATAGTTTTAATTAGATCTAAAAAAGCATGTTAAATCCTAGAGAAATTTATTAAATAATATTACAAAGGTTATTTGATAAATCACATTTCCATTTAACATTAAACACATAAACATTTAAATAATCAAACATCAAATTATCATATATATATATATATATATATATCCCAAAGTTTCAAGTAAATATCATCAATATATGTACAATGCTAGTGTGCTATGTGACTATTGGATCCCTCAGGATCGGGTGATTGCATTTTCCTAGAGACAGCCTGTTGAGCGATGGTAGTATGTGATCTTGATTGTTAACTGATAAGAGGATCAAAAGCTTAATGTAGACCACATGCTCTTCCAATGGCCTCCCAATACTCTTTCGCTAGGCAATC
Organism: Sequoia sempervirens; assembly: GCA_007258455.2. Classification (NCBI taxonomy): domain Eukaryota; kingdom Viridiplantae; phylum Streptophyta; class Pinopsida; order Cupressales; family Cupressaceae; genus Sequoia; species Sequoia sempervirens. The sequence goes on along the minus strand of VDFB02000013.1, from coordinate 199,467,089 downwards.
TCTCTGCATGGAGTCTCTCGACCTCTGCTAGACCTCAAGATGACTAGATCTCCTCATAGGTAGCCTCGGCTTGGTTTGCACACCTAGTAGCTCCCTATTGTTTTTCCCTCAGCCTAATATAAGGCTCAAAAACCTCTCGATACTGCTCCATGATTGGTAGGGGTATGTAGTATGTAGCCTCATCTCTAAGAATCAGGGCCACTATCTCTATAGTGACCTATTGGTAGAGGTCCTATAATCTCTCACAACACTTGCAAGATAGAAATTATAAAGTTAATCAATACACATCATGATATATATATATATGGAAATTAAAAGCATAATCATTAAAGCATAAGCATAACAACAAATAAACTATCATCACCTAAATCTCTAGCTGACTGTGTAAAGATAGCCTCGTCCTATGCAAGAGGCATGGAAGATGTGCTAGCCTCTTTGTGCTCATGGGTGTTGGCTCGTGCTGCGACTACTGAATGTGATCTAGCAACATGAATGGGAGATGGATCTCCCCACTTGTGGGCAACTGGACCCTCATCTACCATGTCACTTCCCTCACTCATTGACTCCTCCTCGACCTCCTCCTCTCCCTCATAATCAGGGTATGTTGCCTCATCGTAGTCCTCATCTATCTCATCTACGAATAGGTTGGTAGCCTTGAGTCCTATATCCTCAGCTATATCCTCCTCCTCATTCCTTTTATTTGGGAGTGGTCTTGCATAGCCCATTGGTTGATCCATGGGGAACATTAGAGTTGGTCATGCTACTATCCACCACTCCTCATATGTGTCTGTAGTACCAATGTCATCAACGTTGGAAACTAGGGAAATGTCATGGTCACTATCATGAGAGCCACTAGTGATTACATCATTAGAGGTGAATCATCTAGTGTCTCCTAGCCTTTGTGCACTCCACACCAATTTCCTATAGAAGGGTTGTGCTACTCGTGTTACCAAAATCTAACCAAAATTTTGCATAACACGATCGTAGTAGAATGGTCGTACAACATATTCATGTCTACCCTAAGGAAATAAATACCTCTACATCCTCCTCAACTGTCGAGTCTCATCTAGCCACTGTGGTATTAGCTGGTAAGGTCTCCACATGATCTCCTCCTCATCAAGGCAGTTGAATCTGACTCTTCAATATAGAAGATCTTTAGTCTACCATGCCTTTCTCAATGGATAATTGAAGGCATGGGGATACCCAATGGTAGATACCAAAGGGAATCTTATCAATCTAGTGCATGTGATATGATACAGATTCCATATCTATAACAGTGTACAATGCACCATACTGTCCACCTCGCAATATACAAATCTCTCAAGATCATGATACAAATGTGCTAAAATATTGTGGCCCTAGGCGTATACTATCTTATGGTGCTCAATCTGTCTGATCATGTGGACTAGGCCTACATCAAGGTGTGTTCCCTGGCCATCAAGGACGAGTAATAGTGCTACTATAAAAATCATAATTTGTCTCAAGAATGAAGATTGTGCATAGAGTAGCCACGATAGCTCAATACATGGCACCACGATCTCCTCTCGAATCGATCCATTCAAGCAATATCCCATATTAGTTTGAATTTTTAAATATGACCACTCTCCTACAAAGCATATGGTCTCACCATAGATAAGAACCATAAGGATGTGATGAATGTCCTCCAAGGTGATCATCATCTCACTCGTAGGTAGGCGAAATGTATAGGTGTCAGCATCACATCTCTCAGCTAACACCATCATCATGACATCAAGGTACCTATGGGAGGCATGAGGTACACCTATTAGATACTAGTAGTTTGTAATGTCTAGACATTTTCCTCTAATAATGTCGAGACCACATCTCACATACAAAAAAATTGTCTAATATTGAGACGCAGTCATGACTGGGATGGTGTCTAACAAAAAAACAGCAAAAATATGTCCTATAAGCATTTTAAAGTCTAAAATCTTTACATCAATAATCAAAAAGTGTGATAAAGTTGTTTTAGTGTACTTTTCTAAAGGTCCTAGGTAGACACTTTATTTCCCTTTTAGGACACTTCACACAGGAACAAGACACTTTGAGAAAAAGTGGGACACTTTGCGACAAAAGGGGACACCTTGCGAAAAAAGGGGACACTTTGCAAAAAAAGGGGAGACTTTGTGAACTTTTCTTCCAAGGCCCTAAATCAACCTAGAAATGTGTAAAATATAAATTAAATGTAGAAAAACAAAGCTAAGGTACATAAATTCAACTCACTTGGTGATGAAGGTCACCTCGTGCTATGTCCTCTCCTAGTGTATCAAGTCTTGAGGGCATGTACTCTTGTCAGCTCAGCATTTTCACCTACTCTTCAACAAAGTCAAGATGCAAGAAGGTGAAAGAAAAAATAATTAGAAATTACTTCACTTTTTACTCTTATATATGTTAAAATTAGGGTTTTACTATATTAGGGTTAAGAGTGCTTTTCATTCAAACTAGCAAATCGAGGGCTAGTGAACTCCATTTTTTATGCCATTTATTGTGTTTGAATCATGATTCTACTCTTGTTCTCATCAAATTTCTATCATTATGTTGTATGGTGCTTGGAAATACCCTATGATATGGCATATCCAACTCGATGTGGTTATACTGCTACCTTGATTCCACCTCCATAAAGCAAGCGGAATCAAGTGGGAGCATACATCTACCCTCAAATTTGATTTCTAGAAGAAGTTAGATAAGAGGAATTTTGGACGACTAACGAATTTTTGTTGCAGGATATAGTTCCTAACATTGTGGTTTTGCAAATAGCTATAGTGGGGGCTTCATTCTTTCACATTATGAGTATCCTTTTATGAAATGAGGTTCATTATTTAGATTCCTTTAGGTTACATATGCACATAGAGTCATATGGGTGCTAAAGTGGGGGCTAGACATGTACTGATGGAAATTGTACCCCCTTCTTGGAGATAGTGCAATTTTTCATTTAATCGGGACCTATTTTAGTACCCTTGCATTAAATACCCTTTAATTCACCATTAATGGGCCCCTTAGACCCTTTATTTTGGATCTTGAGGCTTATTTCAACAAAAATCTTGAAAAAATCCATAAAAGCATTAAAAATTATAACAACCCACCCTTAAAATCTAGGGTGTGACTCATACACCACTTACAGCATATGAGTCCCCCTACATGGGACCCATATGCTAGGAGTGGCGTATCAGTCCCATTTGGGCCCTTTTTAGTGTTTGAGCATGAAATTCAAGTTTTTAACTAAAATTTTTGGTTAATGTTGGCTTGTGAGATCTAAATAATGGTAAATTAGGTGTAATTCCTATATAAACAAGCTTCTAAAGTCATTTTTCATCTAAGCAATAATTCTAAGAGAGAAATTTCAAGATCCAAGCATTCAAGAACAAGCAATCAGAAAATTTGAAGCCTTTGAGCAGCATTATTATGTTTTTGCAGGTCTTCAAGCTCACTTTCCTTGAAGATCTAGCATTGTCAAGGGTTGATTATGGTTTCCTATGGTCAATCATGATGGATTCTAGGTTGGGGAAATGCAACTAGCCATCAAGACAAGCCTAATGACTTGTTTCCCAAGTAATTCCATCCTACATTGTTATTCTACTTTCAGCCTAAGGAAGGTACATGCATTATCAGGGCTCGTTTGGGGTATTAGATATCTCTCAAAGTGAGTCATTCGTCTCCATGTTTCATTCATGCATCCCATTCTAGCACAATAGAATAGGGTTGTATTGCATTTCAAATTTTCTAATCTTAGACACACTTAAGGTTATGGTTTATGTTCACATTTTCATTCAAGATTCATTATTTATGTCAAACTAGGGGTTTGACTTAGGAAAACCCCCCATAAAAAATCAACTATATATTCAGTTTTGCAGGTCTTTTTACAAGTTTAGAGTTGGAAATCAGTTTGGAAGGGAAGAGTAGAGATTGGAGCACAGATTTGAAATATGAATTCCCAAAATAGTGGAATAGGATTGCTATGCCAGAAGTGGCATAAGAGTCCCACTACAGGAAAATTTCCATTTTTTTGTAGATCTTGAATCTACACTAATAGAAACATGTTCTAGACCAGAAACACCAGTTTGAGATTGATACGCCCAAACTAGTGTATGAGTCCCAGTGTGCCTTAATTCTAGTATTTTTAGTTTTTTAGAGCTCATTCCAAGCCTCTACAGATTCCCAGGTGCACACTTCTAATTTATCACTTTTCTGTTCTGATTTACGTGCTTTTCTAGGTCATTTAGCGAGATTTTGCATCACATCAGGTTTTGGCATTAAAAGGCTTGCATTTGATTGATCTTTCCAAGCAATAGCTTGGTGGTGAACCCATATTTAGTCTATAATTAAACCCTAGGACAACCCTATTGCAAGATCTATTTCTCCTTTGCATACCTTAGGGGTATGTGCAGGATCATCATGGAAAAAATAGGCCCTTAAGCGGCAAAAAATTCAAAAAAATCAGAGTTAGGAAAATTGATGTAAAATTTTGAATAAGTTATCTAAATTATTTCAAAAATATGTAAGAATAGAATCTGTAGAAAATTGAATGTAGTTTCTAAACTACTAGGTTTGCATTTAGAAAAAAAAAAGAAAAATCTATTTGGTGAAAATTTGAAATTTCAATCGCATTAGTACTTAAATTCGGGGAAAAAAATGAAGTAGGTGTATGTCTAACCACCTAACACAATAAAAAGATAATATTTTTATAAGATTTTAGATATAAGTAGAGGACTCATGCCACGGACGTGATGCGCATTTTTTTGTAATTTTCCAAGTAAATAATTAATTATGAATTTTTATTTTTTTTAGAAATATAAAATCTATGTCGACCTTAACTTGGTCAAAACTTCATGAAATTCAATTTTTTTCTTTTAATCCTATAGTATACAAAGCGTAGAATGTGACACATATTTTGGATTCAAAAATGTGATATGGATTTGAAAGCTATAGATGTTTTTCAATCACCTATCAATCGAGTCTTTACTCAGTAATTTGAATAGAAAATGAATAATAATTACTTATTAAATTCAAAGTAAAGCATAATTTATATCAATGGAAAAAAGGAATTCCTTTAAAAACCTTTTCATTTCCATCAATTTTGGGTAAAAATAGTTATCAGCCACATACCCATCATATTGCCACTTTTTGGCCCATCATGATCCTGCACATACCCTTAGATTGAGATCTCTAGGGTTTTCCTTGAATGAATGTTGGGAAATGTGTTGTTTTATGTCGTAAACCATAAAGCACCCATTTTCTACCATATCGAACTAAAAGAAACCAAAATGCTAGAGAGCATAGGCATAAATGTTGCACTCTTGCTTAAAGGTTAAACAAAGAAAATAGCAAACAAAAATCAAAATCCAAACTTGACTAAAGAAATATAGATAAGTCTCCCCCTTCCCCACAACAGAAAGGACCTATACTATGATAGGAGCTAAAGCCTTCCTTAGATATTATCATCTGACCTCCTATTGTCATAAACTTAGATGATGATGATGAGGTTGCTAATATTGATGAAGAAGTGAATAATGAATTGAATACATTTTTTTCCTCTTCTATGAGCTTAAATGATAATTCTCCTTAGAAGAGTGTTGAACTTGGTGATGATCCTAGTTCAACACTTGCTATTGTCACTTTGGCTAGATGTCTACCTTTTGTATATGATGAACACAATTTGGATACAGACGACCTACTAATAGGTTGACTTGCATGTGCCTTACTAGTCTTTTGCATTATTTTCCTTTTATGTTTTGTGTGTGATTGTATGTGTGTAATGTGATCTCGTCATGTTGTTTTGTTTGATGTATCTCTCTCTTTGTGAAATTCCTCTATTTGTATCTACATTCTTCTCTATGTCGTAAGAATTTTATCATTTTTCATTTGTCTTGTGTTTTCATTTTGGGGATGACATAAGGCATCAAGACATTTACGTCTCTTCCATGTTGACCCAAAAGATTCTCCTTTATCTTTTATGTCTTGCATTTTACTTTTGGGGATGAATCAAGGAATTGAGACATTCATGTCTCTTCCATGTTGACCCAAAATGTTTTTTTTCTTTGTTTTCACTCTCTTTGTGTCATTCCTCTTGTTACATGAGTATTTGTGGAATGATGATAGTTCTAAGCTCTCTTGTAAACATTGTAGCAAGAACATAGTGATCCCAAATCCATGGATCCCTCATGTGTTTGGAGTTTTATTCTGGGGGGAAATCCCTTCTTTTTTCATGACTTAGATTTAATTGGAAACATATGACTTGGCATAGGGCTTTCCAAATAAGCTCCCATGTCCTCTTTATTGATAGCATTTATCATTTGCTACTTTAAAGTATTTTCTCACAGCATGGTGTTTAGTAATTTCTTTAAAGTGGGGACATACATTGACATTATTATCTTGCATCTCATGTTTCATTGTGTAGTTTTCTTACTTCATGTCGTGTGTTTTTCACTTTTTGGTGACATTGGGTGTGATTTCCTTCAAGAGCATCATCTCTCTTAGCATATTATATTCCTCTTAGAGGCTTAATGCGACACACTTCATCCCCTAAGTTTCAAATCTTCTATTCTTCGATTGGTCCTCTCTTGAAGAGATTAGGAACAATGTTCCCTAATTTACCTTATACGAACTAAGAAAAACTTCTTTTAACATACTTTACACTATTTTTCATTTACAATTTGTTCATGAGTTTCAAGCATACGAAGCTTTCTTTGCCTCATGAAGCTCGAATTTTATTGTTGTGTGGCACCCTATCAAAGTTATCAATGGGTATAGCTTTGGTATGGTTAGTGTATGGGAGCCAAACTTAGGGATTACTTTCCCATAGCCACTTGTGTGTCTGTGTGAGTGCATATCGGTCACATGTGTATGTGTCTTACTAGGGGCTCACCTAGTGGACAACCTGAGGTTCCATTAGCCCTTGTGAGCATGTGTTTGGTTTGCATGGTGGACTTGGTGTTCCACTTGTAAACTTTCTTGGAAAAAAAACCTAGAATTGATCCACAAAATGTAGGACAAATGGTTGAAGCTTGATCCACCCCTTTTTTATTGTTTTTATTTTTCTTTCTTTTTTTTTATCTTTTCCAATGTATGATTGTGTCTCGTTATTGCTCCTTATATCATTTTCCATGTGTGTTCTTTTGTTCCTATCTTGGTTTTCCATAGGATCTTGATCTTGGGGGCTTGCACAACCCTATTGGTCATTGTCATCCTATCCTACTAGCATTGGTACATTGGGACCTCTCTTGATGTGAGTATTATCTATTTTAGTGTGAGTTTGAAGAAAGTTCATCCTCTCACTAAAGTGGGGGCTAAATGCAGTGTAGGAAAATGTATCCCTCTACATTTTCACACTTGTTTGGGCCCTTGTGAACTAAATGGACTTAACTGTGCCTTATTTAGGGTGTTGCAAAGTGTTTTCTTACATGTTCACACTAATCTAGGGTTTTATTAATTAATTGGGCTTCTTTAAGCCTTATTTTACATCTACAAGTCTTAATTAATGCATCTTTCCAAGGATAATTCTGACATATATCAATTGAAAAATCAAAATTTAATGATTTTGGATAGTATGGCCTATATTTAGTGATCTAGGAATCATACGCCACCATGGGCATATGGGTCCCACCTATTTTTCAGGCCCTAGAACTAAAATTCACATAAAACCAAGCCTTTCTTGAAAAATGTGTCCCAAGCTTAGCCTAATGGGACTCATATGCCACAACTAGCATATGAGTCTCACTTAGCTTAGACTTAAATTAAATTCAAATTATTGGTGGTATTTTATTCTCCTAGATCTGATGTTAGGTTGTAGTGTTGCAATTTCAAGAAATTTGGAATAAACAAGTATAAATATTAGGTTATTTCACTCATTTTCACCTAAGACTTTCATGAGAGCATTCCTTAGAGCATACAAGAGTTGATAATCAAGCATTTTGGAGAATTATCCAAGTATCAAGCATCATGTCAAAGTCATCATGCATCATGTTTTTATGATTCAAGCAAGCATTCAAATCAACATCCATATCCTTCAAGGAAGAGTCAAGATCTACATCCATTGTAGCCATTACATACAATATTGCAACCTTTTGTTCCTAGGGTTTGGTGAGTTGCAACATATCATTTTGTTCATTCATCATTCATCCTTTCTATTTCATTTCATTTCAAGGTTTGATTACCAAACGTGGTTTGACTAAGGAAAACCCCTATCCACTAACAAAACAACATTTTCCCCTCTCTTTAGTGTGTGATTTTGCAGATTTAGGATGAAGAAACATTGAAGATCAAGATTGGAAGAAGTTGTCAAGTTGTTCAAGTTTCCACCTTATTTAGAAGATCACTAAGAGACACCTACAAAGCAAAATTTGTCATTTCAGATCCAAAAATTATGTTCAAGAGGAAGAGTATAGATAGGTGAGTGGATTTAGATCTTGACCTTTCAAAAAAGCTGAGTAGGACTGATACACCACTTCTAGCATATGAGTCCCAGTATAGTGATTTTTCTAGATTTTAGGAGTTCCAAACTTGTCACTGCCATATTTCTATTCCTGCCCAGAAACTCTAATCTCGGACTTGAACCAAAAAAATTTGGAATGTGAGGGTCTCTCTTGCACTTCTAGGGTTTTGCACCTAAAAGGAGAGAGGTACCAAAAATATTAATGGCTCACTCAAGAATAATCCCTTGAGATTCCAATGCAAATGAGATTGAAATCTATCAAAGGGGAATTTCCTAGATGCTGAATAACTGATAAAAGAAATTAACTACTAATGCAAAACTTAGAAAATGTAAAAAATTTGAAAATAGGCGGTGATATGCAAAAATATGCTAAATGGCCTAAAAATGACTCAAAAATGCAAATAAAGTAAAATAGAAAACTGTAAAACTGAAGATGTGCACCTGGAAACTAGTTGAGGATGAAATAGAACTCTGAAATCTTGTAGATGTTGATTTTTAAGCATAGTGGGAAACATTCGCCATTCTAGGTGAATCAGTCTGAGTTTTGGAAAACTACACCAGAGCCTGTTTCGAGAAAATGGGTATCCGAAAATGTAGAAATCTCTGAAAATAGGGATAGTTGGACTCATTCACCAATAATGGCGAATGAGTCCACTTTGACTTTTCTTAAAACTCGAAAGTGGAAACAAAATCTCTCGGTCTTCTCTTTCTTTTCCTCCAAGTGTCCGGATCTGAAACCCTAATTTTCGTCACTGTAAGTGACTTTTGTGGATATTTTGACCTAGCTAATAAGGAAATGACTTCAACAAGCTTAAAACCTATTCTTCAATAATCTCCAAGACTTCAAAGTACCTAGATCTGTAATCACACAAAGAAAGGATAATAAAATGTTGATTGTTAGGGATTGGAGGTTTGCCTTGGTCAAACCCCTTTTAGGTAATTAAACCAAGATAATGAAATAAGATAATGAAGCATGAAATAATGCAATTAGAGACTTTTCATCATGATAGATCTTGAATTTCTACAATAATGGATGAAGAATCTTCCCTTGAATGCCTTAGAAAACTATCTTGATGACTTAAAATGCTAAAACCCTAGCTTGCTTGACTTGAGATAGATAATGAATGATGAATGAATAATGAATTAGGATTTAAAAACTTGTTTATATAGGAAATCCTACTCAAATTCCTATTAATTTAATCCCCAAGGATGACATTGAAGAAAATTAAACTTAAACCTAATTTTTCCTACTCAAATATCGAAAAATGGCCCAAATGGGACTCATTCACCATCCTGGGCAAATGGGTCTCACCTGGAAGGGACTCACTCTCCCAAAGTGGCGAATGGGTCCCATAGGGGCTATTTTCTAGCTGGGATTTCAAGGGATGCATAAATTAAGTTTGTATGTTGATATAGTCAGGTTTTTTTATCAAAATAAGCCTTGGGATGCATAGTATGGGGTCATAGGGGCCTATTAATGATTATATAAAGGGTAATTATGGATAGGGAGACAAATTTCAATGTGAAAGTGTGATTAAATACACTCTACAACATTAAAATGAGGTCCACATAGCCTACAAGGGCACAACATCCAATGTGAATGTGTAAAACACATTACAACACTAGATTAAAACCAAGTTTAATTTACAAGCCTTCTAGACTAATGTGAGAATGTAATTAAATACATTGAATTAGGGGAAAAATAGGTCCATTATACTTAAATGGTTAATAAAAGTCTAGAAAAGTGTGAAAGTTATTTACAACACTTTACAACATCTTTGCAAGACATGTATTATATTTAGTTTACAAGGGCCCAAGACCTAATGTGGATGTGTAAAACACTTTAGAATACTAGACCAAGGTGACATTAGGTCCAATTTATCATTAATTATTCCCATATCAAGCAAGAGATATGTTTTTCTATTCTACATTTAGCCCCCACTTTAGTGAAAGGATGAACCTGCTTCAAACTCACACTAAAGTAGACATTCAAGAGGGGTCCAATCATACCAATGTGGATGGTCTAGGATAATAAAGATGAAGGAGATGGTCAAGCCCCCAAGATCCAGGATCCTAAGTCAAACTGATATAGGAACAAAAAGATAGACACAAGGTGTATAATATGCAACAAAACAAGATACCCTATCATGAAATGACAATAACTAGAAGAAAGAGAAGTATGAATGAGAAACAATAAAAAGGTGGATCAAGCTTTGACCATTTGTCCAACACATTGTGGATTAGATCTAGGTCATTTGTCCAAAAATGCATACTCACTCTGAGGTAACGAAACTCTTGGTTGTTCGTCGGGTGCGAAGTCCTAAAAGATGGGAAACATACACTCATGGATGGTATGCACTCACACACATGCAAGTAGCTATGGGTAAATTCATGCCTTAGACTAGGCTTCCCACTCAACCATACCAAATTTATACCTCCTGATAACTTTAATAAGGTGCCACAATTAAAATGATTTTGTAAATGCTTTTGAATGTCATGTAAATTTTTTGTTAAAAGTGATTTTTCTTTGTTCATATAAGGTCTTCTTCTTAGGGAGCATTTTCCTTAATTTCTCCAAGAGAGTACAAGTGACCAAGGTGTCAGACTGTTGCCCATGGGATTCCTCATTCGCATCATGCCATGTCAATAGATCATACACTCTTGGATGACATCAAACCCAATGACACCACCAAGAAGAGGGCACATCATAAGAAAAAAGAAAAATCATGCAATGAATTTTTTTCCAAAAGATGTCATCTATGTATGCCCCCACTTTAAATCGATTGCTACACCATTAGTGTGAGAAATTTCTTTAAAGTAGCCAATGATAAATGAAAGAAGAAATGAGAGCCAACTTGGAAAGCCCTATTCCAAGTCATATGTTTTTGTATTGAGCTACATCATGGATAAGTATGTCACATGCAACTCCATCTTAAGGCATGTTGTCCACATCCCAAGCTTTCTCTTATATGTTCATGAAAGGTTAACGACTAGCCAAAAGAGACAACGACGAGTGACATATGAGGACAAGGCTACTTAACCCCTTTCCCCCACTTAGTGCAAGAAAAAGGTGAGTGAGGAATGGATGATGATATGTTTCTCCTTGTGATGAATGTAAAACATGCAACTATGGCAAAGAGCAGCAACTAATGTTATTTATTTTGATAAGTAAACAAATTTTCTACTTGATACATATTTAATGAGATGTCTATCAGTTTATGATGTGCCAAGGTTAGAGTTTTCTTGGAAGAATTGTTTGTGATAGTGTTGATAGTGGATGAAGGTTTTTGTTTTTAGGGACAATAACCAAGATCATTAGGCTTTATAGCATCACATCCTTTCGTAGGTGGCTTCAAAAGTTCAAAACGTTTTCCAAAAAGTTTTGTCACAATTTTTGGATTTGGTAGTTGTTCAATTGCCTCAAATTTTGTCTTGAATGTTGTTTTTGGTGTTAAGGTGGTTGAAGTGGATGCTTTTGAATTTTGTATATTGTCATTACTAGTTTCTCTTTTCTCTTTTTAGAATCTTTTGTTATGATCATGTATTCCCCCACGGATATAGAAATGAGACCAAAGGTTTTTGAAGCTTCTTCCAATAATTTTGTGGCTTCTTACATTTTCTGTTGTCTTTCTATATTTTTTTTCTTGGTACTGATCATAACACATGTCACCTTTTTGTTTTGAGGAGTAGAAGGTGACTTGTCATAAACTCCTAACATTTGCTTCAAGTTTTTATCATTTTCAAAGCATGATGGTGGTAAATCCATATCAAGCAATTCAGGATGCTTCAGAGTGAGGTTTATTTTTGGTTTGAACATGATAGTGTTGATGTGTGCTTGCACCATGATACCTTCCCTATTAGGAGAGTTTTTAGGAAAACTACAAACTAGATTTTCAAGACATTTAATGTTTGGTTCTTCAATATGGACTTCATCGCAAGTAAGGGAATGATCCATGGTTGGATTTTTTTGCTTGGAAATGATGGTGTTTCTTTGTTCAATAATGTTTTCCTTGTGATTCTCATGGATGGGATCTTGTAACACCATAATATTGTCTTCACCAATAGGAGAGCTATTAGGAGAGGGGGAAATTTGATTGTTTTGGTTGTCAATGATTTCATTCTTGTTATCTATGGTTTCATTCTCTTGTGTCATAATATTTACCCTAGTAGGAGAGCTTTTAGGAAAGTGAAAAAAAATAGGTTCATCACATTTCATGGTTATATTTGGTAAAGTAGCTTCATCTCTCCTAAGAGAGGCATCAAGAGAAGGATAACTAAGAGTTTCATGGTTACCAATGATAGGACTTTTTTGTTCAAATAGGTATTCCCAAATGGTAGGGGCATGAGGAAAGGGAGGAATAAGATTCTCATGAGTCTCAATAATGATATCTTCTAACACTAAACTATCTTCTTCATGTCTAGAGAAGATATTAGGAGAAGGAAAGGTTTGTTTTCATGATTACCTATAGTTACATCCCTATGTCCTATAATGTTTTCTTGAGTAGAAGAGGTAGGATTATTATAGCTCTCAACTATCAACATATCCTCCACACAAATTTGTTTGTCATGATCATTCACGATTGTATCCTTATTTACTAAAGCATTGTCAGATTTAGGGGAGGTGATGGGAGTAGTGGACATGATCTTAGTTTTGTGTTTCATAGTGTCTATCCAAGGGGGAGGAGGAGGAGGAAGACAAGCAAGGCTTTTGTGATCTTCAATGAGTGTTTCTTCTTTTAGAAAGATACCTTCATCACCAATGGGAGAGATATCGAGAGAAGAACAATTATGATTATCATGATTATCGACGCTTGCATCCTTTTGTGTCAAACTTTTAGTGGATGATTTTAGTGAGATGAAGTCTTAAGGGCTTCATCTAACATGTCTAAGTCATCACTACTAAAGGGATTGGATGATATTCTTTTCCTAAATTGAATCATTTTGTGAATTGGTTTGTTTGATGTTTTTTGTTTTTTGTTTTTTTTTTTGTAATAAATCTGATCTAAATGAACTAGGAACTAATGCTGAAAATGAAAATTGCAAAAATCTAATGCTATCGATAATTTCCATGAATGTAAATAATGCTATTTCTTAATGATTTAAATGTAATAGAAGCTATATAAACTTAAAATGCAATGTAAGGACTTGGGATGAAATGCAAATTTACAGATTTCACACAAGGTAATGTACTGATTATATTATGCAATGATCTGAAAATGAAATATTGTGAATGCAAAATTGAAATTAAGCAATGCATGAAATGAGCCAAATTAAGCTAGATTTAGTGAAATGCATGTAATGGGAACTTAGCCAACTGACACTAATAGTTAATGGCAGCAAATAGAAGTGCAAAAATAGGGTTTTCAGTGCCATGAAAGGAAGTTTTAGGGGTGAAAAGGGACTAATTCACCCAAGGTGGCGAATGAGTCCCAAGGGGGATTTTTTTCAAAATTTTCTAAATTTGTCAATTGTTGTTTATGCTTTTTATGTTGTATGACCTGAATACTAAATGAAAATATAATTTTCATATGTTTTCCAATGGTTTGAGATGCAAAAATTTAACCTATATGCACTTTCACTAATGCAAAATTTGAAACCCTAGAATGCCCATTAACTTATGCAAACCCTAATGCAAATTCAATGAAAGCTAGATCTAGGATGATGATGGACTCCAAATCAGAAAATAAGGTATTCAAAAAGAAGGTTCACCAAAAGAAGCCATTTATTTTTGGAATATGAGGGTTTCTCTTCACTTCTAGGGTTTTGCACCTAAAAGGAGAGAGGTACCAAAAATCTTAAAGCCTCACTCAAGATTAAGCCCTTAAGATTCCAATGTAAATGAAACTAAAATCTGTCAAAAGGGAATTTCCTAGATGCTGAAAACTGATAAAATAAATTAAATACTAATGCAAAACTTAGAATATGCAAAATGTTTGAAAACATGCGGCGATATGCAAAAATATGCTAAATGACCTAGAAAATGACTCAGAAATGCAAATAAAGAAAAATAGAAAACTGTAAAACTAAAGATGTGCACTTGGAAACTAGTTGAGGATGAAATGGAACTTTTAAATCCTAAAGATGATAATTTTTAAGCCTGGTGGGACTCATTTTCCATTCTAGGGGAATCAATCCCAATTCTAGAAAACTGCATTGGAGCCTATTTCAGGAAAATGGGTATCTAAATCTGCTGAAACCTCTAAAAAATAGAGATAGTGGGACTCATTCACCACTAATGGAAAATGAATCCACTTTGAGTTTTTTGAAAACTTGAAAGTGGAAACAAAAGCTCTCGGTCTACTCTTTTTGTTCCTCTAGGTGTCTGAATCTAAAACCATGATTTTTAGCACTGTAAGTGACTTTTTGTGGATATTTTGATCCAGCTAATAAGGAGATGACTTCAACAAGTTTAAAACCTATTATTCAATAATATCCAAGAGTTCAAAGTACCTAGATCTACAATCACACAAAGAAAGGAAAAAAAATGTTGATTGTTAGGGATTGGAGGTATGCCTTGGTCAAACCCCTTTTAGGTTATTAAACCAAGATAATGAAATAAGATAATGAAGCATGAAATAATGAAATTAGAGACTTTCCATGATGATAGATCTTTAATTGCTACAATAATGGATGAAGAATCTACCCTTGAATTCCTTAGAAAACTATCTTGATGACTTAAAATGTTGAAACCCTAGCTTGCTTGATTTGAGATGGATAATGAATGATGTATGAATAACAAATTAGGGTTTAAAATCTTGTTTATATAGGTAATCCTACTAAATTTTTTGTTCATTTGATCCCCAAGGCCGACATTAAAGATTTAATTAAACTTAAAACCTAATTTTTCCCACTCAAACCTTGAAAATTGCCCAAATAGGACTCATTTACCATCCTAGTCGAATGGGTCCTACTTGGAAGGGACTTATTCTCCCAAAGTGGTGAATGGGTCCTACAAGGGCTATTTTTCCAGCTAGGATGTCGAGCGATGCATAAATTAAGATCATATGTTGATATAGTCAAGTTTTTTTATCAAAATAAGCCTTAGGATGCACAATATGGTGTCATAGGAGCCTATTAATGATGATATAAAGGGTAATTAGGGCTAGGGACACAAATTTCAATGTGAAATTGTGATTAAATACACTCTACAACATTAAAATAAGGTCCACATAGCCTACAAGGGCACAACATCCAATGTGAATGTGTAAAACACATTACAACACTAGATTAAAACCAAGTTTAATATAAAAGCCTTCTAGATTAATGTGAGAATGTAATTAAATACATTGAATTAGGGAAAAAATAGGTCCATTAGACTTAAATGCTTAATAAAAGTCTAGAAAAGTGTGAAAGTTATTTACAACACTTGACATTACCTTTATAAGAAATGTATTTTATTTAGTTTACAAGGGACCAAGACCTGGTGTGGATATGTGTAAAACACTTCACAACAGTAGTTCACAACACTAGACCAAGGTGACATTAGGTCCAATTTATCATTAATTATTCCCATATCAAGCAAGAGATAATTTTTTCTACGCTACAGGACTAAATCACCTAGCCTGGCATATGAGTCCTAGTGTACATTAAAATCAACATTTTTAGCATTTCAAGCCTTATCATGAGCTTCTACAATTTTCTTGGTGCACCTCTCTAATTTCTCAATTTACTGTTCTTATTTGCATTCATTTTTTAGGTCATTTATTTGAGTTTTACATAGCATTAGGTTTTTTCATTAGATCTTGTATGTTACTAGTATTTCCAAGCCCTAGCTTGGTGGTGAACCCTCTTTTAGTCTCTAAACATACCCTAGGACAACCTTTAGCAAATATCTTTCCCTCACTCCATCATTGGATTGAGATCTCTTTGGTTTCCTTGAGTGAAACTAAGTAAAATAGGAGGTCCTAAACCATGTTTTTCCATCTCCCAAAGGATAAATCCCCCTATTTTCTTATTTTCAATGATAAACGTGAAAATATTAAAATATGTAAGGATGGGTCCCTACTATGAGGCTATCTTTGGTACCAATGTACAAATAAATCTCTTAAAAATGGAGAAAGTGAAAAAATAGGTAGGAAAGGAATTGTCTCTACAAGATATAAATCATTGGATGCTCTTAAAGTAAAGAGAAGGATAAAATTCCATGTGAGGAAAAAATATCATCCATAAGAGAGAAGAAGAGATTCCATGTAGCCCCCTAGAAAGTAGATTCACCTATATTGATAGTGGATTCTTAAAATTAATGTTTAATATAATAAAAGATCATTGAACAATATCTATCCCCTGTAGAATAAAATAAATAATCATTAATCAAGCAATCATTCCCATTCATAAAATAAATATAAAGATGTACATGATGTCTCTAAAATCTACTTAATTGTTTCCCTATTGGTGATGAAAGGTTTCATAATAAATTCAAAGCCCCACACCTAAATAATGAAGGTGATAATAAACAACCATGTGTAAATGTATATAGAACATGATATAGTCATATGTATGGCTCCTCTAAATATTTCTTAAGGGTTTCCAAGTCAATTCCATACCGTTACAAATAAACATATGGAGAAATGAAAAGATAATTTGAAGCTTCTCTCATGTGGAGAGGTGACCAAGGAGATTCAAAAAGTTTCATATCATGTGCCACAAATAAGAAAAACATAACAGTGTAGGAAGAGCGCTCCAAAGGATTTACTATAGGTTGATGTAGCAAGAGAGTGTAGTGAGGTTGTTGCATAGTAGATGCTACAAGTAGATGTAGAAGAGGAAGATTTCAACTTTGAAACTACAAGTGGAGTTAGACTAGTCCCAACAATACTACACATGAGAGCAGTAGAAAATGCCAATGAGGTGCTACTAGTTGGAGCAATAGAGAATATATAGAAGATTATACAACTTAAAGAATTAGGTGGTGCCAATAGATTTTAATGTTTGATAAAATAAAGGAGCATGAGCCAGGATTTTTGTAGATGATGTTAGAAGTACATGAAGAAAAAGAAAGACAAGTAGATGTAGAAATGGAGAAAAGAAAGATGCTATAGATGAGATGCTATAAATAAAGGTAGCTACTAGTAAGGAGTCTCTAGTTGTGGAGGAAAACTTAAGTGGATATATACTCTATTTAATACAAGGTGTTGCAATTAATATTATCTAAGGAGGATGAAGAGTGAGATATGTATGAGCTATAAGATTCCATCATTGAAATGGAGTTAAGCCCAAAAGAGAAGCTCATACTCAAAGAGGAGGAGTTGTTTCCCATAGAATATTGGGAGGAGGTGTAGCTATGGAAGGGTACATGAAAGGAGAAAAGGAATTGATATTTATGGAAGATTGTGGACCAAATCCCACAAAGAGAATATTATATTATATAAGAGATAGAAGCACTCAAAATATATTATTGGTAAGGTGTAATCCCATTCTAGTACAACAAATATGGGGTCAAAGCTAGAACCAAAGGGTATTGGTTCGAGTAAATTGTTAGAAGAGGTGAAAGAAAAAGAAGAAACCAAAGAAGAAACCACTAGATATTCCTACCATTTGAGTAGGGACTTAAACAAAACTTAACATCATTAAAATGATGTAAAAATAACCTAGGTATTATTGAATGGAATAAACCATTGAAGCTATAGAATTAATAATTTGGAGAAGAATTTGCACTTAAAGCTACTGTAGGTTTTTCCTTGAAGTTCTTATTGAAGTAGTTACCATACTATAGATGCACTTGCAAAAAGAGGTGGATATTTGTAGCCACAAAATTATATTAAATGACTTGTAACAACAATAAATTATAGTAGAAGAATAGTTACTCATAACAACTAGATATTTTTTCAAGGAGATACATGAACTTGTAGCAAATGAGGTGAAGCATGCAAGAGTAAGTGTATTTTCAACATAAGGTTGCAAGGTAACAGGGAGGTCATTAAGGAGAGTGATGTTGTTGTAGTTATATTTGTAACAAAGGAGCACAATGGGAGTGCTTATGTTGTTAGTTGAAGAGCTACAAGAATTCTAGATGGTTATTGATATATTATAGAATTAGTGTGGCATGAATGTCCATTAGAAATTGAGTCTTAATTTTAAAAATTTGATCATTCATACACCTAATTTATTACTATTAAATCCACCCCACAACACTATTAATAAAACTAACCTTTCATGATCTTAAAAGGGAAAATTGGTTAAGGATAAAGATAACTTAGTACACTATAATTCGTAGAAATAAAAAAATATTTTTTTATTCATTTATAATTAGATAATAATACTCTCAATCTTTAAAATTTAACTTTTACTTTAAAAAGATTGATATTTATAAACTAATGACATTAATTATTATATCCCACACGACTATTAAATAAATTGACAATATACAACTAAAAAGTAAGCTTATTCAAAAGTAAAAAATGACTTTATGATGTGATAGCTTATGAAATGATAAAAATATAATTCTCATTCACTCATTATATTAGATAATAGCACTCTGAACATTTCAATGAAATCATATTCGAGGGATGTATCAATTGAGAAATACATTTTGAAACATGATTTTCCTCAACCCTGGCCATACCCACACAAAAGCCCAGATCAAGATTAAGTGCATAGATAATCTTCCTCATATTTTGGAGGGTTCTATTTTCATATCGAGAGTAATTGTTCCTTCAACTGGTATGTCAAATGTTTCTGTAGATTCAAGGTTGCTCTTCTCGTAATGATATGTGGGGAGCATTTCCGAGCTAGTAAAACTGGTGAACTTTGTGTCCTTCACTTTTCCCCATAGAACACCATACAATCCTATTACTATCACCACTCCTCCCACCACGCTGCATTCAATTTCATTCATTTAGACCAACAAATGTAAAAATAATTGTATAGTACATTACATATATTTTTATTCAAGCAAAAAATTGCTAAAAACAAACCTGCCCAAATAGATGTTTTGATGAAGAATAATGGAGTCCATGATTGCTGTAATTATCATGGTCAATGGAGTGAATGCAGTAGCAAATACAGGACCCTTTATCTTCATGCATAAACCTTGCACACAATATGATATTCCAGACCCCACCACTCCCTGTATCCATTAATAACATTAGACTCTATACATTAGAATCCAAATACTTTGAAAGACTATTCTAAAACATCTATGTGTCAAAGAACTTTTTGACTGTGCCTACCATTTAAGCTGGACGATCTCAAAGTGCTACAAATATATGAGATAATTGGGCTTAATAAAGAAAACTTACAGAGTAAATGACAGTAAGAAGATTCATGTCAAATCCAATTTCCCACGCTGAAGAACGTCGTTCAACAACTAAGGTGATTGCAATTGACTGTAAGGTGCCCATCAAGCATATTAAGGTGGCAAGCGAAAGTTGCGCAGAATACTTCTTAAGTACCGAAGCCTAAATTCAGTAATTCATTGGATTAGACCAAAATTGAACATGAACATATAAGTTTATTATTAAATATTGGAAAATGTGATTAACGATGGCAAACAAGTGATGTTAGTTACCTGAAGAACAAAGAGCGAGGACCAAGCAAGTGTTGCAACAATTAAACATAGGCAACCTTTTATCATATCACTATTACTATCATGAGAGGTAGCAGCATTTGAAGAATGTTGATGATCGTGTGAAGACCAAGGCATGGGAAGAAGAGCTCCTTTGTACAAAGTCATCAGCATTGCACCACCAACACACACTAGTGTTCCCACTATCTTTGCTTGACTGCGTATCTCTCGAATTTTTATTCTCTCCACTCTAAACAATACAACACATATCCCATCTTTAATAAAAAAAATTAATATAGCAAACAGTATTACATATATTTATAGAAAAAATAAATA
Source organism: Sequoia sempervirens (assembly GCA_007258455.2). Classification (NCBI taxonomy): domain Eukaryota; kingdom Viridiplantae; phylum Streptophyta; class Pinopsida; order Cupressales; family Cupressaceae; genus Sequoia; species Sequoia sempervirens. Next base: position 199,446,804 of record VDFB02000013.1, on the reverse strand, counting down.
TAAATAGTTTCACTTCAAAAGTTTAAATGGATAGCAGTCTCAATGAAAACACAAGTACAATAAGCGGTCACATGATCAACATAAGAATAGAGAGAAGGTGGGACCTTGTCATATGATTAATTCCACACAGCAATAGGGTTTAAAGTATCTACAAGAAGGTCCCAACAATCATTACCATCGTTATCATTGTCTTTTGAAGTTTAAAAAATGTTATGTTTATAAAGTAGGAGGGAGTAGTGCTAACCATTACATATGTTGTACGTAAAATGATACAATATTTTATACTGTAAATTGTGAAGTCTAAATTTTTGCTATTTTAAAAAGTGTTGAAAGTATATAATTCTAATTACAGTTCTTAACTATCATTCAGTTTAATGATCATTAGCAGATAAAATTAAGATGACTATTTACCACTTTTATCGTCAAAACAAAATATAAAATGACTAATGAATATTAAATAATTTAAAAGCCTCATATTTATATAAAGCAAACCTAACAACAAACTACTAAGAACAGATTAGAACAAACTTTTCTTAAAAGATTAATTGATTTAATTGAAAAACTGAGATATCAATTTATATATTTTTATATGAATAAAATAATTGGTAGAATAGTAATTCTACTTATTCAGAGGCAATGAACTGCTGACTTCTAGCTTTTACTTTTTTAACATTTTAAATATCTTAGATATCTTACTATCTTTCTTGTAAAGGTTAAACAATATAATGATTAAACAGTCAGTAATAATTCTATGCATACTTAAAAAATATATGTATCTCATTTTTATCAATTTGACCAATAAACTATTTACCATTTAAAAATAATAACATTTAGACTGAAAGATAATTAATTACCTAAAGATTAAAGCAATCACAAAAGTCGTAGCAGGATGAAAGATAATTAATTACCTAAAGATTAAAGCAATCACAAAAGTCGTAGCAGGAAGCAAGTTATTTATCGCACCACCAAAAGTAGGAGAAGTATATTTCAAACCCAGGTAATAGAAATTCTGATCCAGTACAGGCCTGCCAATATTCCATCATCTTCCATTAGAGGAAACCATAATAATGTATAGATCAGGAGAAAAAGGAGAAAATGGAGGCAGCTAACATACCCCAACAAACCCAGTGCAAATATCTGACAGAATATTTGAAATGTTATCTTGGGTCGTACCTTCCTGCAATTTATAGAGACAATGAAGTTATGATATATAATGGATCTTAAAAAAAGAAAAAAAACAGATCATGGGTTTAATCGAAAAAGTAAATACCTTTCAATGAAGAAAGCAAAAGGAGCAAGAACAACTGTGGCAACAATGTGCCTATACACTACCAAAACAAAGTGGCTCATTCCACTGTTAAGAGAAATCTTAGTAAGAATGGCCATCCCTGCATACCCAAACTGCAAGGACGTCATTGCTATGTAAGGCCTTGCTTTCTGAAACATCTCCATTCCCATTGAAATAAGTTTCTAAGACTCCAATCCTCTGAAAGTACTAGTATTCTATCACTGGTGTTCTGCTTCAATTCATGCCACAATATGTGTATATTTAAGATAGGAGGAGTATTTATAAGCAATGAAAATACATAGTGGTGGTACAATCACCTAATTTAAGAAAATCTCATCACGACAAGTATTTCACCGCACATTAAATCGCTTTAATGGAGTGGGTTGATTTTCCAGAATTTGTCTCTCCTTTAGCGTAAGATGTGAACTGAAAAACTATTTAAGAATGATGGAAGGAGGAAAAAGAAATTGTTTAAAAGCAAATATGAGCGAAAGAACGCGAAGATACGTGCAAATGATTCAATTAGCATTTGCAGTGTCGTGAAGAATGGTGTGTGCGGTTTCGACTCGCCAAATCGGACAAAATATGCCGTGGGAAAAAAGTGTCTAGATTACGAAAAACGAGCACAAATAACACGATATGCAACTTTATCTTCTTTTGTCATTGAATATAATTTTTTCAACCAAACTTTTAATGTGCTGCAGAATCAACCACAATTATTTCTACACGATGAAATATTTTTTCCTTTTTAAAGGAGCTCATTTAATATTTAATAGTTTTATTTTTGGGTGGGAGTGATGAGTATTTGTCAGGTCAAGTCATAGTTCTTTCTATGGGTAGTGGATAAAATTAATTTTTAGAAAGCATTTAATTTTTTTAATAATTTATATAATAATATGGTTAAATAGACAATAAGTTAGACACATGTTAAGTAAGACATAAGACATAAAATAAGGTTGTGATAATGTTGAAAGTATATAAGAGACACTTGAGGTAGAAGTAGGGATGTCCTCCCAACACTCGTATAAATAATTATTAATTGTAAGTCTAGAACTTAATTGTAAAGTACTTTGACTGCAATTATCAATCTCATTAGCCAATATCAACCTTTTTCACCAAGTATGCAACCTCTGGAGAAAGGCAAAGTTTTTTTTACTACCTAAGACCTGGAGAAGCAAGCATGACACAATCTCAACTTCATCATTATCTTCCAAAGACATACACCATGAATTTAAATAGCCTACAACATCATCCTTCTTTGAATATATGAATTTCCTTTTATCACAACACACCTACACTTCAAGTACTATCTTCCTAATAATGCTACCTACCAAGACACTTTCCATCAAAGGCATCAAACTTGTGTTTACTTATCATGTCCACTTTTTTAGGCTTGGCTACTATTTATGATGATAATACCTTATAATGGTTAACAATAGTATCATAGTTTCATTAGCATATTAAATATGGTTTATTGATTTAATCATCTAATCAACTAAACAATTAGAAACTTTAAGTAATTGGATTATGTTTGAACTAATAAATTTAGTGTGTGGATCTCACTCTTTCGCACACACATTTTTTAAATGATAAAAGTGTTTTTTAATACATTCAAGACATACCCCACTAAAGCTTATTATTAATTATCCAAAATGAAAACATAACATAAAGAAAAATAGAATATTTCTTTATTTTCATAACCATACAAATGTTAAATATGATATATAGTAAAATTTATCCAAAACCCCTTTCATTTGAAATAATTTTTCTATATCTATTTAAAAAATATAAATGAGATCCTCACTAAAACAATCCTAGAAAAGACTAAAATCATTTGACCTTCAAAAAATGGATACTTTCCTAATAAGAATTATCCTCAAAATCAACCTCAATTTCTCAAATCCAAGCATCAAATTCAAAGGGATCAAATTTCTCTCTAATGTTTGTGAGGTTATGATAGAGTTCAATGACAAATTATCTTTGCACCACTTTTTCAAGCATCTTCAAAGCGTATTTAAGCTACACGTGAAAGTTCTCCACCTTAATGTTACAATGTGTCATATCTATGAAATGAGGCAAATTGATGGTGTTTCTAATCTATTAAAAAATGGCATACAATTGGAAAAATAAACTAAAACAAAATTAGTGATATCTTAACTTCTTTTCTATTCCCATATGATAATATGGTAAAAGGTATGTTTGGTATTTTAGACTTTTAGTTATGTTAAAATTGTTATCTCTAAAAGACTACCTAAATTTTATTTTGGTAGATTCCAAATTTGATAGTTGGAGATAGAGTATCCAAATAGAACATTCATATTTAGTATGCCAAATGTCATGGATTTAGCCATATCCATAAGTTATGTTTTTCTTTAGTTATTGTTGATGAAGAGGGGTTTGTGCTTTTGTTGATAATGTTGGAACTTTTCAAAGGATGATCTTTGCAATGCGGATTTCGACTAGAGTGTTAGATGAATTATGAATCCTAAAAGGAATAAATTAATGGCTATTGAATATGATATAGGTAGAGGTATCCATGAATAACTTCTCCCCAAACTGAATGAAACAAGGGACAAAGTAAAACCATTGAATCACGAAAAGGATGAGTGATTATTCAATGTGATTAAAGCTCTTGGTAATGTTAAAATTGAAGAATATGGTAGGCCAATAAGAGTAGTGAGCCCATTCTATACCTTCCAAAAAAATAATAATATTTAGGTTGAACAAGCTGGGGAAGCATGGGATAGATCTTAAGAGGTAGAGCTTTGGAAATGATCTTGTATGAAACTTTCAACAAAGTAATTAGCTTCCAACAAAAAAATCTCCTTGGGTTGACTAGCTTTAGGTATGATTTTAGCATTTCCTTTGTTAATCAACTTTCCTAGAGATTTGTGGTAAAAAATATTTAATATAAACATTGTGGAGGTTGTTACCAACAATATCCCAAAATTATTTATAAAATTCATAAGGCAAACCATCCAAATTTGGTGTTTTATCAATAGTCATCATGACAAAAACTTCCTTTAAATCTTCTATGTTGAAAATGTCTTCACAAATAATACACTAGGAATTAGAGACCTAGCAAGGAACTATTAGGGTTAGAAAGAAGATAACTAACAGTTAAATGCATATTTGATCAATAAAATAGAGAAATAAAACACAGAAAATTATAGCAGAAACAAGACAACACAAAGAATTTAACGTGGTTCACCCAATCCAGGATACATCCACAAAACTACAGCCATCCAATGATTTTATTATTTAGTGCAAAACATATTGCAATCTCATGAATAATCGCCTTTTTCTACATATTGTAACCCCCATCCCAACCCCTTATAACAAGATTTTTGGAAGCTTAAAAAATTAGGGATTTTACGAAGTTGTTTTTTTTCTTTTCAGTGATTTTTCCTTTTTCGGTGACAACATGAAAAAATGGGAAAAAAAAATCTCATGGGCTATTGCCCCTGAACCCCCGCTTGGGGCCCAACCCAACCCCGGACCCCGGCGAGGATACATGTTGGGTGTATAGTATTGCATGATCAATCACTACATACAAACAATCTCCCACTTGGAGACTGATCAGGCTCCACATCAACACAATCTCCCACTTGGAGATTGATCTTGGACGACACTGCTGCACTTACAACTCCCACTAGAAATAAGTACCTTGGACCCTACTACTCTGTTATACCTAAATTCAACCTTGAAGGATAACCAAAGTTGAAGAGGAGCTCAGCTTCTCCCTTGTCACCGCCTTCGTAAAAATATCTACTAGATTGGAATTTGTATGTATCTTGTCCAACTTGACATGTCCATCCTCCAACACTGACTAAATGAAATGATATCTCAATTGTATGTGGTTTTTTTAGAGTGCAAGGAAGAATTCTTTGCAAGATGTATAGCACTCTGGATTTCTATAAACAAGTAATTTTTAGCATGTTGTTTTCCCAACTCTTCCATGAAAATTTGTAGCCATGTCATCTCCTTTGTCGCCTCGGTTGCAACAACATACTCTGCCTTTGTGGTGGATAAAGCAACCAACTTTTGCAACTGAGAAATCCAACTCACTATTGTCCCACAAACTATAAATACATAACCTATGGTACTCTGCCTAGTATCTATATCCCTTGTTAAATCTGAGTCAACATAGCCTTTTAAATCAGTATTAGAGCCCCCAAAACATAAACATAAATATTGGATGTACTTCTCAAGTACCTGAGAATCCATTTTGCTGCATTCTAATGCTCAACACCGGGATGACTTATATACCTGCTAACAACTCCTACAACATGTGCAATATCTGGTCTTGTGCATACCATGGTGTACATTAAACTACCTACAACTGAAGCATATGGTACCTTAGAAATTTTTTCTTCCTCCTCTTGGTTCTTTGAACACATAGCCTTAGTCAATTTAACATGACTGGGCAAAGGTGTGCTGACATCTTTTGCATTCTCCATATGAAATCTTTGTAACACCTTTTCAACATAATCAGCTTGAGATAAAAATAATTTATTTTTTTCCTATCTCTTATAATCTTCATACCAAGGATTTGTTTTGCTACCCCCAAATCCTTCATAGCAAAATATTTTTCTAACTATTGTTTTAACTCCCTTATGTGATCCATATTAAACCTTGCTACAAGAATATCATCAACATATAAACATAAGATAATGCAAATATCATCATCTAACCTCTTAAAATAAACACAATGGTCTGAATTACACTGACTGTAGCCTTGCTCAGCCATAAAACTATCAAATTTAATATACCATTGTTGAGGTGCTTACTTGAATCCATATAGATTTTTCTTCAATCTGCACACAACTTTCTCCTTACCTTTGACCTCAAATCCTTGTGGTTGTTCCATATATATTTCCTCTTCCAAATCACCATGGAGAAAGGTTGTTCTAACATCAAGTTGTTCTAAATGCAAATCTTCAATAGCCACAATACTTAAAACAACATGAATAGAAGTCATTTTAACAACAAGAGAAAAGATTTCATCAAAATCAATACCCTTTTTTCTATACAAATCCCTTTACAACTAATATGGCTTTAAATCATTTCTTACCTCCATCCTCCTCTTTTAGCCTATAAACCCATTTGTTTGGTAAAGCCTTTTTACCTACACGAAACTTGTATAATTCCCAAGTCTAATTTTTTAGCAAAGAGTCATTTCTTCTTCCATTCCATGCTCCCACTCAACCTTGGTATCCACCTACATAGCTTCATCATAACATTCTAGTTTACTAGCATCAGTTAATAAAATAGAATACAAAGAGGGAAAAAATATTTTTGGAGGTTTACTTATCCTTGAAGATCATCTAACATTCACTGGAGTTTGTGGTATTTGTTGTTGTTGTTGTTGCAGAGCATGAGGAACCATTGGAACATTGATGTTTGGTGTTTCATCCAGCACTACATATTCATTTTCTTTCTTCTCGTGTTGCTGCAATTGATCTTTGTACAACACTTTCTCATTGAATATGACTTCCATGCTTCTCACATTTTTTTAATTTTCAAAATCCTAAAACCTATAACCAAATTCATCAATTCCATATTCAACAAATATACATTTCTTTGATTTTGCATCAAGCTTGGTTCTATTTTCAGAATCTACATGTGCAAATACTTCACAACCAAAGGTCTTGAGAAAAGAATAACTCACCTTCTTACCTGTCCACGCTTCCTTTGGAATACCACAACCCAAAGGATTAGAGGGACCTCTATTGATTAAATAAATAATAGTGTTTACAGCCTCTGCCCACATGTTTAAAGGTAGCCATGCAATCTCATAGTCTATGCATGCTCCATTATTGTTTTGTTCATGCACTCAGCCACTCCATTTTCCTGTGGAGTCCTTGGAACCATTTTTTTCCTACGAATACCATTAGAGGAACAATAGTCTTCAAACTCTTTGCTATAATACTCACCACCATTATCAAATTTGAGACATTTTAAATTTGTACCTATCTCATTCTCAACCAAGCTTCTCCATTTCTTAAAAGTTTCAAATACATCAGATTTTTGCCTAAGAAAATAAATCCATACCTTCCTTGTTGCATCATCAATAAAAGTGACATAGTACCAAGAGCCACTGAGAGAAGATACTTGAGCTAGTGCCCATAAATCCATATGCACAAGCTCCAATTTCTCATCTTTCTTTTGCCTCCCATCCTTGAGAAAACTAACTCTCTTTTGTTTTCCATACACACAAATTTTACAGAAATCCATATTAACACATTTCAGACCTGGTAAAACATTCTCTAAATGAAGTACTTTCATACCTTTTGCACTCATATGCCAAAGTCTATTATGCAACAATGTTGATTCAGAATCCATAGCAACTATCTAATTTTCTACTTGTTGAAATGCAACAACTATTCCTGAACATTGATTTTTATCTACAATAGCTAAAGTAGAAGGAACAATATGATCTATACAAAGATATAAGGTGCCTAATTTCACACCTTTTTCTACCACTAAGGCACCTCTTGTAACCTTCCAATTTTTATCACTAAATATAACAATACAACCTTCATCATCTAGTTGCCCTGCTGAAATTAATTTTTTTTAACTTTGGAACGTGCCTTACCTCATGTAATAGCCAATGATTCCCATTCTGCAACTTAATCTTGATTCTTCCCTTTCCAATAATCTGATAGGGTTCGTTATCTCCCAAATAAACCAGCCCAAAATCTCATTGGACATAATCAAGAAAATAACTTCTATGGGGCGTAGCATGAAATGAAGCCCCTGAATCTAACACCCAAAAATTATCAGCATTATCAAGGGAAAGAATCAAAGAATCCTCATTAGATTTATTACTTACTACATTTATCTCTTTATTTCCTTCCTTTTTGTCTCCTTTATTTTTCTGAGACCAGCAATCTTTCTTTAAATGACCTGGCTTACCACAGTACCAACAATCCCTCTTATCTCTAGATTGGGACCTTTTATCCTTTGATTTTCCTCGTGACTTCCCATGAATTCTAGAATTGTTTCCTCTCTCCTTTGCTCTTCCCTTGCATTCTACATTCAAAACACTATCTGATGTGGATGTTCCACCTGGGCTTTTTCCTAAGAATTTCCTCGCTCAAAATAACACCAACAACATCATCAAATTTCAATGTATTTGAACTAGAAACAAAATTGCTAACAACCATTACCAAGCTATTCCAACTTTCTGGAAAAGAACACAGAATCAAAAAAGCCCTAACTTCTTCATCAAAGTTTATATTTACAGAATTTAATTAACTAGTAATTGTATTAAACTCATTTAAATGATCAACAACTAACCCACCTTCTACCATTTTCATATTAAATAAACGCTTCATAAGAAATACCTTATTCGAAGTGGAAGGATTTTCATATAACTTCATCGGGGTTTCCATCAACTCTTGAGTTGTCTTTGTTGTTGTAATATTGAATGCCACCGATTGTGCCAGCCATAAACGAATGGCTCCAAGTTCCTTTCTATCCAAAAGTTTCAATTTCTCATCACTCATTGTTATCAGTTTCTTGGCTATTCCTTCTAATGACCTCCATAAATCCTTCTAATGGATATAATCCTCCATCTGCATCTTAATTTACCCTCGTTTGTCATTGCTCTCACTTAACTGTGAAACTCCCACTCAACCATGAGACTTTCCTATAGACGATAATTGAACACAACCCACTTTGATACCACTTTTTAGGGTTAGAAGGAAAATATCTAATAGTTAAATGCAGATTTCATCAATAAGACAAATAAATAAAACACACAAAAAATTATAGCAAAAGCAAGACAACATAGAGAATTTAACGTGGTTCACCCAATCTGGGCTACATCCACAAAACCATAGCCATCCAATGATTTTATTATCTAGTGCAAAACATATTACAATCTCGCGAATAATGTCATTTTTCTACATACTGTAACCCCTATAACAAGTTTTTTGGAAGCTTCTAAAATTAGGGTTTTTACAAAGTTGTTTTTTTTCTTTTCGGTGATTTTTCCTTTTTCGGTGTACATATATTGGGGCAGTATAGCATGATCAGTCACCACATACCAAAAGGACCATATTCAAACAATATTATAAGGAAACCATGCACTCTAGCATATAATCCTAAGGCACGAAAACTTTCTCATAGTGTCAAAAAAACTCTTCAAGGATATTAGGAAGCTCTCGTAAGAGCTGATGTCTTCCACAAATTTAGCTAATGGATAATGAGGATTGACAAGAATGCAATGCATGAAAAATTCCTATCAACAATTGGTCACCAATTTCAAGCCAATGGATCCTAGCCTTAATTTTTGCTCCATGAGTTGAATTAGCATCTATAAGTTATTTTTGTTGTGAACCTAAGTCATGTGAAGTTGAGTAGTAGATGTAGACACGTAAAATATACTGATTGACATTGTGCATCTGATCCTGACTACTAGCATCATTTCATCCTGAATCATCCCTCGGTCTAACCATTTAATCAAATTCCCCTATCTGATTAAATTCATCAATTCCCTTCCCTTAATTAAATAAATCATTTTATCTAATTAAGTCTGTCTGTTTTGTTAATTAAATCAATTAATCTGATCTAATTATCCCTATTTAATTAAATAGTCATTTTTGTTTAATTAAATCTCTAAATCTATCTATTAAATTAAATAAATTAAAATTTATTTGATTTAATCTAACACCATCTCTTTTAATTAAATAATTAAAAATCTTTATTTAATTATTCTCTTATCATATTCCTCTCTTATTTTATTTAAATAAATCCATAAATTTTAGTCAAATAAGCCGCATCATCTAATCTCTCATTAAATTAATTAACCCTTGATTAATTTAATCTCTTGTCATGTCCCATCCTCTAGAATTTACAAGTTGTACATGAAAATAGATTTAATTCATTTATTAAATCTCTATTTTCCTCACAAGGCATCTTTTGGAATATTCTTCAAGTTTGAATTCAAAAATTCCAAGTTGACATGTACATCCAACAAGGAATTAACTCCATCTTACATGTCCTTTTCCTTGAGCCAAGTGGCATTTATTTCATTTTCCATTCCCTCTTGCAAGTCATTTCAACAATTTTGAAATTCAAAAATATGCATTTATTGGCACAATCCTCAAAACTTGCACATCCTCCATCCACTCATAGACAGAAAAGTGGCATCTTGCCATTGGATGAATGTTAGTCCCACATTGCTCAAATTTGGACATTCATCCATCTTGGCATTCTATAAATAAAGATCTCATATCCTCATTTAATCATCCACAAATTATGCAAAGTTACCATGCTCAAATATCTATCAAATTCCATCCATCAACCTTGAATCTTAGCTAGGTTGTGCAGGCTTTTGGCTTGAAGCACTCAATCTTCATCAACAAAGTGGATCATTCATCAATCATCATCAACACATATCAATCTTGCATCTTAGGAATTGGGAAAGGGCCAATTTTCACATCAAATTGGCACCAATTCCCCCATGGGATCAAGAGTTTGCAAATTTAAATTAGGATTCAATCTATTTTGTTGTTTTCATTATGTTCTTCATTGTTTATTTTCCTAATTTGAGTTTTGTAAATGAATTTCATGGGGAATCCTTGTTCTTGCTTGCAATCTCTAACTTGATGTGTTTGTTCTCATTGTTTTGCAGGTATTTGGATTCGGGTTCACACATTTGGTGCTAGGAGGGAAAAATCTCATTCTTTATCACTTTTATCACAAAATTATGCATTTTTGCTTATACACAGAAAAACTCCCACGCTGAGAGCTCAACGTTGCTATTTTAGCACCGTTGACTCTTCAGCGTCGCCTTATAGCACCGCTAGAAACTCAAACTGCGATGCTGGAGTCTTCCCGACCAAAAATTTGAAATCCAAACTACGTCACTTGACTGTTCTGACCTGTGGGATCTTTCAAAAGAATCAAACTGTGACGTTATGCAAAAGTGTGATGCAGTTGAGCTCACTGTCCCTGACACAAAGTGACGCTGACTGGTAAGCGGCATTGTAGAGCACCGCTGAGAAATAAAACTTTGACGCAGTCATGGGTTGCATAGCTGGTAGGGAGTAAAAAGTGGAAATTTAATTTTAGCATGTGCTTTTGGTCATTAATGAGTTTATCTTCTATTTTTTGCTTTTTAATCTTTGTATTTTGCATAATCTGATTGGTTTTCTCTCTTGTAGGTTGGAATTGAAAACGAAAGAAGGAGAAGCATGAGGATGATATTTCGCAAGATCAAAGTGTTTTTAAATACTTTAATGTTTGTTTAACACTTTTAAGAAATTGTTCACTTCTTTCTTAGGACACTAGTTTAGTTTGGGCTTTAGAAAAAACCTTTTCAAATTTTTCTTGCAAGGGCTAAAATTAACATTAGGACTATAACTTACTAGAGTTTGTTTCTTTGGTTAACAATTGAACAAAATTTCTATCATTTGTCCTTTGGTGCTTTAAAAAGAACTCACAACTGCTTTTGGGATCTAAAATGAACATGTGTTATTTTGTTTTGTGAAGGCTTACTTGAACTAACCTCATTGAAAAAGGATGTATGCGCTTCTCTCACGCTTTATAGCGATCTTGAGAATCAAAAGGCCTTTTTCGTGAGTTTAGGTTGAGATAAAGCAATCACCTCCACACTTCATTTTTGGATTTAATAATTGAACAAAATATTGTATGAGTGTGAGTGGGGAATTATTGCGTACTGTCTCTCTCTTTGTTGCCAACAAAGATTGATTGAGTTATGGATATTGTCTTTACTCGCTTTTATTTATTCTAGAGGGCCTGCCTTAGGGAACAAGTACTCACCCAAGGGAACGGCTCAACCGGTAACACTTTAAAGTCAAGAGTATTTCCAACCGAGATATAAATGTGGGTATTGGAGTAAATGCCAGTATCACGCGGTTGGCTCTGAAAAGATGGATCTAAAAGGGGACTCTTGCCATATGGGTCAATCTCCATGAACGGAAAGTCCTTATTAAAACCCATGTTCTAGAATTGCTAAAATCCTTTGATCTATTTGTTGGTGCAAGAACGGTCGTTCTAAAGCCACCCCACACTTTTACAGTCTTTTAGTAGAAATGGAAAGCATGCCATAGGAGTTTCATGGGTGTTGATGCTTGGCTACCCTGATTGATGTTAATGAGTCATGGAGGGGAGCCAGTGGGGTCAAGCATCTAACCATTTGCTAAAGATAAGCGTAGCTAGACTTTTCCAAGTGGGAATCCAACAAATATTGTCTTACACATCCATAAGGTTGTACTTATTCTTGGGTTACAAAATTATTTACTTGTACGAAAACATCTTGAAAACAAACACTTAAACTTCATCATTAAAATTTCAAACCCTTTAGGAGACAAATACCATTGACTCAATCCATATGTTATTGCTTGCCCTTGGGATTCTATCCTTAGAGGTTTCTAAACATTGGATTACATCTTAATTTGTCTACTAGAGTTAAACAATAGGTAACCATTTCCTTGATTTCCTTGAATTCCACATAACACACTTTGTGGGATTCAAAGAAGTTGGGACATTGGATATCTAGTTTGGAAAGCCTAATCAAAGAAGTGTTTGTGGTAAAATCAATACACTAATCAAGATGAAATCAATTGAATCCCACACATGTGCTTGTTTATCTATTGTCTTATGGTCTTTTGAGCAAACATTGATCTTTTGGTTTGAAGGGAAAAGCATGTTCTTCAAAACCTTGGCCTTGTAAACAAATCTTTCTTAGGTTCATTTAGGATCAAAATAAAACACTTCATCCATTTCAAACATTTATCATCCCATCCCAAAAACAACTTTAGAGCTTTGGAAACATCATTCTAGACTTGGGTAAATCAGTAAAATCAAAAATCATCTTGTTTAGTTAGGAGTATGGGAATGCATCATTTCTCATATATTTAATTAGAAATCCCTTGAACAAAGTTCATCCTAAGATTACATCTAACATCTTAGGGTTTACAAGTTCATTATCCAAATCCAATCAAACCAATCAAAATCAAACCCTAAGTCTAGCATCGATCCAAAGTCCCTAAACATTCAACACTCATCATTTACCCCTTACATCCTTCATCTCACCATTGGTCTTAAACACCTTAGAGGTCACTTTTACAACAAGGTCAAAACACAAGAGTAATATGGAATATAAACTTGATCCACACATTATGAGTAATACAAGTCAACCAAACTATCAAAGCTTTACAATGCCAATTGATTTTAAAAATTCACATTTATACAATCCATACATGGGATCATTATCTCCTACAAACCTTAATGGCACAAAAAATGTGAGTCTACCCAATCTAAATCTTGGAACACCTTTTCTGATGGTAGATTTAAATCCAAGTTCAAATTTACAAATCTATCAACCAAATACTCAAGACATGAGTCTTCAACAAAACAACATTATCCCACCAATTCTATACATGCCAAATGAGAATATACCAAGTACAACTATACCAAACATGAACATTTCAAATCCACAATTGGTAAACTTTTGGATAGATATGTTTGCAAAACACACAAATATTGTTCAAAATCCATCACACCCATATGTCCCTCTCACCTTTCATAATGACCCATCATCATCATCACCGCAAACATCTCTCCCCATGACCTCACAAGGAGAAGGAGACATATTTGGACTAGGGGGAATTTTTTATCAAACATCATCATTCCCCCAAGGGAGCATGCCACTCACTTTCCCACCACTCCCACCCTTTCCATTAACATCCATATCACCTCTTGGTTTGGGGCTACCACTGCTCATCCAAAACATTCGCCCAATCATCAATCAAGGTATCATACCAAATCATCCCCCCTTACCACCGATATTGCAACAACAGATGGTGACTATCCCCATAACACAAGCAACCAACACATCATCTATCATCCCTCAAAACATGGTCTCTCAAGGACTAACCACATCGATCACACCATCAACCACTCAAATCACAATCATCAATATGATTGTACCTCTTATCACCACAACAAATACTATTCCAAAACCACCACCACCCAAACCAAACACATCAAACCAATATAGCATTACATTTCAAGCCGCTCAGCAGGCTACTTATCAAAAGGCACATCAACAAAACCAAAATTGAAAGGTTACACAACTAGCCGCTCAACAAGCTACACAAGCTACTCAAGTTGTCCAAGCCGCACTACAATCCCAACAAACACAAGCCCAAGCACAAGTAGTGTAAGCTCAAGCCCAATACCAAGCCCAACAAGCAAATATTGTTCAAAATCCTGACAAAATGTTAACGGCTCCATGTATCGATCCAAGTCAACGATCACATGATCAAGACCTATACATCAACTAACATATGGAAGATGTTTCTAAATCATTTGAAGATCAAATTCAATATACATCAAGAGTCACTTTTTGAGCATGATAAGAATCCTTCAATGATATCCGACGATGAACCATTTTAAGGAGTGTTAACACTATTTCATCCTGCAATCAATAAACCATTACCCAATGATCATATAGAAAATGTCTCTACATCACCTAATGAGTTAGAGGACATATCTCAAGAATCTATTCATAAGCATGATCAATGTCTGTTACCAAGGTCTAGCAATGGTCCTTTCCAAGACATGTTCAACTCAACATTTGATCCAAATCCATTTAATAATCCAAAGCATGTCGAAAGCAATTCTAAAATCATTCAAGATCAAGAATTTGTATCTCCAAGATACTACAATGATCTAATGGACACTATCCTATCTATACAAGATGTCTCAAAATATGATCACATAGCACATACTCCCCCATCTACCCATGAGATGCTTTCTGCGAATGGACACGTAGATGATCTTCATTCATAACAAGATTCTTTTACTCCTGACATTATTACACAAAAAGAGTAGGTTATTGAGTTATCAACATCAGGATCAAATATATCCCAAATTCAAACTAAGTACATTAGGTATGCGGATATCCAACATTATCTGCTCAAGGAAACAAGTTAAACAGAAAAGTATAATTCAAAGTTAGCAGAGTAGCAAATTGAAACGTCACCTGCGATGGTCATTTATTAGCAAATGCATTCTAAACAAGAGCTCTTGGAATAAGTGGAATCAAAGAATGAAGGTACTACTTCCATAATATTGGGGGCAACTTCATCTAGTGTAAATGTCAACATAGGGAGCACGAAGAATCTTTATGGTGAAACCATTGCCAATACTACAACCAGACACGACATGAATCTTCACCCACCCATCACCCCATCCACCAATTGGGACCAACGTCGAAAGAAAGAATTGAATAAAAGTACGAGAACATTATCAAAGAAAAATAAGTTGGAAAGCATAATGGACAAATCAAATACAAATGGATACCAAAGAATACAAAGAAAGATCATCCCTATCAAACTCCATCAATCAAAGAAACTATGGGGAAAAATAAAAAAGGGAAAAGTATCCATCGACGATTTCCACAAAATCAAAAACAATATTTTCAAGCAACATTCAAAGTGTATCAAGCAGTTGGTCCTAATTCCATGAACACTTCTGTATCCACCCATCATTGCTCATCTTCTCAAGTTTGGAGAGTCAAAAATTCCAAACTATCAACCAATCCATCTCTTATCCTTAAAAACACTCCATCCACGCCTCCACGCATGATATCCAATTCTCAAATTAACCATGTATTGGAAACAACCCTTCATCATAAGGATTCTGAAGGCACTCTATCGTGATGTGCGCACAGAGACAGAGTTAACCCCGGTATCGATAAAGTAGATCAAGAATCTCAAAAGTTGCATTCAAGTGCACGTATCTTAGCAAAACAACTTCTTCAGACAATATATCAATGGCACATTATGATAGAAGTGTCTACATCACCAACACCTTTTGATTCACCATGAGATTGAAATATTTTGAAAAATAAAAAAATAAAAAAAATATGAAAATCCAAAAAAATCAGAAAAAGGATTGAAAACAGTAAAGAGAAAAATCATCTTCTAGTGAAAACTGCATGTGTGGCACTCTTGGCAAGACCATGACGAAAACCTGGAAAATAGGTGTCATGTGTGGAATCGAGCATCTACGTGCACTAGTTTAGGTGAAATTGTCTCATCCTATCCATAATAAAGCCATCATTCCATCCATCTCAGCCATAATAAATCCCTTCATCCATAAACGATTTATCCAATCCATTTTCATTCATCTCCATCCATAGTCCAAATTATCTTGATCTTGATGAAATTTTGGGGCACAATTTATGCTTGCTTGTGGTAAACATCTTGACATGGGCCGTTTTCATAGATCTTATCCTATGCAGCATTATTTGAGCCATGAAGCACTATCCAAATGAGGTTTCTTTATTCAAACACCTTATCTTATCGCAAGATAATCCTTGGAATCCTTTGCATGCTTACCATATCCATCCATCCATACACTTATCCGAGCATCCATCCATAACATTCCATACATTACTAGACACTGGGGCCAGATATTTACATCTTGTTTTATAAATCTTGATCTATATCCTCTAAACTTATGTGGCGATCCAAACATTGGAAAACATGAAATAAACATGGTCAAAGCACTTGTGAGCAAAATTACAAATCACTCGCCCATGGAATATTTTGAAAAAAAGATGTTCCTTATCAGACTTCTTCTTTCATCAAACATCAATCCAAGTAATCACTATCATTTGCATCTAAGTTGCACTTCAAATGTCACATAAAATCATTCAAAGCAATTTTGTTCCAAATCAAGCTTCAAAATCCTGATCAATTGAATCCAATCAACCCATCATCATCTTGGGGATATCTTTCCCAATCCTTGTGTTGCTTAACACTATCCTTACACTGTTGTGCATCCTCAACAATGTTATCATCATCAATCCCATCAACATCTCAATCCTTGTGTTACTTAACACTATGCTTACATTGTTGTGCATCCTCAACAATGTTATCATCATCATCAATCCATCAATTCAATCAATCAACCTTAGCTTGGTTTTCAACAAAATCCCAAACAGAGCACTAATATCATCAGACATATCCATATCCAAAATGTCAAAATCATGTGAAAAATCTAAAAGCATCCAAAACATCAAAAATTCCAAAAATAAGTCGAAATCAAAAAAATATCAAAAACATGGAATCCGAACTACGTCATCTCTAAGCTTAAAAATAGACAAGGCTCATATTTTATAAGCCCCCAAGACATCAAAATCCAAAAAACATTCAAAAAACACAAAATCCTAAAACATTCAAAAAATCAAAAATCAAAACATTTGTAAAATCTTGAAAATACCAAAAACAACCTCAAAACATTCCAAAAAAGTCAAAAACATCCAAATATTTGAAAAAATTCATCCATCTCATCTCACTTTCACTCAAAATAATCAATCATCCATAATAAAATGATCATCACCTTCATCCTTTGGAAACATAAACATAAACAACCACAACAATTGGCAAAAGAAAACTTCAATCGTAAAATCAAAATTGAAACAACAAACCTTGAAATGCAAAAAAATCAAACTCTTGATCATTCGTGAACATGTCAATCAACCTTATATCAACATCCTATCAACCAACTTATCAAACCATCATCATCCTATACAATGCATGTCCTAGGATATATCGTTCTAACAATGGGCATAATTTTGGATATCACCTTGGATTCTTATCCTATCAAAACACATCCCCCTGGCAGAAGGTATGAAGAACATTGGCTTGTTTGCGTACTTGATCTTTTCTTTTGATTTATCTTATTGTGCTCATTCCAAGGACCTCTTGATGATATTCGAACAAAGGATTTAGAGAGATAGGAATGGGGCAACAATCAATATCTTTTGTTTGTTGTGCTTGTTGGACCTTCTTGTAATATAACCTTCATGAATACTTGCTTTGTTAGTTATGTATGGAGGAGGTCTTGGATAGCTTGTTGACTATTGCATTGATAGGTTTACCTTTCCGTGTTTTGGTCTAAGGTGTTTGAAACTTCTAAAGTGCATCCTAGCAAGTTTTTTGTATGTTAGGTGTGAACAAGGATACTCCTATCTGCTTGTCAAGTCAAAGTCCATCACACTAGGTACAATGCCATCCTGGTTTTCTATACCTTGATGAATCATACCACGTGTGTTATCAAACATAAGGAAATTGGCCCTTTGAAAATCCTAACTCCTCGGCAAGAAATCATCATCATCATCATTTGTATTTTCATCATCTTGTGTCTTGTTGAAATGACTTCTCTTCTTGCGCATCACACTAACAAACACTATGACAGTTGATCATCATCATCATCATCACCATCATCATCGATCCTACATCCACAAATAATTAAGTATATTGCATCAATGTATCATATAGGAAACATATGCATTGCATTTCCATCATCATATAGGCATGTTATTATAAGCATTTGTTATAGATAAGCACATCCATTTCCATTACATTGCATAACATTGCATTTATCACATAAATCATCGCATAACATTCATTTGCATAAACATTTCATAACCATTTCACCATTATCACATAATGCATAATCATACACAATAGGTACATACAAATTATAAATAATTCATTTGCATACATACTTGCATAACATTATAAGGTCATGAATCTCACACATTGCATTCATTTGACATAGAACATCATCATCATTGCATATAGTACATCACATTAAAAAGAATCACATACATTACATTATCATTTAATATGATATTTGTTACTCTAAGCATCTTAAAATCATCTCATTTGCATTATATCACATAAAACACGACCATTGCATTCACATTGCACTAATCATCCATATCATCTCATAAATAGCATCAAAATCATTTCTACATTTCATTGATCATTCCACATCAGCATAAATAGGAACATAAAAAATCCATCACATGCAAAGCGTACATCCATCCATAATCATTTCATGTATAAGCAAGATTCACATATCATTTCACACATACACCATAGATCATTTCCATATCATTTTGCATATTACATATCATTTTTATCATTACACATCACAAAAATGCATCTGCATATCATAAGCCAACATAATATAGATTTGTTAGTCATAATCATTACATAATACATACATCATATAACATCATAAACATCATTACACAGCATATAGAAATAAAATCATCCATCCATAAATAAATGGTAAACATCACATCGCATCAAAAATCATCATCTCATTGATATCATCAAGTAACTGTCAAGGTACAAGAATAATCAGATCATTGTACATGTATGTCAATTAGTACAAAAAGGCCCATCGTCTATCAAAAATGAGCCCATAAAGCACAAAAGTGTCATCTCGATCAAGGTTTCTCCTCGTGTATGCTGCCCTCACCCCTGTCACTGTGACCCTCTACTGGTCTATAGTTGGTCTACTACGAGTACATCGGGACCCATCCTCCTCTGCGAACAACCTCATGATATTGCCTTCGATAGTACTCGGCCTCTCAGACGGCATCCCTATAGGACCGAACAGATAATGTACCCTGAGAAGAGGAGGTTTCCATACTCTCTAACTGCTATCTCCGACCTAGCTCTGTGGCTACCTGTAACTCTATAGCCTGTCTATGTTGTATGACCTAATCCCTCTTGGCCCTAAGTTGCTCTCTCTCGGCCCTAACCTGATCTCTCTCGGTTGTCATGGCCTGGACCTGAGCCTATAGCTGCACAATCAACACATCCTGAGGATCCACCTGCCCTCCTGGCTGTGCTTGTGGTTGTACCTAAGGCTACACTTGAGGCTGATCCTCAACATGTGGTGGTACACCTGGTGGCACCTGCTGTTGATCCGACATTGATACATCTCCCTACCCTGGCTAAATTGGGGGCCTCACCAACTGGTCTTGTCGCACATTAGCCCTCTGTCCTCATCCTCCCCCTTTGCCTCTCACTCTTCACTAATCTGGGACTTCTCCTAGAATAGTCAATCGCAGGGGAGGTTGGAACCAATCCATGTATGCCTATGTCGTGCCTAGATCTGCAGGCCCCTAATCATAGGCCCATGGCCAAGCCACCAACTGTCTGAAACTATCGACCGCCTCTAAGGCAAGAATATATCACCCCCATGAAACCTATTTCATGGTGCGGGTGAATATGGCTACATAGAAATCATTAGGGTGATCTTGGGGCTCACCGAACTGACATTGCATGCACCCGAGCAAGTACCTCTCGATCATCGTGTGCTCCCGCCCCTACATATAGTAGTCCTGGCGGGCAAAGAACAACTGCTCAGCATCATCGGCCCATCTGGGCCAACCATGGTATGGTCACCATATAAACACCTACATCTCGTCAAGGACCCTCCTTTAGTAGGGGATCTCATGCTCACCTGTGTGTGTGAACGACACACCGCCTCTGTAGCGCCACAAGAGGGGATCATCTGGCATCATTGGAATAGTAACAATCTGTGGCCAAAGCACAGTAATGTGCTCCCATGCCCAAATGTGAAGAAGGGTCACCCCTACTCTGAGTGCTCTTCCATCCATGTACACATACTCGTGCAGATCTCTATATAAAGATACAACAAGCACCGGCCACCAAGCAAAACAGACCGACCTGTCTCAAACCATTCACTCCCAGCAATATCCCCAGTTGGGACTGAAGTATCAACCTCATCTGTCCGGGGCAACGAGACCCAAAATGACTGCTGCAACAACTAAGTAGAAAGGAGGTGCTAGGATCCTATGTAGCTCGAGATCGATCTACCCCTCACAAAAAATGATGTCATATGTGGCATGCATGGTGCCCCTCATCCATGTCAAAAATCACTTGCCAACTATGAATTGGCAATCTCAAAATACGCCAAACATCCTCTAAGGTGACGGTGCCCTCGCCAGTGGGAAGATGAAATGAAGAGGTCTCACTGTGCCATCTCTCGGCTAGCATTGACAGCATCCCTCAGTGAGTGTGAATGGACACTACGTAAGTGATATACCATAACCCCGCGACCTGGAGTCCATCCTGATTCATGTCGCTTAGGTCTTGCAAGTAGCCGAATAGGTCTTGCAACCTATGCTATTGAGAGTAGAGCTCCCTCGTCGCGTCCTGCACCAAGAAAGGTCGCCATGTTAAAAATATTGAAAAATTCTTTTTCAAGCATTCGAAAAACCTCTCCAGCAGTGCAATTCGTGAAGGTGTCACAGTTTGATTTCTAATCAAACTCCAACACTAGGGCATAAAAGACCAAAATGGCACCGCCGTGGTGCACTTTTTCTTCCAGCGGCACACTTTGAGCAAATGCAGAGCCTCAAAACATTCCAAAAAACATCAAAAACATCCAAATATTTAAAAAAATTCATCCATCTCATCTCACTTTCACTCGAAATAATTAGTCATCCATAATAAACTGATCATCACCTTCATCCTTTGGCAACATAAACATAACAACCACAACAATTGGAAAAAGAAAACTTCAATCATAAAATCAAAATTGAAACAACAAACCTTGAAATGCAAAAAAATCAAACTCTTGATCATTCATGAACATGTCAGTCAACTTTATATCAACAGCATATCAATCAACTTATCAAACCATCATCATCCTATACAATGCATGTCCTAGGATATATCATTCTGACAATGGGCATCATTTTGGATATCAGCTTGGATTCTTATCCTATCAAAACACATCCCTCTGGCTGAAGGTATGAAGAACATTGGCTTGTTTGCGTACTTGATCTTTTATTTTGATTTATCTTATTGTGCTCATTCCAAGGACCTCTTGATGATATCCGAACAAGGGATTTAGAGAGATAGGAATGGGGCAACAATCAATATATTTTGTTTGTTGTGTTTGTTGGACGTTCTTGTAATATAACCTTGGCGAATACTTGCTTTGTTAGTTATGTATGGAGGAGGTCTTGGACAACTTGTTGACTATTGCATTGATAGGTTTACCCTTTCGTGTTTTGGTCCGAGGTGTTTGAAACTTCTAAAGTGCATCCTAGCAAGATTTTTGTATGTCAGGTGTGAACAAGGATACTCCTATATGCTTTTCAAGTCAAAGTCCATCACACTAGGTACAACACCATCCTGGTTTTATATACCTCGATGCATCATACCACATGTGGTATCAAACATAAGGAAATTGGCCCTTTGAAAATCCCAACTCCTTGGTAAGAAATCATCATCATCATCATTTGTATTTTCATCATCTTGTGTCTTGTTGAAATGACTTCTCCTCTTCTTGCGCATCGCACTAACAAATACTATGACAGTTGATCATCATCATCATCATCACCATCATCATCGATCCTACATCCACAAATGATTAAGCATATTGCATCAACATATCATATAGGAAGTTACATATGCATTGCATTTCCATCATCATATAGACATGTTATTATAATCATTTGTTATAGATAAGCACATCCATTTCCATTACATTGCATTTATCACATAAATCATTGCATAACATTCATTTGCATAAACATTTCATAACAATTCACCATTATCACATAATGCATAATCATACACAATAGGTACATAAGAATTATAAATAATTCATTTGCATACATACTTGCATAACATTATAAGGTCATCTCACACATTGCATTCATTTGAAATAGAACATCATCATCATTGCATATAGTACATCACATTAAAAAGAATCACATACATTACATTATCATTTAATATGATATTTGTTATTCTAAGCATCTTAAAACAATCTCATTTGCATTATATCACATAAAACATGACCATTGCATTCAGATTGCACCAATCATCCATATCAGCTCATAAATAGCATCAGAATCATTTCTACATTTCATTAATCATTCCACATTAGCATAATAGGAACATAAAAAATCCATCACATGCAAAGTGTACATCCATCCATAATCATTTCATATATAAGAAGGATTCACATATCATTTCGCATATACACCATAGATCATTTCCATATCATTTTGCATATTACATATCATTTTTATCATTACATATCACAAAAATACATCTGCATATCATAAGCCAACATAATATAGATTTGTTAGTCATAATCATTACATAATGCATACATCATATAACATCATAAACATCATTGCACAACATATAGAAATAAAATCATCCATGCATAAATAGATGGTACACATCACATCACATCAAAAATCATCATATCATATATATCATCAAGTAACTATCATGGTACAAGAATAATCAGATCACTGTACATGTATGTCAATCAGTACAAAAAGGCCCATCGGGCTATCAAAAATGAGCCCATAAGGCACAAAAGTGTCATCTCGATCAAGGTTTGTCCCCGTGTATGCTACCCTCACCCCTGTCACCGTGACCCTTTGCTAGTCTATAGCTGGTTTGCTACGAGTACTCTGGGACCTGTCCTCCTCTGGGTACAACCTCATGATACTGCCTCCGATAGTACTCAGCCTCTTAGACGACATCCCTGTAGGACCAAACAGATACTGTACCCTGAGAAGAGGAGACTGCCATACTCTCTAACTGCTATCTCCGACCTAGCTCTGTGGCTTCCTGTAAATCTGCAGCCTATCTTTGTTGTACGACCTAATCCCTCTCCACCCTAAGCTACTCTCTCTCGTCCATAGCCTGATCTCTCTCGGCTGTCATGGCCTGGACTTGAGCCTATAGCTACACAATCAACACATCCCGAGGATCCACCTGCCCTCTTGGCTATGCTCATGGTTGTACCTGAGGCTGATCCTCAACCTATGGTGGTACACCTAGTGGCACCTGCTATTGATCTGACATCGGTACATCTCCCTACCCTAGCTAAACTAGGGGCCCCACCAATTGGTCCTATCGCACATCAACCCTCTATCCTTGTCCTCTCCCTTTGCCTCTCACTCTCTGCTGATCTGGGACTTCTCCTAGAATAGTCAATCGTAGGGGGGGCTAGAACCAATCCCTGAATGCCTGTGTCGTGCCTGGATCTACAGTCCCCTAATTGTAGGCTCATGGCCAAGCCACTAACTGTCTGAAACTAGCGATTGCCTCTAAGGTAGGAATATATCGCCCCCATGAAACCTGTTTCATGGTGCGGGCGAATACGGCTACATAGTCATCATTAGGGTGATTCTAGGGCTCACCGAACTGACGTTGCATGCACCCGAGCAAGTACCTCTCGATCATTGTGTGCTCCCACCCTTGCATATAGCAGTCTTGGTGGGCAAAGAACAATTGCTCAGCATCATCGGCCCATATGGGCTGACCATGCTATGGTCCCCATGTAAACACCTGCATCTCTTCAAGGACCCTCCTCCAGTAGGGGATCTCGTGCTCACCTGTGGGTGTGAACGACACACCGCCTCTGTAGCGCCACACAAGGGGATCATCTGGCATCATCGAAATAGTAACAATCTGCGGCCGAAGCACAAAAATGTGCTCCCATGCCCAAATGTGAAGAAGGGTCACCCCTATTCCGAGCACTCTACCATCCATGTACACGTACTCGTGTAGATCTTTGTATAAAGATGCAAGAATCACCGGCCCCCAAGCAAAAGAGACCAGCCTATCTCGAACCATCTGTTCCTAGCAATATCCCTAGCCGGGACTGAAGTATCAACCTCATCTGTCAGGGGAAAAGAGACCCGAAATGATCACTACAACAACTAAGCGAAAAGGAGGTGTCAGGATCCTATGTCGCTCGAGCTCAATCTACCCCTCACAAAAAATGATGTCCTCTATGGTGAGGATTTTGTGGCAAGCATTACGCCCCTTATCCATGTCAAAAATCACTCGCCAACCATGAATCGGCAATCTCAAAATACGCCAAACGTCCTCTAAGGTGATAGTGGCCTCGCTAGTGAGAAGATGAAACAAAGAGTTCTCGCTGTGCCATCTCTCGGCCAGCGCTGACAGCATCCCTAAGTGAGTGTGAATGGGCATTGCGTAAGTGATATACCATAACCAGGCAACTTGGAGTCCATCCTGATCCCTATTGCTTAGGTCCCACAAATAATCGAATAGGTCCCGCGACCTGTGCTCTTGAGAGTAGAGCTCCCTCACCACATCTTGCACCAAGGAAGGTCACCATGTTAAAAATATTGAAAAATTATTTGAGAGGCGTTCAAAAAACCTCTCCAGTGGTGCAATCCGTGAAGGCGTCACAGTTTGATTTCTAATCAAACTCTGACGCTAGGGTATAAAAGAGAAAAATGGCACTGCTACAGTGCACTTTTTCTTCCAGTGGCACACTTTTAGCAAATGCAGGACCGTCGCGTCGCAGTTTCCAAACCACCCCGCTAGCCCCGAACTCAGCGTTGTAGTTTGGAGTGTATTTTCAAACTCCAAATTGCACCACTGTGGTGCTATTTGATACTGAGCAGCACAGTTTGATTTCTGAGTAGTGCTATATAGCGTCGCTGCAGAGTGGTCGACTTTAAAAGAATTAAATGAAGGCTAGAAATGAAAAACGAAGCTCAAGTAAGGGTCACTTACCGGTGCCCCAATGTTAGGTGGTCATTGGTATGTCTGAACTCAATCAGAAATGTGCAAGGGAAGGTGTCATTGTGCCATATCGTTAGGAGGTCAGAGCTCAAATTTAAAGGTTGCTAATGGATGTGTGTGAAAGTGACTTGAAAGTGACCCCTTGGGCACCTTTTAAGCTTGAAAATTAGGGTTTTTTCACCCTGATTGGCTATCCTACTAGGGTTTTGGACCCTTAAAGTTATTTTTGTCCAGTTGAGGCCTATTTTACATCATTTTATTGTGTTTAGACACGTGTTTGGCCTCCTAGAGCCCTTTTGGACCTATCGGGCACCTTGTCCTCTTTTTTCGCGAGATCACCCAAAAATTGAATTTTTCGTCCAATCTCTCGAGGGGGCATTATATTGGCATTTTTTCTCTCACCGGGCAGTAGTGGGCCAATATTTTTAAATAGCGAAATTTTTTGGTTTTTATTGAGATCATTTATTCTTTGAACCAACACAACAAGTGCATTGCTTCAAAGAGGGGAAAAATGTAGACACGTAAAATATATCGATTGACATTATGCATCTGATCCCGACTACTAACATCATTTCTTCCTGAATCATCCCTCGGTCTAACCATTTAATCAAAATTCC
>VDFB02000013.1:199398289-199420383 GCA_007258455.2 Sequoia sempervirens | reverse complement strand
TTAGTTATGTATGGAGGAGGTCTTGGACAACTTGTTGACTATTGCATTGATAGGTTTACCCTTTCGTGTTTTGGTCCGAGGTGTTTGAAACTTCTAAAGTGCATCCTAGCAAGATTTTTGTATGTCAGGTGTGAACAAGGATACTCCTATATGCTTTTCAAGTCAAAGTCCATCACACTAGGTACAACACCATCCTGGTTTTATATACCTCGATGCATCATACCACATGTGGTATCAAACATAAGGAAATTGGCCCTTTGAAAATCCCAACTCCTTGGTAAGAAATCATCATCATCATCATTTGTATTTTCATCATCTTGTGTCTTGTTGAAATGACTTCTCCTCTTCTTGCGCATCGCACTAACAAATACTATGACAGTTGATCATCATCATCATCATCACCATCATCATCGATCCTACATCCACAAATGATTAAGCATATTGCATCAACATATCATATAGGAAGTTACATATGCATTGCATTTCCATCATCATATAGACATGTTATTATAATCATTTGTTATAGATAAGCACATCCATTTCCATTACATTGCATTTATCACATAAATCATTGCATAACATTCATTTGCATAAACATTTCATAACAATTCACCATTATCACATAATGCATAATCATACACAATAGGTACATAAGAATTATAAATAATTCATTTGCATACATACTTGCATAACATTATAAGGTCATCTCACACATTGCATTCATTTGAAATAGAACATCATCATCATTGCATATAGTACATCACATTAAAAAGAATCACATACATTACATTATCATTTAATATGATATTTGTTATTCTAAGCATCTTAAAACAATCTCATTTGCATTATATCACATAAAACATGACCATTGCATTCAGATTGCACCAATCATCCATATCAGCTCATAAATAGCATCAGAATCATTTCTACATTTCATTAATCATTCCACATTAGCATAATAGGAACATAAAAAATCCATCACATGCAAAGTGTACATCCATCCATAATCATTTCATATATAAGAAGGATTCACATATCATTTCGCATATACACCATAGATCATTTCCATATCATTTTGCATATTACATATCATTTTTATCATTACATATCACAAAAATACATCTGCATATCATAAGCCAACATAATATAGATTTGTTAGTCATAATCATTACATAATGCATACATCATATAACATCATAAACATCATTGCACAACATATAGAAATAAAATCATCCATGCATAAATAGATGGTACACATCACATCACATCAAAAATCATCATATCATATATATCATCAAGTAACTATCATGGTACAAGAATAATCAGATCACTGTACATGTATGTCAATCAGTACAAAAAGGCCCATCGGGCTATCAAAAATGAGCCCATAAGGCACAAAAGTGTCATCTCGATCAAGGTTTGTCCCCGTGTATGCTACCCTCACCCCTGTCACCGTGACCCTTTGCTAGTCTATAGCTGGTTTGCTACGAGTACTCTGGGACCTGTCCTCCTCTGGGTACAACCTCATGATACTGCCTCCGATAGTACTCAGCCTCTTAGACGACATCCCTGTAGGACCAAACAGATACTGTACCCTGAGAAGAGGAGACTGCCATACTCTCTAACTGCTATCTCCGACCTAGCTCTGTGGCTTCCTGTAAATCTGCAGCCTATCTTTGTTGTACGACCTAATCCCTCTCCACCCTAAGCTACTCTCTCTCGTCCATAGCCTGATCTCTCTCGGCTGTCATGGCCTGGACTTGAGCCTATAGCTACACAATCAACACATCCCGAGGATCCACCTGCCCTCTTGGCTATGCTCATGGTTGTACCTGAGGCTGATCCTCAACCTATGGTGGTACACCTAGTGGCACCTGCTATTGATCTGACATCGGTACATCTCCCTACCCTAGCTAAACTAGGGGCCCCACCAATTGGTCCTATCGCACATCAACCCTCTATCCTCTCCGCTGCTCTCTGCTCTAGTCTGGGACTTCTCCTAGAATAGTCCAAATGGTAGGAATTTCGGTAATCTGAATGCTGTTGGAGTGCACGGATCTGGTCTAATTAATAGGCTCATGGCTGAAATAGCCGCACTAAGCTAATACGAAACTAAGCACGATTACTCTAAGGTAGGAATATATAAGCCCCCATGAAACACATTTCACTTGGTCGGTAAATCGACTACATAGTCATCATTAAAGGTGGATTTCACAGGGCTCATAGGCCCGGCGTTGCATGCGCAGAGCAAAGAGTACCTCTACCGATCGACCCCAATATTGCTCCACCGCATACGCCAGCGTTCGCGGTGGGCAAGAACAATTGTAAAGCGTCGCTAAACCCATATGGGCTGACCAATGCTATAGTCCCCATGTAAAAACACGCATCTCTTTGAGGTTACACTCTCCGATTAGGAGGATCGTTAACCACGTGAGACAATGAGAGCGACCACCGCGCCCTACGTAAGCCACACAAGGGGATCATCTGGCATCATCGAAATAGTAACAATCTGCGGCCGAAGCACAAAAATGTGCTCCCATGCCCAAATGTGAAGAAGGGTCACCCCTATTCCGAGCACTCTACCATCCATGTACACGTACTCGTGTAGATCTTTGTATAAAGATGCAAGAATCACCGGCCCCCAAGCAAAAGAGACCAGCCTATCTCGAACCATCTGTTCCTAGCAATATCCCTAGCCGGGACTGAAGTATCAACCTCATCTGTCAGGGGAAAAGAGACCCGAAATGATCACTACAACAACTAAGCGAAAAGGAGGTGTCAGGATCCTATGTCGCTCGAGCTCAATCTACCCCTCACAAAAAATGATGTCCTCTATGGTGAGGATTTTGTGGCAAGCATTACGCCCCTTATCCATGTCAAAAATCACTCGCCAACCATGAATCGGCAATCTCAAAATACGCCAAACGTCCTCTAAGGTGATAGTGGCCTCGCTAGTGAGAAGATGAAACAAAGAGTTCTCGCTGTGCCATCTCTCGGCCAGCGCTGACAGCATCCCTAAGTGAGTGTGAATGGGCATTGCGTAAGTGATATACCATAACCAGGCAACTTGGAGTCCATCCTGATCCCTATTGCTTAGGTCCCACAAATAATCGAATAGGTCCCGCGACCTGTGCTCTTGAGAGTAGAGCTCCCTCACCACATCTTGCACCAAGGAAGGTCACCATGTTAAAAATATTGAAAAATTATTTGAGAGGCGTTCAAAAAACCTCTCCAGTGGTGCAATCCGTGAAGGCGTCACAGTTTGATTTCTAATCAAACTCTGACGCTAGGGTATAAAAGAGAAAAATGGCACTGCTACAGTGCACTTTTTCTTCCAGTGGCACACTTTTAGCAAATGCAGGACCGTCGCGTCGCAGTTTCCAAACCACCCCGCTAGCCCCGAACTCAGCGTTGTAGTTTGGAGTGTATTTTCAAACTCCAAATTGCACCACTGTGGTGCTATTTGATACTGAGCAGCACAGTTTGATTTCTGAGTAGTGCTATATAGCGTCGCTGCAGAGTGGTCGACTTTAAAAGAATTAAATGAAGGCTAGAAATGAAAAACGAAGCTCAAGTAAGGGTCACTTACCGGTGCCCCAATGTTAGGTGGTCATTGGTATGTCTGAACTCAATCAGAAATGTGCAAGGGAAGGTGTCATTGTGCCATATCGTTAGGAGGTCAGAGCTCAAATTTAAAGGTTGCTAATGGATGTGTGTGAAAGTGACTTGAAAGTGACCCCTTGGGCACCTTTTAAGCTTGAAAATTAGGGTTTTTTCACCCTGATTGGCTATCCTACTAGGGTTTTGGACCCTTAAAGTTATTTTTGTCCAGTTGAGGCCTATTTTACATCATTTTATTGTGTTTAGACACGTGTTTGGCCTCCTAGAGCCCTTTTGGACCTATCGGGCACCTTGTCCTCTTTTTTCGCGAGATCACCCAAAAATTGAATTTTTCGTCCAATCTCTCGAGGGGGCATTATATTGGCATTTTTTCTCTCACCGGGCAGTAGTGGGCCAATATTTTTAAATAGCAAAAAATTTTGGCTTTTATTGAGATCGTTTATTCTTTGAACCAACACAACAAGTGCATTGCTTCAAAGAGGGGAAAAATGTAGACATGGAAAATGTATCGATTGACATTGCGCATCTGATTCCGATTACTAATACCATTTCATCCTAAATTATCCCTCAGTCTAACCATTTAATCAAATTTCCTTATTTGATTAAATTCATCAATTCCCTTCCCTTAATTAAATAAATCATTTTATCTAATTAAGTCTCTCTTGTTAATTAAACTCAATCAATCTGATCTAATTATTCCATTTAATGAAATGTAATGCAATTTTGTTTAAATAAATATTCCACCCATTCATTAAATTAAATAAATTAAAACCTTTACTGATTTAAATTTAACACCAACTCTTTTATTTAAAATAAATAAAATCCTATTTAATTATTCTCTGGTCATATACTCCTCTCTTATTTGATTTAAATAAATCCATAAATTTGAGTCAAATAGGTCACATCATCTAATCTCTCATTAAATTAATTAACCCTTGATTAATTTAATCTCTTGTCATGTCCCATCCTTTAGATTTTGAAAGTTGCACATGAAAATAGATTTAATTCATTTATTAAATCTCTATTTTCCTCACAAGACATCTTTTGGAATATTCTTCAAGTTTGAATTAAAAAATTCCAAGTTGACATGTACATCCAACAAGGAATTTACTGTAGTACCCCTCCATTTATGCTTATGTTTTCTAGTTACATGTTTTCATACTGTTAGACTTTGTTACTTTGTTTGGATATTTTGATCGCTGATTTTGAGTGACAGTGGTTTCACTTTGTGACATGATGATACAATGTATGGTGATTACTGATTTCTGACATGCTTTGATATAGCATAGATGTTTTCTTTCAGATGTTATTGCTATATTTATGTTTATGATGGACTAACTATTATTTAATTTGTCAGTCTGAAGTGACGTGTATTGGTGTGGAGAACGGAATTGCATCACTCGCTTGCAAGTGCCTTGTGATGTCTGTGATTTTCTCCACACGGTGTGCCTGTATTATGGATTAGATGTATATGCATGTTATTTGTTTGGTTGCAGGATTGTAGGTACATGACACTGACTCCACCTGACTATTCAGGTCTGAGCATGTCAAGACTCAACGGAAATGTTGATTGGGAGGTAGTAGCATGGTTCATCCTAGTCTAGTCTTTAACCCGGTCATAGTACATCATCTGTTTTAGTTCAGATTCATAGTTTGTCTTGTCTTTTCATGTTTGGATTAATTGCTTGAAAGGTAAATTTTGTCAATTTTAATGATAGTCTAATATTCCTTAATTTACTGTTATTTAAATTATTATTTTTAAATGTTAAGCAAATAAGTTTTACATGTTATTTAATAAATTAATTAGTTTGTTTGGTTAAATAATTTGATCTTACAGATTAAATTTATTTAATTAAATTAATTAATTAATTAAATTAGAATTGTTTTAAATTGTGTGTGAATAGATTTAATTTTAAATTATTTATTATTATTGTGGAAATGGCATTTTGAATTGTTAAATAAAATTGTATTTTTGAAAGTTGAAATTTTAAATTTTAAATAAATTAAATGCATGCAAATCTTGAAAGGAAAGATTGTCGAGAAGTTGTTGAAGATATTTTGGTTTTTCTCGACAAGTGTGCCAGTTACATTTATTGTTTTTGTTGAGAAATTTCTCAAAGGTTATTTGGGATCTAGGAAAATATAGAAGGGTTATCAATTTTCTTCACGGGAAAATATTGAGCTCTGTTAAAATTTATGTTTATGCTTTTTGGTATTATTGTATACTTGTGGAAGTTCTCTGGTTTGTATTTTGGGAATTGATGTTCGGGAAAGATTCTGGAAGCTATAGGCAACAAAGGTTTTTCTTCACCAGACAGATTTTTGGAAACTAAGGAAACATGTATTTTCCTTTGTGTATTAATTTATTTGTTTTTGAAAAGGAATGTCTTAGAAAAGAAGGTTACTTCTTGTTAAAATTTATGTATTTCTGGAGAAAGTTAATTACTGTATATTTTCTAAAAGGATTTGTAGATTTCTTTTAAATTTCTGAAAACTTCCTTCTCTGTAAAATTAAATTAGTGAAGGGAAATTATTTAAATGGGAAAAATGGATTTTAAAACCTTTGGGGGTAAACTAAATTTTGAATGGAAATTTTTGTGTGTGATTTCTTTTAAAACCCTGAAGAAATTTGATAATTTCCCCGATTTCCCCATTGAAACCTGTAGAAATTTATTTTATTTCTCTGTTGTAAAACCCCGTTGTAATTTTATTTTAAATATATATATATATATATATATTTGTATATATACATCTTCAGATATTAAATTGGATTGTGAAATTTCTTTGATTTTAAATATATGAATTTATGCTTGCAATCGCCGTACATGCATATGCATATAAAATCGGATTAAAAATTTCGTATGCGCGAAATTGAAATTTCGTAGGTTATTGTCTATTTTATTTTACATGTATTTAAATGTAATTTGTAATACTAGTATATATATTAAGGGGGTCGTGGGCTACCCCACAGCCGCCCCCATATGGGACAACGGCTGTGGAGGCAGTCGGCGCTGCCCTCACAGGCAGCACGCGGCTATCTCACAGTTGCCTCCCCATACGGGGAGGGCCGCACACACAACCTCAGGCTGTGTACCCTGTGTATACAGTCGTGGCTGTATAAAATGCAATTGTATTGTGTTCAAACAGAAATTTTGATTTTACCTTATTTTGATCATAAAATCTAATTTAGGGTTTTTTGTATTTTATATATATATATGTATACATATATATATATATATATATATATATATATATATATATATGTATTACGTATATATATTTATTGTTGAGAATATTTGATTAAAATATTAATGTGGAAAAGTTTATTTTAGGAAAATGAGAAATAAGTATATATTTGTATTTAAATAATTATGCATATAATGATTTCAATGAGTATATTTATTTAAATGTATTGAAAACTGTTGTTAAGCAAAAGAAAATTAGAAATAGATATTTTCTTTTATTTAATTGATTGATTGGATTTAATATATCCCAAAGATAGATGTATTTTTGCTTTAAGATGCTTTAAATTATTATTGGGTAAAAAGGGGGATTTATTTTTATGTGATTTCAAGTCTTCCAATTGTAGTCGTTTCAAGAGAGTTATATTTTACAATGGTTTCATGCGTTTGAATAGACTAGGGTAGTGCACTTGGTTTTGTATGGTTAATAGACACCTGGTTTATTTATAAATAGGTTGTGATGTCCATTGTGGTATATCTGGTATTATATGTTAATTTTTGTGCACTCTGTCTACCCTAGTTAGAAAACATAGATTCTTATGTTATGTTTAGGGGAGTGGCTCTGTGTAAGGGCTGACACACAAAGGGGTGTCAGGGTAACTTACAAAGAGTTAGTAAGTCAGTGATAACTAAATAACACAGTAGTTAGATTAAAAATCTTTAACAAGATTAATATGACTCACTTATGGACTCTTGAGCTAGTTTAGTCTTGAGTATAAGATGAGAAGGCCTGGAATGGCAAATCGATATCTTATTACCTTAAAAGATACTCGATTCCACAATAGTTTGCAAACGGGGCCGAGTTTCGTAAGAGGTTACCAGGGTAACCCAAGTTGGGGGTCAAAACCTAGGAAGAAACACCAGGGTAACCTTTGCAACATTGTGATGACACTACACCTAAAATAACAGTTAACCTAGTGTACTTAGCACATTTGATTATCTTTAATCTAGAAGCAATGTAACCATCAGTTAGTAATGTACTTGAGTCTAGGGTGGATAGGTTATGTCTAGGTAACCATATTACTATCTCCTAGTACGGGGGGTGGACCTACGAGTACCACATGGTTGGGTGGAACGTGCACCTTACTCCGTTGGGTCCCCAGTTTATGATCATGGCAACGAGAGCTTCATGGATGGAGAGATCATACTTGGATACATATGTGTATTTCTTTATTGCGAATTGTAAATCTTGTATTTGAAAACATCCCTCAATTGTTTATGAGGTGAACATTGTAAAATGTAATTATTATTGATCTACCTCATCAGATGAATGAGTATTGTAATCTCTTTTCAAATGTAATGTAAGAATCATATTTGTACTTTACACTATCTTGAATGGAATTTAAATGTTATGCAATGATTACTTTTTAGTTTATGTTAATTAATATGTGTAATGCTAAATACTAAAGTCATCTATGGAAACTCAAGTAGTGTAACGTCGCGTAACTTAACGAATGTATGCAACTAATTAACTTAATATTATTACTTTTTTAAAAAAATTATTTCACTTTTATACACTATTGCAACATTCCTTAGGTTATAAGACGGGGTATTACAAATTTAAAGATGTATATATACAAATATATATATATATACACGGGAAAATATTGAGCTCTGTTAAAAATTTTATTTATGCTTTCTAGTATTATTGTATACTTGTGGAAGTTCCCAGGTTTGTATTTTGGGAATTTGTGTTCAGGAAATATTCTGGAAGCTATAGGAAATAGAGGTTTTTCTTCACCAAAGAGAATTTTGGAAGCTAAGGAAATAGGTATTTCCCTTTGTGTATTAATTTATCTGCTTTTGAAAAGGAATGTCTGAGAAAAGAAAGTTACTTCTTGTTAAAAAATTTGTATTTCTCGGGAAAGTTAATTAGTGTATATTTTCTGAAAGGATTTGTAGATTTCTTTTAAATTTCTGAAAACTTCCTTCTCTATAAAATTAAATTAGTGAAGGGAAATTATTTAAATGGGAAAAATGGATTTTAAAACCTTTGGGGGTAAATTAAATTTTCAATGGAAATTTCAGTGCATGTTTTCTTTTGAAACCCTTAAGAAATTTGATAATTTCCCCGATTTCCCCATTGAAACCTATAGAAATTTATTTTATTTCTCTATTGTAAAACCCCGTTGTAATTTTATTATATATATATATATGTATGTATATATACATCTTCATATATTAAATTGGATTGTGAAATGTCTTTGATTTTAAATATATGAATTTATGCTTGAAATCATCGTATAGGCGTATACATATAAAATCGGATTAAAAATTCCGTATGCACGAAATTGAAATTTCGCAGGTTATTGTCTGTTTTATTTTATATGTATTTAAATGCAATTTTTAATACGAGTATATATCTTAAGGGGGTTGTGGTCTACCCCACAGCCGCCCCCATATGGGGCAATGGCTATGGAGGCAGCCGACGATGCCCTCACAGGCAGTGTGCAGCTGTCTCACAACCGCCTCCCCATACGGGGAGGGTTGCACACATAGTTGTGGGCTGTGTACCCTATGTATACATCTGTGGCTGTATAAAATGCAATTTTATTGTGTTCAAACAAAAAATTTGATTTTACCTTATTTCGATCATAAAATCCAATTTAGGGTTTTTAGTATATTATATATATGTATATATATATGTATTATGTATATATATTTATTGTTGAGAATATTTGATTAAAATAATAATGTGGAAAAGTTTATTTTAGGAAAATGAGAAATAAGCATATATTTGCATTTAAATAATTATGTATATAATGATTTCAATGAGTATATTTATTTAAATGTATTGAAAATTGTTGTTAAGTAAAAGAAAATTAGAAATAGATATTCTCTTTCATTTAATTGATTGACTGGATTTAATATATCCCAAAGATAGATGTGTTTTTTCTTTAAAATGCTTTAAATTCTTATTGGGTAAAAAGGGGGATTTATTTTTATGTGATTTCAAGTCTTCTAGTTGTAGTCTTTTCAAGGGAGTTATATCTTACAATGGTTTCATGTGTTTGAACAGACTAGGGTAGTGCACTTGGTTTTGTATGGTTAATAGACACCTGGTTTATTTATAAACAGGTTGTGATGTCCATTGTGGTATATATGGTATTATATGTTGATTTTTGTGCACTCTATCTACCCTAGTTAGAAAACTTAGATTCCTATGTTATGTTTAGGGGAGTGGCTCTGTGTAAGGGCCGACACACAAAGGGGTGTCAGGGTAACTTACAAAGAGTTAGTATGTCAGTGATAACTAAATAACACAGTAGTTAGATTAAAAATCTTTAACAAGATTAATATGACTCACTTATGGACTCTTGAATTAGTTCAGTCTTGAGTATAAGATGAGAAGGCCTGGAATGGAAAATCAATATCTTATTACCTTAAAAGATATTCAATTCCGCAATAGTTTGCAAATGGGACCAGGTTTCATAAGATGTTACCAAGATAACCCAAGTTGGGGGCCAGAACCTAGGAAGAAACACTAGGGTAACCTTTGCAACATTGTGATGACACTCCACCTAAAATAATAGTTAACCTTGTGTACTTAGCACATTTGATTGTCTTTAATCTAGAAGCAATGTAACCATCAATTAGTAATGTACTTGTGTCTAGGGTGAATAGGTTATGTCTAGGTAACCATATTACTATCTCCTAGCACAGGGGGTGGACCTATAGGTACCACATGGTTGGGTGTAATGTGCACCTTACTCCATTGGGTCCCCAATTTATGATCATGGAAATGAGAGATTCATGGATGGAGAGCTCGTACTTGGATACATATGTGTATTTCTTTATTGCAAATTTCAAATCTTGTATTTGAAAACATCCCTCAATTGTTTATGAGGTGAACATTGTAAAATGTAATTATTATTGATCTACCTCATCAGATTAATGAGTATTGTAATATCGTTTCAAATGTAATGTAAGAATCATATTTTTACTTTACACTATCTTGAATGGAATTTAAATGTTATGCAATGATTACTTTTTAGTTTATGTTAATTAATATGTGCAATGCTAAATACTAAAGTCATCTATGGAAACTCAAGTAGTGTAACGTCGCATAACTTAACGAATGTATGCAACTAATTAACTTAATATTATTACTTTAAAAAAAAAAATCACTTTTATACACTATTGCAACATTCCTTAGGTTATAAGACGGGGCATTACAGATTTGAAGATATATATATAAATATATATATATACACGGGACAATATTGAGCTCTATTAAAAATTTTGTTTATGATTTTTGGTATTATTGTATACTTGTGGAAGCTCTCTGGTTTGTATTTTGGGAATTGGTGTTCGGGAAAGATTCTGGAAGCTACAGGCAACAGAGGTTTTTCTTCACCAGACAGATTTTTGGAAGCTAAGGAAACAGGTATTTCCCTTTGTGTATTAATTTATTTGTTTTTGAAAAGGAATGTCTGAGAAAAGAAAGTTGTTAAAATTTATGTATTTCTCAGGAAAGTTAATTATTGTATATTTTCTAAAAAGATTTGTAGATTTCTTTTAAATTTCTGAAAACTCCCTTCTCTGTAAAATTAAATTAGTGAAGGAAAATTATTTAAATGGGAAAAATGGATTTTAAAACCTTTGGGGGTAAATTAAATTTTGAATGGAAATTTTTGTGCGTGTTTTCTTTGAAACCCTGAAGAAATTTGATAATTTCCCCATTTCCCCATTGAAACCTATAGAAATTTATTTTATTCTCTTTGTAAAACCATTGTAATTTT
This sequence comes from Sequoia sempervirens, assembly GCA_007258455.2. Lineage (NCBI taxonomy): Eukaryota > Viridiplantae > Streptophyta > Pinopsida > Cupressales > Cupressaceae > Sequoia > Sequoia sempervirens. The sequence goes on along the minus strand of VDFB02000013.1, from coordinate 199,408,778 downwards.
ATTATATATATATATATATATATATATATATATATATATATATATATATATATATATATATATATATATATATATATATATATATATATATATATATATTTGTATATATACATCTTCATATATTAAATTGGATTGTGAAATGTCTTTGATTTTAAATATATGAATTTATGCTTGAAATCATCGTACAGGCGTATGCATATAAAATCAGATTAAAAATTCTGTATGCACGAAATTGAAATTTCTCAGGTTATTGTCTGTTTTATTTTATATGTATTTAAATATAATTTTAAATACTAACCTATATATGTTAAGGGGGTCGTGGGCTACCCCACAGCCGCCTCCATATGGGGCGACGACTGTCGACGCAACCGGCGTTGCCCTCATAGGCAGCGCGTGGCTATCTCACAACCACCTCCCCATACAGGGAGGGCTGCACACACAGTCGCGAGCTGTGTACCATGTGTATATAGTCGTGGATGTATAAAATGCAATTGTATTGTGTTCAAATGGAAATTTTGATTTTATCTTATTTCGATCATAAAATCCGATTTAGGGTTTTTAGTATTTTATATATATGTATTATGTATATATATTTATTGTTGAGAATATTTGATTAAAATATTAATGTGGAAAAGCTTATTTTAGGCAAATGAGAAATAAGTATATATTTGTATTTAAATAATTATGCATATAATGATTTCAATGAGTATATTTATTTAAATGTATTGAAAACTGTTGTTAAGTAAAAGAAAATTAGAAATAGATATTTTCTTTCATTTAATTGGTTGACTGGATTTAATATATCCCAAAGATAGATGTGTTTTTGCTTTAAGATGCTTTAAATTCTTATTGGGTAAAAAGGGGTATTTATTTTTATGTGATTTCAAGTCTTTCAGTTGTAGTCTTTTCAAAGGAGTTATATTTTACAATGGTTTCATGTGTTTGAACAGACTAGGGTAGTGCACTTGGTTTTTTATGGTTAATAGACACCTGGTTTATTTATAAACAGGTTGTGATGTCCATTGTGGTATATCTGGTATTATATGTTGATTTTTGTGCACTCTGTCTACCCTAGTTAGAAAACATAGATTCCTATGTTATGTTTAGGGGAGTGGCTCTGTGTAAGGGCCGACACACAAAGGGGTGTCAGGGTAACTTACAAAGAGTTAGTAAGTCAGTGATAACTAAATAACACAGTAGTTAGATTAAAAATCTTTAACAAGATTAATATGCCTCACTTATGGACTCTTGAGCTAGTTCAGCCTTGAGTATAAGATGAGAAGGCCTGGAATGGCAAATTGATATCTTATTACCTTAAAAGATATTCGATTCCCCAATAGTTTGTAAATGGGGCCAGGTTCCGTAAGAGGTTGCCAGGGTAACCCAAGTTGGGGGCCGGAACCTAGGAAGAAACACCAAGGTAACCTTTGCAACATTGTGATGACACTCCACCTAAAGTAACAGTTAACCTTGTGTACTTAGCACATTTGATTGTCTTTAATCTGGAAGCAATGTAACCATTAGTTAGTAATGTACTCATGTCTTGGGTGAATAGGTTATGTCTAGGTAACCATATTACTATCTCCTAGCACAAGGGGTGGACCTACGGGTACCACATGGTTGGGTGGAATGTGCACCTTACTCCGTTGGGTCCCCAATTTATGATCATGGCAACGAGAGCTTCATGGATGGAGAGCTCATACTTGGATACATATGTGTATTTCTTTATTGCAAATTGTAAATCTTGTATTTGAAAACATCCCTCAATTGTTTATGAGGTGAACATTGTAAAATGTAATTATTATTGATCTACCTCATTAGATGAATGAGTATTGTAATATCTTTTCAAATGTAATGTAAGAATCATATTTGTACTTTACACTATCTTGAATGGAATTTAAATGTTATGCAATGATTACTTTTTATTTTATGTTAATTAATATGTGCAATGCTAAATACTAAAGTTGTCTATGGAAACTCAAGTAGTGTAATGTCGCGTAACTTAACGAATGTATGCAACTAATTAACTTAATATTATTACTTTAAAAAAAAAAATTATTTCACTTTTATACACTATTGCAACATTCCTTAGGTTATAAGACAGGGCATTACATTTGCTCCATCTTACATGTCCTTTTCCTTGAGCCAGGTGGCATTTATTGCATTTTCCAATCCCTCTTGCAAGTCATTTCAACAAATTTGAAATTCAAAAATATGCATTTATTGGAACAATCCTCAAAACTTGTACATCCTCCATCCACTCATAGATTGACAAGTGGCATCTTTCCATTGGATGAATGTTAGTCCCGCATTTCTCATATTTGGACATTCATCCATCTTGGCATTGTATAAATAAAGAGCTCATATCTTCATTTGATCATCCACAAATTATGCAAAGCTACCATGCTCAAATATCTATCAAATTTCATCCATCAATCTTGAATCTTAGCTAGGTTATGCAGGTTTTTGGCTTGCGAAAGGGCCAATTTTCACATCAAATTGGCACCAATTCCCCCATGGGATCAAGAGTTTACAAATTTAAATTAGGATTCAATCTATTTTGTTGTTTTCATTGTGTTCTTCATTGTTTATTTTCCTAATTTGAGTTTTGTAGATGGATTTCATGGGGAATCCTTCTTCTTGCTTGCAATCTCTAACTTAATGTGTTTGTTCTCATTGTTTTGCAGGTATTTGGATCGGGGTTCACACTGTAGAATCAAATGTTTTCACATTTAAAGTTAGAATCACTTAATGGAGATCAAAGGTAGTGGCCTCATACCAGTGGGGGAAGAAGAAGACTATCTATTACCCATGAATGTAAAGGAAGTGAGTAGCATGGATAATGGTATCATTCAACCATGAATCAATTGGTACCATACATAGGGAAAGGGTCTAAATTTTAGAAACATTGTATATCAACTTAGGTGGCCTTGTTATTAAGTATTGATGTGTTGATAGGAAATTATATTTTTATAGCCTTTGAAATGGTAAATTTACATTTAATATGATATTGGAAGGTGGTCATAAAAGACAATTTCTACCAAGGGTTCAATTGGTAAAGAACAATAGTTGGAAAAGTAAAAGAAGGATTGATTAGACATCATGACACAATCTAGTATCTTTTATACTTTATCAAGCCTAGCCCATAAGTTTCTCCAAATGTACCATATCATATTATTTTGGAAATGGACAAGATTGGGATTAAAAAGGCTCAATTTATTATACAAGTAGAATCATGCCTCTCTTTCACTAGCTATCTAGTGCATAATTAAAGCCCCACATTTATCGTAAGCCATCTATATCATATTAAATTTTTCACATAGAACCTAAGTAATGGGTAGAATTAATTCAATCATCCATCTCCGTTGGGAAGATATCTCCATAGCTCCATTCAAAGTATAAATAGTAATAATCCCAAAGGATTGAATCAATGTTGAAAATGGCCCATAGAGCTTGGTTAGTGGGGTCACATCCTTTTTCATGTAGTTATTCATGCCACATATGAAATAAAATGGTGACAACACCACCCCATCCTACTTTATGTTGGCTACACAACACATGGTTGGAAGTCCAAATCACACAAAATGCAACAAAAAGTAAAAATTAGAAATTTTAACCTCTTGTAAAATAGAGAATGAATATGTGAATTACAAATGAACATCAAGAATGGATTATTTTTGTCGGGGTTTTGTCAACCCCCTAACATTCTAGGAATACAATTCATAAGTAGGTGTTGAGAGATATCTCTTTAATATACAACACAACTATTGCAGGGTAACCATTTTGTAATATCACTTCCTAGGCTTCAAAACATTCAATCTAGAAGTGAAGAGGTACATGTTATTTGGTTGAGAAATCTCCATCCTTTAATTACCCTGGTGGACTAGACAATCTATTTTTCTTGGTAGGATGGCATGAAGTAGGATAGTCATTAGTAGAATTTGGTCAATCCATGGTTGATACCATGGGTGGGGTACAATCCACTTTCACCTTGTTGGATTCCTCCCTATAGGAGGATGGTATAAACCTACTTGATTCTAGATATTTTGAAACATGTTGCATAGTCAAATTTCTTTAGATAGAAATCATACTTGGGAAAACTTGCTTCTACCTAATTTCTTGGCCTTATGACTAACAATAGTAGACCAACCTCCCTCTTCTTTCACAAGAGGTGGCACTCTAAAAGAGGGTTGAATAGTGACCTTTAGGCACATATAGGCTAGGGGTAGATCATAATTTTGTGTCATGATGATTGACACAAATAATATGTATTTGAAAGGTTGGTATAATAAACAAGTTGTGTATATCTAGTTTCGCCAGCTTGAGTATAGATAGCATCTTTGATGTCCTTAGATAGGCTCATCTTGATGCAATCTTTCCATTGGAGATGGGTAGAATAGAATCTCTTTGGTTCAACATAGACAACTAGGCCTATAGAGGAGGATATTTGGCTCAAGAAATTCCAACACACGATACGGGTGGTTCAAGAAATTCATTATAGATAGAGACTTTAAGACTTATTTTTTGAGACAACAAAATACAATGTCCATGGCTTGAAAACAAGAATCATGGACAAGCCAAGGGCCATGACTAAGCACTGCCTCAAAATAATTAGCTTCAATGAAATGAAAAAATAAAACATCATTTGGTTAGGTTTTGCATAATGAAAAGGCGAATCCTATTGGGAGTCCAAGCACTAGCAACTCAATTTTTTTAGCATGCTTTTGATAGAGACCTTGCCGACAAAATATCCAACCAAAATAAAAGATTCTAGCCAACAACATGCATTATCAAATAGTAGAATATGAAGCACAACATTAGACGGTGTAGCATAAGACATACCTCATAAAATACTTTTGGAATAAACTTTTGAAGATACTTGAATAAGAATGTCATTGTTTATCGCCATCAAACTTTTAACTCAAATTTTATTTTTTTTATCCTATTAATTCAAATACCCAATTAACCTGAATCTAATTTTAATAACAATACTTAAAAAAACTAAATTGATTTCTGATCAATTTTTATTACCCTTAATTTATTTAAGAATGTTGCCAGTGCTAAATGTCCATTCGAGTTTGAGATTATGTGGTTTTGTGATGGTAAATTTTTGGATTCTCTTAAAAGTTGGTGGATCCAAGCAACTATTAAGGCTCAAAGATTTTATGCGCATTTTCGGATTTTCTCTCTGACCTAACATTTGAAGTGAAAAAATATTTAAGAATTGATAGAAGGAAATATATATTTGAGGAAAAGCAAATGATAGCAAAAGAAGAAGATGAGTGCAATGATTCAGTTTGCATTTGCAGTGTCATAAAAGAAGGCTGTCTACGGTTTCGAGTCGCCAAATGGCACAAATAATGGGGTGTGAGAAGAATGTTTACAGATTTTCATTTTGTAATTATTTTCTGTTTAAATAACATTAAATTACAAATATAGTTACGAATGATGAGCACAAATGGCACGATAAGGAATTTCATCTTCTTTCGTCAATGAATATAATTTTTTCGGTGAAACTTTAATTGCAATATCAACTTTTAATATGATGCAGAATCAACCACACAATCATTTCTACACGACGAAATAATTTATTCTTTTGAAAGGAGCTCTATTAATATTCAATGATTTTATTTTTGAGTGGATTGACTGGTAACATAGATTAATAATTTTATTTTTGAGTGGATTGACTGCTAACATAGAGTATTTATCAGCATATGATACAGGTTTAAATTTTTAAGATCATGTGTCTTTTAGAATAATGGGTAAAATTTTTTTTTTTTAAAGGTGGAATTTTTTTAATAACAGATATAACAATAAACATAAATAGTCAATAATATAAAATCTAGTTAAAGAAGACGTGAAACAAGGTTACAACAACGTTAAAAGTAAACAAGGGACACAGAAAAATAGGATATCCCCTCCCAAATACCTATGCCAATAATTGTTAGTTGTAGTTCTAGAACTTGGGTCCAAAGTACTTTCAGTTCGATTAAAAATTGCATTATTCATTTCCCTAAAAAGTACTTCATATTTAAGAAAGAATGAATATGAATGAAGTAAGTTTTAGAGAAATAGCTAATGCAATTGTTAATGGCAGTAAAAGTATTTTGGACCTAAAGAAAGAATGAATATGAAGGAAGGACGTATTAGAGAAATGACTAATATCTTCCAAAGGGGGATGAGGAGAGGTTGAATCAAGATTCTCAATTCTTCTACCTTCTTTCACCAAGATACCTTTGTCACTAATAGGAGAGGTATCAGGAGAAGAAAAAGTATGATTGTTATGATTGTCTATGCTTGCATCTTCACCAATAGGTAATGTAATATTAAGGATTATGTCAATGGTTTGATCCGCTTGCTCTAAGATGTTCTCATAACTATGAAAGATAGTGGAAGGATAACTAACATGTCTCTTAATGACCTCATTGTTGTACTCTAAATTAAACTCATAAGAGGGGATGTTGTACTTATGCAATCCATTTTTAACAATATCAAAGCCACATCTATTGAAAGAAAACATGTTATCATGGAAAAGTAAAGAAAGTGCAATGCAATGACCTAAAGTGAAATGTTTAAATACATTTTTCATATTTGAAACAAGGTAATTTGTTGATTACACTATGCAACAAATTGAAAGGTGATATGTTGTAAATGTAATTTTGGAATTGAGCAATGCATGTAATTGACCAATTTAAGTTAGATTTAGTGAAATGCATGTAATAGAAGCTCAACCAACTAAAACAGATAGTTAATGGTAGCAAACTGAAGTGCAAAAATAAGGTTTTTAGTGTTGTAAAAGGCAGTTTCAGATGTGCACTAGGACTGATTCGCCCAAGGTGGCGAATGAGTCCCAATAGGGATTTAAAAAAAAAAAATAGAAATTTTCAATTGATTTTTATTCTTTTTATGTTGTATGATCTGTAACCGAAGTGCAAATGCATATTTTATTTTATTTTCAATGATATGAGATGCAAAAATGCAAGCTATATGCACTTTCACTAATGCAAAATTCAGAAACCCTAGATGTCAATTAACCAATGCAAATCCTAATGCAATGTTAATGCAAGCTAGATCTAGGATGATGATGGACTCCAAATCAAAATATTGATGTTCTAAATGCAGGTTCACCAAAATGGAACCTTTAAAAATGTGTATGGTGGAATAGTGGAATGGTTGATTATTATGAAATGTTATCACACCCACTTTCAAAGCTATTCAATTCTAGGATAACCCTAGAGATATAAATGCAAAAGAGAAAGATATCTTGCAATAGGGTTGTCCTAGGGGATGAAAGTAGACTAATGAGGGGTTCACTACCAGGTTTAGACTTGGAAAAGACAATGACATGCAAGATGAAATGCAAAACCTTACTATGATTCAAACTTGAATCAAATGAACTAGAAATGTATATAAAACAAAATAGAAAATAGTAAAATTAGAAGTGTGCACCTAGAAACTTGAAGATGATTGGAAGGAGTCCTGAAATGCTAGAAATTCTAACTTTTTTCCCTAGTGGGACTTATTCGCCATTCTAGGTGAATCATTCACAGTTAGATATATTTTTGCACAGGAGTAGGTTTCAGACAAAAGGGTCTCTGAATTTGCAAGAAATTCTGAAAAACACCTATAGTGGGACTCATTCACCACTTTTGGTGAATGAGTCCAATTTGGATTTTTTGGAACTTCAAGGTTTGAATTTTCTCTTCTCAATCTACTCAATCTGCTTCTCTAGGTTTCTGGATTCAAAACTATGATTTCAGGGTTGTAGATGACCTTTTATTAAAGATTATGACCTTGCAAATGGGGAGACAATTCCAAAAAGCTTGTAACCTAATCTCCACTGATCTTTCAAGTCTTCAAATCACCTAGATCTGCAATCACCCAAAGAGAGAAAAAGTATTGATTGTTAGGGAATAGTGGTTTGCCTTGGTGAAACCCATTTTAGGTAATTAAACCAAATGATGAAAAAAATGAAACAAGGACATGAAACATAGGATATGAAGCATTAACAATGATACCTTGAATGATTTCTTGCAAATCATGTCTTTTAAATCTACAACTTAACATGAAATTTAAATGAAGGATGTAGATCTTGATCCTAACAATAGGTGTAGAACAATACTTAATCTTGGATCTTTAATGCTACATCACAACACTAGATCAATAACACACTAGATGCTTGATATGCTTGACTTGATGATGGATCTTGAATTGTTGTAACAATTGATGAAGAATTCTTCCCTTGAATGCCTTAAAAATGATCTTGATTGCTCCCTAGAAGATCTTGTGAAGTCTTGGAATACTTAACTCTTGCTTGCATGACTTGATAACATGTAGGCTTGATGAAATAATGATTTGAAAGCTTATTTATATAGGAAATCCACTCAAATGAACATTAATTTGATCCCAAAGGCCAACATAGAAGAAATTTGAACTTAAAACCCAAATTTCCCACTCAAAACCTTAAAAATAGGTCAAATGGGACTCATTCACCCAAAGTAGTGAATGGGTCACACAGGGCCTATTTTGCTTGCTAAAATGTCGGGGAGTGTGTAAATTAAGTTTATATGTTGATATTGTTAGGTTTTTAATTGAAATATGCCTTAGGATTCACAATATGGGGTCATAGGGGCCTATTAATGATGATATTAACATCCTAAATGTAATAGGGCCCAAAATACATTGTAAAAGTGTAAATAAATACACTTTACAACACTAAATTAAGGAAAATTTGGGTCTATTTAGCTTAAAAGGGTTGAAAACCCCATGTGAATGTGTAGAACACATTACAACACTAGACTAGGTCCACCTAATTCACAAGCCTCCTAAATTTAATGTGAAGGTGTCAATAAATATGCTTTAGAACATTAAACTATGGAAAATTTAAGTTTATTTAGCTTAGAAGGGCCCAAAAACTAATGTGGATGTGTAAAACTCATCACAACACTAGATCAAGGCGATATCAAGTCCAATTCATCATTAATTATTCCCAAATCAAGCAAGGAAAAGGGATACTTTTTTCATTGTCACAAAGGGTCTTGTAGAGGCCATGCCATATTCATTTTGGTGGTACTCACATAATTTGGTGCTTGTGTCCTCATCTATTTGTTGTTCATGCCCATGCCCTTTCAGTTGTTTGAACTATAGTCGCCCAAATTCAAAATCCATACCCACACATTCAAGGGGGGCATTTCTTGAATAAGGGGGGTAATAATTTTATTCTTTTGTCTTTTATTGAGGTTTGCAAGACATAACATAATCTATGTCTTCTTAATCCACTTCATGACATTAAAATTGTAAAACTCAATGACAAATAAGTTTGCAAATGCACTCATATAAAGTGCCACAAATATTAAATGTGTGTTCCACATGGAGGGAATTTGGTAAATTTATACTTATACTAAATTATAAAGTGTAATGGAGGGGTTGTGTAGAGCCTTAATTTGACATCATAGTTGTGGATCCCCATGATTTATCATCACAATAGTTTCTCCTCATGATTCTCACCTCATTCATGTGTTCCTTGATGCACACCCTTTTTAGTTTCTTGTAAATCTCTACATTCCTTGCACACTCTTGATTTCAGTTGGTGTGTTTATTATCTTAGCATTAAGGGGGGAATATGATGTGTTCTGCTAATTCTTCTTTCAATGAAGTAGTTGTGGAATTTTATTTTTCGAAGGTCTCATGAACATTCTATCTTGATGGATCTCGTATGGGGATTATTTCAATTGATCATATTTTTTGAGATTCTAGTACTCCTAATCATAGTACTATCTATTTTATAACTACATAGAGTTTGACTAACTTTATCTACATGGTTGAGTAGTGTTCATATGTTCACTCATGTAGTGTTTTGTATCTATTATCTTGATCTAAATTTCTTTTAGATTCATTGATTCCAATACACACCAATTCATCATCAGTAGAGTTTACAACTTCTACATGCTTCAAGAGTTCTTCATCATCATGTTCCTATCATCAAGGAACATATTTTTACAAGGTCTTAAATCCTTGTCTTTCTCTCTTTGGAGAGGATTTTTTATCCTATTGGTTTTTTTCCTTTACTCCACTTTATGAGATAATGCATTGTACATGGTAACCTAACATGGTCTCTATCGAGGACCCATTTCCATCTATTTGCACTATTGTGTTCTAAGTCATGTGAAGTTGAGTAGTAGAATCAAATGGTTTCACATTTAAAGTGAGAATCACTCAATGAACATCAAAGCTAGTGGTCTCATGTGAGTGGGGGTAGAAGAAGACTAACTATTTCCCATGAATTCAAAGGAAGTGAGTAGTATGGATAATGTATCATTCAACAATGTATCAAATGGTGTCATACATAAGGCAAGGCTCTAAATTTTAGAAATATTGTATATGAGCTTAGGTAGCCTTGTTATTAAGCATTGATATGTTGAGAATAAATTTTATCCTCATAGCCTTTGGAATGGTAAATTTCCATTTAATTTGAAATCACATTGGAAAG
>VDFB02000013.1:199292553-199398189 GCA_007258455.2 Sequoia sempervirens | reverse complement strand
TCCCTAAAAAGTACTTCATATTTAAGAAAGAATGAATATGAATGAAGTAAGTTTTAGAGAAATAGCTAATGCAATTGTTAATGGCAGTAAAAGTATTTTGGACCTAAAGAAAGAATGAATATGAAGGAAGGACGTATTAGAGAAATGACTAATATCTTCCAAAGGGGGATGAGGAGAGGTTGAATCAAGATTCTCAATTCTTCTACCTTCTTTCACCAAGATACCTTTGTCACTAATAGGAGAGGTATCAGGAGAAGAAAAAGTATGATTGTTATGATTGTCTATGCTTGCATCTTCACCAATAGGTAATGTAATATTAAGGATTATGTCAATGGTTTGATCCGCTTGCTCTAAGATGTTCTCATAACTATGAAAGATAGTGGAAGGATAACTAACATGTCTCTTAATGACCTCATTGTTGTACTCTAAATTAAACTCATAAGAGGGGATGTTGTACTTATGCAATCCATTTTTAACAATATCAAAGCCACATCTATTGAAAGAAAACATGTTATCATGGAAAAGTAAAGAAAGTGCAATGCAATGACCTAAAGTGAAATGTTTAAATACATTTTTCATATTTGAAACAAGGTAATTTGTTGATTACACTATGCAACAAATTGAAAGGTGATATGTTGTAAATGTAATTTTGGAATTGAGCAATGCATGTAATTGACCAATTTAAGTTAGATTTAGTGAAATGCATGTAATAGAAGCTCAACCAACTAAAACAGATAGTTAATGGTAGCAAACTGAAGTGCAAAAATAAGGTTTTTAGTGTTGTAAAAGGCAGTTTCAGATGTGCACTAGGACTGATTCGCCCAAGGTGGCGAATGAGTCCCAATAGGGATTTAAAAAAAAAAAATAGAAATTTTCAATTGATTTTTATTCTTTTTATGTTGTATGATCTGTAACCGAAGTGCAAATGCATATTTTATTTTATTTTCAATGATATGAGATGCAAAAATGCAAGCTATATGCACTTTCACTAATGCAAAATTCAGAAACCCTAGATGTCAATTAACCAATGCAAATCCTAATGCAATGTTAATGCAAGCTAGATCTAGGATGATGATGGACTCCAAATCAAAATATTGATGTTCTAAATGCAGGTTCACCAAAATGGAACCTTTAAAAATGTGTATGGTGGAATAGTGGAATGGTTGATTATTATGAAATGTTATCACACCCACTTTCAAAGCTATTCAATTCTAGGATAACCCTAGAGATATAAATGCAAAAGAGAAAGATATCTTGCAATAGGGTTGTCCTAGGGGATGAAAGTAGACTAATGAGGGGTTCACTACCAGGTTTAGACTTGGAAAAGACAATGACATGCAAGATGAAATGCAAAACCTTACTATGATTCAAACTTGAATCAAATGAACTAGAAATGTATATAAAACAAAATAGAAAATAGTAAAATTAGAAGTGTGCACCTAGAAACTTGAAGATGATTGGAAGGAGTCCTGAAATGCTAGAAATTCTAACTTTTTTCCCTAGTGGGACTTATTCGCCATTCTAGGTGAATCATTCACAGTTAGATATATTTTTGCACAGGAGTAGGTTTCAGACAAAAGGGTCTCTGAATTTGCAAGAAATTCTGAAAAACACCTATAGTGGGACTCATTCACCACTTTTGGTGAATGAGTCCAATTTGGATTTTTTGGAACTTCAAGGTTTGAATTTTCTCTTCTCAATCTACTCAATCTGCTTCTCTAGGTTTCTGGATTCAAAACTATGATTTCAGGGTTGTAGATGACCTTTTATTAAAGATTATGACCTTGCAAATGGGGAGACAATTCCAAAAAGCTTGTAACCTAATCTCCACTGATCTTTCAAGTCTTCAAATCACCTAGATCTGCAATCACCCAAAGAGAGAAAAAGTATTGATTGTTAGGGAATAGTGGTTTGCCTTGGTGAAACCCATTTTAGGTAATTAAACCAAATGATGAAAAAAATGAAACAAGGACATGAAACATAGGATATGAAGCATTAACAATGATACCTTGAATGATTTCTTGCAAATCATGTCTTTTAAATCTACAACTTAACATGAAATTTAAATGAAGGATGTAGATCTTGATCCTAACAATAGGTGTAGAACAATACTTAATCTTGGATCTTTAATGCTACATCACAACACTAGATCAATAACACACTAGATGCTTGATATGCTTGACTTGATGATGGATCTTGAATTGTTGTAACAATTGATGAAGAATTCTTCCCTTGAATGCCTTAAAAATGATCTTGATTGCTCCCTAGAAGATCTTGTGAAGTCTTGGAATACTTAACTCTTGCTTGCATGACTTGATAACATGTAGGCTTGATGAAATAATGATTTGAAAGCTTATTTATATAGGAAATCCACTCAAATGAACATTAATTTGATCCCAAAGGCCAACATAGAAGAAATTTGAACTTAAAACCCAAATTTCCCACTCAAAACCTTAAAAATAGGTCAAATGGGACTCATTCACCCAAAGTAGTGAATGGGTCACACAGGGCCTATTTTGCTTGCTAAAATGTCGGGGAGTGTGTAAATTAAGTTTATATGTTGATATTGTTAGGTTTTTAATTGAAATATGCCTTAGGATTCACAATATGGGGTCATAGGGGCCTATTAATGATGATATTAACATCCTAAATGTAATAGGGCCCAAAATACATTGTAAAAGTGTAAATAAATACACTTTACAACACTAAATTAAGGAAAATTTGGGTCTATTTAGCTTAAAAGGGTTGAAAACCCCATGTGAATGTGTAGAACACATTACAACACTAGACTAGGTCCACCTAATTCACAAGCCTCCTAAATTTAATGTGAAGGTGTCAATAAATATGCTTTAGAACATTAAACTATGGAAAATTTAAGTTTATTTAGCTTAGAAGGGCCCAAAAACTAATGTGGATGTGTAAAACTCATCACAACACTAGATCAAGGCGATATCAAGTCCAATTCATCATTAATTATTCCCAAATCAAGCAAGGAAAAGGGATACTTTTTTCATTGTCACAAAGGGTCTTGTAGAGGCCATGCCATATTCATTTTGGTGGTACTCACATAATTTGGTGCTTGTGTCCTCATCTATTTGTTGTTCATGCCCATGCCCTTTCAGTTGTTTGAACTATAGTCGCCCAAATTCAAAATCCATACCCACACATTCAAGGGGGGCATTTCTTGAATAAGGGGGGTAATAATTTTATTCTTTTGTCTTTTATTGAGGTTTGCAAGACATAACATAATCTATGTCTTCTTAATCCACTTCATGACATTAAAATTGTAAAACTCAATGACAAATAAGTTTGCAAATGCACTCATATAAAGTGCCACAAATATTAAATGTGTGTTCCACATGGAGGGAATTTGGTAAATTTATACTTATACTAAATTATAAAGTGTAATGGAGGGGTTGTGTAGAGCCTTAATTTGACATCATAGTTGTGGATCCCCATGATTTATCATCACAATAGTTTCTCCTCATGATTCTCACCTCATTCATGTGTTCCTTGATGCACACCCTTTTTAGTTTCTTGTAAATCTCTACATTCCTTGCACACTCTTGATTTCAGTTGGTGTGTTTATTATCTTAGCATTAAGGGGGGAATATGATGTGTTCTGCTAATTCTTCTTTCAATGAAGTAGTTGTGGAATTTTATTTTTCGAAGGTCTCATGAACATTCTATCTTGATGGATCTCGTATGGGGATTATTTCAATTGATCATATTTTTTGAGATTCTAGTACTCCTAATCATAGTACTATCTATTTTATAACTACATAGAGTTTGACTAACTTTATCTACATGGTTGAGTAGTGTTCATATGTTCACTCATGTAGTGTTTTGTATCTATTATCTTGATCTAAATTTCTTTTAGATTCATTGATTCCAATACACACCAATTCATCATCAGTAGAGTTTACAACTTCTACATGCTTCAAGAGTTCTTCATCATCATGTTCCTATCATCAAGGAACATATTTTTACAAGGTCTTAAATCCTTGTCTTTCTCTCTTTGGAGAGGATTTTTTATCCTATTGGTTTTTTTCCTTTACTCCACTTTATGAGATAATGCATTGTACATGGTAACCTAACATGGTCTCTATCGAGGACCCATTTCCATCTATTTGCACTATTGTGTTCTAAGTCATGTGAAGTTGAGTAGTAGAATCAAATGGTTTCACATTTAAAGTGAGAATCACTCAATGAACATCAAAGCTAGTGGTCTCATGTGAGTGGGGGTAGAAGAAGACTAACTATTTCCCATGAATTCAAAGGAAGTGAGTAGTATGGATAATGTATCATTCAACAATGTATCAAATGGTGTCATACATAAGGCAAGGCTCTAAATTTTAGAAATATTGTATATGAGCTTAGGTAGCCTTGTTATTAAGCATTGATATGTTGAGAATAAATTTTATCCTCATAGCCTTTGGAATGGTAAATTTCCATTTAATTTGAAATCACATTGGAAAGTTATCATAAAAGACAATTTCTACCAAGGGTTCAATTGACAAAGGACAATAGCTAGTGAAGTACAAAAAGGATTGATTAGACATCATGGCACAATCTAGTTTGTTTTAGACTTTGTCAAGCCTAACCCATAAATCTCTCTAAATGTATTGTATCATATTATTTTGGAAATGGCAAAGATTGGGATTAAAAAGGCCCAATTCATTACACAAGTAGAACCATGCCACTCTTTCACTAGCTATCTAGTCCATAAGTAAAGCCCTAAATTTTTCATAGGCCATCTATATCATATTAAAATTTTCACATAGAACCCAAGTTATGGGTACAATTGAATCAATCAATCATTTCTAGAGGGAAGGTCTCTCCATAGCACCAATTAAGGTATAAACATTAATAATCCCAAAGGAATAAAAATTAATGATGAAAATGGCCCATAGAGCTTGGTTAGTGGGGTCATGTCCTTGGTTAAGTAAGTGTTCATGCCACATACAAGATAAAAGGGTGACAAATTCACCCTATCCTACTTTATGTCGGCTACACAATGCATGGTTGGAAGCCCAAATCACACAACAAGCAACAAAAGGTAAAATATACAAATTTTAACCACTTGTAAATTAGAGAATGTCTAAACATGTGAATTAAAAATAAACACCAAGAATGGATTATTTTTGTGGGGGTTTTGTCAAACCCTTAACCTTTTAGGAAATACAATTCATAAATAGGTGCTGAGAGACATCTCTTCAATATCAAACTCAACTAGTGTAGGATGATTGTTTTTAAATATCGCTTCCTAGGCTTCAAAACATTCAATCTAGAAGTGAAGAGGTAAATGTTGTTGCTTGGTTGATAAATATCCATTCTTTAATTTCCTTGGTGGAATACATGGTCTCCTTTTCTTGGTAGGAGGGCATGAAGTATGATATTCTTTAATGAAATTCGGTTTATCCAAGGTTGATTCCATGAGTGGAGTATAATCCACTTTCACCTTGCTAGATTCCTCCCTAGAGGAGGAGGGTATAAACCTAATTGATTCTAGAGATTTTGAAACATGTTGCATAGTTGGAGTGCTTGATATATAAAAATACCTAGGAAGTATTTCTTCTACCAAGTTCTTGGCCTTATGACTAACAATAGTAGACCAACCTTCCCCTTCTTTCACAAGAGGTGGCACTCTAGAAGAGGGTTGAATAGTGACCTTTAGGCACATAGATGATAGAAGTATTTCATAACTTTTCATTATGATGATTGACACAAATAATACATATTATTTGAAAGGTTGATATAATAAAGAGGTTGTGTATATCTAGTCTGACCAACTTGAGTATAGATGGCATCTTTAAGGTCCTTAGATAGGTGAACCTTGATGCAATCTCGCCATTGGAGATGGGTAGAATAGAACCTCTTTGGTTCAACATAGACAACTAAGCTTATTGAGGAGGCTATTTAGATCAATAAATTCCAATACAAGGTAGGGGTAACTTGAAAAATTCATTCTAGATAGGGATATTAAAAGACTTATTGTTTGAGACAACAAAATCCAATGTCCATTGTTTGAAAAAAAAAGCAAGGAATGGGCAAACCAAGGGCCATGATGAAGCACTACCTCAACATGATTAGCTTCAATGAAATGAAAATAAGAACATCCTTTGGCTAGGTTTTGCACAATGAAAAGGTGAAACCCATTGGGAGTCCAACCCTCACCAACCCAATTTTTTCGTATGCTTTTGACAAGGACCTTGCCAACAAAATTTCCAACCAAAATAAAAGATTCTAGCCAACAACACACATTATCAAATTGTAGAATATGAAGCACAATATTAGATGGTATAATATAAGACATACCTCATAAAATACTTTTGGAGATACTTGAATAAAGATGTTGTTTGTCGCCATCAAACTTTTAACTCAAATTTAATTTTGTTGATCCTGTTAATTCAAATACCCCAATAACCTGAATCTAATTTTAATAACAATACTAAAAAGTTAAATTGATTTCTGATCAATTTTTATTACCCTTAATTTATTTAAGAACATTGCTCGTGCTAAATGTCTATTCAAGTTTGAGATTATGTAGTTTTGTGATGGTACATTTTTGGATTCTCTTAAAAGTTGGTGGATCCAAGCAACTATTAAGGCTCAAAGATTTTATATCCATTTTCGAATTCTCTCTTACCTAACATATGAGGCGAAAATATCTAACAATCGATGGAAGGAAAAATATATTTGAGGAGCAAAAGAAGAAGATAAGTGCAGTGATTCAATTCGCACTTGCAGTGTCATCAAAGAAGGCTGTGTACGCTTTGGACTCGCCAAATGGCACAAATAATGGGATGTGAGAAGAATGTTTAAAGATTTTGATTTTGTAATTATTTTCTGTTTAAATGGCACGATAAGGAATTTTATCTTCTTTCATCATTGAATATAACATTTTGGGTGAAACTTTTGCAATACCAGCTTTGAATATGATGCAGGATCAACCACACAATCATTTCTACACGATGAAGTAATTTCTTACTTTGAAAGGAGCTCTATTAATAATAATTTTTATTTTTGGGTGGGATTGACTGGTTAACATTGCGTATTTGTCAGCAGGTTTAAATTTCCAAGATCATAATTTTTTTTTACAATAATGGGTAAAATTGAATTTTTTAAGGCAGAAAATCTTTAAATGACAGATATAACAATAATTTTAAATAGACAACAATATAAAAGTTAATTAAGGAATTTGTGAAACAAAGTTACAACAATGTTAAAAGCAAACAAGAGATGCAAAACAAAATAAGATGCCCCCTCCTAAATACCTATGTCAATAATTATTGGTTGTAGCTCTAGAACTTGGATCGAAAGTACTTTCAATTCTGTTAAGATTTGCATTAGTTTCTCTAAAATGTACTTTCATATTTAAGAAAGAATGAATATGAAGGAAGTAAGTTTTAGAGAAATGGTTAATGCAATTGTTAATGGCAGTGAAAGTACTTTGGACTTGAAAATAGAATGAATATGAAAGGACATATTAGAGAAATGACTAATGTAATTGTTAATGGTAGTGAAAGTATTTTAGACTCAAATTATCTTTATTGATATAGATTTTAGCATGTAGATTTAATTTATAGATTCACATAAATAATAATGTCAAACTCATTTTCCCACACACCTCTCTCTCCCTCTCCCCCTTCCTCTCCTTCTCCCTCCCTTTTCCTCTCTTTCTCTCTCTCATTCATTCTCCTTCCCTCTCCCTCCATGTTGTAAAAATTATCATTATCTTTAAATGCTTATTTTTAGTTTTTAAGTCATAAAGTCTGTTCTTAATAATTGCATACCTCACAAAGCCTTATTATTAGTTAACCAAAGTTTAAAATAATTGAAGGATCAATAGAGGAATTTTTTAAGCTTCAAAACTATTAAAATGATAATAGATCATATACTAAAATTTATTCAAGCCTCTCATTTACACAATACCCTCCATTCCTCCCTACCCTTTCCCCTAGTCCATAACCTTTCTCTCAACCCTTCTGCATTCTTCATTTATCTTGTCTAAATTATTATTAAATATTTAAATACTTTTAGAAGAACTAAATTTATAGATAGGTCATATAGTAGAACTTATTTTTAACTTCAAATCTATATATATATGGTTTCTCCAAACCATTTATTTTAAATAGTAACTCTTCTAATCTCTTAAAAAAGTACAATTGAGATACTCAACAAATAGACCTAAAAAAATCTAAAATCATTTAGCCTTCATCATATGGAAAAATTTCTTATATCAAATGTTATCCTAAAAATTGACCTCAATCTCTCAAACTCAATCATCAAACTCAAAGGGCTTAAGTTTTTCTCAAATGTTTGTGAGGATATGTTAGAGTTAAATGAAAAATCATCCTTGTGCGCTATATTTATCAAACACCTTGAAAGTTTCTTTAAGCTACATGTTAAATTTACCCCCTTCATGTTGTTGGAAAACGTGCGGATAAGTGTGTTATCATTGACATCAACCTTTGTTGATACCATATGATGCACTTAAATGTTGTAGGACAGTTCATGGTTGGATGTCAAAATGATATAATATTGCCTTATCCTTTAAATTTCATGGTTGGATGTCAAAATGCTAACACTAGTACATTGTTATACACTATCATTTTGATGAGGGCACAGCCCGAGACATAGAAAATAACCCACAAACAAGAGAATAATTTTATTATTCAGAAATGAAGCTTCTTACATGCAGAGGATCTCAATCCCCAAGTTCTACAACACATGCAAGTTACAGAAAGCTACAGAATAACCCTTTCGCAATATGCGAGCTTGTCCCCAAAAAGTTACCCAAAAATTAGAAACCCACCCATAAATAGAGCTCCTCTTTAGTTTGGAGCCAAAACATCATTCAAATTTGAGTTTAGGCAGTTTACCGAAAAATTTACAACATGAAGTTCAAATTTCAAAAGACATTTGCAATTGTATCTTCTAGAAAGTGCGCCAACTTCCGGGGCCATAACTTTTGATCCAGGACTCCGATTCGCGAACCGTTTGAACCGTTGGAAAGGTATCAAAGTCAATAACGCGCTTGAAATTTGCTACACCAATTTTGGCAAGTTTCGGGGCCATTCCCGAACTCTAAGTGCCTCAAATCTAACTCTTAAGATTTTTCAGTGCAAATGGGAAACTAAAACTGCAATATCTTTCAACCTGTGAACGAAAATAAAACCATAAATTGAGAATTTCATTATGACGAAAAGGGTATCCAAAAATGTAAAAACATCTAAAAACTGAGAAACTTGAAATTTAACTATTTTTGGGTGATGCAAGATTGCCCTTACACCACTGGATGCTCCTGCATCACATTTGAAGTTCATGGTTGGATGTTAAAATGTGTTGATTGATAAGGTTCCAAATTGTTTAAGGCATAGGATTGGCTTCACAAGATCTCTATCTAATTTTCTGTATTTCCCAACAGATGAAAATATGGTCATGTGGTTCAAAGGATAGCTCTACATAACTATAAGGTATGCATATTCCAAGTTTCTATGCATAATTTTTACCACTGAGTGATCTAGTGTTATCAAAGTATGCACATGTTAAGTTCCAATGAATGATTGCTAAAGGAGAACTTAATGTCTATTCACTTCACCGCATCACATTATTTTTCCTTAGAGTTTTGGATTTATGCTTCTAAAGGTGGTATGTCTCCTCAATCCAAGTTTCAGTTGGTTTGGTACACCACTAGTGTTTGTTTTGTTGATAGTGCGTTATTTATGTTTTGACAACTTGGTAGGTTGGTCTGTTGGTTTCTAAACAAATTGTGTCAACATATAATAGATCAAATTTGTGTACATAGATTATGTAATGTATGATGGAATCGTTTTGGGCTCTCTGAATTGTTTACAAGTTGATATCTAATCCTCTCTTGTATCGTACTCTATTTGAACTTGATATCTTGATCTCTAGGTGTTTGCGCCAACATGAATTGATTTGAAATGACAAATGGAGTGCACAAAAGTTTTGTTACAAGTCATATTAGTTCGTTGGAGTGATCCACATAGAGTTTCTTGGTCTCTCTAGTACTTCCTTGGTTTAGATTTGTTGTTTGACAGTTTACTTGCTTGTTGGGTTGAATTTTCATCTTGAGTTGCATGTGCCAAGTGTTTAGTTGTGTGTGGTTATTTTGAAGTTTTTCTATATGGAAACTAGGTTTTGAATATCTTTCAACTTGAACCATATGAGATTTCTTTCTTCTACAAATGTTTTTGAAGTTGACTTGTTATAATTATTGTATATCTTATATTACATGTTTTGAAGTTGAGAAGGAGAAACCTTTTGAAGGTTGTGGGGGGTATAAATAGAAAATAAAAAAAATTGTGAAGGTGTGTGAGAGTGTTTTGAATGTTTTGGGAAGATAATGTGTAAATATATTTCTATAAAATATCTTTTGATAATGAAATGTGGCAAAGAATAGTTTTGAAAGATCTATAGTGAATGTTTGTGAGACTATGAAGAAGAATGTGTGCTTGTAAATGAGAAATTTTACTAAAGATAATGAGCTATAGGCAACAAATTTTGTTGAAGGAGAAGTATGTACCAAAGGTGGTGAGCTAGAGGTAATAGGTTGGTATATTCCAAATGTATGTTGAGGTTGTAAACCTCTTTGTAAATGTTGTATTTGTTGATTGGTGTTTTAGCACTTTCTCAACACAGGTAGTGCATAGGTGCACTACCTCTCTTGAAAGGAAATCTCCAACAACAAGTTGTTGAAAATCACCCCAACATCTCTCGGGTGTTAGGTCATGACATGCATGGAATTTCTCAGTTGGTTCAATGTGATTTGTTGGTAATCACAAGGTAGAATTACGGGGTTAAGCTAGAGGGAAGTTGGATCTTAAAATGGAGTTCTTAAGATAGGGAAGTTGGTGTGCAATTGTTGTAGGTTCAAACAGTAGTCTTAAACTCATATTTTAGTTTGAGATTTGGCTTTACAATGTGCAATGAACCTTAGCATAGGTGACTTATTAAAAAGGGAAAAATAGTAGGGAGGAGAAGAAGTTCCTAGATCTAAAACTAATAGTGAACAGTGATCATGGAGGACCCTATTGTGGACAACCTTCCTAAAATAGAATTTCACTTAACCAAATTACCTCACAGTCTCATGAAATTTGTGCAAGCTTCTAATGACTACAGATATTTAACCATTCATTCACTATAAGCATGAATAAAAGATAGAAGTTTATAGCAGCTTTTAGATTATGCCCATACTAACTTTACACAACTATTTATCATCAATAAACAACAAAAAGTATGGACAAGGAAAGTTTCCAACACATAGTAGAATTCTTCAAAATCAGTGAACAACATTAACTAATCTACCAAAACAAGCTAAACACATAAAATAGCAAAGTAAATCTACTCAAATTAACTAACTATGGGAGAAGAATCATGTAACATGCAATTGAAACTCAAGAATCCACCAAAATCCAATGAACTTCTATTAAAATTTTAGTAGCATGTTTTTACAAAAACTCAACTCTCTCTCTAGTATCTTCCAAGCATCAGGATGGAGCACTTACGCGAGATGAGTAGCGGCTGATGGTTTTCAAATTCAGCAAAGGTAGGAGAGGAGGATTCAGACGCATATGGTGATGATGGCGGGGGGAAACTGGCATTTGGGGCCTACTTTGATGTTGGAAGGCCTATGTCAAAGTTCTTAGGAGGCTAGTGGGAGGGTGAGGAGGACTATAGGCATGGTGTTTCTAGAGTGGGTGAGTCTTTTCCTTCAGTTCCTCTCTGGTGAGTGGTCCTTCCTTCTCAACTTTTGACTATGGCTTCTACGAGGGTTTGTTGATTTCTCTCTCTTTGGTCCCTACCTTCTTCTGGGATCTATTTTATGCTTGGGATTTTGGATTCCTTCTATATCTCTGTGGTACTGCATGGATTTTGGCATTTCCCCAACTAGGTGAGCTTTATGTTTGTTTATTTTAGGGCTTCTATTGATGTTGTTGTTTCTTCACTATCCCTTTCATAGAAATATGGTGGGTTATCTGCTCCTCTTTGGCCCCTACTCTCTTTAGGTTTCTTTTTCCTATCTGGGGGTTTTGCAATTAGGGATTTTTCTGGAGGGATGTCTGGAAGCTACTTCTACCCTTTACTGGGAGAGCTCATCGTGTGATCATTTGAGGGTTGCAATGATTGTCTCAGCTTCAGCTTTGTCCCTATGGCAAATAAATGTTGGTCTAACTGTTTCTCCTATCTCCTTGTACCCTGAAGTGTTTTATTTCTTTTTGGGAGAGGTACTTTTTCTTTGGATTCCTTTAGAATCTCTATGGGATGTGATCTTTCTTATATTGGGGTCTAATTTCCTATGCTTTCATTTTC
The DNA here is from genome assembly GCA_007258455.2 of Sequoia sempervirens. Taxonomy (NCBI): domain Eukaryota; kingdom Viridiplantae; phylum Streptophyta; class Pinopsida; order Cupressales; family Cupressaceae; genus Sequoia; species Sequoia sempervirens. The sequence continues at coordinate 199,385,850 of VDFB02000013.1, read as the reverse complement.
TGACCTTTGGGTTCTGTTGTGGTGAGGGTTTTGTTTTCCTTTGCCTTCTTAATTCCATGGCTTTTCTTTTCATGCTTCTTTTGGTGCATCTTTGGGTTACTCTAGTCTTTCATATGGAGGTCCAGTCCTGTCTTCTATTGAGGGGGAGATGGAAGTGGCTGGGAGTGACCTTTCTCCTATAGAGGTGGAGTGGGATGCTACTGGTTTTTCCTAGAAGTGTTGCTGGGCGGTTGATGAAGCCTTATTTTGTGGTAGCAAGGGAGTTGATGATGACCTTCCTGTTGTGTTCTTTTCTTTATCTTCTATAGAGGTGGAGATTTTGAAAAGTAAGCTAATCTATGAGATGTTCACTCCCAAGGTTAATGGTTTGGAGGAGCTTGGGTTTCTTTCCTATAGAAGTGGAAAGAACAGATGGTTCTTGAAGTACACTGTTGGAGCCTTGTACTTTTGTGATTACCTTTCCTATAGAGGTGGAAAGGGTAGCATGTTGGGTTCCAATAATTTTTTTGTTGGAGCTTCGTTCCTTGGGTTGTTGGTCCTATCAAAACCAATGGATTGTAGCGGGTTGTTGGTCCTGTCAAAACCAATGAATCCAAGATTCATGTGATCTCTTGGTTCTTTTTTGGGAAGCCTACTGGCTTTGGGCTGGTTGCTAGTTTGTTGGGTCCCTATTTCACTATTGGTTGTTTTTGGTTTTTTCTTTCGGACAGCTTGTTCTTCTTAGTGTGGGTTTATCGTCCCCTCAAAACCTGATGGTTTTGGGTCCATTCAAAACCTATTTTTTCCAATATCAAAAACAACTCAACTCTCTCTTGAAAATGATATACCCCCTATTTATAGTGTTCAAAAGGAACAATGAATGACCAAATTGATTTGCATTGTGTGGCCAAGATTCACAACAAACTCCCTGGTTTCACCTACCTGCAAATAAATTACAATTTAAAATTACATTCTTGTCATTTTCCCTATTTTGTTTTCTTTTGGCAACACTGTAGCTCTTTTGTCTTTTGTTGATTTCCTTTGTTGTAGCTACACTATAAGGAATTCATCATCAATCACAGGAATTCCTTCATTCCTCTTCAAGGTGGCGTACTCCACAAATTTTTCAATCAACGCCTGGAGCTTGTTCCATTCCAATATATCAGATTGGATTACTTGAAGATTCAACCTCCATGATTTGTTCATTATGGCATCCCAGTCCTTGTCATATTTATGCATATTATTCACTACTTGCTCAAATTGAGAGAAGGCTCGTGCAGCAAAACCCATGTGAAATATGGCGTTAGTGCATCCGCAATCCTATTTTCCATTTTCCTATGGAAATATGGTTTTAATTTCTCTGCATCTAGCTCATTAGTGAGCACATCAAGATCTGTCATCATCTTCAGGTACTCTACGCAGTCCGCCCTGATTTCCCTAGCCCAGTCAATATCTAGATCCACTTCATGGAGCACTCATTCCAACACCTCCTTCCTGTGATCTAAACCCAGCTTCCATGTTTCTACAAGCTAGTGGTTATCTTTTACCAAGTCGAGTTCCTTCTCCTAGGATCTATCTGGTATCTTGAGAATAGTCTCAAATTTTGGGTATGTGATCCTGTATAACTTAGGGAAATTTGTATTGAACTTCCTTATTCCCTCGAGTATCTTTTGTACTTCTAGGAACTTGTTTGTTATTCTAACAACATGATCGATTCCCATGTTACCATTGTAGATGATCTACCGGAACCAATCCTCCATGGCTTTTGTCCAATTCTTTCTTTTCTCAAGCTGATCAATATGGTCCTTGGAGAGAAATTTTGGCAGCGTTGAGGATGTGGTGGGGAGCTCTTCCACTGATGACCACAACTGAATATATGTTTTCAAGTTAGCCACTTATGCCTTTAGTTCCCCTTTGGAAACCTTATACTTGTGCATTTGATGCACGATGGTGAAAATGGACCCCTAGAGATGATCATTTTTTTGTTCTTGTGTTGTTGTTCCTAGATCAATGGTGGAGATTTCTAGCTTACCCTTCTTCATTCAGCATTAGGGTGGATATTTGCACAGTTCTAGATCCAAAGGCTTACATTGTCAGTTGAGATATGACCTTAGGTTTCTTCTCTTTCATTGTGCTTATCTAGGCTCAGGCCAACATGGCCTCTAGCCTTGCCCTTGGATCCCTTGGGGTCAGGGTTTTCTTTTCCAACTATTTCTCAAGCCACTCAAGCATCTGAGATTCTTGCCATGGTGATTCATGACCACCTTCTTCTTCACAGGTGTGTTCAATCTCCATTACCTTATCACCTGGAGCTTCTTGTTCTATCCTTCCTCCTCCTCATTGGAATCCTGAATGAACATAGTTTCCTTCTATGGGGACTCAGAGGTAGTGTGCTCTTTGGGGCTATCTTCCCCTTCAGCAAATTTCTTTTCTTCTTCTTCATGATGCCCATACTCCTTAGGTTGTTTCGTTTCTAGAGTCCTGTGGGCTTCAGTATCTTCTCTAGTTATATCTTCTTTCTTTTCCTCTTCCTCATGCTAGGTTTGTACCTCTTCATCGCGCTTAAGGCCCTCTTCTTGCTCTTTTTTTTATTTTTCTTCTTGCTCTTCTGACAAAGGAATTTCTTCATCATGTTTGGGGATTTTTTCATGATCCCTAGTTGGAGGTTCATTATCCTCCTCCATTTCCTCTCTTGATTCCATTTCTTCATCGAAGGGTTGCCTTTCTACTTCTCCAACATTCTTTAGTTTCTGAGCCACGTCCTCTTCGAGGTTGGGATCGAATTTTTCCACAATATACTTGGCACTCGGCTCCTTAGTGTCCTCTTCCAATGATTGTGTTTCTTCTCCCTCATGCACCACCTTATCGATTGCCAGATGTTGGTATTCGAGGTGCTCATGGTAATCATCTGCTTCTTATTCTATCTCTTTTGTAGCTTCCCTTTCCTGTCGCTCCAATTCTTCTGATATCTCCATTATATCCTTCATTTATGGTAGTTCAGTTGGAGGGGTATGGATAAGAAGACTAGCAGAAATTTATGCCAAGGTAGCTTATATGGATGGGTTCATCAGCACCCCAGATAGTTTCGTAGGAATGTTTTGCATGTAGCGGGAGAAGGCCTCCAAGAGCGAGAGAGAGGGAATTGGCATTATTGTTGTTGTTAGGGGAAGTGATGTTGTCAGAGACATGGAGGTGGAGGAATGTAGATAGGTGGTGACATAAGAAGAGTCTATTACTATTACTTGTGTCATGGGCAGAGTGGAGGCAAGGTGAACGGAGATGTCCACTGTAGGCAGGAAAGTAGCAACCATTTCCTAGGAAGTAGGCAAAGGGGCAGCAGTAGCAACGACATCAGTAGCAGTAGTCACTAAAAGAGTGGAGGTAGCAGATGGAGACTTTGGTTGCTCGGCCTCTACTTCCTCTCCTTCATGGAGAGGGCCCTCCTGGATGGTATCAAGACCTCTTGATGTCTTCAGTCTCTTGGAGGATTCACCCTCTAAAGCTTTTCTCGAGTATACTTTGGGTTTGGGCTGACTTTCAACCACTTCTTTCCTCTTCCTTGATCAGGTGGTTAGAGGAGATTTTGAGGTCTCTCCAATAATTGTCCCACTGTCAGTTTCACTTGCAGGATCTTCCTCAAGCCCCTTAATAGGTCAAAGTGACCGCTTGTTGCTTTAGTTGGGAAATTTTTCCATCAATCTATTCTTTTGTTCTAGCCTCGATGGGCTTGGTTAGAATATCGATGTCATCAACCTCTTGCTCATCCCAGTTAATTAGTGGTAGTGGCAGGTTGGAAATTGCATTGTATTGAGGATCCATCACTATGTTTTCATCTTCTAATACCTGGTCCAGTACCAAGAACAGATTGACCTTCTTTACAAAATACGCAGTCATGCGCATGTAGTGCCTCATCCACACTTCATTGTCGTCTTTGCAATTGGCCTAGAAATATTCAACACTATTCCAATGGGCATATTCAACTGTGACCATCTTCTTCAATTTACCATAAGGGTCCATTCATATTCAGGCAGTGTCGAACCTCAAGTTATACTCCACGAGCTCCTTATCTAAATTTTCTGCACTTGAGAGGTATGGAGTTCATATAGCCCTTGGTCAAAAGAGAGGGGATGAGGAATCCCCACCTCTTACTTGCTGCTCAGGAGGGCGTGTGCATGTTGTAGTTGTTGAGAGAGTTCTAGCAATATTATCTGGTCATTTGGGTACCAAGGTAGCTTGTATGATTTCTTTGAAAAGCCTTCAGCACAAATATAGGTAAACTTAGGGAATTGAATGAATAAGAACAAAAATTGTTTGAGGAAAACATTCACACTATGGAATACTCTTCTCTTGAAGTCACCCCCAAGCAATTTGATGGTGCACGAACTATGAAAGCATCATTAACTCTACAATAATCCCTCTTAAAATTCCTGAATTGGAGCTGAGGGTATCTGTCATAAACCTTTAATTCCCTACCATGTTCTTTATTTGGAGCCCTAAACAAGCCCCTGTATTGTTTCTTATCAGCAAGCAAATACACAAGGTAGGAGGTCATGTAGAAGCACGAGGCCTCCTTGACAACCATAAATTGTTTGTGCAAGAAATTGCTGATTATCCCCACCCAATAAAACTTGGTTTTTCCATGGAGAATATCCTCCATGAAATATAGCATCCACTCTTGGAAGTAGGCTATAGTCAGAAGGACCATTCCTCTACTTAATAAGGTCACCAATTCATGATAATCCTAATAAAACATAGGAAAGTTAGCAAAAATCCTACAAAACAATATTAGATTAGATAATTCATCATTTAAGAATCCTAACATCTCTTCCATATTATCATTAACCTTTTATAGGAAGAAATTTGAGCAATTCGGGTCCAGGGGATCAGACTTCCCTAGGCTGATCATGATTGTTTGATGTTTTCCATTGAAATGACACTAGAAAGATGGCGGCCCATAGGTGGAGTTATGTCGGGCGAGACCCAAAGCTCTGGAAGGTGGTGCAATGTAGCTCAATTATCATTCAAGTCATTGCGGGTCAAAAGGGGCGGGAGGCTGCTAGGTGATGGCCATCCAAAATGGTAGATGGGTTGCAAAAGCTACTTAAAATGGCAAAGTCAAGATAGAATCCAGCGGACAGAAGTCCACTAGACTCAACCCACAAAGGAGTCAGGTCCTCGGTAGTTTTTGCTCAATTGTTTCATCGACGATGACTAGGGCGGGACTCACCTGCTAGGAGGATGCAGTCAGATAGTTGTTTGAAATGACATGATTCAAGGGGCACTCCATAGGCAGAAACCCATGTATGCAGATCCGATGGAATTGTAAGATCATCTTTTGTGTTCATGAATTTTGGTAAGTCTAAAATAGCCAAGTTGAAGGGGCTTCCTGTGAAGGCAAACCCAATTGGGATGGATGCTACTTTAAACCTTAAACACTTTGAGAGGGAACAACAATGGTGGAAGTCTGGTTGTGGGTCCGCAAGCTGTAGGTGCCCTGGTCAAAGAATGTCCATGGGGAGTTCAAGCCCCACAAGGTGATCATGGAAAGATTTCAACATTTCTTAGGTTTTGACGATATGGGTTTTGTCCACCAGGGGTTGATTCAGTTGGATTTAAAGTCTTCATTGAAATATTTTAGCATTTTTTTACAAAAATGAAGGAAAACTTGGAATGTGAGTGGCAACGGCATACAAACCTGTGAAGCCTGATGAACATACACGCGTGCATAGCTAGCAAAGGTCTTGAAGCAGCAATGAAGCTTGGTGGGCATGGAAGTGGCATTGGAAGGTACTCTGACTTTCTCTCTAATCAAGCTGACAAGTGAAAATGATAGATGCAATTGCCTATTTATAGAAAATGAGGCATTAAATGCACCCAATTAATGATGGTATGACAAGGCAGAGAGTTGGTAAGCCACAATTTGAAAATGGTGGTAGGATCATCGAGATTTGCTAGGTGGGTGGAAATCAGAGCTCGGCCACTAATTTTTTAGTGATGAGGAGACAACACTGAAGGATTTAGGTTTTGGGCAATGCAAGGGCGCTAAATGATGACCATTTGAAAAGTCAGCAGTGAGGAAGTGGCGAACAAGCATGCGAGTTCTGGTAGATGGAAAGCTGTCAAAGAAAGGTCATTTGGAATGGTTGTGGGGTGACAGAAACCCACGAGGAGATGCCCGACAAGGCGGACTCGACCAAATCCACGGATGCTAGTTTGAAAAAAGAAGGAAAATAGCCAAAGAAACTTCTTGAAGGCCTAGAGCCTTGAAAATTTGAGGGGGAAAAAACATGGTCAACTCAAGATGAACTATCTAAGGCTCACTAACCACTTAGAACACCAAAACAAGGGGCATGCAAAACAATATGACAACGAAGTGACCCAACAAGGCAAAAAGGAAGAGGGTCCCCATTCCAAATGAGGCATGTGTGTTGAAGGCACAACAAATGGTGACTCTTTTGGAGAATGCTCCTGAGCATTATGAGGATAAGTATTCATTCAGAACCTAGAATCTCTAGTTTTGTAGACCAGGGGCTGACTTCCAAAAGTGAACTAGGAGAGTTGGATCCTTATTTTTGTCAACCCATGAAACATCTCAAAAGTGTGTGTGTTTGGGTGAATTCATTCCCTTTCCATGGAAACTATGACAAGTGGCAATTAATCTAATTGAGTAAGTTACATGAATCATGCAACCCCAAAAGTAACCTAGACATTTCCCCACTGCCAGTCAGGCATCCATAGCCCCGACAGAGTTGTTGTTGTGACCCCATGAACATTGCTCTATTTCCAACAAAGCATCCATAGTCACGGTGGAGTTATCCACACACCCATATGGTTGTTTGATTTCTACTTTTTTCTTTTATTTTCTTTATTTCAATACTTCTTTTAACACTTTCTTCTTTTGCTCAACCGTGTAAGCATTGAATTCTATTATGGTTTTGGGAACCACAGTTGTCACTGGAGCGGACTTGAGATTTTTCAATTGCTAAGTTGTCATAACAGCCGCTATACAACTCTTTGGAAACAATTAATATGTGTTTTTTGTTGGATTTGAGATGAATGTAAAAGGAAGATTCAACCCAAGTTTGGGTTCTAAGTCAAAGTTCAAGTGAGGAAGCCATTCCATGGCAGCTATCAGAGACCAATAGTTGAGAGTGAATATTTAGCTAAAGAACACTAGGAGCGGGCAACAAAGTGAATTGTTCATTGAATGAGCATGGTCGTCGTAGCAAAAAAAAATAACACCCTCATCAAAGCAAAACAAACAAGAAACAAGAAAAACAAAAGTAGCGTGACACGATAGAAAAAAGAAAACCAAAAGCAACCTAAACTAACCTATATACAAGTATTTACAAAAATAGCTCCAAAAGAGTTTAAGCCTTGAGGTAATGCTTCAGGTGTTGCCCATTGAGAGGCAATGGGACATCTTCACCAGTTAAGGTCTTTAGGTGGAAAGCATATTCTCCAAGGATTTCATCAATCTGAAAGGGGCCAAGCCATAGCTTGTCAAATTTTTCATGTCCCCCTTTCTTCTCATGGGCCTTGTCCTAGCATAGGACTAGATCAGTGATTCTAAAGGCCTTGATTTTGGCTCATTGATTGAACCATATTTTGACTATGCCCTAATGTTTGGTGAAATTTTCAATAGCATAATCATGCACTTCTTCTATGTGTAACAGCTCAGCCAAGTGGGCTTCTCTATGATCCCCATCTTCGTAAAAGTCATTGATAAACTAAAGGGTGGGGATTTTTAAGTGAATTGGAAATATAGGATCTAGGTCGTAAATGAGGTGGAATGGGGAATCACCCAGGGCAGCCTTGTGGCATGTGCGATCTTCCCAAAGGGTGAAGCGGAGCTAGGTATGCCAGTCCTTGGGATTCCTATCAAGCAATTTTTTTATCACCGTAATGAGGTTCTTGTTAATAAACTCTACCAAACCATTGCCCTAGGGATAGTAGTTGGAAGAAAACTTGAGGTAAATTCCATAATCAAAGGCCCAACTAGCGAATTTAAGCAAGGAAAAAGTAGGGTTATTATCACACACTAATGCATATGGGCAACCAAAATGATTTAATATAAAGCTTTCAAGAAAATTCATAACTACCTCTGTTGTATATTGCCTACATGTAATGGCTTATGTCCATCTAGTGCAATAATCGGAAGTAGTTAGAATGTACCTGTGTCCTATAGATGATGATGGGCTTACTAGACCAATGAATTCAAGACTTCATTGCGCAAACAGTCTCACCTCTAAAACTAGTTGCAACAAGACAGTGGTGTTCTTTTCTCTAGTTGCAGTGATCTAGCAAACATGGCACGTGCGAAAGTGGTTTTGAGTATCCTTGAAGACTATCAGCCAATAGTAACCTGCTCGTAGGATCTAATGAGCAGTCGAGTTGCCAGACCCATGACTGGTGCGAAATTTTTCATGAAATTATTTCAAGACCTAGTTTGCTTCCTCTTTGCCAATGCATCTCAAATAGACACCTTCGTGATTCATCGTGTATAATATGGATCCTTGTAGCATATAGTTGTTACTTTTTAGATGAAGATAAATTTTTTGAACTCCTTACAAGCAAGGCATGCACTTTTTGTTTAGCAAATAATAGACATCATCATACCATTCCCTTGGGGAAACATTCTCAAGCTGGTACTACTGAACCATGAGCTCAGGTCCTACTTCAGCTGCTATCTCGGCTATTGTTCGGGTAAGTTCCTATCCTCTTACTAATTTCATGGGATGAATTTTCATGTCGTGTTCCTCTAGCAGGGCAACCCACTTGGTTCTTTGTTCTCTCAACTCATTTTGCATGAGCAGCGTCTTTAATACTAGGTTAGGGACAATGGAAAACACTTTATTCTGCAAGATTGAATTTCTAAACTTCTTAACTCCTCAAACAAGTGCATATGATTTCTTTTCTACATTGTGATATCTGAGTTTAGCATCTTTCAAGGGAGCACTCATAAAGGTGATCAGGTGCTCATTTCCTTCGTCATCCTTCTGGTTTGAAATTCTAGCACATGAGTGATCTAAAGCAAATGAATAAATGTAGAATGGCTTCAAATAGTCTGGGTTGATGAGCACGGGTGCCACAAAAATATCTTTTTTAATTTCTTCGAAGGCTTACTTTACTTCTGAGGTCCACTCAAACTTAGCATCTTGTTTTAACATGGCATTGAGCGGCTTGACAATTTCAGCAAAACCTGTGATGAATTTTCTGACAAAATTTATCTTTTTGAAGAAAGATTTTAGTTCTTTCTGTAACTAAGGGAATTTTCTTATGGTTACTAGATTACATGCAAAACATAAAAAACCCAAAGTGATAATGAAGTGCAAAGGAAAAACATGAAAAAAAAAATCATGTCACCAAATGTCTTCATTCTCTATGGTTGACCTCCATTATACCTTCTCAACTTTCTGAAAATGTGATATTGCCCTCAAATTTGATGTGATCAATCTAATGACAATTACAAGCCCTAAGAAAATGTTGAAGGATTTTAACTAAATGACCTCACAATGCAACTAGAAACTACGAAGTATGTAGAAAATAGCCTAAAATGACAAGATGACAAGAGCATAAGATGAAAAAACATGAGCATGAGGTGGTAAGATTGCAAGATGACATGAGGTGACAAAATGAGACCAAAATTGTCATTTTATAGGAAATGCAATTTTGAGTGAATGGCCAAGATCAAAAGTTGACAAGTGCCCTAGAACCAATGGACAAGATTCAATATGACAACTCACAATTAGGGTTAGGGCAACATTAAGGAAAATTCAAAATGGATGGACAAGATTGATTTTTAGAAAATCAAATCAAGGGTTGACGATGCATGTGACAAGTGATAAAATTGGCACAGAAAAAGAGGTGGCTGGAAAATCAAATAATAATAGAAATTATCTAATTTTTGGAGGAAAAAGACTATTTTGAATTAAAAAATAATTTAATTCAAAAGGTGGGGTCACATGACAGTAAATAATTAATTTGAATAATTTACTTAAAAGAGGTAAATTAGAAAATAGGACCACTTTAAATAAATAATTTTATTGAAAATGAAGGAAATGTCAAGGTGGCAATAATTAAATAAATTAAAGAATTTATTTAATTATAATAAGACTTTTAAGAATTAGTGACATATTAAATAAATAAATAAATTTTATTCATTTAAATAGTCAAGAAGACATAATAGACAAAGATAATTAAATAAATTAAGAAATTTGTTTAATTACAGGAAAGCATTAGACAATTAGTAACATATTAAATAAATAAATAAAATTTATTTATTTAATAATCATGAAGAATAAAGGACATGAATTAATTATATAATTATGAATTATTTAATCAATAGTTGAAAGTGGACCAAGGACATAATTAAAATATCTTAATTATGCTAAGAAGAAAGGGTGAAAATAGAATTTGTTGGCTTAGGTCATTTTTATGTGTTTACATTTTGCCCCTCTTTGTCATAATGCAGCGTGTCACATTGTGACAAAGAAAATAAGTCAAAGTCATACCCCAATGAAGGTACAAAGTATTTATGCCCCCTCGAGAAAATTTTTAAATTTTGGGCCAGCGACGGAAAAAATTACAAAGTGTCCCAATAAGTTGATTTGATGACCAGAAAAATAATGGGGCAAACGGTTTTAGATTTCGAGGAATTTAAGGTAGCCAAAAAGGTGGTCAAAGTTGGTCAAAAGAGCCTCCAATATTAAAAGGTTTGACAAATCCCACTTTGACCCTATAAATAGGTTGAAAAAAAGGGGGAAAATTCAATTCATTTTCACTTTTATCCTTTGTAAATTTGAATGCTCGGAGCGAGGAGGAATTTGGCAAAGATGGTGATTCTAGTGACCAACCACCATGGAGAGATTGTCCAGACCTACAAATGGCCAAAGGGCTCAGAGCCAGTGGTACGTACATCTAACTTTATCATTTCATCATTTTTCGCATTGTTTTTAGGTCAAAGAACAAATGTGTCATGATGCATTTGCGTGCGCGTAAGCCTCATTTGCGTTCATGTTCGATGCATTTGATGTGTCATGATGCAAACACAAAGGGTTATTAGGATAGAGTAATAAAATTTGATGCATTTGTGAAAAACCAAGATGTATTTGCAGAATCATGCCACAAACAAGAAGTGTAATGCCACATTCAAAAAGTTGTGACACATTCACGAACTCAGGCGATGTATTTGAACAGAGTGACGCATGTGACAAAAACCGCAATGCAGGTTCCATTGCGAGATGCAAACGCAAGTTACAACGACGCAAATGCTAGATCGTGATGCAAATGAAGTATGGAGCAATGCAAATGAGGTATGGAGCGATGCAAATCAAGTATGGAGTGATGCAAACGCTTGATTGTGACGCAAATGAAGTCAACACGACACATTTGACTTTGAATTTGACCAAGGTTGACTTTGTTTAAGTTTAGATTCTAAAATGCTTTTGAGTTAGCTAAATGATAATGATGCTTTTCAATAAGGTGTTGACGTGTGTTTTGACATGTGCAGAGATAGTTGGCGCATATTTATACATGGGAGAGCAAACCATCCACTTACATATTCTAGGACCAGTTGCGGGAGAGGGAGCGATGGCAACTGATGCGATTAGGACTCTTTTATGTTACCTATATGCCCATTATCTAGGAAAATAGGGGACTCTTAACAACACTTTGTGAGAGGTGGCACTCAAAGACATGCTCCTTCCATTTGTCGACAAGGGAGGCTGCAATTAGACTTGAGGATGTGTACTGGATCCTGTGCTTGTCGATCCGAGGAGAGCGGATCATGTATGATCCACAACATAGATACTAGACATTTACAGCCTACTATCATGATGAGAGCAGTGCAGGGTTGGGTATTGAGGGATACGAGATCCAATGGGAGTTCATGGTGGAGCATTACTCTCAGTTTGATGCCCTATTGGCGACCTTGATTGGAGGAGTGTTGATTCCTGATCATCCAGGACACATATTTCTCATTGGCTAGGGAGATGTACTAGTTGGGATGAGGCGAGATAGAACTGTGTATGCGTGGGAACCTTGCCTATTTTGCATGTTATATCATCAGCTTCATGAGGTTTCCTACAAGAGAGCTCAAAGTATTGGTTGTGGGATGACGCTCCTAATGATCTGGGTGTGGGAGCATGTCATTGTCTTATGCCCGCCAATCCAGAGACCATAGCTACTAGATGGAATGACTTATGTATACTATTATGTTGGTGCTTTGCAGCAGACTTGAGTTAGCGAGAGAGGCTGGTGGTGCCATTGGATTGACACCATGATATCTTTCATCTAGAGTTCATATAGAGACTGCAGACAGTGGGAGGATGAGATGGATCATCTGAACTTTTGCATACAATTTAGATATTTTATTAGTCAGAGGGTACAAAGTTAGCTTATCATTGAGGTGTACCTACCACAGAGGGTTTTGTGACAGTTCGGTGAGCAGCAAGGTGTTCTGATGGGCACTGCAGAGTATGCCAGGTCATCCCAAGAGTCTGGATGGGGTCCATCGGTAGTAGTGCCCTTCATAGAGTAGCAAATAGATGGGTTGATGGCTCAGCAATGGGGATGGAGTGAAGGGGTTGTGGAATTAGGTACCACAACAAACTTTGATATTTGGTGGTAGACGCATTTCCCAGTTCCTCTGACAGATCCTGATGGGCCTACACTAGTTGATAGGAGATTAGTCATACCACGTGTGTAGTGAGGTGGTAGGGGAGGTAGAGATGAAGGCAAGGGTAGAGGTAGAGGCCAAGGGAGGGATGGAGGTGGAGGGAGGGATGGAGATGATGGAGATGATGATGGAGATGGTGGGAGAGAGGGGAGGAGGGTGAGGAGGGATAGAGCAACACTAGATTCCATCCCTAAGGTTCTAGAGGAGGAGGAGAGAGATGAGGGGCTGAAGCAGGAGTAGGGGGGATAGGAGGAGGGGAGACAAGAGGAGGGGAGATAGGAGCAGCATGCAATAGAGGAGGGATTGCCAGAGATGGAGGGTCGGTAGGAGGTGGAGATGGAGGTGGAGGTGCTAAGAGAGGAGGGAGTTACCGAGGGAGAGGAGGATGTGGAGGATGAGGAGGAGATTGGTGATGATGATGAGTCCATAGATGAGGCAGAGTGGTTGCTAAGGTGGTGGATGATAGAGGGATATGAGGATGCACCCACGGGACCACCATTGCTAAATGATACAACTACAGATCAGCGAGTGGCCGACCTATAGAGGAGGTTAGATGAGAGCATAACATAGGTGAGGGCTTTGTAGGTGGATCTAGAGGTGGTTAGGGTAGAGCAGGATCAAGGAGTGATCTATCAGTAGGAGTCAATGCAGTGGTGCACAGAGTTTGCATGGTTATGCTCAGGACCATTAGGTGACATGGTGAGAGAGATGGCTAGGGTTAGCACCCGTCTAGGATGGTACATATTATTATATGAGTAGGCAGTGCCACCTGAGAGACAAGATCCTACCTTGACACAATCTTAGATGAGGACTGGTAGTGGTAGTAGGTCAAGGAGTGGCAGTGACAGCAAGAACCAGAGCAGTGCAGGGGGATCTACCTCCTTAGGACATTCATCAAGTCATAGGTCTAGCCACTCTCATAGACATGTCTCAAGTCACAGGTCATCTAGGTCAGAGCACAAATCAGCTCAAAGCTAGCCTCCAGTGACAAACCCTTCGACTTCTTAGAAACAGGCAATAGTGTCGTCCCAGATGCATGTTACAGTTGAGATGATGTCATTAGTGACAGTACCATTGGCCTCATAGACACAGGTTGCCATGGCCTCATAGGTTATGCCAGTGCCAGGTTCAGGTCATCAGTCACCACACTCTTCTCCATGAGGGAATGAGGAGAGTACCTCCTAGGGGAATTTGACATACTTTATTGACATTCATATTTTAGACATTTATATTATGACACTTTATGTATTAACTATCGAGCCTGCGAGCTCCATTTTTGGGATATCTCATGACTTTATCCTATGACATTATATTTTTTTTGCGATGATATATATATGATGAAACTTTGATGCGGCCAATATTCTTTGTGTTATGTGATGATGCATGATATATGTTGATTATTTTTTATGGTGGATGCTTGATGTGTTGACTATGTTTTATCATGGATGCTTATCTGATGATGATTATGATGATGACTATATGATGACTATGTGATGACTATGTGATTTGATTTATGCATTTATGGCTCCTATGATGACACTATGGATAATTCTTACATGAGAATGATGATGATATGCATAATGTTTTTTATTGTAATGGGTGCCCTGTTTATGATTATGGATGCATTAATGTAGGGTTATATATGTATGGACAATGCAATATGTGATGCAATGTATATGGTTTAATAATATAGATGATGTATGTATGGACCTAATGTGATGCCTATATGATCATGTATTTACTTATATTTTATTATATCATAGGATATCATTGTGAGATGGACAAGATGGGATAGAAGGAGATGAATGTTAGCACAGAAAGCAAATCCTTCAACATATTACCATAGGACTTTAATAATTATTTCTCTTAATCATCATTGGGTAGATTATCGTAATGGCCAACAAACACCATGATATGACATAGATCAAGGTGTGCAAGGTTGTACCATCACATGAGACAAGCAATCATAGACAAGGATGATAATGACTCATATTAAGAGCACAATTGCCCTAGTCTTTTTGTCACAACCAACCACAAACATAAAAAGACCAAAAAAAGACAAGTCATGAAATGTTGTTGCTCCTCTAAATCCTGTTGTCAGGACATCCTCAAGGAACTAGCAACACGACTTCCAAAAACACAAGACAGGACAATCGTCATGATACATCACCGCTTCTCTAAATATTGTTGTCAGGACATTGCTAAGAAACTAGTAACATGATGAAAGAGCCAAAGACAAGTGCCAAGTGTTTGCCAAGTGTGTATAAATGCTAGGTGTTTTGATGTCAAGATGTCAGGTTTGATGATGTCAAATTCCAAAGGTGTCATGTTTGATGATGTCTGAATGTCGAATGTCATTTTTTTCCAAATTGAGGAAGGACACATCCTAAATATTTTTCATTGAAGTTGATTGAAGTTTGACTACTGCTAACTACATGACAATGTTTACATACTGATGTGTTTAGCATGTTTATTAAAAAGTTTCCAAAGTTGGTTGTAGTAGTTTGCTTTTTTTGAGACGACTTGTTTGATTTGAAGACATTTTTGACGTGTGTGCCATTGTAGTGTCATGAACCCTAATGGACTGACCTAGTGCAGCCTCGAGGGCTCATCAATTGATGGCCTTGCCTACATCATACACTCAGAGACCAAGTAGTTCAACATGACCAATGACTTTGTCTGGATGACCAAAGACTGAGCCATGATTTTATTTTGGCAAACCTAAAAGGACTAACCTAATGGCTCAAGGGCTCAAAGTTGAGCCTTGCCTACATAGCAAATACATAGAGGCAATGTAGTTCGGTCAAAGGAAAATGATGGACTGACATAACTGACTTGACTGACTTAATTGACATTGACTTTGTTTTGTGTTTTTGAGATATTTTGATTTTTTTTTGGATTTCTTCAAAAAAAATTCAATTTTTAGGTCTTTTTTAGGACATTTTTCAATTTTTTGTCTTTTTTCAGGACATTTTTCAATTTTTTGTCTTTTTTCAGGACATTTTAGGATTTTTTTTGTCCCTTTTTAGGACATTTTATGATTTTTTTTGTCTTTTTTAAGGACATTTTATGATTTTTTTGTCTTTTTTAAGACATTTTTTATTGTCAAGACCATGTGTGATACCCACTGCAATCAAATGATAAAGGTTTGCCCCTAATTAGGTCTAGGACTAGCCAACTAGATAGATGCAGAAAGGACGTGTGTGGGGTAACAAATGAGTGATATGCAGGACTTGATGTCAATCATTATCAGTCATGGGAGAAAATGATAGGACCTTTGTGATGGGATTCAAGGTGATGTTAGAAAAGTGAGTGGTTTATTATGGACAAAGGCAAATAGAGTGACAGTAGATGGCAAAGCAATGACCGACTACATATGGCACTTGTTTGCCAGGTTTTCACTTTTGGACAAATTATTTCTTTACTATTTTTTTCATTTTTTCATCTTTTTGGTGTCACCAAGATGCCTGTTTACTAGGTTTTCATCAAGGTGATGATTTTTTTATGTTTTCAATTTTGTTTGTATTTTTAAGGTTTTCAGCCCAACTTTTTGATGCTATGCATAGAACTTGCGAAGATATAGACTATTGATAGGCTTTATCAGTTGTTCACCATCTGGAGTAGCTTGTTGATACACTCCAAAACCAAAAGAGGATATGATGACGTAAGGACCTAGCCAATTTGGTTCAAACTTTCCAGGTTTTTCACTGTCAGCCTAATTTTTAGGATTCTGCATGAGGACTAAATCACCAATGTCAAGCTTCCTGACCATGACTCTCTTATTGTAACTATGATAGAGACAGTTCTAATATGCCTATAGATGGTTCAAGGAATTCTATCTTATTTCATCTAACATCTCCAACTCATGTAGCTGTGACTGTCTATATTCTTCATCATTTATCAAACCTTTCAAGGAGACTCTTAAGGATGGAATTTCAACCTCAATGGGAAATATGGCTTTAGCTCCAAAGACCAGGGTGAATGGAGTGGCTCCTGTAGGTGTGTGGATGTTGGTACAGTAGGCTCATAGAGAACGGTTAATTTGGATGTGCCAGTCATGGCCAGCATCATTGATAGTCTTTTTAATAATTTTAAGGATGGTTTAATTGGATGCCTCAGCTTGATCGTTTCCTTGTAGGTAGTATGGCGTAGAGAAATGATGTTGGATGGGGAATCACTCACATAACTCATGAACGTCTTGATTTTTGAAAGGACACCTATTGTCTATGATGATGGACTACAAAATACCATATCATCAAATGATGTAGTTGAGAATGAATTTGGAAAAAAAAAAATCAGTTATGTATGTAAGGGGGAAAGCTTTGATCCACTTAGTAAAGTACTCAGTAGCGGTGATAATGAATTTGTGACCATTGGAAGAGGTAGGGTGGATTTTTGCCATGAGGTCAAGTCCCCATTGTGCAAAGGGCCAAGGAGATGTAATCGGTCAAAGTTCTTGTACTAGAGTATAAATCAAATCACTATGTATCTGACATTAGCGACAAGTCCTAACAAAATCAAGTGCATCTTTTTCAATGGTCAACCAATAATACCCAAGTCTCATTATCTTCTTGGGTAGAGTAGGACCACTCAAATGAGACCCGCATATACCATCATGTACTTCTTGTAAGGTTGTTCTTGCTTCATTAGAGTTGATACATTGAAGGAGGGTGTTATCAAAGCTATAGCAGTAGAGGGTGTCACTAACGATAGTGTATCAAGTGGCTTTTCGGATAAAGGACTTTCTTTGATTGTTGGATAGGTTAGGGAGAATGGTTTGGGACTTGAGATACTCATAAATATCTTCATACTAGGGAGAATCAAGACCAACAAGCTTCCATACCATCTCTAATTCTGGGATATCATATGTAGGGACCAACAACTATTCTACCAAGAATTCAAATTGTGGTACATTACTTGGGATGTCTAGGAGAGAGCCGATTGTGCCATCGCATTTGCTGCCTTATTTTTTGCTCTTGTAACTTGTTCAAAAGTCAACATGTGAAAGTATGTTAGAAATTTGTCAACCATTCATTTGTAAGGCATTAATTTCTCATCCTTGATATCATAGTCATCATTGAATTGGTTAATGACTAACTAAGAATCTCCATAGACATGAAGTGTCCTGATTTTCCATTTTATGGACATTCTGAGTCCTGTCACAAGTGCGTCATATTCTGCCACATTATTTGTACATGGGAAAGCTATGTAGAATGACTTAGGGATGGATTCTCTTTGTAGAGTGATAAACAATATTCCTTCCCCTGAGCCATGACTAGTATGAGACCCATCAAAGTATATCCTCCAAGGTGACTTAGGTTTTGTATGAAATATGGATTCATCCAAAAAGTCTGCCACTAATGGATGATCACTTTGTACAAGGGAATATGCTAGTTGGTCTGTTATCACTTGTCCCTTTATAGCCTGTTGTTCTACATATTGGATGTCATACTCACTCAAAATCATGACCCATTTTTCCAAACGGCCTGTCAATGTTGTCCAACTCGAGATATTTCAAGGGGTCAATCTTTGCTATTAGATGTGTCTAATGATTCAACATATAGTGTCTTAGCTTATGAGCTACAAACAAAACTGCTAGACAAGCATGTTCAATTGATGTGTAGTTTAACTCATATCCAACCAATTTTTGACTGATGTAGTATATGGTCCATTCCTTTTGATCATGGTCATTTTGTGCCAGTAATGCCCCCATTGCTAAAGTAGTTGCAGAAATGTATAAGATCAAAGGTTTCCCTTTGATAGGTGGCATTAAAATAGGTGATGACAATAGATAATCCTTTATTAGTTGAAAGGCCTCCTAATATTTATTTGTCCACATGAAGGGGATACCCTTGCACAGAAGATACTTAAATGGTTGACACTTGTTGACCAATTGTGCTATGAAGCATCAGATAGATTGTAACCTACCTTGTAATGTCCTAAGTTTGCTTATCCCTTTTGGAGGAGGCATGTCTAATATTACTTTCACTTTGGCTAGATTGACCTCAATGCCTCTGCGAAAGACAATGTACCCCAAAAGCTTCCCTGATGTCATGCCAAAGACACATTTCTTTAGATTCAAGCAAACCTTGTATTCTTCTAGTCTCTTGAAGATTTTGTCTAACACATTCAAGTGGTCTTTTCATGTCAAATATTTTTCCAAAAGGTCATCTACATAATCTTCCATTATCTTGTGCATCATGTTGTGGAATATTGTCATCATGGCTCTCTGATATGTTGCACCTGCATTCTTAAGACCAAAAGGCATGGCATTCCAACAGTATGTACCCCAAGGATAAATGAATGTTTTTTTATGTTGATCTTCGGGGGCAATAAAAATTTGATTATAGCCCAAGAAACCATCCATGAGGGACAGCATCTTGTATCATGATGTTTTGTCAACTATGATATCTATATTTGGCAATGGAAAGTCATCCTTTGGACATGCTTTGTTCAAGTCTCTAAACTTTGTGCAGACGCGTATCTGACCATTTTATTTTGTGGCTAGTACAAGATTGGATATCCATTCAGCGTAGTCAATAGATCATATGAATCCCACGTCTAGCAGTTTCTTGAGTTCAACTTTGACTAACAGGGTGATCTGAGGATGCATTTTGCGCAGCTTTTGTTTTACTGGCTTGGTGTCTGGAAATAATGGAAAATGGTGTAAGACCAGTTATGGATCCAACCTAGGCATATCAGCATATGACCATACAAAATTAATTTTGTGTTTTGCAAAGAATTTATGAAATTTAAGTTTCTCTTCTTCCGTCAAGGATGCTGCAAAGAGGACCATTTTAGGATCTTTTATTGTAGATATGTTTACTTCCATTGTGTCCTCTATGAGCATTACTGATTTCTCTTGAGTCATGGGAAGAAATTCTAATCCTCCATCTTTGGGTGCCTCAAAAAGGTTTTCACCTATAGATACATCCTTTATTTTTACTTTTTTATTGTCAGAAGGTGTCTTTCAGTTTTCACCTAAAGACATTTCATTTTTTATTTTTCATGTTGCAACTAGAGGATAGAGCAGTCTCCCTATAGTAAGATTCACAATCTAGGTCAATAGAAAATATAGCCTTGTGATCACCACTGGGTCTTCCCTCACGTAGTCCCATAAATTTTGCAATGGTCTCATCATTCTGAAATATATCCATGACTGGCGGGCCTTGTTGGTCCCAATCGATTAGTTGTGGGTATACTAAGGAGATGCTATCTTCAGTATTTGTGAATTGTGGAGAGGACATGGAAAGCATATAGACGGATTCAGAGACATTGAAAATGAATTCATCCAATTCCCAATCGGATTCTATCCAATATTCTCCTTCACTTGACACATACTCATTGTCAAAATAAGGGACAAAAGGACTATCATTATGGTTGGTAGCTTCATGTGACAGCTTGGATGAATCTAGATGATGGCCATTAAGCTCAGATGGTTGGGCAGATAGGTCAAGTGCATGGCTAATAGGACTAGAAGATGATTTAGGTTTGTCATTGTTCCTTGGGTCAAAGAGTTTATCCCAGTTTTCTCGTTTCCTTGGGATCTTCGGATTGTCAGGTGTGTCAATTTTAAATGTTTGCCAAAATATTTGTTCAGAGGTAAGTTCTCTAGGTTCAAGGAAAAATTCATAAAGACAACAATCACTTAAGGATCATTGGGAACCAAATTCCCACTCATGGGAGTCAGTTTCAGTAAGGGATTCCTCAATAGTCTCGACACTTTTTGAAGCATTCACTTTCTCACTCGAAATCTCATTGGTATGTCGATCGTCATTTTCAGGTAGACCATACCTTAACCCAAGATACTTTGGTCATTTGGAAGGTGCTATAGGTTCTCTTCATCCAGTTTTATTTCTACTAAGGCCACTAGTTCCATCGTAGCCTTTTTTCCTTTAACATGTCATATCCTTTGCCATATCTCTTAACTGGTAATGTGGGTAATTCTTCCATTTCTTTATAAAGCCATCATGTTATGTCGGCCATGTCTTTGTTGTTCATGTCTCCCCATTTTATGAAAATTGTTTTTGGCATAACTTTAAAATTTTCTTTAGGTTCCATTCTGAAACACGATTGACCATAGACCTTAGGAGACTTGGGTATTGTTGTGATGCAATATGTTGTATTCAGTTTGAATCCTCCACATCCTAGGTCCTAGATCTTGACATTGGACTTAGCCTTAGGAAGTGAGGAAGATGATGGGGTGGTGAAAGATGTGGAAGGAATGGACATGGATGATGATGCGAGTGTGGATGGGTCAATGAATTTGGAAGAAGAGGAACTTGGAGCTTCTTGGTTAATTGGAACTTGATGTTTAGAAATACCCCTTAGGTTGGTACAATACTAAAAAGGACTGGGTTCTCCATATATGGAAATTTCTTTTCTATCAAAAGGAAATTTTAGGCATTGGTGATAGGTGGATGGAACATCTTTTAGGGTGTGAATCCAAAGTCAACCAAGCAAGATGTTATAGGGTAATTCAATATCTAGGACTTGGCAAGTTGTGTCTACAATGACTAGTCCAACTCTGATAGGAAGAGTGATAACACCTCGAGAGGAACGTTCATCATCATATGCTTTTATGACTATACTCTCTGTTGCATCTACGCAAGCATCAAAAAATCCTAGACCCTTAACCAGTTTTAAGGAGCATATATTCAGTCATGCTCTGCCATCTACTAAAACTTGTCTGACCTTATGCTTATGGATGAAAACTTCAATGTGTAAGGCATCATTATGGTTGGACTTTGGTGATGAATAATCTTGGTCTGAAAATGCTACATGATGGGGTGTAGTGAGATAACCCACCATGGCCTCAAATTGGTTGACATCAATGTCTTGTGAGACAGAGGACTCTTGCAAGGTTTTGTCAAGTATAGTCTTATGCGCGGGAGAAATGCAAAGCAACTCAAGTATGAATATTTGTATAGGCATTTTTCCTAGTTGATCAATAAGGTTAAACTGACTCTTAGGTTGGGACTGCTTTCTAGAGAGGCTTGATTGTGATTACTTAGCGGATGGACAAGGAATTGTAATTTTTTGTTTCCAAGGAGGTGGACAAGCTATGGTGATTTTTTTGCTTCAAGTAGTGGTATTGCATTTAGATGCTCTTTTAACAGTGATGGTATTAACATATTTTCCATTGGTTCAGACATTATTAATGATGGTTCCTCTTGAATAATTGAATGCGGCACGGGTGTAGTTAGCTTGATTATTATTAGTCTTCGAACCTAATGTGGAGGCTTTATTAGAGCCATGGTCTTACAATGGGTTTTTGTGAATAGTATGGTATGCATTTGATGCAAATTGTGGCCTACCCAATTCAATTGTGTGATTGTCAATGAGTTCTTGTACAATGTTTCTTAGTTGTCGACAAGAGGATGTCTTATGCCCTTTAGCTTAGTGGTAATCACAGAAAGCGTTATCATCTCACCATTATGGTTTAAACTATCCTAATTCATATGGCTTAGGGTCCTCAAGTGTGATGAGACCATTTTAAAGGAGCTTCTTAAGGACATCCTTAATTGGCTCTCCCAAAGTGGTGTATTTTTGCCTTTTCGAAAATTGTCTTATCTGGCAGGGTTGTCCCTAACTTTCACTATTTTCACCTTTTTGGTCATTTGGAATGACATTGACGTGGGGTGTCAATATTGTTGTTGGTTTTTTTGTGGTTGATTTCCTTTAAGAGTAAGTACAGGACCCATCATGTTTACAGCCTTGGCATTGACAATGCCATCGTTGGTAACATGTTTATTTTTGACCCAATACTTATTTTTGTCTACAGATGAGTTTGCATTTTTGTTTTTAGGACCATATTTTAGTTCTTCATTAGCAATGAGAGCTTTCTCAACTTGGACCCCCTTTTCGACTAAGTCTGTGAAGGTTGTGCAACAATGGACTTGCAATTTGTATTTCAATGGGCCTAGGAGTGTTTGCGCAAACATTTTGACCTTTTCTTTCTAAGGTATGTCAATATGGCAGTGACTTGCTAGACTTATCCATCTTTGGAAGAATGGGATAAATGTTTCACCAGCATCATCTTGTGTAAGAATGCATAAGCTAGTGATGGTGGTGTCCATGTCAATGTTATACACATAATTTTTCACAATTTTTTCTTTAAGTTTGTCCCATGTTTTTACCCCTTTTAAAGTGGAGAACCATTCAAGTGCAGGTCCTATAAGACTCTTAGAGAAAAGTCTCATCAAGTAAGTTTGTTCATAGGCAATTTCCATACAGTTGCTCATGAATTCTCAGACATATTCAACGGGATTCTTCTTGCCCTTATATTTGGTAAAGTTTGGTGCCACATATCCAGGAGGGAATGGTGGAATGTATAGATTTATGTCAAAAGGATATAAACATAGGTCATATGACATGTGTGACTTCCTTTTAGATGTTTGCATGTTTTTATGGTCTTTTGTAAGTGAGCTACTTGAGCTATCAAGGCATCAATTATAGGATTATTGGTTGCATCACACATGGGAGTGATAGGTATACCATGGGTCCCCATTTGTTGAGATGAGATGTATGATTTGTTCTATTGTGGGATGTGTTGTTGTGAGATGGATGATGTGTTTTGGTTTGGATTTTTTTGGTATTGGAAGTTTGGATTAGGTACTTGTTGATGGGTGTGAATATGTGATGAATATGTCAGAATGTTCCCTCTAGCCATTTGAGTTGAAATTTGTGGAATATGTTGACCATGAATATTTTGGTGTCCAAATGATGCCATGTGATGTGTATTCTGATTTCCTTGTCCAAATTGTTGAAATTTTATGTGGGGAATGTTCATGTTTTGCCCTTGGGAAGTATTGGTATTAAGTTGTGATGACGTGTTAACATTTGGTTGTGTTCCTCAAATAAAGACACGTCGTTTACTTCCTCCAAAGGGGTTGAATGAGGTACCAATGAAAGGATTTGATGATGATGCACCCATGGCACTAGATGAAGCTCCAAATAGAGGATTTGAAGAGCTTTCTCCCATTGATGAGGACCCAAAGGTGGCTCCAACTAATTGTGACAATATTGTTGATAGAGTTGGCATTGATTGTGACATGGCTTGTGACATAGTTTGTGTCACTCAAATGGATGTTGCATTGATTGAATTGGAATTGTTTTGATTGGTTAGGTAATTGGAGGTACCATTAATGGTACTTGTGGCAGTTTGTGAGGTAGCACCAATAGAAGCATTGCTTGTATTGTTTTGAGGTTGGCTAATGTTGGGCATGTTGTTTGTACTATTGACATTATGATCAAGTGATGTCAGTCTCAAAGTATTAATGTCAAATCCATGTGGTAATTTAGCTCCATGACTTAGAAGTATGGAAAAATATTTGTCTCTATTGTGTAAAACCATTTCTTCCACAAAGGAGGTCGCTTCTAGATTTTGGGCTACAGCTTCTAGGTCTTCCTCAAATACTTTTCCATGTCCATCCCTATGTATGAACGGTTCAAAGGGATTATGTGACGAAGATGGCATGTTCATGTTGTTGAAAGGATTGATAAAAGATGTGTCTTGGTTCATGATTTTATTCATGTCATTGGAAAAGATGTAAGTGTTGTTGTCTTGTCCAAAGTTAGCCATTTGTCTTCTCTTTCTTTGAAGCCCGGTCTCAACCATATAAGGAATTGCTCAAATTAGGAAGAGGATAGAAATGATAACTAAATGACACTATGTTTTTGTATTTCTTTGATAAAAGATGACAATGCAAGACTATGTTTTTGGATTTTTGATAAAGGATGCAATATGATAATGTTGTATAAAGGAAATGACTAATGTCAAAGGACAATGAAAACTAAGATGACAAGTTATGACACTAATTTTTTTGTATTTTTGGAATAAAAGGATGTCAATGCAAGGTGATAATGGTGTTTTCCTAAGGAAAATGACTAATGCAAGATAATAAGGTTGCCAAGAAAAGATGTCAAATGCCTAGGTGACAATGAGGACTAATATGCAAATGTTGACTAAGGAAATGACCAATGCCAAGTCTAGATGCCAAATGGGGACTAAGATGGAAGTTATGACAATATTTTTGGATTTTCAAGGATAAGATATGCAAGGTGATAAAAAATGATTTGAATGTCTAAAGTATGTAAATGAAAAAGTCTAAATGATTTGGAAGAAGGTTGCTCAACCACCCTAACCTTTATCTATGTCTCAATTTTGGAATATCAAAGGAATTTTTTTGAAGGACTAAATGACAAGGACAAGATGACTAAGTGAGTTTCCTAACTTGACTTATGAGTTGGAAAGGTCTCACAAAAGGAAAATGACTAAGGAAGACAATGATGACTAAGTCCAATGATAACCTACTTTTGAAAGCCAAGATTTTGCTAACTGAGGTAAGGTTTCCTAATCCAAAATCTAAAAATGAAATGAGGATGCAAGGACTAGTTTATGATTAAAAATGAAGATGATGATGCCTAAGGATGAGACTAAAATTTGCAAGGATGAACCTATGGGTAAATGCAAACTAATGGATGCAAATGATGAAAATTTTGAGCAATTTCTTATCTCATTTTTGACAAAGAATGTTGGAAAAAGATGTTTGATGACAAATTGGACAAGTTTGAATTTGGTTGCTGGTCTATGACAGAGTTTTTTTTTTTCCAAGAAAATGTCTCATTTAAGGTCACAGATGCATCACAGTCTAGCAGATGCAGCTTAGCTTTACTGAATGCAACTCTGCAGAAAGAAATTGTGGCTTAGAAATGCAAATTTGGTGTTCTATTAAGAAAATGTAGTTTGACATAGATAAATGTGTCTCCAAGAATTGTGAATGCAGTTTTGCAAAGTAGTTGCTTTGCAAGAAATGTAAAATGTGGCACAAGATAGCATAAATGAGCTATGGCAATGTGACTTAGAAAGATTCAAATGCGATTCAACCAGACATATGTGGTTCACAAAGTAGAAAAGTTTTTGCAATAGAGAGAATGTGGCATAAAAAGCTAAAAATGCATTTCAATAGAGCAAATGCATTGCAGAGTATAGCAAATGTGTTGCTGCCAAAATGAATACCTAGTTTGTTTGAAAGTTTGACCAAATTTTGAAGTTGTCTCAAGTTGAAAGTGTGTTTCCATATTTGTGTAATGATGTTTTTTTGTTTGAATGTTTTTGGAAACACTTGGCAAACACAATATTTTGTCTTTGATTCAAGCACAATGAAGACAAGCACAATCCTAGGCTAGGAAAGGATAATATTCACTAGATTCCACATGGGTTTCCCCAACTGCACTTATTCTTAGCGTGTGAATCTAGAAGCTTGGTTGCACAGGCTCCCCCTTACAGTGCACTACTTCTTAGGCCAACCAAGCTTTCAACCCCCATAAATCTCCCATGGTAGGCTGATCACATCTAATAAGAACTATGAGAATGTGGATGTATTCACAATGACTTTTTTTGTACTAGAAAATAGAAGGATTTTGGCTACTACACAAAGGTGTTTAGTTCGGAACCCCTGTTTGAGTGGCCATACATGGGGAAAATATTAAGCTTCGTTAAAGGAGGAATTTGAGCCTGAAGAGGTTATGCTCAATGAGCTTTTGGGGAATCCTACTTTGTCTGTATGACACATCTGCACTTGTAATCCTAGGCTTTCCCTTAGGATTCACATTTATATATCGGTCAGGGGTAGATCGGCCAAAGAGCTCTATTGCTAGCTTGAATTGCCTTGGGGTGAGTACTTTTTCCCATCAAGGAAGGCCCAATTTCTAGAGACAATAATTGTTTCTCTTACACCTAGGATCGCACAAGTGTGCAAGGGGAGAGGATACTTTGATTATTGAATCAGAGTAAACACAAAAATAGATGGGTCTAGTTTTCTGATCACCTAGTTTGCATAAGGTGAAAGCATAATCACCTACCACCCCAAACACAATAAAGAAAAGGACAAGCAAATTTCTTTTTAATGCACCAATTGAAGTGTTTTCTAATCTAAAAAATAATAAACGTGAAATGTTTCAAATTAATAGCCTTGGACAATCAAGCCTACAAAACCACTTGTTAGTAGTTTCAAAGATATGCCTTGGACCCACGAAAAATTCAAAGCCACATCCTGCAACAAGTCCTCTAACCTAACAGATTGTAGAAAGGAAAAGAAAAATTGCAAAAAGAAATAAAGACAAATCTAGAAAAACTTGAGAGCAAAAGTTTACCAAATGAATGAGTCGCAGTAGAGTGATTGTGTTGCTTCATACAACAAATGCGGCTCAGTTCTATGTACTAGAATCTTATAGACGAATGTGGTAACCTACAAGTCAAATGTGTCGCAAAAGAGAAAATGCGTCTCTCTGCAAATCGTATGCATTGCAGCAGAGCGTATGCGGCATTCTAAGGAGAAAATGCATCACAAAATAATGGATGTGTCATTCTACAGAGAAAATCCATTGTGGCCATACCTGTACCTACAAAAGAGAAAAATATCGTACAGAAAAAAAATGCACGATTTGGCATCGGCTTCCCCAATGTAACTAAGAAAATTTTCCTAGGGTTAGCAGATTACATGCAAAACATAAAAACCCAAAGTGATAATGAAGTGTAAAGGAAAAACATGAAAACCAAATGAAATGATCACACCAATTGTCTTCATTCTCCATGGTTGACCTCCATTATACCTTCTCAACTTGCTGAAAATGTGATATTTCCCTCAGATTTGATGTGAGCAATCTAATCACAATGACAAGTGCTAAGCAAATGTTGAAGGATTTTAACTAAATGACCTCACAATGCAACTAGCAACTATGAAGTATGCAGAAAATAGCCTAAAATGACAAGATGACAAGAGCATAAGATGAAAAAACATGAGCATGAGGTGACAAGATTGCAAGATGACATGAGGTGACAAAATGAGATGAAATTTGCAATTTTGAGTGTGGCCAAGATCAAAAGTTGTCAAGTTCCCTAGAATCAATGGACAAGATTTAATATGACAACCCACAATTAGGGTTAGGGAAACATTAGGGAAAATTCAAAATGAATGGACAAGATTGATTTTTAGAAAATCAAATCAAGGGTTGACAATGCATGTGACAAGAGATAAGATTGGCACAGAAAAAGAGGTGGCTAGAAAACCAAATAATAATAGAAATTATTTGATTTTTGGAGGAAAAATATTATTTTGAATTAAAAATTAATTTAATTCAAAAGGTGGGGTCACATGACAGTAAATAATCAATTTTAATTATTTACTTAAAAGAGGGAAATTAGAAAATAAGACCATTTTAAATAAATAATTTTATTTAAAATGAAGGAAATGTCAAGGTGGCAATAATTAAATAAATTAAAGAATTTATTTAATTATAAGAAGACTTTTAAGATTTAGTGAAGTATTAAATGAATAAATAAAATTTATTCATTTAAATAGTCAAGAAGACATAATGGACAAAGATAATTAAATAAATTAAGAATTTTATTTAATTATAGAAAGACATTAGATAATTAGTGGCATATTAAATAAATAAATAAAATTTGTTTATTTAATAATCATGAAGAATAAAGGACATGAATTAATTAAATAGTTATGAATTATTTAATCAATAGTCGAAAGTGGACCAAGGACATAATTAAAATGTCTTAATTATGCTAAGAAGAAAGGGTGAAAATAGATCTTGTAGGCCTAGGTCATTTTTATGTGTCTACACTTTCCTGTTGGCTAGCAGTTGAATCTTTAGCAAAGATTGGATGTGCTTGGGGTCTATAGAAATTTCTCATTCTAAAGTAATGTGCCCCAACAACTTGCCTTCTGTGACTCTAAAGATGCACTTCTTCGGATTCAAGGAAAGCCCAAATTCTTGGCATCTCTGGAAGACTTTGCATAGATCAAAGACATGGTCACTCTGCTTCTTCAGAAACATAGTCAAATCATCCATGTAGATGATTATGCACTTTCCAATCAAATCTTGGAAGGCAATGTCCATTTCACACTGGAAAGTGGCACCAACGTTGATAAGCCTGAATGGCATTCTTCTATATGAAAAGGTTCCCCACTTGGTGGAGAATGTTATTTTGTGTCAGTCTTCATACTGCACCATCACTTGATTGTACCTAGAGTACCCATCAAGGAAGAACATCATCTGTGAACCATTGGAAATCTACAATACCTCATGCAATGAAGGCACTAGATAGTTGTCCTTCTCAGAAGCTCTGTTCAGATTGTGGAAGTCCACACACATCCTGATTTCTCCATTCTCTTTCCTAATCAGGCCAAATTAGCCACCCACATGGAGTGCCTGACTGGAAAGATAATTCTTGCTGAAAGTAATTTCTGCACTTCTTTATAAATTATAGGTTCTAGTAAGGTGTTGATGGGACGTTGTCTTTGTCGAAATGGTCACACATCACGCTTGAGAGGGATGGTGTGTGTGATAATGGAGGTATCATATGTTTTCAATTCTTCATAGCTCCATGCTACCACATCGTGATACTTCTATAAAGCATCAACGATTCCTTTCTTTTCTTCTATAGTACACACCTTGCCAATGAACACATTTTTAACTCCCTTAGTTGTCCTGAGGTTGTGGGTGTCACACTGGTTGTTTATGGATTTCTTCTTTGCCTGCTGGACTTGATCTTGAATCTGATCTAGGTCAAATGTGTGCTCAAGCTAGGCCATACCTCATGGAATAGTGTTGGTTTTGAGGTTGATGACCCCCTCTATGTCAATTTCAGCTTCTTCTAGATCAACTTCATCAATTATTTGTGTGGAAAACACGTCAAAACTTGTGATGAACTCTAGGATGTGCTTATCGTCATTGAATACCTAGAAATGAGTGGCATTGTCTAGCATAGATGGGATAGATGTCAACTCAATAGTAAATCTTTTTAGTCCAGACAGAGACAGGGGTTGTAGCATGTTTCTTGCTTGAGCCAAGGCATCAGCAATATGATTCTGAGAATGTGGGATCAGATTTATGTTAAATGCATCTAGACTCTATAAAGATCCCAGACTCTATGCCTATAGTTTGCAAGCCTTCTCTCATGACACAAGTATAATTTTCTAATTTGTTTCACTACCAGTTTGAAATCACCAAAAACTTGTAGCATCTTAATGTTCTTTCTCAGAGCCATTAGGAGACCATATAATAAAGCCTCATATTTTTCTACATAATTGGTACAATAAAATTGAAGCCTATGGGTAGTGAAGTAGGTCATAACTGTGGGGTTGATGAGTTCGAACCTGACTCTAGCTACTTGCTTAGACTTGGATCCATTAAAGTGCAATGTCCAGAACTTGAAGGGCTCTTTGACGCCAAGTTCAATCATGCATTCATTCCTTTTGGGTTGCATGCTTGCGTCCACAACCTCTAAAGCAGACATTGGTTCAGTCTAATTGGGCGCAAGCTGCCCCATTGGAATCTCCTTCTAAGAAGTACCTAATCCTTTGATATTTTATACTACTGTTTGGGACAAGCAACATTCAAACTTGGAGTGGGCAACATTGTGAACTTTGCATCAACTTGGTAGCAAGAGGTCTTGGAAGTTCATTCTTTCTCCTAGAATAAGTTGATCTTGTACTCACTTCTCCATGAAGTCTTGGAATCCTTCTAGTAGTCTTAAATTACCATCTTCACAAGGCTCTTCATCTTATGATTCCACTAACATTTTTTTGCTCTGAGGTGCATAGGTCAAATTAGTTGGAGGGCTGCATTGCACCAGGAAGACCTCTATAGCTAGTTCTTCTTCTTAAGGCTCTAGTTCTTCTTGATAAGCAAAGGTACAATAATTACCCAATTCCATTTCAACAAACAACACCTATCTATCCAAATCTACTTTGGCAATCATTTCCATGGCAGCCACATGTGAGAAAAGTTAGTTGCAGCATACCCATTCAAAGCACGGGTGAAGTCTCATCCCAGGATAATTCTATATGTGTCAGGAATGTCCATAACTTTGATTTCAATAACCTATTGTACCCTTGGATCTATAGAAATTTGCATTGGGATACGATTGATTTCCCTAATAATGTTGACCTCGATTTTGTCCAACTAAGTCAATTTTCTTCTTGAAGGTGTGTGGGTAATCCCAAGAGCTTTGCACACTACCAAGGGCATGATATTGGTTGATACTCTTGAGTCAATCAGGAAATTGTACAAATTATTCCCAAATATTATGATTGTGGTAAGAAAGGGGGGCATCTCAAACTTTTCTTGGAAGAGACCCATAGGTATGTCGACCTGGGCCTCTTGACCCTTGTCCTTGTCATTGGACTTTTCCTTAGTTTTTATTGTGGTTTACTCTTTGGCAGGTTGTTTTCTAGTTTTCTGGTTGGTGGAGGCATCCTTCTTTTTGCCTATGATTTCTTGGATTATGGGCTCTTGTCGAGGCTCTTCAAAGGTGATCCTCTTGGCGGGTATTTCTTGTGTTGTATTAGGGGAGGAAATTTCATTAATTACCCTAAAGAAGGCATGCCTTACTATAGGAACCTTAAGTATCTCAAAAGCTAACAGGTTGATTTTAACTTTCTTAAATTCTTTAGCAACATATTCCCCCATTTGCTCAATTTTGGCATCAAAGGATCTACCTATGGATGAGCTAGCTAGTTGATTATGCATTTTATTTGGTTGTTGTTGTTCAAATATTGTTTGGGCACATAAGGGTAGCCTAGGTTGTTGCTGGCATTGGGGTCAGGTGGGATCAGGCAGAGTGGAGGTAGTGAACGGTACCCCTATTTGTCTATTCCTCATATTATATGAAGAGGTTCTTTGATTGAACATTTACACTTCATCCTCATGGGGTTCTTCTTCATTTATTGGGTTGTTATCTACTGAATTAAAGAGTTGAGATAAGGATTCTTCATTACCTACCTCTTGTACTTCTTCATTTTGGGTAGGGGAAATCTTGATCTCGGGCTCATTGCCCTCGCTCCATGGGAATGGGGCCTGGTTGACCATGAGACAGGAAGAGTCATATGGATCAGACAGAACTATGTCCCTGCAATTTGCACTATCAACGACATTTTGGACCTCCACTTGAAATATTTCCACAACTTTCTAAAACTTGGGGCATTCCAACTTGGAATGCCTATTTGTCTTATGGATCTTGCACCATCTAGACAAAGTAGCTTCGGAAAGGTACACTCCACTAGTTGTCTTTTCTATATTTGTAGGATGATCAAGGGGAGTGGGGACACCCCCATTGTTTGGTCTTGTATTCCATGTTCTATTCTATCTCTGTGAGGGTCTCCTTTCAAATTTCTGATTAAAATTTTTCCCTCGTTGATAATTATGCACGGACGACATGCTTTCCTTATGGTTATCCTTGCTATCTCGGTTAAGGTTGGCCTGAATGTTGCGTTGAGAAGCTTGCAGTTGGTTGTTCTGATCTTTCAAGTGCATCACCTCTATGGACATCTTTTGGATCATTTTTGTTAACTCATCCAACTGATCCTTGTCTACATTGCTTAGTTGTGGTGTCTGATTTTGAAGAAAGATAGGTTGCGCTACCAGTTGATTTTTTTGAACAAGCAGAAATTCAGGCCCTTGTAGGTATAGGGG
The DNA here is from genome assembly GCA_007258455.2 of Sequoia sempervirens. Lineage (NCBI taxonomy): Eukaryota > Viridiplantae > Streptophyta > Pinopsida > Cupressales > Cupressaceae > Sequoia > Sequoia sempervirens. The sequence continues at coordinate 199,353,698 of VDFB02000013.1, read as the reverse complement.
CACTTGAGGCTACTAGGGATATGCTTGTGACTATTGAGGCTACAAATAATGAGGCACATGAGGTGCCTGGTTTATGGGCTGCCAAATATGAGGCAATATGGGTAGTTGTGGTACTTGATTCATCAAGGGTGTATGATATTGCAATGCTTGAGAAAGTCCCTGAATTTGCAGAGGATGGGCAGACTACCCCAAGGAGGGTAGTAGACCAGAGATTTTTTGACCCAACTTGGTGCTAGAAATGGTTGCCTCAGTGTAAGCACCAACGAGTCTTGTTAGAGTTAGTCGCATTCTCTTCACCAATGCTACTGTGAGGTTATATAATGTTGCATAATAAATAGGCAAGGCAGCAGCATCATTGAGCACATACGGGGCTTGCAACCTTGTGTAGGCTCAGTGAAATCAATCATTGAAGGAGTTGATTAGCTCGTTGATTTCCCTACAAACTGTCATGAATTATCGATATAGCTCCAAAGGGCTAATCAGGATCTTGTACTTTTGCAAGAAGGCATTCCTTAGCAAATCCCAAGATGTGATGGATCCTGTTGGCAAGTTAATATACCAATAAAAGGCCTCCTCCCCCAACAAATAAGGGAAGAGCCTACATGCCACATCTTCCTGGTTGATCTACATGTCTTTCAACATTGTTTGGAATATCTTAATGTGTTCTTTGGTTGTCCTCTGCAGATCCCGAGGATTGGACTTCGAGCAAAAGCTCATAGAATTCTTAGGCATATCATGGTAAGAATTTAAAAAATAGCAGTGAAGGATCATTTACTAGTCAGGCCATGAGGGGAGGAAGGGGTGGTATTTTTTGTTGAATAGTAACTTGGGGCTACACAGGGGCAATGGAAGTTAGCATTGTACCTTGGACTTGTGGGGTAGGGAAAGGGGAAGCACCCCGGTTGTGGGAAGCAAGCAATGGGAAAGCAGTGTGGTACGAGTGAAGAGAAGGGATGGAGGTGAAGGAATTCTTTTGAATATGGGGTGAGCGGAAGGAGAAAGGAGACGAAGGTAAAGGTGAAGTGGGTGGAAAGGAGGGGAAAGGAAAGGTTGTGTCCCCTCTTTTAGTTCTTCTAACCCTTGTAGGAGGCTGCAATACCTGAAATTCCCCTTTGTTTGGAGTAAACCTTAAAACTCTTCATGACCTCTCAGGGGAGAGTGAATCACCTCAATCCAGCTTAACTCAAATAGGCCCCTCCCTCTCTCTAGTTTGAGTTTTTTTGATTGGTGTTTTAGCACTTTCTCAAAATAGGCAATGCATAGGCACACTACCTCTCTTGAAAGGAAATCTCCAACAACAAGTTCTTGAAAATCACCTCGAGGCCTCTCCGGTGTCAGGTCATGACATGCATGGAATTTATTAGGTAGTTCAATGCTATTTTTTGGTAATCACAAGGTTGAATTATGGGGTTACGCTGGAGGGAAGTTAGATCTTAAAACGAGGTCCTTAAGATGGGGAAGTTGGTGTGCAATTGTTGTAGGTTCAAACAGTAGTCTTAAACTCCTATTTCAGTTTGAGATTTGGCTTTACAATGTGCAATGAACCTTAGCATAGGTGACTTATTAAAAAAGGAAAAAGGGCAGGGAGGAGAAGTTCATGGATCTGAAACTAACAGTGAACAATGATCATGGAGGACCTTGCTGCGGACAACCTTCCTAAAATAGAATTTCACTTAACCAAATTACCTCACAGTCTAATGAAATTTGTGCAAGGTTCTAAGCACTACAAATATTCAACCATTCATTCACCATAAGCATGAATAAAATATAGAAGTTTACAGCAGCTTTTAGATTATCCCTAGACTAACTTTACATAGCTATTTATCATCAATAAACGATAAAAAGTATGGATAAGGAAAGTTTCCAGCACATAGCAAAATTCTTCAAAATCGGTGAACAACATTAACTAATCTACCAAAGCAAGCTAAACACATAAAACAACAAAGAAAATCTAGTCAAATTAACTAACTATGGGAGAAGAATCATGTAACATGCAATTGAAACTCAAGAATCCACCAAAAGCCAATGAACTTCTATTAAAATTTCAGTAGCATGTTTTTACAACTCAACTCTCTCTTGAAAATTAGAGGATACCCCCTATTTATAGTGTTCAAAAGGAAAATTGAATGGCCAAGATTGATTTTCATTGTGTGGCCAAGATTCACTACAAACTAGGGTTTCACTTACCCCCAAATATATTACAATTTAAAATTACATTCTTGTCATTTTCCCTATTTTGTCTACATGTGGTAGCACTATAGCTCTTTTTTCTTTTGTTGATTTCCTTTGATGTAGCTACACTATAAGGAATTTTTCATCAATCACAGGAATTCCTTCATTCCTCTTCAAGGTGGCATACTCCACAAATTTTTTGATCAATGCTTGGAGCTTGCTCCATTTCAATATATCAAATTGGATTACTTTAAAATTCAGCCTCCTTGATTTGTTCATGATGACATCCTAGTCCTTGTCATATTTCTACATATTCTTCACTACTTGCTCGAACTGACAGAAGGCTCATGCAGCAAAAACCATGAAATCTAGCGTTAGTGCATCTGCAATCCTGTTTTCCATTTTCATGTGGAAATATGATTTTAATTTATCTACATCTAGCTCACTATCGGGCACACCAAGATCTATCATAATCTTCAGGTACTCTGTACAGTTTGCCTTAATTTCCCTGACCCAATCAATATCCAGCTCCACTTCATGCAGCACTCATTCCAACACCTCCTTCTTGTTATCTAAATCTAGCTTCCATGTTTCTACAAGCTAGTGGTTATCTTTTACCAAGCCAAGTTCCTTCTTCTAGGATCTATCTGGTATCTTGAGAATAGCCTCAAGTTTTGGGTACGTGATCTTGTATAACTCAAGGAAGTCTTTATAGAACTTCCTTATTCCCTTGAGTATCTTTTATACTTCTAGGAACTTGTTTGTTGTTCTAACAGTACAACCGATGCCCATGTTACCATTGTAGATGACCTACTGGAACTAATCCTTCATGGCTTTTGTCCAATTCTAAGTTCTTTTATCAAGCTGATTAATATGGTGCTTGGATAGCAATTGCAATGCCACCAAGGATGTGGAGGCGAGCTCTTCCACTAATGAACACTATTGAATATATGTTGTTAACTCAGCCACTTGTGCCTTTAGTTCCTCCTTGGAAACCTTATCCTTGTGCATTTGATACATGATGGTGGAAACGAACCCCTAAAGATGATCAATTTTCTATTATTGTGTTGTTGTTCCTAGATCAATGGTGGAGATCTTATAGCTTACCCCTTCCTCATTCACCATTGGGGTGGCCATTTGCATGGTTCTAGATTTGGAGGCATCCATTGTTAGCTGAGATCTGGCCTTAGGTCTATTCTCTTTCTTTGTGCTAATTTTGGCTCAGGCCAAGATGGCCTTTAGCCTTGCCCATGGATCCCTTGGGGTCGGGGTTTTCTTTTCCAACTGTTTCTCAATCCACTTAGGCATTTGAGATTCTCCCCTTGGTGAGTCATGACCACCTTCTTCACAGGTGTATTCAATCTCCATTACCTTATCACCTAGAGCTTCTTGTTCTATCCTTCCTTCCTCCTCATCAGAATCTTGAATGAACACAGTTTCCTTATGTGGGGACTCGGAGGTAGTGTGCTCTTTGGGGCTATCTTCCCCTTCAGCAGCTTTCTTTTCTTCTTCTTCATTATGTGCATGTTCCTCATGGTGTTCTATTTCTAGACTCCTGTGGGCTTCAGTATCTTCTCCAAGTGTATCTTCTTTTTTCTTTTCCTCTTCCTCACACTAGGGCTGCACCTCTTCATCACACTTAAGGCCCTCTTCTCACTTGTCTTTTTCTTTTTCTTCTTGCTCTTTTGACAGAGGTATTTCTTCATCATGTTTGAGGCTTTTTTCATGCTCCCTAATTGGAGGTTCAATATCCTCCTCCATTTCCTCTCTTGATTCCCTTTCTTCATCAGAGGGTTTCCTTTCTACTTCTCCTCCAACATCCTTCAATTGCCAAGTGAACTACTCTTTGAGGTCGATATCAAATGTTTCCACAATATACTTGGCACATGGCTCCTCAATGTCCACTTCTGATGATTGTGTTTCTTCTCCCTCGTGCACCACCTTATCGATTGTCAAATGTTGGTATTTGGGGTGCTCATGGTAATCATCGACTTCTTCTTCTATCTCTTTTGTAGCTTCCCTTTCCTATCACTCCAACTCTTATGATATCTCCATTGTATCCTTCATCTTTGGCAGTTCAGTTGGAGGGGTATGGATAGGAAGACTAGCACCAATTTGTGCCAAGGAAACTTTTATGGCTGGGTTCATCAACACCCCAAATAGTTCTACAAGAATTTTTTGCATGTGGTAGGAGAAGGCCTTCAGGAGTGAGAAAGACAGAATTGGCATTGTTGTTGTTTCCAGGGGAAGTGATCTTGTCAGAGACATGGAGGCAGAGGAAAGCAGAGAGGTGTTGGAAAAAGAGTCTATTACCATTACTTGTGTTGTGGGAAGAGTGGAGGCAAGGTGAACGAAGATTTCCACCATAGGCAGGGAAGTAGCAACCATTTCCTAGAAAGTAGGAAAAGGGGTAGTAGTAGCAGCAACATCAATAGCAGCAGTGGCTGCAAGAGTGGAGGCAATAGGTGGAGACTTTGGCTGCTCGGCCTCTACTTCCTCTCCTTCATGGAGAGGGTCCTCCTGGATGGTATTAAGACCTCCCGATGTCTTTAGTCTCTTGGAGGATTCTCCCGATTTCTTTAGTCTCTTGGAGGATTCACCCTATTAGCTCTCAAAAACGTAGGTTTCAACCATGAAAGGTTGCCAAGCTTTCACAATGTTTTAGGGTAACAGACAAGGTCAAGAGATTTTGGACCTTCTACTCTTCAGGTGCTGCTAGACCTAGGCGGGTGTACCTAAATGAATTGAGAAAAGTTGACTTTTAATCTTCTCTTCTTGCAGTGAATTGTCCATGATGGCAGACGGAAATGGACAAACTAAATCAAATTTGGTATAAATTGTATACCAATTCTAAAACTAAGACCTAATATGCTTAGTTAACAGATGTAAAAAATATGAGTGAAACTAAAGAATGAAAACAAAAAGACCAGTGCCTTAAAGGGTATGTGGAGTCAAGAAAAGTCTGAAACAAGTACTCTGTTCTAGAAGACATTCAAGTTATTTAGCATTTATTTGGTTTATAGCTCATATAAACCTGCAAGGTTATTATTACTGAGTTCTTCTTAGTGATCCAATTGACATTCTCTAATTACTATGATCAATTTAAATAATTTAATCTTTACTAGAAAGAAACAATAAATTGATCATACAAATGCAGCAAATGTGCACCGACAAACTGGATATAAACTTATTACACCAATTCAAATAACTAGAAAACATCATGCAGGAAACAACTTCAATAATGTTTTCAACGAACACTATAAACAATCGATACCAGAAACAACTGCACCATTCTATTAGACTTCAATTGATATCTCCATGATTTTACATATGCAACACAGTCTCATCTTTGCCAAAAATTGTATTCTTCTCTATCCCCACTATCCTCTATCCTATTCTAATTATCTCCTCATTTTGTTTCCAAAATGAAAATTTATACATTGAGAATACGAAAGGCCATATCCTTTCGAAAATTGAAAAGTCACATTTTACAAAATAAAAGATAGAAGATAATTAAGCTCTATTTATCCACAAGTGAATTTTAGCAAGATGATCTAAATAATCCCGGTGCCCATATGTGTCCACATCTCCAACAGCATTCTGAATCGTGATCTCCATCTTGATCGTTTCCTCATTCTGCTCGCTCACTTCTTCCAATGTTGTTTCCTCTGCAGAAGCTATCTTCATGATTTAATTCATCATTGACTCACATTCATTTCTCCATCTGGTGGCTTCTTTCAATTCCCCTTTGTCATCAGAGAATGTGATCACAATTTTCCTGGCAGCTTCTAACAACCCTTGTTCATCCCCTTGTAGCTCAACACAGAAGTTTCAATGATGATTCACAATATGATTTGCAGCTTCAAGTGCTGCACAGTTGGAAACATCACTTTGGGCTATTTCATGAAACTTTTCCATAATTCGTCCATCCATCCTTGTATGTTCTTTCAATGCAGCAAGAGTATGAGAGTATTTTCCCCACAATTTATTCAACCAAGATGTCAAATTTTCCTGCCTCTTCTCGACAATTGCTGCAATTGCATCATGCTTTCCTTGAGAATAAGTACTTGATCCTACCCAGTGATCTTTTTCCTGAGAACTTTCTCCTTGAGTGATCATTTTGGTTGACCCCATTGAAATACCAACCAAATCTTTCAGTCTCTCATTCTCTCTCAACATTCTTTCATTGTTTGCCTTCTACATTTCTCTTTCTTTTATCAACAACTGAATTTGTGCTTTATTCAACTTTGCAATATTGACCCCAATCTCTGCAGTAGCTATAGGATCAGCCTCTCCAACTTTTAGAGTCATGACATGGCCAAATGCCTTCTCTATGTCAATTACCACTAATTTCATGTGGGGAGGTTATAGAGCCCATATCATCAATGATCCTTCATTAGTATTATACTTGGAGCCTGCATACACCTTTGTCACCTTTTCCTTGTCAAGCTTGTGTGTACCATTACTGTCCTTTAAGAAACTATCAAAGACCAATGCAGAGTTCAAGTCAAGTCCAGGAAAGATCATGACACCAGCATTCTCCAACATTTTCCTCCCTTTTTCAAGAGTCATATTTGTCATTTCATCATCCACACACTTTCTCAATTGACCCAGTAATTGCTCCTCATTCCCTGAGGTGACATCATCAACATTTTCTCTTATTTCCTTCCCCTTGTGCTTGTAAAAAAATTCCTTGAACTCTGGGGAATTTATAAACTCATCATCAGAGACAAATGATCTATATTCCATGTGCCTTGCATCAACATCACCACTTTCAATACTCTATTATCTAGCTGAGCAAACATACTGCTGAGTCCTCAACCTGGATACCTTTTCTGGTCTGCCCTGTGGTACATTACCCTCTAGTGTTTCCTCCCCTGGAGACAATTGCTCTACCTCCAGCAGCCCTTGGTTATATCTCTCAACCACCATTTTAGCTTCATCTTCATCCAGATTCTTGATCATATCATCAAAAGGATAGGGTACATGATGATACCCTCCAAAGTTTATCTTCATCTTAGCAGAATTTATATATCCCTCTAGGTCAAAGCTCTTCCTGGGTGGTCCTCTCTTCATATTATAATGCAACAATCTATCAAGGATTGAATTGTATCCTTCTTTGGCCATCACAGTGAAATCACCAAAACACAAGGTATGAGGCATAAAAACCTGCTTCCCAAAAGAGCTGAAATGCATCACACTGCAGTAATCCATCTATCTAACAATCTCCAAATATGCAACTCTGTTTGGAACTGTCCTAGGCTGAATGAAAGGGGCATCCTCAAATCCATATACTCTAATCATTATAGCTCTGTCCAAACAATACCAGTCTCCCCAGTTATGATCAATTGGCCCATTGAAGTCTTTTGGCTACAAGAATCTCTTAATCTCATCAGTCAATGAATAATTACAAGGATATTGATACAACTTATACAATGTTTTTACAAAATACTCTTCAAAATGAATGAAACTAGAATTATCAAACCTACTGTCCCAAATAGTAGTCCACAATTGAACAGGAAATGCTTCACGCTCCTTACCAACTTTAGAAATTCTCATCTCTAGAGGCCATACTCCTAACTCCTCTCCAAAATATAGCACCAAGTGCATCAACAATGAATAGTGTCTGAGATGAACAATATATGATCTGCTATTGATAGCCATCAACCCTGAATCAAGCCCCCTAGAAATGTATGAGGCATAGTCAAATGGCCTAGAATTATGATACTGGATATCTGCTTTGATAATCATTGGCACAATTGACATGAATTCTGGTGCATCCATTCCCAACACCTGACACACTGAGCAATATGTGTACTTCATATAGGGCTCAAACAAATCCACATGATAAGGAGGCCCCTCACTATCTTGTAGAGGTTCTGGCTTGTTGCCCTATTTAACCCTGTGAATTGGAAACATCCAACCCTTGAAGATTGTATCCATTCTTGAAAATTTCTTCTTGAACTCTTCACAACTAATCTTCTCATTGCAAAACCCTTCCAATTTGAAAACCTCACCTATTGCTTCTTTTGACACATATATCTGTGGTTTTGCAGATGGGTCACATATAGCTTTATGTTTTGGGTCATAATGATCAGTAAGCAATTTTACCAATTCTGCATTCATGAATACATTAGGGCATACTAGTTTCCCTACATTCAACTTCCATGGATTACAGACTGGCTCAAAACAGTTTCTCCTATGATAGTGAAAATTGAAAAGTTCATACCCTCTTACGGCAGTCCAGACATCACCTATGAACTTGCATTTATCATCTAACTTATCAACTTCTGCCCTAAGTTGTGCGGACCTTTTTGTTTTAGGTCCTGAACCAGGTAACTGGTCAATAAGGTCCTGATTTAACCTCCATTCAGTGCCCTCCTGTTCTGTATCAAGTTTTTGTTTCTTTCCTTTTGACTGACTACTCTCACCCAGTTTTCTACTTTTAGCCTTTCCAGAACCAGTAGACTCCATTCTTTCAAAATTACAGAATCAAAAATGTGGAAAACTCAAGATGAATTTACTTATAGTATTCTGCTCGAACTCATCAAACTAAAAAATGTCTCGATTCTCTATTCACCCTGCCAATTCCTCTGCAATCAATTCAGTACTGAAGAATTGATTAAACCTTTGCTGTTATATCTAGTCGCACCATTAATGAAGCATGAATGAAGGCTCGTTTAAAACTGGCACTGTCGCATCAAATGTCCTGTCGGTGAGAGATTTTCAAATCTAGGGCGAAGTCCTTTTGCAACATTTACTTAACCCCTCGCCAAGACATTTTGCGGTCTTACTGACACCTGGAATCAAACTAATGACTACTACTTTTGTTTTTCATCTCGCTATGACAATTCCAAGTCGAGGAGATGTTACATAGACTTCACTATGCTACACCAAGATATGTTCTTCAATGCATTTTCCAGTTGCTGAGACAAAGTCACCCCTTGGCCGATGAAAACACACCTCGGCATGACCATTGATTTTCTTCACCGATAAAATAAATCTTACCGATGAAAAAATTCCATCGGCAAGACAATGAATCTTCAAGGAGACTCATACTGATGCCAAGTGTCTTTCTGAACTAACTTCTACAGATTGCTCCATTCGGTAAGACTAACCCCAAAATACTCTGTTGGTATAACTTTCAAACCTTGGTGAAACTTACGCCGAAGACTTCTTCTCCTGGCGATGCATATCTCTATCGGCGTAACTTTTGAATCAGCAAGACTCCATAGCTTCTCCCCAATAGCTTTTTGATGAAACCCCTTACACCTTATCGGCAAGACCCAATGCCTTCATCAAGACATTACTCTGATATACTTTAGTCTTACCGAAATGCATATCCCTATCACCTGTCGGCAAGACAATTCAAACTTGCCAAGACCTCATCCCGAATACCTTTAGCTTGGCCGATATACTTCCACATACGTCGGTCGGCAAAACACAATGTATTCGCTATGACTTCACGCCAATACCAATCAGTTTGGCCGAAATGACCCTTCTACATGCTAGTCGGTAAGACATATTGAACTTGCCATGACATTACATCGGTGCCCCAACCTTTTGCCGATATATTTTTTAATATGCCAATCGGCAAGAAAAATAACTTCGCTATGACCTCATCCTGAATATAACTATTATGCCGATTTGAATTTTCTCTTTCGCCAAAACAAAAGGAGTGTCCTACCGATAGTCTGCAACAAACATACATTAGTGAAAAATACAGGTCGGGGAGACCTTCACTCTGTCTTGCCGATATGGGTCTTACAATGAAATATGAAGGACTAGATGGATTCAAATAGATCACATGACAGAAAATAGGCAAGACAATACAAAGAGGGAATTTTATGCTCATAATGAGGACTTATTTGGAAACTCAAGAATGCAATTGACTATAAAAATTTCAAAATTTTACAATTCTAATAGTGGCTTTATCTGGGGATGAATGATAGTAAGATCATTGTAAGGATCCAGACTCCTAGGTGAGCAGACCAAACTCAAGATGATGGAACATGTGAGCATGATGGAATAGATGGCACTGAAAATGAATGAGACCCTACACTACTGTACATGGAAAATTATTTTAAGAAAGAAGGAAAATCAGGATTGTCCATGTACTGGCAAATCCTATTCCTTTTATTTGCTAAACTACTGTGCATGGAAAATAATTTTAAAGAGGATTATCAAGAGTTGTCCATGCACTGGCAACCCTTAATCCTCTATGTTACTCAAGAGAAAAATTGTTTCAGAAATTGCCCATGTACAGGCAATTCCTGATCTTCACCAGCCATATTTTGCAGATAGTATGAGTCTTTGCCTTTCTTTCCAATCACCACAAAAGGTCCTAGCCACAAAGCCTCAAACTTCCCATGTTTTCCTTTCTCCTGGCACCTGGCATTCCACATCAGTACCAGATCACTTTCTTCAAATTTCCTATTCTTTTCTTTTTTTTCAAATAGATATTTCATTTGCTTCTATAGCTTTATGTTTTGATTTTGAGCCACTCTCCTTATTTCATCCAGTGCAGCTAGTTGCTCCAATCTTTCCTCCATAGGTTCAGGAATATCAAAATCTTCCTAAAGGACAAAATTGTAGACTGGTAACAAGTTCTGCAAAGGCATCCTAGCTTGTATTCCATATACTAACTCAAATGGGGACTTCCCAATTGCCTTCTTCACCGTAATTCTATCATCCCATACAGCCAGTCTTAATTTTGAATCCCAAGCCTTCTTGTTCTGACCTAGCATCCTTCTCATAATCTTCAGAAGACTTTTATTGCTAGATTCTACTTGACCATTAGCCTATGGATGGTAAGGGGCTGCATATGAAATGGTGATACCATATGTGCTACAGAAGTTCTTGAATTCATCTGATCTGAAACACATCCCATTGCCAGTGATCAATCTTATTGGTGTACCAAATCTAGTAATGATATTGTCTATTAAAAAATTTGTCACAACTCTACTTGTAACCTGTTTAGTTGGGATTGCTTCTACCCATTTGCTAAAATAATCAGTGGCCACCAGTATCCACCTATGTCCACCACTTGATTTTTCTTGTATTTCTCTAATGAAATCAATTCTCCATTGACAGAAAGGAGCATCAACTTGCATGGGTTGAAGTGGAAAAGCTCCCTGATACTTTAGTTTTCCAGAGAACTTCTAGTAGGCTTCACATTTTCTTACATAGGTGAAAGAGTCATTAAAAACCTTGGGCCAATAATACCCTGCCCTGAGAATTTTATGAGCAGTTTTTTTTGCTGAGTAATGTCCTCCACAAACCCCTTCATGCATTTCACTCAAAACATTTTTAGCTTGAAATTCATCCAGACATAACAATAGTATACCATCCCTATTCTTCCAAAACAGATCTCCATCCATGAAAACATACTTAGATGCCTGCAACTTCAATGTTCTTTTCTGGCTGTCATTCATTTCCTCTAGACACTTCATGTATTTTAGATAATGCATGATATCTGCATACCATGGAGTATGTTCAATACTTGCAACTGCATTTTCTTCTTCTACATTGCAAATTTGATTTGCTTCAATGTTCGCCTCTGTCATTAGCTTAGCCAAGCCATGACCTCTTACCAGCTTAGTAATTTGTATCTCCATGTCAAACTCTTGGATTTTGTTAATCCATTTACATCTTTTTCCTATTACTTCAGACTGTGTCAGAATATCCTTGACAGTTGCATGAGGAACATAAGCAGCCATCTTCGCTCCAACAAGATATGGCCTAAAAGCTTTTACAGCTTTCACCAGTGCAAATGCCTATTTTTCCATTATATCATACTTTAATTTAAACCCCTACAATGTTTTACTGAAGAAAGACACAAGCTATTCATGACCATCATCATTCTTTTGAAGCATAACAGCAACAATTGTGTGCATTGAGGCAAATGAAAATATCTGGAAAGGCTTTGCAAAATCCGGAGACTTAAGGACAGGAGCTTCCTTGATGGCTCTTTTAATAGATACAAAAGCATCCAAAGCCTCTACAGTCCATTCTATTTTATGTTCTTTCCTCAACATTTTTTCTATGGGTTTAATAATCTCAGCAAAGTTAGAAACAAATCTCCTAACAAAATTTATCTGTCCAAAGAATGACTGTATTGCCTTAACATTTTTAGGGACAAGAATTTTATCAATGGCCTCAACCCTTTCAGGGTCTATCCCAACCCCCTCCTTTGAGACAATATGTCCCAAAATTTTACCCTCTGTAACCGCAAAATTACACTTCTTAGGGTTCAAGCTAATACCATATTCAAGGGCTTTTATAAATACCTTTTCCAAATGATGAACATGATCTTTAGCCTTCTTGGAGTAAGCAGTGAGGTCATCCTGATACACCACCATGATAACATTGATCAAATCTGCAAATGCCACATCCATAGCTCTTTGGAAAGTCGCCCCTGCATTAGTGAGACCAAATGGCATTCTTATATATACATATGTTCCCCAAGGAGTTGTAAATGTTGTCTTATATTGCTCATATTCCTTGACCATAACCTAGTAATACCCTGAAAATCCATCCATCATAGATAACAGTTCGCACCCTGTTACTTTATGCAATATAGCCTCCATATTGGGTAAAGGATAATTATCTTTGAGGGATGCTATGTTGAGATTTTTGAAATCTACACATAACCTAATATCCCCACTCTTCTTTCTCACAGGGACCAAATTTGAAACCCACGTGAATGCCTAATTGGTTTAATGATTCCTCCATCTCTAAGTTTTACCAACTCCTCCTACACCTTAGGCTCTAATGTTGGATTTATGGGTCTTTTCTTTTATCTGAATGGCCTAGCATCTGGTTTCAATGGTTTTTCATGCTGAAACAAGTCTTCCCTATATGCTTTTAGATCTTCATAAGACAAAGCAAATACATGTTTATACTTTCTCAACAATTCTATCAGCATTCTTCTAATTGCAGGGCTTATCTTTTTACCTATGTACACCTTTTTTGGTGCCATCTCAGTTCCCAAGTTAATTTCTTCAATAACTTCCCTTTTAACTAGTGTTTGTTTCATGAGAGAGCGATCATTCCCATCATACACTCTCTCCAATGCCACTAAGCCTTTAGGAAGCTTTTTTTTTTTAGTTGTAAGATTTCTTTCCCAAAGACTGTTTGCTTCCCATCTATTTCTTCAACAAAGGCATTGAAGTCAATCTCTTGGGCTTCAAACTGATCTATATAATGGAGGAACTTCAAAAGATCAATATCATCATTGAAGACCTGCCAACTATAAATGTTGTCAGGAACAATAGGCCTTGTCTTGAATTCAATTTGTGACACCCCAACCAATGTAATATCATCTTTTTTAATGCTACATTTGCTAGAAAATCAGCCATTATGTTCTTTGATCTATCTATCCACTCAATTGAAAAGGCATCAAACAACTCAATTGTATCCCATACAACATTTTTGTACTGCTTCAATCTTTTATGTTTTGTTGCATACTTGGTCTTGATTTGTGAAACAACCAACTCTAAATCTCCAAGAACAACCAGCAACTTAATTCTATGTTTCACGGCTATATTCAATCCTGTTAATAAAGCTTCATATTCTGCCACATTGTTTGTACATTCAAATGTTAACAGGAATGAATACTTGAATGTAATACCTTCAGGTGAAAAAAATATTGTCCCAGCTCCATTGCCCTCCTGGCTGCAGGCTCCATCAAAATACATCTTCCACACACCATTGTAATTCTGTGCGGCATGCTTCTCAATTGGATCCGTATTGGTTAATTCTAGTTGTGCTGGTTCTATATTGAAATTCCCAAGATCAACATCACAAAAATAGTTGATTTGATCTTGTGGTACACAATCAATGAGCTGGTTCATCCTCGGCTCCCTGTACAACTTCACCTCTTGGCCATTTATTGGAATTGTTGCATAAGATAGATCAAACTAGACATTTCCACCAATAGCTGTCGTCCACTGTCTTGATAAAAGCATACCGAACTGAGGAGGGGTGTCTATTACTATTATATCAATATTGTATGCTACTTGAGGATAAGAAGCTAACTTGACTTCTACATCTTCCATTATACCCACCACAAGAACAGGTCGGTTATCCATTGCATAACATTTTCCTTCATATGTATCCACCCACATGCCTAGTTGTTTCATCACTCCTACTGGCATAATATTCATGGCAGCACCAGAATCTATCATGCAATTCCTCAATAATTTATTATTTATAAGTAATGTAGTAAAGAAAAGATCAACTTGTGGAGGACTTGTCAATACATTACTCATGCAGATTTCTGTGACATTTACTTTATCCTGCTTATTTTTAGCAGCCATCTTATCTTCAGAATTTACATTTTTTTCACTTTCATTTGTTATCAATTGTACTGCACTGTCTCTGTATTCTTTAATCTTCATCATTTCAAGAAGTGGAACATACATCTTTACCTGAGACAAGGCCTGAGTGAAATCAAAAAAGGAACCTTCTGCCTTAATCATTTTCTTTTGTTCTAATGTTTCTCCTTTGTTCTCTTCTTTTTCTCTTCTACCTGGTTGATCAGTCTTTTGAATTTCTTTGTGTAATTCTTTTACTCCATCCTTTTGGATAGGATTTTGTTTGCTTTCATCATGCTGTTTGTTTTCAACCCTTTTCACAGTTCCTTGTGTCGCCTTTTGCTCTTTCATGAAGATTCCCCTAGGAACACCTTCCTTCTCATTTATTGTCCTATTTCTCAACCAGTACTTACTCTTTGCTTCTTCAACAGCAACAACAGTTAATCTCTCTATCTCATCTTCAATGAGTTTCCCCATGTTGCCCTGAGTAAGCATCTCATCATAATGTTGCTCTGTATAATCTTCTTCAAAATCAAAAAGGATCTATTGTTCAGCCATGTGGACATTGTATTTTTGATTTGAGACATCATACTCATAACCCTCATCCTCTGCAGATGAATATCTCTCCTCCACATGGTGAAAAGTGTTTGAAGTTAAATACACTTTATGATCGTCTCCACTATTTCCCATCAACATTCCTTCCTCTTGCATTCTTTGGGCTACAACGTAGTAATTTGGGGAATTTGGCTTATTACAAACTTCATAGAAATAATTGTTATCCACCATATAGGCTCCCTTCTTCCTCAATGGATCAGGAGTTTCTTTGTTTCCAGGCCTATCAGTTACAAGCTTTCCATCCTTCTAGTTTGTATTATAGGGCATGTCATGTAACCTCGGCCTCGGCCTATCATTCCTCTATGCGTTCTCCTGTTTATATTGATAATTATTGTTTTGTTGAGAAGCCCTTGGGTTTTCTCTCTTATCAATTATCCCTGCAGCCCTCCTATTGTTTTCAATTGTCAATGTTGTCTTCTGAGCTTCAGCCAAGTCTCTTGGGAATCTATTTCTCAATTCATATCCTGTTTTAGGATCGAATGCATTCAGTTAAACACTCAAAGCTACAGAGTCTGGAAACTTTGATCCAGGAGGAATTCTATTCTGCAGTTTATTGAATTTCTGGTTGAAATCATAGTTTGAGTCATTCTAATTTTTTTGAATTCGCATTAATTCATGAAGAGCAGCATCAGGTGCACTTTGATTCCCATATTGCTTGAGGAATCAGTCTTGAAATATTTGGAGAGAATAAATTGAAGATGTTGCTAGGCTGTTGAACCAATCCCTAGCTTCTTCAATAAGAGACATCATGAATAATCTCATATGCAAATATTCATAAGGAACATCCAAATCCTGAATGAAAGCATTGAAACTCCTTAAATGATCCTCAGAAGTGATTGCATTACTCCCTATAAACCTAGTCATTGGGCCTCTCCAGCTACCATCCATAGGATAAGGGTACAACTGAAACCCTGCCAAGTCAAATTGTCTAATCATAGTGGTATACTGATGAGGAGGAGGGTTGGGTGGATATTGATACTGGTACATAGGGTTATTATATTGTGTATTTTGTTGTGGCACATGATGCTGACCAGGAGGTGGATGATTTGTATGTTGTGTGGGAATATGAGGTGGATGATTTGGCTATCTATATTGATTCCCAATGTGATGGTGAGGGATCCTTGGTGGTTCAGAATACCCAGCACCATGATTACCCTATTTATGAGGTGGTACATACTTAGAGGGGAAACCACCTATGTGAGGAATGTTTTGAGCTTTCTGTAGTTTGAATTCTCTCATTGCTTGTATCATCTGAGCTTTTTCCTTTTCTTTCCTCTCCTTTTTCTGAGATTCAAACCGTGCTTTAACTTCTTCATAAGTTAAATATTCATAATCTTCCCGAGGAGCTTCTTGATCAGTGGGTCCATTCTGATTACCTTCCATTGTTTGGTCATATTCATGTTGAATTCTGAGTCATTCAGCTTCAAAATTAGCATGCCACTCTGCCTATTTTTGAAGGTCGTGAAAAGGATTCCTTTGATCTTTTGGGGTGCAAGGCTCTTCACTTGAATTATCTTTCCATGTATCATAACAGTTATATTTTTCACCATGAGGTATTGATGATTTGTCTTTGTTCGTCATGCAAATGTCCTCACTTTTCCCTTTACCCTTGTCAGCCTTAGTCCAATTACTACTACCAGCAGGAGCTCCAGAATGACCTAACCTAAATTGAGATCTTCTTCCATTCATATTGCAATGTTTTATCAAAGTCACCACTCACTTTCTTGAAAGTGAGAAAAAGATTGTTACTTATTATTCCCAGTGAAGTCTGTATATAGGATTTATGAATCTATGATTAAGGCACAGATTCTTTGTTATCCCCAGTAGAGTCGCCAATTTGTTAGCTCTCAAAAATGCAGGTTTGAACTGTGAAAGGTTGCCAAGCTTTCACAATGTTATAGCGTAACAGATAAGGTCAAGAGATTTTGGACCTTCTACTCTTCAGGTGCTGCTAGACCTAGGAGGGTGTACCTAAATGAATTGAGCAGACTTGACGTTTAATATTCTCTTCTTACAGTGATTTGTTCACGATGGTAGATGGAAATGGACAAACTAAATCAAATTTGGTATAAATTGTATACCAATTCAAAAACTAAGACCTAATATGCTCAGTTAACAGATGTAAAAAATATGAGTGAAACTAAAGAATGAAAACGAAAAGACCAGTGCCTTAAAGGGTATGTGGAGTCAAGAAAAGTCTGAAACAAGTACTCTATTCTAGTAAACATTCAAGTTATTTAGCATTTATTTGGTTTATAGCTCATATAAACCTACAAGGTTATTATTATTGAGTTCTTCTTAGTGATCCAATTGACATTCTCTAATTACTATGATCAATTTAAAGAATTTAATCTTTACTGGAAACAAACAATAAATTGATCATACAAATGCAGTAAATGTGCACCGACAAACTAGATATAAACTTGTTACACCAATTCAAATAACCAGAAAACATCATACAGGAGACAACTTCAATAATTTTTTCAACAAACACCATAAACAACTGATACTAGAAACAACTCCACCATTGTATTAGACTTCAATTGATATCTCCATGATTTTACATATGCAACACAGTCTCATCTTTGCCAAAAAATTGTATTCTACTCTATCCCCACTATCCTCTATCCTATTCTACTTATCTCCTCATTTTGTTTCCAAAATGAAAATTTATACATTGAGAATACGAAAGGCCATATCCTTTTGGAAATTGAAAAGTCACATTTTACAAAACAAAAGATAGAAGATAATTAAGCTCTATTTATCAACATGTGAATTTTAGCAAGATGATCTAAATAATCCAAACACTCATATCTGTCTGCATCTCCAACAACATTCCGGATCGTGATCTCCATCTTGATCATTTCCTCGTTCTACTCGCTCACTTCTTCCAATGTTGTTTCCTCTACAGAAGCTATCTTCATGATTTCATTCAGCATTGACTCACATTCATTTCTCCATCTGGTGGCTTCTTTCAATTCCCCTTTGTCATCAGAGAATGTGATCACAGTTTTCCTGGCAGCTTCTAACAACCCCTGTTCATCCCCTTGTAGCTCAACATAGAAGTTTCAATCACAATTCACAATATAATTTGCAACTTCAAGTGTTGCACTGCTAGAAACATCACTTTAGGCTATTTCATGAAACTTCTCCATAATTTATCCATCCATCCTTGTATGTTCTTTCAATGCAGCAAGAGTATGAGAGTATTTTCCTCACAATTTATTCAACCAAGATGTCAAATTTTCCTGCCTCTTCTTAAAAATTGTTGCAATTGCATCATGCTTTCCCTGAGAATAAGCACTTGATCCTACCCAGTGATCTTTTTCCTGAGAACTTTCTCCTTGAGTGATAATTTTGGTTGACCCCATTGAAATACCAACCAAATCTTTCAGTCTCTCATTCTCTTTCAATATTCTTTCATTGTTTGCCTTGTACATTTCTCTTTCTTTTATCAGCAACTAAATTTGTGCTTTATTCAACTTTGCAATATTGACCCCAATCTCTATAGTAGCTACAGGATCAGCCTCTCCAACTTTTAGATTCATGACATGGCCAAATGCCTTCTCTGTGTCAATTACCACTGATTTCCTGTGGAGAGGGTATAAAGCCCATATCATCAATGATCCTTCATCAGTATTATACTTGGAGCCTGCATACACCTTTGTCACCTTTTCCTTGTCAAGCTTGTGTGTACCATTACTGTCCTTCAAGAAACTATCAAAGACCAATGCAGAGATCAAGTCAAGTCCAGGAAAGATCATGACACCAGCATTCTCCAACATTTTCCCCCCTTTTTCAGGAGTCATATTTGTCATTTCATCATCCACACACTTTCTCAATTGACCCAATAATTTCTCCTCATTCCCTAAGCTAACATCATCAACATTTTCTCTTATTTCCTTCCCCTTGTGCTTGTACAAAAATGCCTTGAACTCTAGGGAATTTGTAAACTCATTATCAGAGACAAATGATATATATTCCATGTGCCTTGCATCAACATCACCACTTTCAATACTCTATTCTCTAGCTGAGCAAACATACTGCTAAGTCCTCAACCTGGATACCTTTCTTGGTCTGCCCTGTGGCACATTACCCTTTAGTGTTTCCTCCCCTGGAGACAATTTCTCTACCTCCAGCAGCCCTTGGTTATATCTCTCAACCACCATTTTAGCTTCATCTTCATCTAGATTCTTGATTATATCATCAAAAGGATAGGGTACATGATGATACCCTCCAAATTTTATCTTCATCTTAGTAGAATTTATATATCCCTCTAGGTCAAAGCTCTTCCTGGGTGGTCCTCTCTTCATATTATAATGCAACAATCTATCAAGGATTGAATTGTATCCTTCTTTGGCCATCACAGTGAAATCACCAAAACACAAGGTACTAGGCATAAAAGCCTGCTTCCCAAAAGAGCTGAAATGCATCACACTGCAGTAATCCATCTGTCTAACAATCTCCAAATACGCAACTCTGTTTGGAACCGTCCTAGGAAGAATGAAAGGAGCATCTTCAAATCCATATACTCTGATCACTGTAGCTCCATCCAAACAATACCAGTCTCCCCAGTTATGATCAATTGGCCCATTGAAGTCTTTTGGCCACAGGAATCTCTTAATCTCATAAGTCAATGAATAATTACAAGGATATTGATACAACTTATACAATGTTTTTACAAAATACTCTTCAAAATGAATGAAACTGGAATTAGCAAACCTGCTGTCCCAAATAGCAATCCACAACTAAATAGGCAATGCTTCACCCTCCTTACCAACTTGAGAAATTCTCATCTCTGGAGGCCATACTCCTAACTCCTATCCAAAATACAGCACCAAGTGCATCAACAATGAATAGTGTCTAAGATGAACAATAGATGATCCGCTCTTGATAGCCATCAACCTTGAATCAAGCCCCCTATAAATGTATGAGGCATAGCCAAATGGCCTAGAATTGTGATACTGGATATCTGCTGTGATAATCATTGGCACAATTGACATGAATTCTGGTGCATCCATTCCCAACACCTGACACACTAAGAAATATGTGTACTTCATATAGGGCTCAAACAAATCCACATGATAATGAGGCCCCTCACTATCTTGCAAAGGTTCTGGCTTGTTGCCCTGTTTAACCCTATGAATTGGCAACCTCCAACCCTTGTAGATTGTATCCATTCTTTAAAATTCCTTCTCCATTCTTCACAACTGATCTCCTCATTGCAAAACCCTTCCAATTTGAAAACCTCACCTATTGCTTCTTTTGACACATATATTTGTGGTTTTCTAGATGGGTCACATATAGCTTTATGTTTTGGGTCACAATGATCAGCAAGCAATTTTACCAATACTACATTCACGAATACATTAGGGCATACCAGTTTCCCTACATTCAACTTCCATGGATTACAGACTGGCTCAAAACAGTTTCTCCTATGATAGTGAAAATTGAAAAGTTCATACCCTCTTACAGCAATCCAGACATCACCTATGAACTTGCATTTATCATCTAACTTATCAACTTCTTCCCTAAGTTTTGAGGACCTTCTGGCTGTAGGTCCTAAACCAGGTAACTGGTCAATAATGTCCTAATTTAACCTCCGTTCAGTGCCCTCCTATTTTGTATCAAGTTTTTGTTTCTTTCCTTTTGACTGACTACTCTCACCCAATTTTCTACTTTTAGCCTTTCTAGAACCAGTAGACTCCATTCTTTCAAAATTACATAATCAAAAATGTGGAAAACTCAAGATGAATTTACTTAAAGTATTCTTCTTAAACTCCTCAAACTGAAAAATGTCTTGGTTCTCTATTCACCCTGCCAATTCCTCTGCAATCAATTCGGTACTGAAAAATTGATTAAACCTTCGCTGTTATATCTGGTCGTGCCATTAATGAAGCACGAATGAAGGATCATTTAAAACTGGCACTGTCGCATCAAATGTCCTGTCGGTGAGAGATTTTCAAATCTGGGAGGAAATCCTTTTGCAACATTTACGTAACCCCTCGCCAAGACATTCTGCGGTCTTACCGACACCTGGAATCAAACTGATGACTACTGCTTTTGTTTTTCATGTCGCTATGACAAT
Source organism: Sequoia sempervirens (assembly GCA_007258455.2). NCBI lineage: Eukaryota > Viridiplantae > Streptophyta > Pinopsida > Cupressales > Cupressaceae > Sequoia > Sequoia sempervirens. The sequence continues at coordinate 199,332,506 of VDFB02000013.1, read as the reverse complement.
TCCAAGTCGAGGAGATGTTACATAGACTTCACTATGCTACACCGAGATATGTTCTTCAATGCATTTTCCAGTCGCTGAGACAAAATCACCCCTTGGCCGATGAAAACACACCTCGGCATAAACATTGATTTTCTTCACCGACAGAATAAATCTTACTGATGAAAAAATTCCATTGGCAAGACAATGAATCTTTGAGGAGACTCATACTGATGCCAAGTGTCTTGCTGAACTAACTTCTACAGATTACTCCATTCGGTGAGACTCACCCCAAAATACTTTGTTGGTATAACTTTCAAACCTCGGTGAAACTTACACCGAAGACTTCTTCTCCTGGCAATGCATATCTTTATTGGTGTAACTTTTGAATCAACAAGACTCCATAGCTTCTCCCCGATAGTTTTTTGATGAAACCCCTTACACCTTATCGGCAAGACCCAATGCCTTCGTCAAGACATTACTTTGATATACTTTAGTCTTACCAAAATGCATATCCCTGTCACCTATCAGCAAGACAATTCAAACTTGCCAAGACCTCATCTTGAATACCTTTAGCTTGGCCGATATACTTCCACATGCGTCGGTCGGCAAAACACAATGTATTCGCTATGACTTCAAGCCGATACCAATCAGTTTGGCCGAAATGACCCTTCTACATGCTAGTCGGTAAGACATATTGAACTTGCCATGACATTACATTGGTGCCCCAACCTTTTGCCGATATATTTTTTTATATGCCAATCGGCAAGAAAAAATAATTTTCTATGACCTCATCCCGAATATAACTATTATGCTGATTTGAATTTTCTCTATCGCCAAAACAAAAGGAGTGTCCTGCCGATAGTCTGCAACAAACATACATTAGTGAAAAATACAAGTCGGGGAGACCTTCACTCTGTCTTGCCAATATGGGTCTTACAATGAAATATGAAGGACTAGATGGATTCAAATAGATCACATGACCGAAAATAGGCAAGACAATACAAAGAGGGAATTTTATACTCATAATGAGGACTTATTTGGAAACTCAAGAATGCAATTGACTATAAAAATTTCAAAATTTTATAGTTCTAACACACCATCCAAAGCTTTTCTGGAGTATACTTTGGGTTTGGGTTGAATTTCAGTTGCTTCTTTCCTCTTCCTTGATCTAGTGGTTGGAGGATATTTTGAGTTCTCTCTAGCAGTTGTTCCACTGTCAGTTTCACTTGCAGGCTCTTCCTCTAGCTCCTCATAGGTCAAAGTGACCCCTTGCTGCTTCAGTTGGAAAATTTTTCCATCAATCCATTCTTTTGTTCTAGCCTCGATGGGCTTGGTAAGATTATCAAGGTCATCAACCTCTTGCTCATCCCAATCAATCAGTGGCAATGGAAAGTTGGCAACAACATTGTACTAAGGGTCCATCATTGTTTTTTCATCTTCTACTACCTAGTCTGATACTATGAACAGGTTGACCTTCTTTACAAAATACATAGTCATGCGCATGTAGTGCCTCATCCGCACTTCATTGTCATCTTTGCAATTAGTCCAAAAAATTTCAACACTATTCCATGGGCGTATTCAGTCATGACCATCTTCTTCAGTTTACCATAAGGGTCCATTTGTGGTTGGGCAATGTGGAACCTCAAGTTATACTCCACGAGCTCCTTATATGAATTGTCTACACATTGAAAAGTGTGGATTTCATATAGCCCTTGGCCGAAAGAGATGGGATAAGGAATCCCTACCTTATGCTTGTTGTTCAGGAGGGCATGTGCATGTCGCAGTTGTCGAGAGAGTTCCAGCAATATTATCCAATCATTTGGGTATCAGGGTAGTTTGTACGGTTTCTCTGAATAGCCTTCAGCATGAATATATGTAAACTTAGGGAATTGAATGAATAAGAAGACAAATTTTTTGAGGAAATCATTTTCACTATGGGATAATCTTCTCTCAATGTCACCCCCAAGTGATCTGAAGATGTGACCTTTGAAATCATCATTAACTCTACAATAGTCCCTCTTAAAAATTTTGAATTGGAGTTGAGCGTATCTATCATAAACCTTTAATTCCCTGCCTGATTATGTATTTGTAGCCCTAAACAAGCCCATGTATTATGTCTTATCAGCAAGCAAATAGACAAGGTAGGAGGTCATGTAGAAGCACAAGGTCTTCTTAGCAGCCATAAATTGTTTGTGCAAGCAATTACTAATTATCCCCACCCAATAAAACTTGGTTTTACCATAGAGAATCTTCTCCATGAAATATAGCATCCACTCTTGGAAGTAGGCTGTAGTGAGAAGTCCCATTACTTTGCTTACAAAGGTCACCAAGTCATGATAATCCTCATAAAAGTCATTGTGGAATAGCTCTTGGGGAACCTTTGTAGCACTACCCCTCTTCTCTTTCAACCAATATTGATTTATGAGTCTTGCATTTGAGGGGGTCTTCATCCCACATCTCCTTGCCATCTTCCTTGGTTGCTTCCTCCATCTCCCTGAAGGTAAGGATATGGAAGGTCTTTCCTATTGACTTGGCTGAGAAATCAACCAGAACATTCCCATCTCTATCCACAATGGTTCTAGTCTCTGGCTGATATGCCTCTCTATGGGCCATCATGAGTTCAGGGGTGATAAGAGCAAGAGGGAAGCCTGCAACTTTGGCCAACCCACTACTTTTGATCTTTCTTGTACTTTATGTTGTAAGGTTGATAAGGACCCTTTGCTTGAATTCATTAATGTCTACATGAACGATGTTTGTATCTGAGACCTCCTTCCAGGCTAAGGTGACCTTGGAGTTGAGAGGTTCCCCTTGGAACTTATACTTCATCTAATCTTTGTCTTCTTTTCCACAAGGTGTTTTTGTTGTTTTCTTTCTCTTGTCCTTCTCTACAGCCACCTCTAAGGGTCTTGTGCCTGTTTCCATATATCTTGTGGGAAAGAGAGAGGCAAGCAAATTCAAGCATAGAAACATGGGAACGTTAGCCAAATTCCTACAAAAAATTGTTAGATCAGATAATTCATCATTAAAGAATCCTAACATCTCTTTCATATTGTCATTAACCTTTTATAGGAATGAGTTTGAGTAATTTGGGTCCAGGGGATCAGACTTCCCTAAGCTGATGGTTGTTTGAGGTCTGTCATTGAAACGACACTAGCAAAATGGCGGCCCATGGGCAGAGTTCCATTGGGCAGGACTCGAAGCTTTGGAAGGTGGTAGTGTAGCTCAATTTTCATTCAACTCATTGTGGGTCAAAAGGGGTGGGAGGCCACTAGGTGATGGCTATCAAAAACAATGAAGGTCAGGTGGCAGCTTGGTAAGGGAAACCTACAACATTGGGTCTGTGAAAGGTCTTCAGCTTTGTTCATTTATCATTTGAAAGTTTAGCAAAAAAGGAGAGGCCATGTTTCGAGTAGTAGGCGGATGTTGATCATTTTTTGTTTGAGTATGGCAAAGCATACATAGAGTTCTAATGGCGAAGGTCCGTAGGAGATGGCCTTCTTTTGTATACTAGCAGCTATGATGGATTTGAGACCCAGAGGGTGGAGTGTCATCCCTTAGAAGCCATTCAAGACAATGGGTTCACCATGGTGGTTCGCGAATGAAAGTCCATGGGGCAGGGCCTAAAAACATGTTATCACTTGGTCACTTTTTAGGGTTCAAGTGAAAGTGGTCAAAAAAGTTATGTTCGAGATTTGATGGTTGAGCAGATGGGTTGCAAAAGCCACTTAAAATGGAAAAGTTAAGATGGAATCCAGCAGACCGAAGTCCACTAGAGTCAACCCACAAAGCAATCAGGTCCTCAACAGTTTGGCTCAATTGTCTGATCGATGATTACTGGAGCAGGACCAGCCTGTCAGGAGGATGTATTCAGATAGTTGTTTGAAATGGCATGATTCGAGGGGCACTCCATAGGCAGAAACCTGCATATGCGGATCCAATGGAATCGTAAGATCATCTTTTGTATTCATGAATTTTGGTAAGTCTAAGATAGCCGAGACGAAAGGGCTTCTCGTGAAGGAAGACTCGATTGGGATGCTTGCTTCTTTAAACCCTAAACACTTTTAAAGGGAATGACAATGGCAGAAGTCCAGTTGTGGTCCCACAAGGTATGGGTGCCCTAGTCAAAGAACGGACATGGAGAGTTTAAGCCCCACAAGGTGCTCATGGAAATATTTCAATGTTTCTTTAGTTTTGACGATATGGGTTTTGTCCACCTGGGGTCATTTCAGTTGGATTTAAAGTTTTCCTTGAAAGATTTTAGCAATTTTTTAGAAAAAATGAAGGAAAAATTGGAATGTGAGCGGCAACGACATACCAACCGGTGAAACCCGGTGAAGATAGACACATGCACAACTAGAAAACGTCTCGAAGCAGTGACAAACCTCGGTGACCACAAAGGTGGGTTGGAAGGCACTCTAACTTTCTCTCTAATCAAGATAACAAGTGAAAATGATAGCTACAATTTCCTATTTATAGAAAATGAGGCATTAAATGAGCCCAATTAATGACAATACGGCAAGGAAAAGAGTTGGTAAACTACAATTTGAAAACAGAAGTGGGATCATCGAGACCTACCAGGTGGGTGGTAGTCAAAGCTCAATCGTTGATCATTCAACAATGAGGAGACGTCGTTGGAGGCTTCATGTTTCAAGTACTAGAAGGGCGTTGAATGATGGTCGTTCAAAAAGTCAAGAGTGAGGAAGCGGTGAACAAGCATGTGGGTTCTAACAAGTAGAAAGCTACCAGAGAAAGGTTATTTGGAATGGACACAGGGTGACAAAAACCTACAAGGAGCTACCCGACAAGGTGGACCCAACTAGATCCACAGATGCCAGCTTGAAAAAAGAAGGCAAACAACCAAGGAAACTTCTCGAAGGCTTAGAGCCTTGAAAATTTGAGGGGGGGAAAACATGGTCAACTCAAGATTAACTATCTAAGGCTCACTAACCACTTAGAACACCAAAATAGGGCACACAAAAAACAAGATGGTGATGAAGTGACTGAGTGAGGTGAAAAGGAAGAGGGTCCTTGTTCCAAACAAGGCATGTGTGCTAAAGGAACAATAGTATTGAGTAGGGATTAGTTAAATTCCTTTCATTAAATACCATAAGTACCTATTGTAAAATCTATTTTATTTGTAATGCTAGATTTGTACAATAGATTCAAGTAGCTTACTCACCATGGTTTTCCCTCATAGCATTTTCCACATAAATCTGGTGTTATGGTTGCATACTTTTATGTTCTTTTTCTTGTCATGATTTAATTAGTTAATTGTTGATGAATGGAAAGAATTTTATTAAGTAATGATTCATCCCCCCTCTCAATATTATAACCAAGGAAAATGGGGGATATGGAGATCAAGTGCTATCACACCCACTTTCAAAGCTTCCACTCAAGCATAACCCTAGAGATCTCAATGAAAAAGGGAAAGAGATCTTGCAATAGGGTTGTCCTAGGGTTTGAATATTATCTAATGAAGGGTTCACTACCAATCCTAAACTTGGATAAGAAAAATGAGATGTGAGATGAAATAAAAAAACCCTAATTCAATATAATGACCTAGAAATGCAAACATAACATAACAGAAAAGCAATGAGATGAATGGTGTGCACCTAGAAATTTGGAAGTGACTGGAAGCAAATTTGAAACACTAGAAAATTTGGCCTTTTGACCTACTCAAGACTCATTCGCCATTCTAGGTGAATCAGTCCCAAATATGAATTTTTGTGCAAAAGCCTATTTTGGAAAAAAGGGTATCTAAATCTACAAACAAATCTGAATAAAAAAAAGCTATAGTGGGACTCATTCGCCACTCTTGGCAAATTAGTCATGTTTCACTTTTTTAGGAATTGAAAGTTTTGATATGCACTTCAACACTTGCTCTTTCCTTCCAACTTGAGTTTTGGATCTGAATCTGTTAAAATACCTAAAAAACAAAATAAATACTTGATTTTCTAATGGGGGGTTTGCCTCGGTCAAACCCCTAGTGTGGTAATTAAACCTTGAGAGAAATAATGAAATGTACATGAAAACCCTAGCCTTTTGTTTTTTCTAAGACTAATAAATCTGAAACATGATGCAATCCCATTCTAATGCATAATAATATGATGCAATAATGGAAATATGAATATGAATAACTCACTTGAGGAGATCTCCAATATCCCTAAATGAGATCTAATAATGCTTGTACCTTTCTTACGTTGAATGTAGAGTGATAATTGAGGATGGAATCACTTAGAAAATAAGTCCTTAACCTTGGCTTGATGGCTAGATGCATCTCCCCAACCTAGAATTCATCATGATTCACCATAGATAACCATGATCAACCCTTGACAATGCTAGGTCTTGAATGAAAGTGAGTGTGAAGGCCTACAAAAATAGTTTAATGTTGCTCGAAGACTTCAACTTTGCTTTCTTTTGAAACTTGAATGCTCTTGTGAAATCTTGCTTGAAGACTCTTAATGCTTCTCTTGAAAAATTCTTTCTCAAAGTGCTTAAAAAATGATAAAAATGGCTTGAAAACTTGCTTATATAGGCATTGACATCTAATTGACCAATATTTAGATCTCAAAGGCCGACATCCACCAAAAAATTTAAATTGAAATGGTGAATTTCTTGCTTAAAATTAAAAAAGACCCCAAATGGGACTCATTTTCCACCCTTGGGAATGGGTCCCACCTAAGGGAACTCATTCACCCAAGGTGGTGAATGAGTCCCACCTTAGCTTTTTGAGGTGATTTTTCAGGATTTTCAATGATTTGATAATTTTATGGGATTTTTAAGTGAAATGAGCCTCAAGATCTGAAATAATGGGTTTTAGGGGCCCATAAATGATGATTTAAAGGGTAATTAATGCAAGGGTACCCAAGATAGGTCCAAATTAGACTAGGAATTGTACTATCTCCAAGAAGGGAGTAAAATTTCAGTGGTCACATTTAGCCCCCACTTTAGCACCCATATGACTCTAAGTGCATATGCAAGAAAGGTGTTCTTGAGTTTTAAGTGGTTGCAATAGTTGTGGTGAATATTTTGATCTTGTGGAATATTTTGAGATGCTTTGGAATGTTTGTGTGTGGTCTATGAGATGTTTTCGGACCTGGATAGGTGTTCTTGTGGCTACTTGTTAGTCTTAGTGTAGGTTTGGTTGACCTAGTGCGCTAGCGCTAATTGCAAAGGATGATTGTTGTCTGAGGAAGTGTTGAGAAGCGTGTCAATGTATATTTGGGTCCCATCTAAGTAGTGGAATGGTCTACCTTCACTTCATTCCACCCTGGAAGTGTTTGGTGCTGACCTATTTGATGTTGCACGATTGAGGTATATATGTTTCCTTTAGGTCAACCTAATTGAGATTGTTTTAGGTCGTAGAGGGTATAAATACAAGGAGAATTATTGTGAAGTGTGGATACTATGATGCAAAATATGTGAATGTAGTCAATTTTGATGATCTAAGTGCAAGCCTTAATGCCTATGACTTCTAAATACAGTGAGTAAAATGTGTCTACATTTCAGTCCGTTTGATAAGTTATTTGTGCTTTAGTGGAACTATACCTTTAGCATATGAGATATGCATTATTATCAGCTCAAATTGTTAGCGAGCCACCCCTTCTTCTATTCTTCTTTCCTCTGGAAAGTGAGTTCTTCACTAGTGAGCCACCAGTAGTGAGCCTTTCTTTATCCTTTTGGGTGGTGAGCCCTTGATAGTTAGCCTTCTTATATTCGGTGTTGCAATTCATGTATTAGTGAGCTAATCCTCACTGTGGTTTTTCCCTTCTTGGGTATTCCATGTAAATTTGGTGTTCTTATGTGTTTGGTGAGTGCATTATTGCTTTACATGTTTACATTTTGTTAATGCATGTTAAAGGTTTAATGGTTGATTAGGGTTTGAAAAGATGTTGAGGTTTTGAATGTTTTAAAATATATAACTAATTCACCTAGGCCCTCTTAGTTGCCATGTGCATCTAACAATTGGTATTAGAGTTGTGGTTTCCAAGAAGAAGCTTAATTGCTTGAGGTAGATCCAGATGACATAGAGGAAAGGTTTCAAAACTCCTTTGTTCAAAGGAACAAATTTTACCTACTAGAAAACTAGGATGGATTCCTTTATGTTTTCTCTTGGATTTGGTGTTTGTTGGTCTATTGAAAAAGGTTATACTATGCCTGCAAATGGTCCAACAAGTGATGATGAGATCAAGGATTATGAAAACAAAGGCAAAGGCAAAGCATGGAATGCAATCCTGAGTGGTCTTTTTTATTTTGAACTTGGAAAGGTGATAAGTTTGAAGTCTACTAAAGAGATCTAGAAAATGATAGAAGGTATCTATGAAGGAGATGACAAGTTCAAACAAGTAAAGATGTAGAACTACAAAACCAAATTTGAAACCCTAAGGATGTCTAAAGATGAAGAGAAGTGTGCAAGATCACCATGGAAAAAATAGGCTCTTAAGTGGCGAAAAATTTAGAAAATTCAAAGTTAGGCAACTTGATGTAAAAATTTGAATAATTTATCTATATTATTTCAAAAATATGTAAGAATAGAATTTGTAGAAAATTGAATGTAGTTTCTAAAATACTAGGGTTTTTTTTTTTTAAATCTATTTGGTGAAAATTTGAAATTTCAATGCAATAGTACTTAAATTTTAAGGAAAAAATAAGAAGTAGGTGTCTATCTAACCACCTAACCACAATAAAATGATAATTATTTTTATAATATTTTAGATATAAGTAGAGGACTCATGTCCAAATGTAATGCATGTTTTTTGTAAATTTTTCCAAGTAAATAATTAATTATGAATTTTTTATTACAACTTTTTAAAATATAAAAAAATGTATGTCGACCACCTTAACTTGGTCAAAACTTCACGAAATTCAAAAAAAAAAAATCCTATAGTATGCAAAGCATAGAATGTGACACATGTTTTGAGTTCAAAAAATGTTATATCGTTTGAAAGTTATAGATGTTTTTCAATCAGCCTATCAATTAGGACTTTAGTCATAATTCAAATAGAAAATGAATAATAAGTATTAATAAATTCAAAGTAAAGTATAATTTATATTGGTGGAAAGATGAGAATATCCTTTAAAATCCCTTTTCGTTTCATCAATTTTGGGTAAGAAAAAAGTCGTCAGCCACATACCCTACACATACCCATCATATCACAACTTTTTGGCCCATCATGATCCTACACATACCCGAAGCTATTACTATCTACATGCTCAAAGTTGATGAATTTTTCAATGCCATCAATGGTCTTGGTGGAAAGCTAGATGAAAGAAAATTTGTGAAAAAGGTATTAAGAACTTTGCCTAAATCTTATAGTTCTAAAGTTTCTGCTATTGAGGAAGCTCAGAATTTGGATAATTATTCTAGAGATTAGATGTTTGGTGCTTTAACTTCATTTAAAATGAGAGATTTTGTTCAAGATGCTACAAAAAAAGAAACTACTTTTAAAAACTGTAAAATGGAAAAGGATGATGGATCAAATCCAGATGATGTTGATGAGGTAGAAGAAAAATTTGTGAGGAGATTGAAAAAGGGTACTGGAAAATAAAAAGGTAAGCTACCTTTCAAATGTTTCAATTGTGGAAAGACAGGTCATTATGCATCTAAATGTCCAATCAAAGTTATTAATGACAAAAAAAAGGATCATAAGGGTAAATTTTTCAAAAAGAGTTATTATGTTGAAAAGGAAAATGGTGTATCTACTGATGAAGAATCAGAATATCTAGATGAAGAAAGTGATGAATACTTATTCATGGCTTTAAATTTTGGAACTAATTCTACTAATATTCAAATATGTGTGAAGGAAAGTGCTCCAAAAGTAGGTCATAACATTGAAGGAACTATGTTTACTACTTTTCATGCTAGAGAAGAGAAGAATTACTAGATCATTAACAATGGATGCTCAAATCATATGATAGGTGATAAGAGTAATTTTTTAAGCTTGAAGAGTATGATGGTGGTCTTATTAAGTTTGGTGATGATACATCTACTATTATATGTCGAAAAGGTTCAATTATTTTTTATGGAAAGAATAAAATAGATGTTGTTCTTTATGTAAAGGGTCTCCTAAATAATCTTCTAAGTGTAGGAAAAATGTGTAGTGGAGGATATAATCTTGTATTTTCATAATGGTGGTTGTGAAATCAGAAAAGGAAGCTCTAGCACTCTAGTTGTTATTGGAACAAGGACAAAAGATAATGTCCATTAACTCAAATGTAGTGGTGCAAAGTGCTTTATGTCTCAAACTAATGAAAGTTGGATATGGCATAGAAGAATGGGTCACATTAATTTTGATAGCCTAGTGAAGATTAGTTCTACTGATGTTGTGAGATATTTTCCAAAGATTACAAAGCCTATCAATGCAATATGCAAAGAATGTCAACTTGGAAAGAAAACAAAGAAAAGATTCACTTGACAAAAGAATACTCTACCACAAGTCCCTTGGAGTTAGTGCATATATATCTATGTGGACCTACCAGAATTAGAAGCTCATGTGGTGACATATATTTCATTATATTAATTGATGATTATTCTAGACTATCTTGGGTTACATTTTTCAAAGAAAAATTAAAAGCTCTAGAGAAGTTTAACGCATTTAAGGCTATGGTTGAGAATAAAATGAATTTAAAAATCAAATGTTTGAGATCTGATAGAGGTGGTGAGTTTACTTCAAATGAGTTTAACATTTTTTGTGAAGACCATGGAATAAGAAGGAATTTATCATCCCCTAGAACTCCTTAGTAGAATGGAGTTGTGGAAAGGAAAAACAAAACAGTTCGGGAAGAAGCTAGGAAAATGATGAAGGAAGCTAATCTTTTGCATTTCTATTGGAGAGAAGCAATCCATACTGCAATCTACATTCTTAGTAGATGTCAAGAAAGAGTGAAAAGGTCAAAGAATCCCTATGAGTTATGGTATGGTAAACTCCCTATTGTGAAATATTTCAAATTTTTTGGAAACAAGTGTTATATTAGAAGAGATTGTGGACTATGGAAATGGATTCACAACTTATCTTATCCACACCTAAAAGGGGAGTGAAAATACAATGTGATATGCAAAATAAACTAAATATGCAAGTAAACTATAACAAAAATTAATGAAACTACAAAGGTGTGCCTGGAAACTAGAAGGTGATGTAGAGAGGCTCTAGAATCCTATAGAATTTACTGTTGAAGCCAACTGGGAAACTTACACCAAGCTAGGTGACTTAGTCATGTTTCAGGGAGATTCTGTTGGAATAGGTTTCAGCCAAAAGGGTATCCAAAACTGCAAAAAACACTTTTCAGGCCTAGCAGTGGGACTAATTCACCACTGATGGTGACTTAGTCCACCTTCATCTTTCGGGAACTTTGAAGATGCAATTTGTAGCTCTCAGTCTGCACTTCAATTCCTAACAGGTTTCTAGATCCAAATCTACATAATCTAGTTTGTAGGTGATCTCTAAGCTTCTTTTAGGGTTTTGTTGACTTTGAATGACTTTGATGAATTATTGACACCTTTTAAAACCTTTCTCTTTGACAAATCTGCATACAAGACTTGCAAAACACACATGCAAAGAGGGGGAAAAGGGTTAAGGGTTAGTGAATAGGGGTTTTCCTTGGTCAAACCCTAGTTTGGTAATTAAACCCTTGAAAATGAAATGAAAAGAGAATGATGAATTAAAAACATGCAATGCTACAACTAACCAAACCCTTGAAGTAGAAATTTGAAGATATGCAAATGGAAGCTCCAATGGATGTATGCTTTACAATACCTAGAGTGAATGCTTGATGATTGCTTAAATGATTACTATTGAAAATGAAGGTAATATTGTAGCTTAAAACTTGTAAAACTATGAGATGGTAGATCTAATTAAGTGTTATTTGTCACAACTCTTTGTGTATGATTAATCTATTTAGATAAATTTTACCAATTGTAGACAGAAACAGAAGATTGTAGAAGAATGAGACAAGAAGATAGAAGTGACACAACATATATGTGGAGAAACCCTTTTGGGAAAAATCTCCACCAAAATCAATAGTGTTTGTATTATTTAACCTTAGAAAAAGATTACAATAATACTGTATCAATCCTTGATTAATATGCTTCCTTTCCTTCAACAATCCTTCTTCACAACCTACAATAAACTCTCATTCACTTTCTGCAACACAATCTATCCATTCATTCCATGTGACCAAGCATGAATCCACACATCCCATGTGATGCTTCAAACCCTCACACATGCACAAGCTCAACTTGTTAACCTATTGAAAACTCTGATGCACTTACTACAATTAATAGACAAATATGAGCATTGTAAACTCCTAAGAATTTTCAAATACAAGAGCATAAAGCTCCTCTAAAAAATCTATGCCTAGATTGTGCAAGTAGAGTTTCACAATGTAATCTGAGTTCAGACCAAAGTCTTCCTCAATTCAGGTGCCCCAAAACTAAATACTTAACTAAACTCTTGTCAAAAAAATATCTTGCAAGCATCACCTCAAATTTGGCACCCAAGAATGGGCCCACTTAACTGAGCCTTGTAAATATCTTCTTATGCAAAAGGTGTTAACTCAAAGATGCCAACTTGGGTGCCCAAGGTGGGTCCAAGTTGAAATCTTGGTTAATTAAAACATATCTCTCCACCAATTCATGCAAACATTATGCATGATTGATCCCCACTTAACTAAATTTATCCACCTATTATTTGTCATGCAACTGAATTCATTAGTCATGCAACTCAAGTCAACTAAAGACAACTAGCATTCAACTCAAACTAACTGCATGCAACTAAAGATAACTAAACCATAATTGAACTTAACTTAACTTAACTTAACTTAACTTAACTTAATTGATACTGATTGAACTGAACTGAAGTGAACTCCACTCATGTAAATATCAATCCCTAATTTTTAGGATCTTTACATGCATTACTAAAGTGTTATCAATCCTCCAAATAGTTAACTTAAGCAAGGTGGGTTCCACCTTCCATGTGGGTGCCCCATGTGCTCCAATTTTGTATGAGCTCTTCTTGGATGTCCCCACATGTTCCTATCATTTAGGAATAATCAAAAACTTCAATTTACATGTTCATTTCATTCAAATTTAATCTCTTTCTAATCCTAGTGTTGGGGAAAAATTTCCAAGGACTTAGGAGATACATGAAATATGTTTAGGATTTCAATTAAATGGCATCCTATTCCCAACATTCTCCCACTTGAAATTATACATTGCAATTATTCTAAACAAGGAATCATTATTATAAATAAAGTATAGGACTCAATGCCAATGGCCTTATTGCACCAAGAGAACTTATCTATAGGAACTGGTTTCATAAGATAATCTATAGCATTGATCAAAGTGTCAACTTTCTCAATCAATACCTTCCCACTCTCAACCATTTCTTACACAAAGTGATAATGAACATCAACATTCTTAGTACAAGCATGATGCATATGATTTTTGGCTAAACAAATAGCACTCTAACTATCACATTCAAGTCTAATTTTCTTGCAATTAAAACTGATACCTTTCCCAAGTCTATGTAACCAAACTACCTCTTTAGAGGCATGTGTAGCAGCCATGTGCTCTACTTCTATGGTGGACAAAGCAGTCGTGGGCTACCTCTTACTCATCCAACTAACTATAGCTCCAAAAAAAGTAAAAACATAGTCACTTGTCGACCTTTGACTATCCAGGTCTCCTTCCCAATATGAATCAGCAAAACCCTACATGTCCAATGATCCATGCATAATATCAATTTCATTAGCACCATGATAAACCAAAAAATAACTAGAAGTATCTCGTAAATATCTAAACACCCTCTTAACATAAGTCCAATGTTCTTTACCAGGGTTAGACATAAACCTACTTAGAACTCCCACTGCTTGGGCTATATCTGGTCTTGTATAGACCATTGCATACATCACACTACCAATTTCACTTACAATGGAGTCACCAATCCATTGTATAGACTTCCATACATGTAAAACCATGGGCTCAAAACCATGAGCTCCAAAACCATGGACCAATACAACTAGCACAAAACCATGTGCTAAAGACCACTAAAGGTTAATCCACTAAATCTAACCCAAGAACTAGTTTAACCCAACTGCCCCCCTACCACTTGGGTGAACTCCTCTCTTACCAGGCCTTTCCTTTTAGAAAATGAGCAAGCCATACTAGGTCTTACAGCCATCAGCCCAAATACATGTATTAAATTTTACATACAACTCCATTTTTAACTTCCACATCTCATAATTAGATCTATTGAATCTTTCAATATCTAGACAAGAAGTAGAACTCATTGTTACACACTTCTTTTACAAATCTATAATAACATACTAGTAAAAGCTCTCACTATAGCCATAAAACCTTCAAACTTTTAAGAGAAAGGCATCACAAACTCTACCCAACCATTAGCTCTGATACCAAATGTTGAAAATGAATGTAATATTGTAGCTTAAAACTAAAATGAGAGGAAAATGCTATATTTATACATCATTATACAAATTTCCCAAAAATACCACATCACAAGCTAACCTCAAGGCTTAGAAAATAATATCCTGCCAAAATTTTGAAATAATTTTGATTTTTGAGCCAAGTGGGACTAAGTTGCCGCTAGTGGTGACTTGGTACCACTAGGGCATTTTTAATGGGTGTCGGGAATTAAAGTCTATTAAATGATGTTTAACGGGATTATTCTCAAAAACACACTTAAGTAGGGCCTGTAAGTGTATTAAGGGATCATTTAAACATAAGAAAGGGACAAACTATCGATGACAAGCCTAGGAAAGCATGAAAGTTTGTTACAATACTTTACAACACCTTGAAATAAGGCTTGGTAAATGATAAAAAGAGGTTATTTAGGTGAATTATATTAATAAGGTCCTAGAAAAGTGTGAAAATGTATTACAACACTTTACAACACTTTTACAAGACATCATAGGATTTGTATTGACTCGCAAGGGTCCAAGACCTAATGTTAATGTGTTGACCACATTGCAACACTAAATCAAGGCACAACTAGGCCACAGTCACAAGGAGAACCCAAACAAGACAGAAAATGTAGAAGGGTTAATTTTTTGGTGTTCACATTTAGCCCCCACTTTAGTGAGAGGATGAACTTGCTTCAAACTCACACTAAAGTAGACCTATGCACAATCAAGAGGGGTTCCCATGAATCAATGCTAGAAAGATGGGACAACAATGATCAAGAGGGGTAATCAAGCCCCCAGGATCAAGATCTCATAGCAAATTTACATAAGTGAAAGGAAACATAGATGATATCAAGAGTAATGACTAGGAACAAGCACACAATGTCAAAGATGAAAGAGATAAAAATGAAAGAAATAATTAATGAATCAGAACAAGCTTCAACCATTTGTCCAGCATGATGTGGATTAGATCTAGGTTGTTTTTCCAAAAAAATGTATACTCACTCTGAGGCGACAAAACTCATGGTTGACTATGAGGTGAGAAACATACACTTATGGTTGGTATGCACTCACACACACAGTTGGCTATGGGGAAAGTCATTCCTCAAAATGGTCCACTATGTCACATCAAGCCACTAAGAGGAATGCATGGTAATATGCTAATATAGATCACGCTCATGAAGGACACTATACCTAATGTCATCCACACAGCGACAAAATGCATCATATGAAGTAAGAAAGTTGCACTAAGAACCAAGGAAAAGGAAAAAATGCAAAAGAATAATGCCAATGTATGCCTCCACTTTAAAGGAATTGCTACACACTATATTGTGAGCAATTACTTTAAAGTAGAAAATGAGAAATGAAAACAAGAAAGAAGACATGAGAGCCAACTTGGAAAGCCCTATGCCAAGTCATATGTTTCTGAGTAAAGATGTGTCATGCAAAGGAAAGGAAGGGGTTTCCCCCAAAATGAAAACACCAAACACATAAGGGATCTATGCATTTGGGGTTAGTATGTTCTTTGGTGCAATATTTTGTTTAGAGAGCTCAGAACTGTAATCATTCCCCAAATACATAGAACTGGAAGAATGACACAAAGAGAATGAAAAATAAATAAAAAGAAAGAACCTTTTGGGTCAACATGGAAGAGACATAGGTGTCTCGACGCCTTGCGTCATCCTCAAAAGGAAAACACAAGCTAAATGAAAAAGAAAAGGAAAAAAAAATGAAAAGCTTTTGGGTCAACATGAAGGATACATGAATTTCTCAATGCCTTGCATCATCCCCAAAAGGAAAACAAAATAAAAAGGAAAAAGACAAGCCTTTTGGGTCAACATGAAAGAGACATGGAATGTCTGAATGCCTTGCATCATCCCCAAAAGGAAAACACAAGAAAAAGACAAAATAAAAGGCAAGGAAAAATACAAGCCTTTTGGTTCAACACGAAAGAGATATGGAATGTCTTAGTTCCTTGTGTCATCCCCAAAAGGAAAAAGACAAAAGAAAAAGGCAAAAGTGATGTACAGCATAGAGAAGAATGAAGGCACAAATAGAGAAATTTCATAAAGAGAGAGAATATAAAATAGAACATCATGAGGGAGCACATTACGCACATGCCAACACACAAAAGAAAAAGAAAAAGAAAGAGAAAATGAAAAAGACTAGTAAGGAAAATGCAAGTCAACCATCAAGCAAGTCATCTGCCTCCCAATCTTAGTTGTTATAAGCAGAAGGTGAATAACGTAGCTAAGGGACAACAACAAATGCATCACTAGGACAAGGCTAGAAACTTCTCGCCCCCATTGAGTGCAAGACAAGAATGAGCCGAGGTAGGTGATGGGAAAGCTCATGTAATAGTGAGAAGAGAATTTTCTACAACTATTACATGATAAGAGTTGGAGAGTGGTTTATGGAATTATTGGATAGCAATTATCACCATCGAAATGATACTTGCTAAGTATTTATTTCAATTTATTGCACTCATCACTTCTATGTCCAAGAACGTGATGATATGCACAATGTGGAATGTTAGAATATTTAGGATATATCACCAACCTATTCATAGGTGGTAATAGTATGAGTCCTTTTTTGAAAAGTATTTGTAATTTTCTTTCACATTCAGGTGGTGGATGGAGAGGAAACTGTAGTTTTTGTAACTTGTAAGGTCTTTTTTGTTTGCTAGATTCACCCTTTTCTCAAATGGAAGGAGGAGGACCCAAAGTGATCCTCTCATCCTTGTCATTGTTATTAGGTAAGGGTTGCTCTCGAGGAAGGGCGACATTCAGATCGGGAGGGGAATCAAAGATCACTATGCCATCATCATGAAGCCTCCAATATTCTCTAGGAGACTTGTTGTTATGAGAGGGATCTTGATAACCTCTTCTCGTTGTGTTTTCATCTTTTTTATTTTTCTCTAAGATCTAATGAATGTCATGTCCAGTTTTTGTGTCACATCCTTGTTTGCTCAAAATACTAAAACCTTTTCCATAGGTTTCTTCAAAGTTGATTGGAGTATTGGTGACTTTTTTTATCATAAAATGGTTTAGTGGTTGTTTGTTTAGAAGAACTAGGTTCACATTGTGTAGGGAACTTAGGTTCTTTGCTTATTTCAAGATGTAAGTAACCAAACATATTAGGAGGTGGTATTGTAGGAAGGTCTTGTTTCATGGACAGATAAAATGATGCGTTAGTTTCAAGGTTGTCAAGGAATTCATTTAGGAACTTATTCATACTTTCATCATCTTCTCCAATGATGTCAACATCACGAGGAGGAAATTCATGAGGAGTTGAAGGAGCATGATGAAGTTCAATGTCATTAGGATCAGTTCCAAAGGCACAGCTTGACATGGCAACTACGGATTTATAATGCAAATGAATGAAAGAAAAATAAGTGCAAGAAATGGAATAAAATAGAAAATATGGAAACTGTAATAGAAATGTAATAATAGAAAACAAAAATGCAGAAAATGATTTGGAAATGACAGAAATTGCAGTGAAGAATGTGCAACTGGACTAAGTCGCCCAAGGTGGCAAATGAGTCCAGGCAGTGATTTTTTTCAAAATTTTATGAAATTTTTAATGGATTTTTATGCTTTTTAGGTTTTTAGATGCAGATACAATATGATTATGTAGAATTTTGTTAATTTTTCATGAAATACAATGAAGAAATGCAAGTTATATGAGCTTTTCACTAATGCAAATTGTAAAACCCTAGGATTCAAATTAAATAATGCAAAATGCAATGTAATGTAATTCTAGGATGTCAATGCACTTGAAATAAAAAATATAATTTTCTAAAGTCAAGTTCACCAAATGTGGACTATGGAAATGGAGTCACAACTTCTCTTATCCACACCTAAAAGGGGAATGAAGGAAGAGGAATCTGATTTCACAAAGTTCACACTCAAGAACAATTCAATGAGATTCCAATGCAATGAATATTGAAATATATCAAAGGATATTTTTCCTAAGGCTATAAATTGATAAAGAAGATAAATTATGGATGCAAAACTAAGGAAATGCAAAATGTTTGAAAACACAATGTGATATATGCAAAATGAACTAAATATGCAAGTAAACTATAATAAAAATTAATGAAGCTACAAAGGTGCACCTGGAAACTAGAAGATGATTCAGAGAGGCTTTGAAATCCTACAGAATTTACTGTTGAAGCCAATTGGTACACATACGCCAAGTTGGGTGACTTAAAACTATTTTGGGGAGATTCTGCTAGAATAGGTTTCAACCAAAAGGGTATCCAGAACTACAAAAAACACTTTTCAGGCCTAGCAGTGGGACTAATTCACCATTGATGGTGACTTATTTCACCTTTAGCTTTCAGGAAGTTTGAAGATGCAATCTGTAGCTCTCGGTTTGCACTTAAGTTCCTAACAGGTATCCAGATCCAAATCTATAGAATTGGTCTATAGGTGATCTCCAAGCTTCTTTTAGGGTTTTGTTGACTTTGAATGACTTTGATGAATTGTTGACACCTTTTAACACCTTGCTCTTTGAAAAATCTACATACAAGACCTGTAAAACATGTAAAGCAGGGAAAAGGGGTTAAGGGTTAGTGAATAGGGGTTTTCCTTGGTCAAACCCCGGTTTGGTAATTAAACCCTTGAAAATGAAATGAAAAGAGAATGATGAATGAACAACATGCAATGCTACAACACACCAAACCCTTGAAGTATAAATCTGAAGATATGCAAATGGAAGCTCCAATGGATGTATGCTTTAGAATGCCTAGAGTGAATTCTTGATGATTGCTTGAATGATTAAGTGAATGACTTAATGAGTGAATAAATGGGGGTCAAAATGAGAGGAAAACCCTAAATTTATACATGATTACACAATTTTTTCTGAAAATACCACATCACAGTCCAACCTCAAAGCTTAGAAAATAATATCCCACCAGAATTTTGAAATAATTTTGATTTTTGAGCCAAGTGGGACTAAGTCCCCCTAGTGGTGACTTGGTCGCACTAGGGAATTTTTAATGGGTATCGGGAATTAAAGCATATTAAATGATGTTTAACGGGATTATTCTCAAAAACACACTTAAGTAAGGCATGTAAGTGTATTAAAGGGTCATTTAAACATAAGAAAGGGTCAAATTATTGATGAAAAGCCTAGGAAAGCATGAAAGTTTGTTACAATACTTTACAAAACTTTTAAATAAGGCTTGGTAAGTGATAAAAAGAGGTTATATAGGTGAATTATATTAATAAGGTCCTAGAAAAGTTTGAAAATGTATTACAACACTTTTACAAGACATCTTAGGATTCTTATTGATTCACAAGGGTCCAAGGCCTAATGTGAATGTGTTGACCACATTACAACACTAAATCAAGGTACAACTAGGCCAAAGTCACAAGGAGGACCCAAATGAGATAGAAAAAGTAGGAGGGTTACTTTTTCGATGTCCACATAGATGAAGAAAACTTAGGAAATTTTGATGCAAGATTTGGTGAAGAAATCTTCCTTGGATACTCTACAAGAAGCAAGGCTTACTTGTGCTACAAAAAAATATTGAAGAATATTGTTGAGAGTGAAAATATAAAAGTGGATGAAGAGCCACATCAAATTTTAGTATTGATAGAAGGATATGAATTTGATGAATCCCCTTGCAATGAAGAAGAAAAGGTTGAAGATAAAGGAAAAGAGATGAAAGTTGAAGAGGAAGAAGCTCTAGAAAAGAATCCTAAGAATTATTAGTATTTGTAAAGAGAATCATTTAGAAGATAAAATCATTGGAGATAAAAGAAAATTTTTGCTAACAAGAAAAAAATTTGCTATTATAGAGGAACAAGCAAATTTATGTTTACTTTCTACTTAAGGTGGAACAAAAAGTAGTAATTGAGGCATGCAAAGATGAGAATTGGGTCAAAGCAATAAAGGAAGAGTTAGAATAGATAGAGAAGAAAATGACTTGGGAATTGATCCCAAGATTGGAAAATAAGAATGTGATTGGTGCTAAGTGGGTATTCCAGAACAAGTTGAATGAAGATGGAAAAGTTGTCAGGAATAAGGCTAGACTTGTGTGTAAGGGTTACTCACAAGTTGAAGGTATAGATTTTGAGGAAACTTTTGCTCTTGTTGCAAGAATGGAATCTATTAGGATGTTTTATCTTTTGCAACACATAAATATTTCAAAGTATATTAGATGGATGCAAAGTCTCCATTCTTCAATGGTGAATTGAAAGAAGAGGTATGCATTAAATAGCTAGAAGGTTTTCAGTTGTTAGAAGATACAAATATGGTCTATCTATTGAAGAAATGATTGTATGGATTGAAGCAAGCTCCCAGAGCTTGGTATGCAAGGTTAGATAAGTACATGTGGGTATGTGAAGGATCATCATGGAAAAAATAGGCCTTTAAGTGGCGAAAAATTTAGAAAAATCAGAATTAGGCAACTTGATGTAAAAATTTGAATAAGTTATCTATATTATTTCAAAAATATGTAAGAATAAAATTGGTAGAAAATTAAATTTAGTTTCAAAACTACTAGGTTTATTTAAAACAAAAAAAATCTATTTGGTGAAAATTTGAAATTTCAATGTAGTAGTACTTAAATTTCAGGGAAAATATAAGAAGTAGGTGTCTGTCTGACCACCCTAACCACGATAAAATGATAATATTTTTTAATAAAATTTTAGATATAAGTAGAGGACTCATGTCCCAATGTGATGCATATTTTTTGTAATTTTTTTAAAAGTAAATAATTAATTATGATTTTTTTATTACAACTTTTTAAAAATATAAAAACTCATATGCCTGACCACCTTAACTTGGTCAAAACTTCATGAAATTCATTTTTTTTAATCCTATAGTATGCAAAGCATAGAATTTGATGCATGTTTTGTATTTAAAAAGTGTGATATCGTTTGAAATTTATAGATGTTTTTTAATTAGCCTATCAATAAGGACTTTAGTCGTAATTCAAATAGAAAATGAATAATAATTTGTGCCATAGAAAAATGGCCCCTTGTCATTTTCATGTCCTTTTAGGTCTTGTTTCATGGTGTTTGATATATTTTTCTCTAATTTTATGTTGTGACATGGTGCATATTTATGTACTAAAATTCAAATAATGATTTCTTGTGAAGGTGTTGTGGAGTGTTGTAAGACATTTCTACATTCTTCTAGACTCTATTTATTTCAATTCACCTAAAAATCACCTTTTCATCACTAAACAAGTCCTATTTTGAAGTGTTGTAAAGTCTTGTAACAAGATTTCATGCTTTTCTAGGCACAACTTCACTATTTATCCCTTTCTTATGTTTTATTTGACCCCTTTATGCCCTCATATGTCTTAATTAAGTGTATTTTTGAATGTTAACCCGACAAACAACATTAAATACAACTTAATTTTGAACACATATTTTTCAGGTCCTAGGTGGGAACCATTCACCATGGGTGGCAATTGAGTCCCCCTTAGCTCCAAATTAAAAAAAATTAAATTTTCCTTTTGGGTTTTTATTCAAAAACACTTGATGTAAGCCTATGATGAGGTATGAATGGTTGAATAAGGCACAAGTGTGTATAAATATGTTATTTTCACCACATTTTGCATCCCCTACAATTCTCCAACATTCACACATCATATTCAAGCATTCAAGTATTCTACAACATCAATTCAAGCATTATTCAAGCACTTTGGAGAATCCATTGACATTACTTCAGAATTTCATTATCAAAGGTTTGGTAAGTTGATAGCTATTGCATGTTATTAGTTTATCATCCTCTTTCATTTCATTATTTCATTAAGGGTTTGATTACCAAAAGTGGGATTTGACCAAGGCAAACCCCTATTTGCTAACCCTCAACCATTTTTCCCTTATTGCATGTGTGTTTGCAGACCTAGGTATGCAAATTTAACAAGCTTTTTGGTGCTAAAGATTGGTAAACAATTAAACTAGGTGCTTCAATTCAACTCATTCATATTTCAAGCTTGGAGAAGGTTTTATGTATGTTTCCTATAGAATTGAGTTCAGCAACCTGACAATCATAGATTTCCAAATTTGGTGTTGTGGAGTTGTCTCCTAATTTTTCATAAATTTGGGAGAGGACTAATTCACCACCAATGGTGAATGAGTCCCACCTTATGACTAAAAATCTAAATTTTCTCAAATTTCGGATCCTGACAGCCATAAACGAGTTTCTGACACTTTTTCACCAGTAGGAGGACTAATTCGCCAACTTGGGTCAATGAGTCCCACTGTCAAAATTCAATGATTTCAGTTAGCATCCACAACATTCTATATTCATCAAACATTGCCCAGGTGCACTCTATTTCATCTCATTTCTTTTTGTTCTACATTATTTCTTCATTTACTTCATTGTTTGCATATCATAGTGTGTTTTCAAACATAGTTTAAATCTTAGCTTTGCATTCAAATTCACTAATATAGATCATTTAATTGCATTTAGTTTACTTAATTTAGTTTATACAACATCTTGAATAGCATAATTTGAATGAACTAGCTAGCATTTTTGGCCCTACCTCTCTCCTTTTAGGTGAAAAACCCTAGAAGAGTTAAAGAAGTCCTAGAGAGCCTTAAATCAACGGTTCATTTTGGTGAACCTACATTTTGAACACTTTGCATTTCTGATTTCATTTGCATATTACATCCTACATTACTTTTGTATCAACATTCAATTAGGACATTGTTTTGTCTAGGACTTTTCATATTGCATTAGTGAAAACTTCATTTAGATTTCATTTTTGCATTGCATGTTATTGAAAAAATTGAAAATATGCATTCTGCATCCTTGATTGCATTATGTAGAGCATTAAATTCATCTTAAAATTTCTAAAAAACACAAAAAAATATCATATTGGGACTCATTCGCCACCCTGGGCGAATCAGTCCCTCTGCACTTTTTAAATAGCATTTTTGGCATTTTTCAGGAATTTTCCTATACTTCTATTTTGTGATTACATTTATGTTGTATAGTTAGCAACATTTTTGTTATTTTCATATTAGACATCTTAGATTACCTCTCCTTTGCGGTACTTGTATGAGTGTTTGGTGCCCTGTTGATAATACTATAGTGAGAAGAAGTTCTAGACTCATGGCTTCCCATGATAGCACAGTCATTGTGGACCTTGGGGTCTTATGAGCTCCTACTCCTTGTATGGACAATGGCACATTAGGCACTGACAATACCACTTCTATGCCTTCACCTTTCCATCCAATGAATGTTGACACCCAAAACAATTCCCTCCCGTAAGAAAAGCCATTAATATTCTTGAAGATTTTGCACATTTACAACAAGATTTGTCACTTGAAAACATTTCCACCACTGCCATACATTCCATTGAAATCTTCATCATTTGATTGAAAGTGAGGATGGCTTGCAAGTGAATAAGAGAATTGTCGAGATTTACAATAAACATGCCTCTTCTAATACTCAATCCGCAAACATTCTTGTAAGCCAAGGAGGACCTCAAGTTCCTCCCAACCATATTATCTATACCAACTTATACCAATCTACAAGTCCACACAGCTATGCAACAAGTTAATTATGTGGCTACTTCTTTCCCAATTCCACCTAGCATTCCTACTTCTCTTGTGGCAACGCAAGTCCCCTCCACCACCTTCACACCTCATAGTATTCCTTTCACTTCCCCTAACATCACTTACACTCCATCACCCTTTTCTCTTCCACCTCAACCCACTTACCCTGATCCTATTCTTACACAACTCAATACCATTTCATCCATGCAACATCAACATTCTACCATTAGCCAAGGTCAAACTGCTTCAACCACATATCATGTCTATAGCAGCCCCTTATCCTTAGAAATCTTACGTACCCCAATGCCACAAGGGATATAAATTCCTTGGTTTGAGAAATATGGAGGTAAAGGAGACCCTATTAGCCATGTTAATGCTTATATAGCTTTTTGTAGTGACTTTGTCCTTGATGATAAACTATTAGCCAAATTGTTTCCAAGGACCTTGAAAGATACTGCATTAGAATGGTTTTCCAACTTTCCCAATCATTCCATCTGTTCATTCAATGAATTGGTGGATGCTTTCATGATAAGTCACTTTCAAGTTCATATGACACCTAAAAAGACAATGGCTGACCTCATGCGATGTAGACAAAACATAGATGAAAAAGTAATGGATTTTATCTCATGATACCAATCACTGTATGCTCAAATTGATGTCAAGATTCCTAATGCTCATCTACAAAAGATGTTTATTGAAAACTTGCACACACACCTTCAAGATAAGCTAGCAATGAAGAAATTCCCTTCATTTATTCATTTATGTACAACCTTGTGTGAATACCATAACTCAGTTTCAAGTCGTGATTCCAAATCCACTTCTAACCGAGCTGAAAAACCTAAACATAGCAATCAAAATTAAAATAACACACAAAAATTTTGCAAACAAATTAGAGACTTTTTACATTTCAATCCCCATCCTCCTTCACAATTGCAACCAACCCAACTAGCTCAAACTCAAGTGGTAGCTATTAAAACAACGATGCCTTATAACTATGGGGAACCGAAAACAATTTACTCCCTTACTCAATACCCTCCATAACACAATGAACCAATTAATTAAACAACACATGCTCATTTTTCCACCCATTAGACCGCTTGACCCAAATCGACCATTACCACCCACCTTAAAACCTAATGCTTATTGTCATTTTCATTGCCAAAATGGACATGACACTGAACACTACAAGCATCTAAAACATTTAGTTCAAGACCTCATTGATTTAGGACATTTGTCTATTGTGGGTGTTAATGATCAAGGCAATAAGTTTGTTGCACCCCCTAACCAAAATTTACAAATTTTCACCAATCCTATGCCTAAACACACTACTTCATTTGTCAAGGCTAGTGAACCTTCAAACACTGATGTAATGACTATTGATACAAACAATGAACAACATGATATACCTCCACCTGTTACTAAAGATAGTCTTATGGATCAACTTGTGGCTATGATAGATGTTATCCCTCGTAAGGGCCAAACCACTAAATCTCTTGATATCACTTTTTTTGCTAAAGAAATACTACAAATCTTCTTGATGGTCCTCTCTACATAGCTGGCAGAATCTATGATAATCCCACTAACGAGATATTAATAGATCCCTCTTGTGGTGAGAATGTGATTACAGAGGATTTTCTAGTATTACATGAGCTCTATCAAGATGATTATAATAAACCAATTGCATGGATTAAAACACATATTGGTTTTACATGCCCTACAATCGGATCAATTGTACTCCCCTTACAGATTGGACCTAAAACTTCAGATATAACATTTTCAATTATTCCACAATCTGACCAATTTCGTTTGCAATTAGGCCACCCTTGGCTTTGCTCAATGAAAGTGGTCCCATCGGTTGTTCACAAGTGTTTGAAGTTTCCACATGGCAATGAGATATTTCTCATACACCATAGTGGCTTTAATCCCTGATCGTCTAAAGGTAATTTTTCATTAGAATCCTTTTGGCCTAAATCCATGGAACCTATCACACCTTGAAAGGACTTCTTTTTCATAACCTACCAAAAATTCAAATCCAAAAAGATAGCCAAATTGTCTCTTCATAATGCATCCCCGTCTACTTCCACACCTCTTGTCATAGATGAAACCATGCTTCAACTTGAGTCCGACATTGAGAAAACCATACAACCTCATGAACAACAACCCCTAGACACTTCCCCACCATCACTTAAATGACCAAGGAAAAATGAACCAACTCCTATCATGCCTCCTCATATTAAAAAGTGTATAAAGTAAAAGAGAAAGTGGTTGATCCATCCTCTTCAGTTTCTTTTGTTCTTCCCTCTTCAGAAGTAGAAGACCCTATGATGCCTCAATCCACTCTTACACCTCAACAACTCCAAAATAGAATTAAATGAAACCATGGTGCTAGGGAATGTAGGCGCCATCATCGTTTCCTTGCTCAACAGTCTCACATGGAAGAAAATATAGAAAATCAACCTCTACCTTTGACAAAATTAATAGATGACCACCCTCCTTCTCTTGACCTACCACAAGATAGTCCAGTGCAACAATTGCAACAAAATGAACAAATCCAACAACCACATCTTTTGATACATCCATCCTTAGAAATCACCCTTCATCTTCCTATTCTCGTTAATCTTGATTATGATGATGATTATATGATGATAGTAAAAATAGATGAAGAAGTATATAACAACTTAAATTCTCTATTTTCCTCTACAATGAGCTTAAAAGATAAATCCTCTCCACCAAGTGAAGAACCTGGTATGACTCCTAGTTTGGCGCTTGTAATTATTCCAGTAGACATTCAACCACCCTCACATTACACTAAACATGATTGGGAGGTGGATGACTTGTTAAATGGTTGACTTGCATTTGCCTAACTAGCCTTTTTACTTTTTACTTTTTATTTTTCCCTTTTGTTTTCCTTTCATATGTGTATTGTGTTCCCCCATATCGTTTGTTTGATGTTCCCTCTCTTTGTACACTTCTTCTATTCATCTCTCTATTCTTCTATTCTCCGTAAATTGTCTTTTTCGCTTTTTTTTTGTGTTCTCCTTTTGGGGATGACGCAAAGCGTAGAGATGCCCTATGTCTCTTCCATGTTGACCCAAAAGGTCCTAGTCTTTTTCACCTTTATTTTTTGTTCTCCTTTTGGGGATGACGCAAAGCGTAGAGATGCCCTATGTCTCTTCCATGTTGACCAAAAAGGTCCTTGTCTTTTTTGTTTTTGTTTTGTGTTCTCCTTTTGGGGATGATGAAAAGTGTAGAGATGCCCTATGTCTCCTCAATGTTGACCCAAACGGTCCTTGTCTTTTTCATTTTTGTTTTTTGTTTTCCTTTTGGGGGATGACACAAAGCGTAGAGATTCCCTATGTCTCATCCATGTTGACCTACAAGTTCTTTGTATTTTTCGCTTTTGTTTCATGTTTTCCTTTTGGGGATGATGCATTGAATTGATACCAAAATGTATCCTTCATATTGACCCAAAAGCTTTTTCATTTTTCTTTTGCCTTTTTTTGTTCTTTCTTTTCGCTTGTGTTTTCCTTTTCGGGATGATGCAAGGTGTTGAGACCACAATGTCTCTTCCATGTTGACCCAAAATAGACTTTCTTTTTCCTTTTTTTTTCTCTCTTTGTGTCATTCTTCTAGTTCTATGTGCTTTGGGGAATGATGATAGTTCCAAGCTCTTTCATAAACACATTGCAGCAATGAACATACTGACCCCAAGTCCATAGATCCCTTATGTGTTTGGTGTGCTTTCTTTTCTGGGGGGAAACTCCCTTTTCTTTGTTTTTCATTTTCCTTGACATGACATAGCCTAACTTCAAAACATATGACTTGGCATAGAGCTTTCCAAGTTAGCTCTCATGTCTTTTTTTCTTTTTGCATTTTCTTTTCTTCTCTACTTTAAAGTAATTGCTCATAGAATGATGTGTCGCAATTCCTTTAAAGTGGGGGGCATACATTACCATTAATTCATTTTCATTCTTGGTTCCTAGTGTAGCCTTGTCATTTATATGATGCATTTGTAACTTTGTGGATGACACTGGGTGTGATGTCCTTCATAATTGTGATCTATCTTAGCATATTACATTCCTCTTGGTGGCCTAATGTGACACACTACATCCCCTAAGTTGTGAATATACTACTCTTTGATTGGTCCTCTCTTGGAGACAATAGACACAATGTTCCATAAGTGATTGACCTTGCATGAACTGAACAAGACTCCTTTGAACATTTTTCACATTTTACATTTTACATTTTTACATTTTTGCATTTTACACTTTGCATTTTTTCCACCTTGCATAACGCAACTTGCATGACTGTGGTACCCCTTTTTTTCATGAATTTTTTCTTTGTGGCGCCCTGTTAAAGTTATCAACAGGTGTAACTTTGATATGGTTGAGTGGGAAGCCCACCTAGCAGCATGACTTTTCCCCATATCCACCTTTGTGTTTGTGAGTGCATACCAACTAGCATATGTATCTTACCTTTTGGGCTTTCTCACTCTGCAGACAACCAAAAGTTTCATGGCCTCAAAGTGAGTATACATTCTCTTTTTCAAACAATCAGTGTAGATCTAATCCACAACTAGTTGGATTGACAGTTGAAGCTTCATTCAATTCTTTCATTTCAACACTTGTGTGTTCCTTTGTTCTTATGTCTAGTTTTCCATGGGATCTTCATCCTAGGGGCTTGATCGTCCCTCTTGATTGTTGTCATTCCATCTTGCTAACTTAAGTGCATTTGAACCCTCCTCTCGATGTTCATGGCTATTTTAGTGTGAGTTTGAAGCAAGTTCATCCTCTCACTAAAGTGGGGGATATAAATGTTCCATAGAAAAATGGCCCCGTGTCATTTTCATGGGCTTTTAGGTCTTGTTTCATGGTTTTTGATATATTTTGCTCTGATTTTATGTTGCAACATGGCTTGAACATGCATATTTAGGTACTAAAATTCAAATAATGACGTCTTGTGAAGGTGTTGTGAAGTGTTGTAAGACATTTCTACATTCTTCTAGACTATGTATATTACAATTCACCTAAAAATCACCTTTTCATCACAAAAAAAGTCCTATTTTGAAGTGTTGTAAAGTCTTGTAACAAGATTTCACACTTTTCTAGGCACAACTTCACTATTTATACCTTTCATCTGCTTTATTTGACCCCTTTATGCCCTCATATGTCTTAATTAAGTGTATTTTTGAATGTTAACCTAACAAACAACATTAAATGAAACTTAATTCCCAACTCATATTTTCCAGGTCCTAGGTGGGACCCATTCACCATGGGTGGTGAATGAGTCCCCCTTGACTCCAAATTCAAATTTTTTTAATTTTCCTTTCGTTTTGTTATTCAAAAACACTTGATGTAGGCATGTGATGAGGTATGAACAATTAACTAAGGCACAAGTGTGTATAAATATGTGATTTTCACCTCATTTTACATCCCATACAATTCTCCAACATTCACACAACATATTCAAGCATTCAAGTATTCTACAACATCATTTCAAGCATTGTTCAAGCACTTTGGAGCATCCATTGACATTATTTCAGATTTTCATTATCAAGGGTTTGGTAAGTTGATAGCTATTGCATGTTATTAGTTTATCATCCTCTTTCATTTCATTGTTTCATTAAAGGTTTGATTACCAAAAGTGGGGTTTTCCCAAGGTTGTAATACCCCTCATGTAGTTGTTACTTTCATGATAATCTTTCATGTGTTATTGTGGACTTGAGACATGATGGTGATTATTTCACCAGTTTGATTGTGTGGCTTTGTAGTTCGGTTTATTTAGATGTTCTTGATACTGCTTTATGATGCTTGATGACTTAATGATATGTGGTGCATTTTTATCTAGGTATGTTATTATTCTGATGTGGTACTATGTTGTGATGTATGGCTTAATGATTATTTCTAGACATTTATGATGATGTGTGTGTTCTAGTTGAGTCTTGGTGGAAGGACATTGTAGCATCACTTATTCGCGAGCGCCCTGCTACACTACGACTACCTTTCACAATGTGTTTGTAACTAGGGATTTATATGTATTTGACATTGGTCTTATGCAGGATGCAATTATTGGACACTGACTCCACCTGAGTTGGTAGGTCTAAGTGTGTCCCACAATCCCAATGGATATGAAGTTGAAAATGAAGTTGACAAGGAAGTCCTCATCCGAGTCCATCATCCTGTCATTATGTTTGATGGTGTCATTCGTCAATTATATATATGTGTGTGTGTGTGTGTGTGTGTGTGTGTGTGTGTGTGTGTGTGTGTGCATGTTATATTAATGAGGACTATTTTAATAATGTTAATTTTTAGATTTAAACAAATAGAGAAGATTATTATTATTATTGTTCATAAAGTTATGGGTATGTGCATATTATTTCAAAAATATGTAAGAATAGAATTTATAGAAAATTGAATGTAATTTCTAAACTACTAGGTTTATTTAAAAAAAAAATCTATTTGGTGAAAATTTGAAATTTCAATGTAGTAGTAATAAAATTTCAAAGGAAAAAAATAAGAAGTGTTTGTCGACCACCCTAACAACAATAAAATGATAATATTTTTTTTATAATATTTTAATATAAGTAGAGGACTCATGTTCGATGTGATGCATTTTTTTGTAATTTTTTCCAAGTAAATAATTAATTATGATTTTTTATTACAACTTTTAAAAATATAAAAATGCGTATGTGACCACCTTAACTTGGTCAAAACTTCATGAAATTCATTTTTTTTCTTTTAATCCTATAGTATGTGAAGCATAGAATGTGAGACATGTTTCAGATTCAAAAAGTGTGATACGAGTTTGAAAACTATAGATGTTTTTCAATCAACCTATCAATCAAGACTTTAGTCATAATTCAAATAGAAAATGAATAATAATTATTTATTAAATTCAAAGTAAAGCATAATTTATATTGATGGAAAGCTGAAAATCTCCTTTAAAAACCTTTTTCCTTTCATCAATTTTGGGTAAAAAAATAGTAGTTAGTCACATACCCATCATATTGCCACTTTCTGGCCCATCATGATCCTACACATACCCTTATTTTAATGTTTATTGTATTGAATAATGTTATTTTAATAAATAACTATATTAGAATTTAAAATGAAAAAAAGAAAAGAAAAGATAAAGTTAAATAAAATAAAAATAAAAAAAAGTTAATATGGAAATTTGGAAATAAAGGAGAAAATAAAACACAAAAGCAATTTAAAAAGATAGTAAAAAGAGTTTTAAGGAAAAAAGACTTAAAAAGGGCCAATGCATTTACATGCACAATTCCGAAAACAAAAGGCCATGGAAACTTGCTAATTTTGTGCGATTTTTCCTTCGAAACAAAGAGGTTTCTTTTTTATTAAATGAATGGGGAATTATTCGTTTTTGGGGGGGGGGATTTTTCAATGTGAATTCTTTCTGCAAAAATATTTATCTTCTTCTCTATCTTGTACAAAAAATCAAAGTAAAAGAAAATATACAGCTTGAAGCATTCTTGAAGGAGGATTTTGGAGAACAGAGGCGGATTTTGGAGAACAGAGGTTGAATTTTGGGACTGTGGAAGAAAGAATCATCTTAATACTTCATCTCCATCTTCAATTGTAAATCTAGGTTGGTCTTGTTGTTCCATAATTTTTGGTTTTTAAAAAAAACGTAACGAATATCTTCTCTTCATCTGTTGGAAATGATTATCTGAATATTGAATGTTAGATTTGTAGTTCAAAATATCTTTCTTTGCATACCTCTTTAAAACTATATCATATAGTTTTGGTCTCTGAGTTTATCCTTTCAGTAACATTGTGGCATCACTTCTTCACTCTTCCTTCACCCGCTTTGCTAGGGGATCGTTTGTTTTTAAGTTTCACCATATTACATTCAGCCTCAGATCATTTATGGTTTGTATGCCTTTCCCCACTAAGCCGCCCTGCCAGCCATGGTATATCTTGGAATTCAAATTTTGCCTACCACTTTTAATAGCTAAATGGTGCTTGAAATATATACATTTGTTATCTCCTTGTTATGAATGTTTGTTGCATGTTAGTATACATAGTGAGTGGCCTTCTTCACCTACTAATCGCCTTGTCTAGAAATTGATGTTGCGGAAGCCTAGTTTCAGATTGTACCCCTTAGCATCATCAATATTCTTCACAGAAGAATGTATTTGATTCAATGGTATAAATGGCCACATCTCTCAATTAATTTCTCTTGCAAACAACCAATTGTTTATGGTGTTTAAAGCGTTGCCCCTTAGTGGTTGATTTCATAAGTCCATAGTGTGCAAGTGTTGGCTTTATTCATAGTATTGTCTCTTATTTAGGTTGTGCCCTTAGTAGCGCATGAATTAGAGTAATGTTGGTATTGGGAATTTGATATTTATTAGGCCTTAAACCAACAATATTAATGGAGTTGAAACCTCCAGGTGCGTCCTCCCCTATTGCCTCCTTTCACAAGCCTATACTTATGTTGATTGATTACCAGGATTAATTCATGGCACTATTAGGATAGTATTGTTGTCAGAATAAACACCTCTCTAATGTGCATGCTTTAGGAAACATTAATTACTTATTTGCATTTTTTTTAAATTACTTTTATATCATGTGTTTTGGTATTCAATATATTCACTACATTCACTTTATAATCTAGGAATTCATATCTTATGGTCAAGGAATTCCTTTGGTTTGTTAGATTTTTTTTTTCATCACCTACTATGCACCTCTTTCTTCCTTATGTTGAGTCTATGGGTGGCTGGAAATGTTAATGTTGTCCTGATTCAATGCTGAGTGGTTTTAAATTTTATTTCTACTTGCCCTTAGATAGAACTTTGTGATAAATGTTGGGTAGTGTAATTGTAAATAGCTGGGAAAGAAATATATTGTTTCTTGCTCTCCATGGAGTTGTGTGCAGCATCCCAGAGGCTACTGTGTGTAGCCCATGGAGATTGTGTTGGGTGTAGATTGTTAGTTTTAATATATATTTATATGTGTGTGTGTGTGTGTTTGTTTTATATATATAATTTGTAATTCATTTAAAATAAACTTCAATTCTATTTTTTATGTTGAACAACAGAAACATATTAAATTCAAATTAGTAGTATGTAAAAGTTATAATTTATTATGCTACTATGAGGAAAGAAGGAGATGTTTAAATAGGTATTTGTTTATAAATATAGCAATAAATATACATGCATAAAATGATTTAATAGTTGTATGTATATTATTTGAAGTAGGTTTATAATGTTGATTTCTTGATTTATAATGATATTACATGTGAAAAACTATATATATATATGAAATTAGTTCAATTTTGATAAGATATTCAAGTTTGTTATGTTTAACCAAAGAAATATATATACATGTACTTGTTAACCAATAGTGTTGATTTAATTAAGTACACGAACTTTGTTTTCCCATTCCATTGTATCGTTAGTTAGTGAATTAAGTTTTATGTAATTGTTTTAGGGATATTGTGATTAGAAGAAATTAGTAATGTTACAAGATTGATGGTTATTGTCTTTCCATGAGGTTTTTACTCTTCCGTTTGTTCTACTCCATTTGTTCATGTTTTTTTTTTGGGCATGTTATGAGTATGTCAAGAACCCACCTCATTATGTTGCCCTTGCTTGGTAGTTGGTTTTAGGCTTCCAAAGGAAGTGGAGTAGAGTGGTGCACGTTGGATTTTTTCGTGGTTAGTCCCTTATGGCTTGTGAGTTATTTTTTGTATTGTGTTTTTATGGGTGTGCTTGGTTTCATGGGTTCTTGCCTTGGATTATAGTTTGAGCGAGAAGGATTTCCTCGCACATGATTGTGACCTTTATGGTTTTAGTGCTTCATACACTTTTGTACACCCATTCTTATTGTGTATTTTTATTTGTAGCTAACTGGGAGAGTGGCTCGTCATGGGGGTCGGTGCACAAAGGGGTAGCTTGGATAACCCATGAACAAGTTGGTTAAATAAGTGAAAAAACAATTAAACACACTAATGGGTTAGGTAGGTTAACAATAATTAAAGATAAGTCAGATACCTCGTCCATGCTGTTAGTCCTCTCACAGACTAAGGGTGGACTGAGAAAGCCAGGTTGGAAAGGTCATTACCTCATCCCCATGAGGGGTTAACAGTCCCATATGTGTAACCCTATGGGGTCGGTGCCTAATGAGGGGTAGCCAGGATAATCATAGATGGGGGTCGACACCTGTAGAGAGGCAGCCAAGATAACCCATAATAGGGTTGTACGATGACACTCTCCCATGTTACCCCTTGCTTTTGTCTTTGCATGTCTTTGGAAATAGTCATCTTGTTGTAGTCGTTGATGTTGTTGACCATTATGTTCTAGTTGTTTTCTATGTTATGGTCTTGTGGTCATCCATTTAATTGTCTTGGATTGTGGGTCTTTCTTGTCTACTCCTAGCATGGGGGGGTTGGTCCTTTGGGTCCACGTGGTTGAGTGGAACGTGCCACACACCCCATTGGGTTCTCTGTCAGCATTCATGCAATACAACATTACTCAGATGTCGATTGTTCCAAAGTTCACTATATTTTTAGACGTACATTCTTTATTTTGTCATACTTATGTATTGATGTATTACACCCACGTGTGTTGGGAAATAATGATGTAAACTCATGTGATTGATCGATGTAATGTATTGGAAGCAGATGTAATGTATAAGTGTACCTTTATATTCCTTATATGATTAGTGATTGTGGTTATCATCATATGAACATGTTGTATCTGTGGAAATATGCTTCTTGTATTCTCATGATTATAATATATGTTTATGGTTATTAAAATTGAGATGCTTTTTCTTTTATTGGGTTATCACATGTAATGTTAGAATTATGATGGATGTATGGTTTTATTAATGTATGCTTGGTCAAGATTTGTAATGTAATTTGGAATTCGTTCATTTTCAATTTGTTATGGGTTAGGTTACGTAATGTTCCTTGTGTACCATAGACGACATAGGTGGCTAGTGTATTCATGTAATTGAATGTCATGTGTTGGAAGCTTAATGTACATATCTTATATGTTAATTTAAAAAAAAAAATTGTGTGATATTAGTTGTCTTAGTTGTCCTTTGGGGTTTGCGTGACGGGGCATTGCAACTTGGTATCAAAGCCAAGTTTGCAAACGCTAGGTTCTCTAGGTAGTTTGAGCCCATTAGGAAACATTTACGTGTAACTCTTGATCTCACATGTTCCTCTCTAATGTTGTGCAAGAACATGCCTCGAGGTAGAGGTCATGGCCACAGAAGAGGCCAAGGTGGTGGTTGTGGGGCTAACCACCAAAGTTCATTGCCTTCGAGTTCCCATGGTTTAGAATGTGAGGAATGTCAAAGTTCCCAAAAAAATCTGGGAGGCGGTAGTCAAAACCTGGAGCAACTGGGTCTTGAAGGTGGATAGTTGTGACACCTACTTGAGGAGATTCTCGGTCGTTCAGGCCCTAGGCCAGTGGAGGAGCAGCGAGTGGAAACAAAACAAGAGAGATCACCGAGACAAGGGGAAATAGTAGCAGAGCAAGATGCAGTTGTGGTGGGTCACATGAGAGACCTGTTGAGAGCATGACCTCCCACATTTGATGGTTCTGGTGGGCGTTTAGAGACAAAAACATGGCTTATCGATCTGGAACAATGCTTTGCTATGCATCCTTATGGTAGTAATATCAAGGCTAGGTGTGCCATCATGCACCTCAAAGGCTTCATATCCACTTGGTGGAGACTTGGAGAGTAGAAATTGCATCTTGACATCATCATGGTGACTTGGGAGCTATTTATGGAGAGATTCAAAGCCCATTTTCTTTCTAATCACTAGAGACAGCGTAGGGCAGATGAATTTCATGATTTGAAAAAAATGGAAATGTCCGTTGAACAGTATGAGTGCCACTTTTATGAGCTCAAGCAGTATGCAGGAATTGGTAACGATGAGGCTATGCTTGTTCAACACTTTGTCAGGGGCTTAAACACCTGAATCAGTGGTGGAGTCTGAGTCTTCGAGCCAAAGGCAATGGAGGTAGCTGTTGAGAAGGCTCGTCTTGTAGAGGAAAACTTGGAAATGGCTTTCGGAGGCCACACAGGAGTTCACATCGACATTGTACTAGCATCTGGTTTTGGTTCTAGTGGTGGGCAGCCTCAAGCTGCAAGGTCTTCCAGGAGTTATCGTGCACCCTCCAAGGGTGGTTAGCAGCAACAGTAACAGTTGCAGCTAAAACACAATAATTCATAGTCTTAGTAGAGTGGCAGATCTCAGGCCAAAAGGAATCAAAACTGGCATTGAGTTTGGCAAAACCGTTTTGAGCAACTTGCACAGAGTACATAGTCATCACCTAATCAAGGCAGATTTTAGTCAATCAAATGCACTGTCTGGTGGCAGGGGTTTTGGTCAGGGCATAGGTTTTTTCTCC
This sequence comes from Sequoia sempervirens, assembly GCA_007258455.2. Lineage (NCBI taxonomy): Eukaryota > Viridiplantae > Streptophyta > Pinopsida > Cupressales > Cupressaceae > Sequoia > Sequoia sempervirens. Next base: position 199,296,197 of record VDFB02000013.1, on the reverse strand, counting down.
TGTGGTCAATAGAGACGTATTTCCAAACAATGTCCACAAAGGAACACTATAGGTTTTAGTCAGAGATTAACTGATTTTGAGCTGACAATGGGCGATGCGGGTAGATCACACCGAGTCTTTGCAGCGGTTGACAACCATCAAGCTGAACATCAAGGCATTGTAGTTGAGACATCAAGTTTGTTGCATGGCACTAGCATTTCCATTCTCTTTGATTCTAGAGCATCATATTCATTATATCTCCTTTAGTAGTAGAGCATTGTAGACTGGTGGCAGCAAGGCAAGGCGTTAACTGGTAGGTCGAATTGGCCTCCAGGGCAAAGGTGGCTATTGAGTCACTCATTCAGGTTTGTAGTTTGAAAACTGGGCCACTCGTGACTATGATGGACCTCTAAATCCTACCTCTTGGTTCCTATGATGTTGTTTTAAGTATGGATTGGTTGAGCGCTCACCGTGCTATAATTGATTGTTGATGCAAGGTTGTGCATTGCATGGATGATTCAAGAAATGAGGTTGAGATCATGGGTATACAAAGACCTATCTCACTACGGATGATCTCAGCCATGCAATTGAAAAGGTGTTTCCGTCAAGGATGTCAACTATTTGCAATGTCAGTCAATGACTTGGATTTAGGAGAGAGTCAAGAGGTGTCATTGGATAACTATCCTCTCCTTAAGGAATTCTCTAATGTTTTTCTGAGTGAAATTCTGAGGATGCCACCAAAGTGTGACATCGACTTCAGAATTGATCTTGTACCTAGAGTTGATCCTATATCTTAGGCTCCATACCGAATGACAACACAGGAACATTAGGAGCTCTGTTTGCAATTAGAGGAAATTTTAGCAAAAGGGTTCAATATTCATCCTAATGCTTCCCCTTGGGGAGCACCAGTGATATTCATAAAGAAGAAGGACAGTTCACTCTGCTTGTGCATTGATTACAGATAGCTTAACAAACTAATGGTGAAGAACTGGTATCCTTTGTCGAGAATTGAAAATTTGTTCGATCAGATAAAAGAGGCTCAGGTATTCTCAAAGATTGATCTTAATTCTGGTTACCATCAATTGTGGATAGTCGAAGGTGATATACACAAAACTGCATTTCACACTCATTATGGACATTATGAATCATTGTTATGTCATTCGGGTTGACAAATGCACCATCAGTTTTCATGAGTCTGGTGAATGGAGTCTTCTGAACCTACTTGGATAGGTTTTTTCTTGTGTTTCTCGATGACATCTTGATCTATTTGAAAATAATGGAGCATGAGGAACATTTGAGATAGGTGTTGCAGTGCTTGAGGGACAATTAGTGGTATGCTAATCTGGAAAAGTGTGAGTTCTTCAAGACTGGAGTGAAATACTTGGGTCACGTCATCTCTGGTGAAGGTATCATTATGGATCCTTCAAATATCCAAGCCATTGTTGATTGGCCGATACCCAAGAATGTTCTTGAGATTCACAGTTTTATGGGTTTAGTAGGTTACTATCAATAGTTCGTTCAGGGCTTTTCGAGGATTGCACATCCCATAACTTCTCTTCAAAGGAAAGGGAAGAAGTTTGTTTGGTTTGAGTAATGCCAATTAGCTTTCAAAACCCTTAAGTAAAAGTTGGCTAGTGCACCAATCCTAGCAATTCCTGATCCTACTAGGGATTTTGTGGTGTGTACAGATGCTTCCTTGGAAGGCTTAGGAGTTGTCTTGATGCAAGAAGGTCGTGTAATTGCATGAGTCCCACAAGCTCAAGGATCATGAGTTGAATTACCCCATTCATGATTTGGAGTTGGTCGTAGTTGTTCATGCCCTTGTGAGATGGAGGCACTTCTTGTTGGGACATTGGTTCAAGCTTCATAGTGATCATCATAGCTTGTAGTATATCTTTACGCAGCCGAACTTGAATTCCAGGCAAAGGAGATGGATGGAATTTCTTTGCGAATATGATTTTGAGTTTAAGTACATTCAGGGCAAGGAAAATGTAGTGGTGGATGCTCTGAGTCGACAGAGACATGAGATATCTGCAGTGACTCTTGAGGTGGATTTGAGGAGTCAGATCCTCGCAACACTTCCCTCAGATAGTTGGTATCAGGAAGTGAAGATTGAAATTGAGTCAGAGAGAGCTTTGGAGGGAAAATTTGCTAGTTACTCACTAGATTCAGATGATCTTTTGTGGTATTTGGGGCATATGTATGTGCCTCCTATTGAGGGTCTTCATACCTATTCATGACTAAGGCACATCAAGCTCCATATTCTGCTCATTCGGGAGTTAAGAAGATGTATGTGGACCTTCCTTCACTATAATTTTGGGCTGGTATGAAGAGAGATATTGCAGACTTTGTGGCAAGATGTTTGGAATGTTAGAGAGTTAAGGCAGAACACCAGCATCTTGCAGGCCTTCTGCAACCTCATCTCATTCCTGAATGGAAGTGGGATATCATATCAGTAGATTTCATTATGGGTTTTCCTATGACTTCTTAGTGGCATGATGCTATCATGGTCATTGTTGACAGATTCACCAACGTGGCACACTTCTCCCCCATCCAAACATCTTACACTACTTTTTTGGTTGCCAAAATATTCATGGCAGACATTGTTCGACTACACGAAATTCCGCAAAGGATTATTTCTAATAGAGATCTAGTGTTCACTTCTACATTGTGGACATCTTTGCAGCATGCCTTAGGGACCCAGTTGAATTTCAATCCTGCTTACCATCCAGAAATAGATGCTCAAATGGACAGGGTCAACTAGGTTCTTGAGGACATGCTCCATATGTACGTGATGGATCAAAAGATGCAATGGGAGGAATACTTGCATTTGGTGGAGTTTTCTTACAACAACAAATATCATAGTTATATTGGTATGGATCCCTTTCAAGCATTATATGGCCATTTTTGTTGGACCCCATTGAGTTGGAACCATCTCAAGGACAAAGTTCTCCTTGGACCCAAAATGCTTCAGGCTATGGAGCAATAGGTTGCTTGCATCAGAGAGCATTTAGTAGCAGCTCAGGATAGGAAAAAGAAGTATGTTGATGCACATAAGGTCTACCGTTAGTTTTCTGTTGGTGATCAGGTTTTCCTGCAAGTGCGTCCACAAAAGAGTCCAATCCATTATGGGAAGGGCTCTAAGCTCACACCTCGTTTTGTGGGATTGTTTGAAGTTTTGGAGAGAATTGGACTTGCTGCTTATTGCCTAGCATTGTCGCCCAGTCTATCGTGCATACACAATGTAGTTCATGTTTCTATACTTAGGCCTTATTATCCAAATTTTTCTCACGTGCTTGATTGGAATGCATTACAGGTCGAGGATGGGTAGCTGGCACTCGAGCCTGTGGTCATTCTACAGCACGAGAGGCTCACTCTTAGGGGCAGAGAAATTGAATAGGTGTGGGTCCAATGGGACCCAAATGATGAGAATTCAACGACATGAGAGGATGCATCCCATATTAGAGAGGCTTTTCCTTATTTGTTCACCAGCTTATAGGAGTAAGCCAAGATCTAGGGGGAGAGGATATGTAATACCCCTCATGTAGTTGTTAATTTCCTGATACTCTTTCATGTGTTATTGCAGACTTGAGACTTGATGGTGATTGTTTCACCAGTTTGATTGTGTGGGTTTGTAGTATGATTTACTTGGATTCTCTTGATAC
>VDFB02000013.1:199127506-199292453 GCA_007258455.2 Sequoia sempervirens | reverse complement strand
TATTGCCTTACTTGGGCTGCCATGGAGCCTTTCTTAAGATTTTACAATCAACATTCGAATGCATCTCCTTCATGAGAAAATGACATACACTACTTCGTAAGTTCTGGCACTATTTCTTGCTTCTTGTTGTTTGATACTCAATTCGAGCTCAAAATTTGTAGAAGATGAATGAATTTTGATTTTCTCCATGAATGGATTCCATTGTTTCCAACATCTATGAGGGTTTTCTTATGGCATTTTGGGTTTCCTCATTTTTATTGGGAAAGAAGAAAACCCTGTGTGCATTTAGGGTCACGACCTCTTGACTGGTATAAAGTTAATTGCAACATAAAAAGAAAACGAAACCCTCCTTTTGCCTCTTGCATACATTTCATTTGGTTTTTTCATGTAGCATTCTGTGTTTATGGATTCCCCATGGCTGATTAGCTATGTACAGGTTGCACTCTCACATTTCTGAGGTAGAATGTATTAAACCTTCATGCCATACTTGTAAAAACTCGATGGTTGTATTACATATGGGGCTGTCTCTTGGCCAAGGATTTAATGTATTCCTATTGCTCTGTGTTTTATCTCTATCAATATTCTATCACCTGCATACATTTCATTACCCACTTTGAGCAAAGAGACTCCAAAACAACAATAATGTCAATCAATACTCCTTTCTCTACATAGCTTTCAACTCTCCTATATAAATGCAATCTATTTGTTGATTCACATTATAATACTTTCTTGCACCATCAATTGTTCTTCATAAACTCTTAGTTTATTCTTATGATCAACTAATCTTAGTAAAGCATTTTTCAATTCTAATTCAACAACAACCAATTTATCTTTGGAACACATATAAAATTCAGCTGAGTTCAAATATGGTCCCAACTCAGATATTTATTCTTGAGACCAATTCAACTCTTTTTGTGGCATGTACACACTTGTTTATGCTATCTCACAACATCATGTGTTTGCTCACCTTTTTGATTGTGATCATGCATTTTGCATGACTATGAAGTATTTCATGGTGTTTCACCTCTTTTGTTTACTACAATCTATGCTTTTTATGTTGCCCATGCATTGGTTTTTTTATTAATTTTATCATGAATGTTGACCCAATAATTTCATGATAGCATGTCCATTTTCATGTTTCATGTTCAATAATGGATTTGACATTTGAGAATTGAATAACTCTGTGTATGCAAGAAGCCTTCCTTAAGATTTTAACTTCTATATTCCTTCATTGATTTGAATACCTTCATTAATGGTTTACTATCCTTTTGTCAAACATCCTCCACTCTGTGTACTTGCATAATGATGAAACACTATATACTTGCATGAAGTATTCTTCATAACATGCTATCTCTGTAGATGTAGACTTTCTTTGATGACTGCTCCGCAATTTGGAAATTGTTGTCCTTGATATTTATATGCAAAGTTGAAAGCTTGAGCTCTTGTAGACATCAAATGAACTTAGAACTTCATTGTTTTTCTAAGTTGTTCCACTATGCATGTACATTCCTCATGATGATTTTTTACAACAAAGATGATGTTAAACATGACAACAATAAATGATGTGAAACATGATGAAAATGAAACATTTTATGTATGCCTATTCACTATCACATTTATGACAATGTACTCTGCAGTATGCTGGGCTCGACCCTTGTGGGAGCCCAATTTTTTCCCACATTCTGAAATGTTGAATCATGATGAACTAGTACCTGCACACTAAACAAACCAATTAGAATCATAATTGAAGTTGAAAGCTTCCATTGAACTTTGTGCTCTTTGAACATCTACTTTTTTGATGACTTAATCATCTAATGAATGCCTGATAGGATGGATATTACATTTTTGTTGCTAATGTAGGGATAAGGTAGAATGTGATTTTTCATTTCTCTAACACCACCTTTCAACAATCTTGTAGGTAAACCTTGGAGCTGGAGTTGGACCTAGAACTAGAGCTGAACCAAGATCAACACAACTATAACAACGATTCGTCATTCCAGACAATGACGAATCAACTTCTCTCCTTTTTCTTATATTATCTTCACTTGTGTGATATAAATTTATTTCTTGTATTCAATATTTGATTAAGTAATCAAATCAAGCTACTCCCACGACTTGTGTGGGACTTTGGTTTTTACAATATTAATGAAAGAACATTTTTTATGCAAATTTATGATTTTTTCTATTACAAACATTTGCATAATAATACTAGAAATTCAAAAGTAATCAGATTTGTACAACAATGAATAATTAGCATAAAACTTCAAATGAAATTACTTGTGTACCTTTTAATGATGAATGCAATTCAGCTCTACCTGTTTTGAGTTGTAGCTAAAAATAGGTAACATTTTGGTGACCTCTTTGGAGTGTTTTCCGGCTAAGCACCATAAACCAGTTATGTAGCTTATCCATAGGGCATGTAGTCCATTTTGTCCTCTTTTGACTTAGAAAAACTTGTAACTCAGTTGGTGAAACTATACAACATCAAACAAAACTAAAAAAAAACTAATCATGACTCTGTTTAAGACGGAGCCAAAAAGCAAGTGCAACATTTGCACTTATTGAAAGAAAAACTAAACTAAAAGTTCTACCTACCCTATACTAACCAATGAAACAGGGTGTCTAAACAAATCCATTAACTGGTATTGTAAAATAACTCCCCCTCCTAACTAAGGGTGAATGACTTGCATGTTCATCAACTGCTGATATGGGAGAACCAACAAGCTCACATCCAATAAGACAATGCAAAACTCCTTGAAGAACGAAAAAAACTCACTTACCCTTTGGATCTGATCATGTACTCTGTTGATTTGGGGTAAATGAGGTAAATGAGTGAGTTGGACCTGTTGTCCTTCACTTGGGATCTCTTCTATTTGTGCAGGGATAACACTTGTTATCTCATTTTGGTCTTTGATGGCCAAATCTCTAATTGGACATCCTTTTGAAAGGATGAACTTTCTATTCATACTCTTGGTTTCTTGATTGATATTTGTTGTTACATCCTCTATCACAATTTTAATCCGATCTGAAGGAGATGTTGATCTGCCATCAAGTAATGAAGGAATGACTACTTCTTTCACCTGAAAAGGTTGATCATATATTGTTGGTTCATATGGCATCAAACTATCATCAATGTTAGAGAAAAAATGTTCTATGATATTTGAGTAAATGTTCTCATCTAATTCATAATATTGAATTGTATTCATATGAATCTCATCACCTTTCTCAAAGGTAGGCACTGATGTTAGTAAGCATGTGTTGTCTTCATTCTCATCAAGAAATTCAAGTAATTATTCAAAAAAAAAGCTAAATCCTGATATTCAACCTCTATTTCCTTGTCCAAAACATGTTCAACCTGATGTTGATTGTCATCTAAGTTTAAAACAAAGGACTCAAGATCATTCCAAAACAAGGCTTTTTCAAAATCATCATTTGCATTACCTTCTAGAATTAGATGAGTAGCTTCCAACTTGTCACATTTTTTTTATCTCAACCAGCAACCCATCACATTGTTTGACATCTTCCTGCTCAATAAAGGAAGGTAGTTCATCGAATAAGAACACAAAATCATTGCTTTTGATACCTTTTTCAAGCTCCTCAACCTGTTGTCCTAATTGATTATGTTTGTTCACCTCTTGTTGCAAGTCTGCTTTTCCATCATGATCATTTGGTGTAAGCATATTAATATCAAAACCTTTTTCCTACTTCTCTTTAAAAATCTTTTCCTCTCATGCATTATTTACCTTCAATTGATCGTGCTCATCAAGCCAATTATTTTGATAAACAATTGGTTCTCCTTTGAACAAAGAAGTGGTATAAGGACATGCATGCATATGTTGGCTCTCTTGAGATGATTGTTCATGGAGATTCATAGCTTGATTTGTTACATTTACTTTACTTTGCAATAGAAGAGGATCTTTGAAACTTGGAATGGGAAAATTTGCTTTGGTATTCTGCTTTTACAGTGAAACTTCATCTTCTCCCTGATTTTGGATTATTGTTATACCAGGAGCCTCTTGAACTAGATTTGGCATTTTGAAGTTAGGTTGCTTGGTCCAAGAAGGTTGCCATGACTATTCAGTACTCAACCTTCTAATTTGTTCTTCCTTAGCAGCAAGGTCTTCTTCATATTGTCTCCTCTACATCAACAAGTCTTGCTCATGGAGATAGGCCTAATAGGCGATCTCTTCCTGTTGTTGATCATACTCTTGCTGCCTCTTCATGTCTTCTATCTGCTTTGTAAAATCTAACAATATGTCCTTCATGTCTTTCATGTCATTCATTATATCCTTAACCTCCAAATCTTGGAGATGATCAGGAGAGTGTTTGAACTGATTTGACATTGGAGATGCTTCTTGAGACTGATTGAAAGAATGGGTAGGCTGCCATGAAATTTGAGTAGGGGTGGGTGGGAGGTAAGCATGTTGAGCATGTTGATGTGTTGTTGTTGTGTAAGAATTTGAATCAAAGACAACATTATGGCTGTTTAGGTGTGATTGATAGGAGGGTTTATAGACAAAAATTTCATTGTATGGGGGTGGGTATACATGATATCCATGAAAATCTATCATTTCTACTCATATAAATGTTAGAAATCAAAATATTAAGCTTGAATTTGAAACATACCAACACTGAACTTGTTGAAACTAGTAGATATGTTCAGAGTTGCTAGGTATGGACTGTAACCTCTGAAAGGAAAAAAATGTTGAGCTGTATATACTAGAACAACAACTTGAAAACTTTGAATTCTTTCTTTGAAGTGTGCTTTAGAGTCCCACCGGGTGTGCAAAAAATTGTTATCAACGAGAATGCACCCGAATGTGAAAGCAAAAATTCCTTGCAATCCTATGTAACATGGGATGATTTCCAGGCTTGTGGGTTGCCTGAAATGGAAATCAACCTCTAGATTATGGGTCGGCTTCCCTTAAGATTTTTCTATTATGGACTGTAAAACTTGGATGGAAAAAGATAGAAGGTTTTCTAAAGGATATACTAAAATTGGAATTTAAATGAGTGGTGATGCACCTAGTTGATAGAAACATGCAACTCTAACTCACAATAACTTCTAGAAAACTATCCACACAAATAAATTTAGCAATTTGATCACAAAAATGATTCTAATGAAGGCTTGAATAATTTCTTCTTTGGATGGAAATTGAATTCTCAGAGCATGAAAATAAAGGATTATTTCAATACACAACCTAAGACCTGTGATTTTTACTACTTTTAAATGCATGTAAGTATAAATGAGATAATGATTTTAAAGGTTCCGATAATAAAAAACATAAAATCTCATCCAATCATTCATAAAAACAACACAATGATAAGGTAGATACTTGATTCAACTAAAAATAAAGGAAATTTTGCATAAAAATGGAAAAAATAGAACCTATAACTTGCTGTATATTAAACTGTAAATAATATGAGTTACAAAATCAATCTCTTCTTTGCAGAAATGCAAAGGAAAAATCCTCAAGAACTAAGGAAAAAGAATGAATTCTTCCAATAAATACAATGAAGGCATGTATAATGCCCCGAAAGGTGGAACTAAAAGTTCATTGAACATGTAAAATCCATCCCAAAATATCTCATGAGAAAAAAAGAAAACCCATAAAAACAAGAGTCAAAACTAAAACAAACTAAAGTTAAACAATTGCAAACTCCAATCCTCAATGTGCATGAACAAAAGATATCGAGAACTGATGTGAAAACTGCAACTAAGTCCCATGAATCTCCACCATTTACTCCATTTAATTCTTGCATGATTAGTTGACTAAAAATAGACTAAAGACTCCACCTTTACATTATCTGACCCAAGCATGATTTTTGGGAAAGGTAATTGTAGGATTTAAATATTAAAGATAATCAATTGATGATTATTTTAATATTTAATATGTGAAAGTCCTCATTTTCACGCATCACATGTTAAATATTAAGGTAATTGTTGAAATATTACCATTAATATTTAATTACATCATTTATTTTTTACTCAAAATCACGCTAAACATGAAGGGATCCTTCAATTAGAATATGCAAAATTTAAAGTCATGAGCCACCTTTATATACTAGGTCGATTGACTATGAAGTCAGGACCATAGTAATAATAGAAAATAATTTTGATTTAAAACATAAGTCAAAAAGCCATCATCGAATTAGGGATTTTTGACTTAAAACTATCAAACCATAAATACTCTTCATTTGGCACTTTGTAATTTCCTGGAGAAACTCTGCTGTTGTGCCACCATGAGCTAGGTTTGGAGCTCAAATCTTTGAATTTTATGCTACTTGTGATGATTTCCATGAAGGTTTCAACAGGAAAAAGCAAGGTAATTATAACTTTGTCACAAGAACGACCATTCCTATCCATTTTGAAAACCATTCAAGCCTTCTGTATTTGTTGCTTATTTGTTTTTTTATTTTTCTGTTGATATCTTGCCTTGGGCCACCATGGAGCCTTTCTTGAGCTTTTACAGCTAGCATTCAAATGTATCTCCTTCATTAGAAAATGACAGACACTACTTGCTATTGGCACTATTTCTTGCTTCTTGTTGTTCAATACTCGATTCAAGCTCAAAATTTGTAGAAGATGAATGAATTTTGATTTTCTCCATGAATAGATTCCATTGTTTCCAACATCTATGAGGGTTTTCTTATGGTGTTCTGGGTTTCCTCATTTTTTTCAGGCAAGAAGAAAACCCTGTGTGCATTTAGTGTTGCGACCTCTTGATTGGTATAAAGTTAATTGCAATAGAAAAAGAAAACAAAACCCTCCTTTTTCCTCTTGCATACATTTCATTTGGTTTTTTCATGTAGCATTCTATGTTTATGGATTCCCCATGGATGATTAAAGCTATGTATAGGCTGCACTCTCACATTTCTGAGGTAGAATGTATTAAACCTTCCTCCCATACTTTTAAAAACTCAATGGTTGTATTACATATGGGGTTGTCTCTTGGCCGCGGATTTAATGTATTCTTTGTGCTCTATGTTTTATCTCTGTTAGTATTCTATCACCTGCATACATTTCATTAGCCACTTTGAGCAAAGAGACTCCAAGAAAACAATAATGTCAATCAATGCTCATTTCTCTACATAGCTTTCAGCTCTCCTATATAAATGCAATCTATTTGTTGATTCACATTATAATACTTTCTTGCACCATCAATTGTTCTTCATAAAATCTCAGTTTATTCTAATGATAACTTATCTTAGTAAAGCACTTTTCAGTTCTAATTCAACAACAACCAATTTATCTTTGGAACCCATATAAACTTCAACTAAGTTCAAATATGGTTCCAACTCAGATATTTATTTTTGAGACCGATTCAACTCTTTTTGTGGCATGTACACATTTGTTTCTACTATCTCACAACATCATGTGTTTGCTCATCTTTTTGACTGTGATCATGCATTTTGCATGACTGTGAAGTATTTCATGGTCTTTCACCTCTTTCATTTACTGCAAGCTATGCTTTGTATGTTGCCCATGCATTTTTTTTTTTAATTGATTTTATCATGAATGATGACCTGGTAATTTCATGAAAGCATGTCCATTTTCGTGTTTCATGTTCAATAATGGATTTGACATTTGAGAATTGAATAACTTTGTGTATGCAAGAAGCTTTCCTTAAGATTTTAACTTCTATATTCCTTCATTGATTTGAATACCTTCATTAATGGTTTAATGTCGTTTTGTCAAACCTCCTCCACTATTTGTACTTGCATAATGATGAAACACCGTATACTTGCATGAAGTATTCTTCATAACATGTGCTATCTCTGTAGATGTAGAATTTCTTTGATGACTGCTCCGCAATTTGGAAATTGTTGTACTTGATATTTATATGCAAAGTTGAAAGATTGAGCTCTTATAGACATCAAATGAACTTCTTCATTATTTTTTGTGTTGTTCCACTATGCGTGTACATTCGTCATGATGATTGTTTACAACAAAGATGATGTTAAACATGACAACAATAAATGATGTGAAACATGATGAAAATGAAGCATTTTATGTATGCTTGTTCACTAGATCACATTTATGACAATGTACTTTGTAGTATGTTGGGCTCAACCCTTGTGGGAGGCCAATTTTTTCCCATATACTAAAACGTTGAATCATGATGAACTAGTACCTACACACTAAACAAACCAATTAGAATAATAATTGAAGCTGAAAGCTTCCATTGAACTTTGTGCTCCTTGAACATCTACTTTTTTGATGACTTAATCATCTGATGGATGCTTGATAGGATGTAGATTTCATTTCTATTGGTAATGTAGGGATAAGGTAGAATGCAATTTTTCATTGCTCTAACACCACCTTTCAACAATCTTGCAGGTAAACCTTGGAGCTGGAGTTGTACCTAGAGGTGGAGTTGAACCAAGATCAACACAACTGTAACAACGATTGTCATTCTAGGAAATGACGAATCACATTCTCTCCTTGTTCTTATATTATCTTCAGTTGTGTGATATACATTTCTTTCTTGTATTTAGTATTTGATTAAGTAATCAAATCAAGCTACCCCCACGGCTTGTGTGGGACTTTGGTTTTTACAATATGAGTAAAACAACATTTCTTAAGCAAATTTATGAGTTTTCCTTTTACAAAAATTTGCATAATAAGAATGGAAATTTAAAAGTAATTAGATTTGTACGGCAATGAATACATAGTAGAAAACTTTGAAATTACTTGTGTACCTTTTAATGATGAATGCAATTCAGATCTACCTGTTTTGAGTTGTAGCTAAAAATAGGTAACAATGGCCAAATCTATTGCAGGTATAACATCTGACATCTCTATTGAAAAAGTTGTTTGGCATATTTATGCATTCAACTGACTTATGATCATACTTATTGCAATTGAAACATTGAACGAAGAATGATGGACCACTCAGATTCATTCTACTTCTACATTGAGCGGCCATATGACCAAATTTATTGCGAAAAAAATAGTAACCATTAAACTTTTGTGCATTAGGTTGTCTTACCGGATACCTTCCAGCTTTGTTCATCTGATTTCCTTTCCTGAATTTCCTTTGTCTAGATCCAGAGCTTTCTCCTTTCTCATAAAGACCTCGCTTGTCACTTCTAGTCCTCTAACTTTTAATCAGTTCATCAAGCTTGGCTGAGCTAATCTTTAACTTCTCCTTAAACTCATTTGCAGTAGCAAGTTCATCTCTGAGATTAACAATATGATTTTCAAGCTCTTCTTCATTATTTATGGATTGTTCCAATTCAAGCTCCAACCAATTGAATCCATCAGTAATTTGGCTGAATTCTTCAGATTTTTCTTTCAAGGACTGAGCAATATTCTCTTCATTCTTCTTTTTGTCTTCAATCTCCTTGGTCATCCTCATCACAATAGATTCCATCTCATGCTTCAGGAAACATTATCTCTGGTAAGCTTTTCACATTCTTCTGTCTTTTCCTTCAAGGCTTGACTCAGGTGTTCACCTTCCATGCTCTTACTTTCTTTCTGCTTAAGCTGATCACATAGTTCCTTTCTCTTTTCCCTTGACTCATTGATTTTATCTTTCAATGATTGAATGAATTTCTCAACATTCATGAGGCTTTCCTACAATTCTCAGACTTCAGATTTAGACTGATCAAGATCATCTAGTGCCACCAAAATTTGTTGTTGAAGATTGCTTGAATCCAATGAATCATTTTCTCGGATCTTCCTCAAGCTTTTAAACTTCTTCCAAGGAACTAGGCTCTGATACCAATTTTTGAAATCAAGGAAAACTGAGAGGGGAGAGGGGGGGGCGAATCAGTGTTCTACAAAATTTAACTTTATTAACCCGATCTTTAAAGAACTTATAGCATTGAACCAAAAGAAAGATGCAAGAACACAAAGAAATCAACCACAACACCATAACACAAGGATTTTTTACATGGAAACCCCGTTAAGGGAAAAACTACGATGGAGGTCAATCCACAATATGAGTATACTAAAATATAAGTGTTTACAAATGGGAATGGACATGCATTTAGGCACACTGCCTAGAGCTCGCTGCTTAGATACAAAAGAAGACTCACTGTCTTACAAAAGCCTTTGGATTACATCCAAAAGATTTGAACTGAGAGAATAACTTCTACTAATGCCTAATTTCAGTTTCGGTTAAGCACATCAATCACATTCTTGACCTTCTGTTTGATTCTGCTCTTTTGCTTTGTTTTCTTTAATTCGGATCACAAATCCTTTTTTGTACAAGTGAAACTATACATAATCGCTCTACAATCCTTCTAAATTTTGCATCACACATCAACACAGTTCGTACATACATCCAAATGATATAAATGATCGCTTATATATATCTACAACTAAAGATTTAATCAACCACATGTCAACTTCAATAAAACATAAAATATTTACAAATTGTCGGCTTAATCCACAAATAATTTTCAATGCGCACCAACCAAAGTCGGCCACAACATAGTGAGGACCCAAAGCAACATGCTTGAACACAAAACATTTCAAACAATTACTCCTCGAAGATCCACAACATACTATATTCACTTAGTCAACCTTCTTGCACTGTTAACAAAAAATCAATCAACCGAATCTTCTAACTTGCACACCAACTGATATGAGGTTCTAAGATTCAAAGATAACGTAGTTCATACATTGATATATCTTCCTTGAAATCCACAACACAAAATGATAATAGAAAATTTTCATATGAATCAATGAACACAATTATTTTGGATGCTTTGTTCTAACTTGATAGTTAATCACTTGGCTTCAATCTGACTTCCAGTACGAACAAATACTGACATGTGGATCAAATCACTGACTAGGATTTCCATCAATGGCAGCACCGGATGACTTGTGTAGTGTCTCTTGGCAACATTGATGATAGTAAAATTGAAACCCTAATTTATTTTCCCATACATTGTGAAACCATTCATCCATGTATTTTCTTGCCAAAACCCTAGCTGTATAAACGACAATAAATAAAATTATAGATTTTCAAAGCATAACATCTTCAACAAAAATTGCATCATCAAGCACCTCATTTGGAATCAAGACCATTTTATTGGGGGGATTGAGGGGGTGCTTACTTTATTCCTCCCATCCATTGGGATTGACATCCTCGACAACTTCAACAACAAATTTATCACCTTGCAACAAGTGGTTCCTTTCACCAGTGACAATATCTCTGAAGGATTTAGGAGGCATAATGCATTCTTCAGCTTTACTAGACCCATTTAAAGAAATATCTGGGGGATCCATATCCCCCTCCATAATTAAAATGCCACACCTAAGTTACCACACATGTGGCAAACAATGCACAATAAATAGAAAGAGAAACCAGTCACACCCACAGTAAGCAAAGCAAGTGAGAATTAAAGGAAAATGGAGGGTAGGGAGGGTCATACCCCAAAATAACGATGAGAAAGTGTGGAGGAGGGACAAGCCTCCTCCATTGCAGACCAAATAAATCCTACCAACACTGAATAGACCTTTCATAGGCATGACCAGAGCCTTTCTCTTCAAAAATTATTAATATTAAATCCACCTAGAAAGGTTTTGTCCTTGGCCATCAAATTAATGATGTTGTCATGTTGGTTCATGAAACTCTTCATTCCATGTGCAAGAGAAAAAAACATATGGCCCTCATGCTTGATATCTCCAAAGCCTATGATAAAGTGTCCTAGAATTTTTTGTTTAAAGTCTTGAGAAGATTCGGGTTCTTTAGAAAAATCTTAAAGCTTATTCACTTATCTATATTGAAGGAGACTTGAGTTTTGATTTATTATGTTTGATGGAAATATAGGGACCCACCATGTTGTTTGTATTAGTTGCTTGATCCTTTTCATGTGGAATCGATGGTATGACCTCGAGTTGTGATGATGCTTTCTTGATTTTTATCTTGAACCCCTTCTTGTGTGGTTGGCATTGACTTTCTAGAATCCACTTGATTGTAAATTGTCTTGAATGTATTGGATTCTTCTTGTCTAGATTTCCTTTTGTTTGCATTCTAAATGTACCTCTTTTGGATTCTTAACTTATGATTGTTCACAGCAGTTGGTTACCCATGCATTTCAGTGAGATGGAGCATTAACCATATGGAAACTCTTGGATTCATGTTTCTAGAGGTGACCTATTTTCACTTGAATAGTGTTCTTTAGACTATTGGTACCTATAATTTTTACTTGCATCCTTCCAGTTGAGTAGTGTTGTTGGGGTCACTCATTTAGATTCATGTGTCATTTATATCTTAAATTTCCAAATGTTTTCTATTTTTTTCCATCTAATTCAAGTAGTGTTGTTTGGGGTTTTCATGTAGATTTTTGTCTTCTTGATCCTAATCATCAATTTCTTCAGAGGAGGTTCTTCATTTCAACACTATAGCATCCATCATTCAATAATTATCTATATATTCTTCATGCTTCAACAATGCTCTTTATTTTCCTATTTTATTGGGACATTGTTTTAGAGGATTCTTAGTCCTTCATTCACCCTTCTCTTTTCAGAGAGGAATATTTCCCATGAGGTTTTCTCCTTTTCTCCAATTTTTTGTTTGGACCGATCTCGTATTATTTTCTTTTAATGCATTCAATTTTTAGGGTTTTTAGCTACTCCCTAAGTTTTCAATTAAGAGGGGATGTTAGATAATCATGCATTAGCAAATAGTTTATGGATATTTAAATAATTATTAAATTAATTTCATTTCATGCACTTAAGCTAAAATTGGGAGTTATTTTTCTTGTTAACTAGAGTGAGCTATTATTATATGATTTTGTCTCATCACATAGAATGATGACAGTTTTCATGGTCTAATCCTTTTTATCATTTAGGGTGTTCTCTTATACACACTCTCCTTCATTGCAACTCTAAGAAATATTTTTATTTTATATTTCTATCTTGTTGATGATATAGCAAATCTTAGTTTGCAACTCTCTTGCATGGAAGGTGTTTTTTCTCATTGTTTGATATTTCATCTCATGTTATTTACAATTATAAAAAGCCTTAGGATGGATAACATAATCAAATATTAGTATTATTCTCATCATCACATGAAATTAACCAATTAATTTACCCCAATCTTCTTTTGATCATATCATCTAACAATGATATTTTCATTAGAAGAACAATTCTATTCATACAAAATATAGACCTTACACTCCCCTCCCCTTAAATTTGACTTGCTCCTCGAATTCATTAGGGTTTAGAGATAATTTCATATATAGTCTCATATAACACATAATTTAAAACAAAATGATTTATTTATGATAGGTTGTAAGTATGGTCTAACAAAATTTTCCTCTACCAAATAAAATACCTTAAGAGATGAGAACACACTCTATAATCAAATATTTTTTCCATCAAACACAACCCAATAGTATCAATTTTACCCACATTTCTCTCATATCGATACTATGATTAAAATAATGCTACACATATACATGGAAGGCCCACATTAATCATCATTCAACATTTTTATGTTTTTTTTTAAATAATAGCCATGATCTCAAATCAGACCAAATCTTGAGAAAAAATCACTTCTTTTAATTTATACCAATTTTTATCACTTGTTCACATGTATTCCACATACAAATACATATATCATAACTAGTTCCAACCAACCATAGCACAAGGATGACAAAATTATATTTATGAGGATCTATGGTACTAAATATCGCTAAATAACCATATATGCTATATCATTGTAGATTATGAAATATACAATACAATATATCTATTGTATCACTATTCCATCACTAAGTATCCATAGAACCATGGTAACATTAGGAAAGATTTTATGAAGGCCTCTTTTCTTAGGACCCCTCCATAAATTTCCTACTACCTTCACCTTGTTTGTGTAAGAGGGTTAGCCTCGAAGAAGGTGCACAAAGAGTCACTAATAAGAAGTAGGGGAAATAAATTATGACCATCCCAATACCAATCCCATTTGCAACCCCACCCTTACAATAAAAAATCCCCAACGTATGTAAACCCCCATATGACCTACTAGGGAACCCTTGTAGGTATGGTAATTTATAAATCTCACATTGCACCACACAAATAATAGTTATAAAAACATTAAGAAAGACTAAAACTAAAAAATGTAAAAACAAGATTTTAAAATCAGAATAAAAGTTATAAAAGAAAGGTAAGAATAATTAAAGTAACAACAACACAACATCTCAACTTCAGCCAAAACAAATTTGAATCAAATCAGTCCTTGGAGAAAAAGGACTATTGCAAAAAAAAATACAAGCTAAGTAGATCAAAAGTACAACACTACTAGCATCAATTTTCAAGGAAAAAGAATCATAAATCAATAAATAAATTAACAATATTATACATTTTCATAAAATTTGTACATTACATCCACTATGTGACTTTTCTAATCCACTCAAATGGTTGGGGGGAATGGTGGTCTCAAACCACATAGATATATAATAACTTGAAAGATCATGGTGGTTCTAAACCACATAAGAAATATAATATCATGGTTGCCTCAAACCACATAGAAAAGAAGCATAATGACCATGTCTTGAAGAACAAGAATAGTTCCACACAACCAAAGTAAAGCTAACAAACATATCCATGAATCATATACTTGAAATTTCCTACATAAAAAATATCTATTGTTTTCTTCTAATTGAATCTAATTTCACATATAAGAAAGACTATTCACCGTCAAAAAATTATCATTGTCAATATTAATTCTATCACCTACATAGTACTATCAAGGGGGTGAAGCCACATAAGTGGTTTACACTTTTGAAGAGGAAGGAAATTTGAGAAAAAATGACCCCATGGCAAAAAAATTGGTTTTAGGGGTTCGCATGAACCTACATGTTCGACCGAACCATAAAGGGGTTCGACCGAACTAGGGTTCGAGCGAACCCATTAACTATTGGGCCCACATTTCCGCCCAAAAAATAAAGGAAATGTGCATATTAGGGGGGGTTCATGAACCAGGGTTGAATGAACCCTGGTTCGCTAGAACCCCTGGGGGTTCGCTAGAACCCCCTGGTTCTAGAACCCCCTTTTTCCCTAATTTTTTAATTTGTACACACAAAAAACCTAAAATTTTACGCTTTCAAGCTCCGGTTGGGGATGAAAATGGGGGAATATTTAGAAACCAAACTTGGAATCGAGTAGCCTTCAGAATGAGCTATCCAATGAATATAATTTTAGTATGTTTTGGTTTTATTATCTATCTATTTTTAAGTTTTATTAAATATAGGTTTTTCATCGAAAACAAAATCTCTGTTCTGCACAAGTGGAAAAATAGAATATTATAAAAAAAAATTTAAAAATATGAGTGCACTAGATATTGAAGTCCTTGATCCAACAAAAAAGAGAAAATTTTGATACATACAAAGTTATATTATCCACTAGGTCTGAATTGTCATTTGATTGACTTTGAAACTTGATTAAAGAAAAAATATTCAATAAAAACTATCTAACCAAGTGGAAGCACTAGATATCGGAGTTAGAAATCTAAATTTGAAAGAATTGGAATTTTATCCTTCATGAAAAAAAAGTTATGCGTTATACGGTGTGCGTCACTTTTTAAAAATGCTGTTTTTTGAAAAAAACCAATTTTTGTGGGAGATGGAAAAAGAAGTGCAATCTGATTCCAAAAAAATTGAAAAAAATGTTTTTAGAATCTACAGACAAAATGTGACAATACTCTAGTTTACATCATCTCCAAATTCCTTATGGTTTAATCGCTATAGGTGCCCGAATGTGGAGATTGTGTTTAAAAAAAAAATATTAGTGTCCAGTTAGGCCAAAAAGTGTAAACCACTATTGTGGGATCACCCAAGGTATATGTATCACTGTGGTGTTGCACTATCTCGAAGCTTGAATCTTATTCCTTTATATTCCTTGTAATTTTTTGTGATAAATTTGAAACAATTTTTATTTTATTAACTCTTTTTTCAACATTGTTTATGGTTCATATATGTTGAACTTTACCCTTATGAGCTAGTAGAACACTCTGATATCACATACCCATGAAGATGTAATTGTATCCAATACTCATACCACTAAATATCCAATACTTATAGATAAGGTAGAAAGAATCCAATGATATGACAGGGTATGTGCAGGATCATCATGGAAAAAATAGGCCCTTAAGTGGGAAAAAAAATCAAAAAAATCAGAGTTAGGAAACTTGACGTAAAAATTTAAATAAGTTATCTATATTATTTCAAAAATATGTAAGAATAGAATCTATAGGAAATTAAATGTAGCTTCTAAAATACTAGGTTTATTTTATTTTTTAAAAAATCTATTTGGTGAAAATTTGAAATTTCAATGTAGTAGTACTTAAATTTTAGGAAAAAATAAGAAGTAGGTGTCCCTAACCACTCTAACCACAATAAAATGATAATATTTTTTATAATATTTTAGATATAAGTAGAGGACTCATGTCTAGATGTGATGCATATTTTTTGTAATTTTTTTCCAATTAAATAATTAATTATGATTTTTTATTACAAATTTTAAAAAATATAAAAACTATGTCTAACCACCTTAACTTGGTCAAAACTTCATGAAATTTAATTTTTATTTTTTAATCCTATAGTATACAAAGCATAGAATGTGACACATGTTTTGGATTCAAAAAATGTCATACCATTTGAAAGCTATAAATGTTTTCAATCAGCTTATTGATTAGGACTTTAGTCATAATTCAAATAGAAAATGAATAATAATTATTTATTAAATTCAAAGTAAAGCATAATTTATATTGGCGGAAAGCTAAGAATCTCCTTTAAAAACCCTTTTTGTTTTATCAATTTTGGGTTAAAAAAAAGTCTTCAGCCACATACCCTACACATACCCATAATATCGCCACTTTTTGGCCCATCATGATCCTGCACATACTCGACACAAAAGAGCCCATCCTCAACCCATGGGATACAAAACTCAAGGGAATTTTTTTCAAACTATGGCCCAATAAGTGTGGTCCTACTATGCAGGGTAGTAGATCTAGGTCAACATTGATAGAAAATTATAATCTTATAACATGTCTTATGTTTAGATCAAGTAAAATTACAACATTACAATTAATGGGTCTTTCCCTCAACCCCTAGTGACGCTAGTGGACCCTTATCGAATTGGATCAATTGACATTAGGGAAAACACCAACATAAATAAAACATGATCAACAAATTTTATCAAAAAACAATCTATATTGTTACATTTAAATTCACATCACATATAATTATCACAAGGGTACACAGATAGATCATACTAGTTTTCCACCACACCCTCATCCTAGGTTGGATACCCTATATCACATACTTGAGTCACAAATGTAACATTCACTAGTTTTTCACAAGATACAACACAATAAATTCTATGAACTTCCTTAGGTCTACTCAATCTCTAGTATCAATACTTATTAGGCCAAAAAAAATCATAGTTAGTGATCAACCTTTTTCTACTAAAATTAATTCACATGATATAGTATAATTCCATTACTACTTTGTTTTCCTAGGTTGCACATTTTAATCATCAATAATATTACTATCAAGAAAACATAAAAAGGGAATTATTGTTTTCAACATCCAATCCTAATTTTGTTTCTTTTACAACATTTTTTGTTTTTAATTTTTTAAATTTCATCTTCATGCATCCATAAGTTTACTATGTCCCACTACAAGGATTATTTATATCACAAGGTTTTACAATTCATCTTGCAACTACAAGTTCAAATATTTAAAAAATCAATTCTACTTTATATCCAAACCTTTATTTTAAAGTGTCATCAAAACATACTACAATCAAACATACATATGAGACAAAGCATCTCAGGAAAGGTCTAACCCATAATTAAAACTGTACACTTTTTTTTATAATCAATAATCTTAACTAAGTAAATTAATATGAAAATAATTAAAAGAAAGCATTAAAAAATACTTAGAGAAGCACATCAAATTTAGCATACTCCATATTACACATATTAATGATTTACAAATTTACTTAATGTAGATTTTTAAATTTATTCAGTTGTACTCTAATCTCATCTTGATTTTCTTATTTACTCTTACTATAATTATTTCATTTTCCTAATTACTAGAACACCTTTGGTACTTTTTAACTCAACTACTTACTATAGACTAATATTACCCCTTTTATGAAACCCTTCAGTTTAATTACCATCTATAATTTACTTGAGGTTTAGTTGTTAAAAGAAATGCACCAACTTAATATTACCCCGGGGGAATATTACTTAACTACAAGATCACTTAAGGATTAATCAAATTAGGCATTCATGAGACCTAGTTCTCACATTTATAATGATGACCTTGATTATTGTATGATCAAGGTTAAGTTTTATCATCCATCAACATTATGAAACCGAGATAAGTTCACACTTGAGAGATGACGATAATTAAAATTCTCTTAACAAACTTATAGTTTGAGTATTTAACCTAAGGGAATAGAATTTTCCATTAAGTTGAGCTAATATTTCTTAAGCTCCAAACCAAGTATATGAAAATATATTTCCTCCATTATTAATTTATCAATTTTTCAAGATGGCTTGAATAGTATTTTTTATATTGAAGGAAATGTCTATACATAAAGATGGTTAATCATGGAAAACAAATGTTTAGAGTTTAAATAACATAAATAAACAATGCTTATACCTCACACAAAGTTATGAATAGAAATATCTCTATAATGGATTTTATCATCCTATATTTAAGTGTGATCCTCTCACACTTTACCATGAATTCTGAAAGAATGCAGAAGGCATGACTACATCATGCAAGGTTTGAGATAAGTGATTCTAGAGAGATCCTTTTTGTTAGCCAAAAATATTTGTTCATAACATGGATAATAAAGATAAAAATTTAGACTAACTCATCTAATCTTGACAAAAATTTACAATATTCATGATTAAAGGAGAGTAGTAAGGTGGACTACCCTATAATATTTCTCTTTGATTGAAGTGAGTTCTAATTATAACCTCAAAATCAAACATGCTTTATATTCTTACTTGAATTTGAGTCTTGTATAGCAATAAAAATATCAAGAATATAACATTAAAACTTAATACATGAATTAAGATCTTATATGTTATAAGAACTTTTATTTTTATTACACTTAAATCCCTCACAATATATTTGATCCTAATAATATTACATCTTCACTAAACTTAATGCCTTGAGGGAAGCCTTTGTACTCGTGATGGCTAAGTCCCTTGGTAGAAGTATTTTGTGTACTAGAGGACTTAGTCTAACTATTTGGTGATAAAAACCCATTAAAAAATTTCAAAACTTTACCATGGTATTTTAAAAAACTACTTTGCTGCTATCTTTTAGTGTAAAATTGATGGCAAGGGACGTTTGACTACGTGGGAAGTGATGAATAGTTGCACACCAACCATGCCGAGTTCCAAACATTATTTGGACCATTCAAAACCAATCGACTTCACTAAAAGACCAAAAACCTATTGACATATATTTCAATTGAAAAAAGTCCCCAGTATCCAAACACTACTAGCGTGCACCTTAGTTGGCTGCTGTGCACCCTCCATTTGATGCCTGTTTAGTTGTGCGCTCTTCAAGATCAATTCATCATTACTTTTCAGCATAAAATTTATGGGTAGCCTTTTTTGTAGTGGACAATATTTGCACTCATACCCAGCCTATGGCAAGCTTTCCGTACCTGGGCATCTTGTACCTTACGAGAGTGTGAACTTTAATTTCAAGAATCTCTCACCCTTCACACTTAGCATCAGATTCCTTGTATTTCACCCTTCAAGCTCAGCATCAGATGCCTTTTGTTTCACCCTTCACACTCAGCACTAGATTCTTTTTTCTCCACCGCATATTTAATCCTTAAGCGAGGTTAAGAAAAAAAGAACAACATCTACAATGTATGAGAAACGTGAAAACATTAAAAATAGAACAACGCATACAAAGCATGCAATTAACTAAAAACTTGATTTATTTTTTGTAATATGAGTATACTACGCTATAAATGAAACACTACATTTGTCATAAAAGCCATGGCGTTGTTTGATAATGTAAAACCTTATATGGCAATGACAAGCTTGCAGTTTGGGTATGCAGGAAATTCAATACTTACCAAGATTTCTTTGAATGAGGGAATGAATCATTTTGTTTTGGCTGTGTATAGGACCATCGTTGCCGCAATAATTTTTGCTCCTTTCGCTTTTTGTCTTGAAAGGTATATATTTGTTTACATAAACCAACGGTTCTACAGTTCAAAAAAATTGCTTCCTTCTTAGCTATATTTGATTAATTTAGAGCTTGTCCCAATGAATTGAATTCCAGGAATTTGAGACCCAAAATCACATTTCTCATATTTTGGCAGATATTTGCTCTTGGTCTGTTAGGGTAAATATGCAGGGTTTCTTTCATTTTCTTACCCTTAGCTGTTTTATCATAATTAACAAGCCTTCTAATGGAAGAGTATTTGATATTGGCAGACAACTCAGTAATAATTTCTATTACCTGGGTTTGAAATTTACTTCTCCCACATTCGCAGCTGCATTAACTAACATGCTTCCTTCCACTACTTTTGTGATTGCTCTCATCTTCAGGTAATCACTTAATACTAATGCATTCTTCTATATATTACTTATTTCAAATCATAGAATTAAAAATCTGTTGCATCATATAGAATGGAGAAGATAAGAATTCGAGAGATACGCACTCAAGCAAAGATAGTGGGAACAATCGTGTGTGTGGGTGGAGTAATGCTGATGACCTTCTACAAAGGACCTGTTGTTCCCATGCCTTGGCCTTCACATGACCACTCGAAGAATCATGATAGTTATAAGGATATGGTCAAAGGTTGCCTGTGTTTAATTACATCGACCTTTTCTTGGGCCTCCTTGTTTGTTTTCCAGGTAACTAACTTTTAATCTATCATTTTAAATCTATACTACAAATATATTATATCTATTCTGATGCCTTCCTGTTCTAATTTAATTCAATCTATTTGATTGGTGAATTCAGGCTTGGGTTCTCAAGAAGTATCCTGCACCACTTTCCCTTACTAGCCTTGTATGCTTCATGGGTTTGTTACAGGGAATTGTAATTACCTTGGCTGTTGAACGACATCCATCTGCTTGT
The DNA here is from genome assembly GCA_007258455.2 of Sequoia sempervirens. Classification (NCBI taxonomy): domain Eukaryota; kingdom Viridiplantae; phylum Streptophyta; class Pinopsida; order Cupressales; family Cupressaceae; genus Sequoia; species Sequoia sempervirens. The sequence goes on along the minus strand of VDFB02000013.1, from coordinate 199,271,360 downwards.
GTAAGGAAACAAAGGTGCGCGGAATCGCTTCCTACGCTAATCTTGAGAGGACAATTATGCAAATTCAACTATCTATTACAGAGATTTCAATGGACAAATAAACATGCATAAATGAAATATCACAATAAACACATAACACAGTAATTACCGTGGGGAAACCCTTCTGGGAGAAAAACCCCACCCTCCAAAACCCGCACAATGTATTATCAAATCAAGAAGATTACAATACACTTGCAATGCAAGTTCTTATAGGAGCGCATCACCACAACTCGACCCAGTCTTCTAGCACCCAGTCTTGCAAACTGAACTCGATGATTCAAACACCTCCCCAAGCCCTCCTTTTATAGTGATTTACAACCTAGAAACCATTTGTGGTTTTATAAAACCATGAGCCAAAACCATGGGCAAAACAACCATGCCACATGTTACCCACTTGTCATTTGTAACTCCAAGATGGAAAAACAACCAAGTTAAAATAGCATTTTCGTCCATAATTTTGTCCTCTAGTTTAGACCCCCATAAAAGTTATACAATGAGTTGTTTATACTCTAAAAATAGCCCTCCTATATTCTATTAGGGACAAGGCACATTTTTTAACAACTCATACACCTTTTTCCAACACATAAACATGTGGAGAATTACCACAAATAAATTATAGAATTTTCTGGAAAAAGCTTGCAAGGTTGAGACACAATTCTCAACAGCTTGGACAGTTGAATTCAACATAAAACTTCTTACAACTGTGTATTCTGTAAGTTGAATAGCTCCCTAAGTAACTGCTTCATCATTAGACCCGGCAATCTATTTTGTATAGAGTTGTTCCTAAACACACAAATTAATTAGAGGAATGTGATGTTTTTAATGAATTCAGGGAGTGATAATTACAGGGTTTGCATATTATGTTCAAGGATTGTGCATGAAGATAAAGGGGCCTGTATTTGTTACTGCGTTCTTTCCATTATCTACGATAATTACAATAATCATGGACTCCATTATTCTACATCAGAGAATCTATGTGGGCAGGTTTGTTATTTTCTGCTATTCTAGTTTGAATAAAAATATAGAAACATATCATACAAGTTAGTTTATTTTGAATGTAATTTTATACATTGCAGTGTGGTGGGAGGAGTGGTGATAGTAATAGGATTGTATGGTGTTTTGTGGGGAAAAGTGAACAACAGAATCTGAAAATATGTAAATCTGCAGAGAAGCAAATATGGATGGTTGATGTAGACAAAACTGTCAGATTAGAGCAGGTCCTCATGTGGCTATTTAGTATATTTTGGTTAGAAGTCGCTGTTCAACTTATTTAGGAATTATTTGTGAAGCTGTGGTTTCAAAATATTTAATTTTTCTGTTTATTTTTAAATTTGTATTTTATAATATTACTAATAATTTGTAAAATTAAAAATTGAAAATAAATATTAAAAAAGAGGGAAAGAAATTTGTGGAGCCATATAGATTTTTGGCAATATGAAGTTGTAACTTATTTTCAACCCCATTTTTTCACAACTTATTTTCAATTCTTAAAAACTCACTGCTCCATTAATATACAGAAAGATTCTAAATTATTCTTTTTTCCATACTAACTAAACTGAAAAAAAAGTGATCATGCATATCATAATTCATTAACTACTTTTAGTACAGTTTTTTAGAGGTGCGATCTATTTTTTAAGGGTTTGTTACAAAAAAAAAAAAAGTTTGTAATATGCATAGATAAAAGTGAATATTTTTTTAACTAAAATGAAATGAATTTTTTTTTGGGACTTCAGAAAATTTAGTGCAACCCTATCAACTATATAAACTTTTTACAATAAGAAAATACATCTTTTTGTAATTTTTTAAGTGTAGGTCCTTATGCTCCTTACTTTATTTTGACTGGCAACCACTTCTCATCTTATTTAGCAATTATTTGTGGAGTTGTGGTCCCAAGAATGAATTTGAAAGAAAATATTAAAAAGAGAAATAAATTTGTGGACATTTAAGTAGCTGAGGACATGGGGTAAAGGAAATGGAGATTCTTTGTGATTATAATTTAAATAGTAATTCTCAATAGTATGTTACTATTTGATAAGTAGCTAAGGACATGGGGTAAAGGAAATGGAGATTCTTTGTGATTATAATTTAAATAGTAATTCTCAATAGTATGTTACTATTTTTATATGTGAGAATGGTAAATTATAAATGTAAGCATGAAATTGATAAACATGAAACAAAGAGAAATTAAAATACAAAATAGAAATCAAGTCTTAAATGTCAATTTAGATGTAAAAATAAGAACAAATTTATTATGTCAACTTATTATTAGATTAAATTATCCTCTTTAATTTTTATATATAATATTTTTTTATATGTAAAAATGGTAAATTATAAATATAAAAAAATAATTGATAAACATGAAATAAAGAGAAGTTGAAATATAAAACAAAAATCAAATCTTAAATGTCACTTTTGTTGCAAACCTGTTTTCAAGTTTATTGTGTTGACTTGCTCCTTAAAATGGCAATACAATTTAGTACCATAATATTGCATTTGATTGATAATAGATTTCCATTTCATAATATTGTATTTAATTGATAATAGATTTTCATATAATACATTTGCATGGATTTAATTATGTAAAAATGACGAGAAGATGATATTTTTAGATTCTTCAAGAAAAAATGACATGAATGGATGAGGATAAGATCGAGGCCCTAAGTTAACTAAATTGACTTCGAGAAATTGGAAATTTTCTATTTCAAACTTCTAAGTGAGTAATAATAAAATATTAATTTATTAAATAGATAAATGAGAATATTTTTTTCATTTGACGATGGAGTTAACTTGTGAGGTGAAAATTAAAAGTTTATTTATTAATAAAAAATGGATAATTAACTCTTATTTAATTAAATAATATATTATTATTTCACTAATTATTATTTAACTAGCATACATATATTAAATATTAATATATAAAAAATACATCAAGAGTTATCTTTTATGGAGGTACCTATTTTCATCAATTTATTCAAAACAACGGTAAAGTTCCCATATGCTATCACTGTTTCAATCAATCAAATAATATATGAGAAAAATAATTCAGGAAGAAAGACTCAATAGTGAAATAAAGCCAGAAAAGACTCAATAATACATTAGTTGTCTTATGAGTTTCCTGTGAAATTTGAATTGACTGATTTTAATTATAATTTGATTTCAATACATATGTCCAATTTCTTCTTTAAACAAACATGATGCAATTGTCAATTACATTAAGATCAAATATTAAATTTATGTATTTTCTTCACAAAGATACAAGATAAAATAACCAAAGCTTAGTTTTGATTCTAGAGCATATTAAGAAAATGTAACCTTACCAAGTTCCAAAACAAATGAGCCCTAGCAAGTCCAACAGACTCAACTTGGGAGGCTTTCCATCCCACTCCATTATAAAAAAACTACAAATAGAAAACAATAAACCTTACGACAATCTTTGTTTTGTTTTACTCAACAACAAATTATAACAATGTAATTGGTTTTATCAGGACTAAAGCCAAATTTGTGATAGCTAAATTCAAGTGAATCCAGAAAATGTAAAGCCAAACCTATGAGAAATCCAACTCCATTAGAATAAAATCAAACCTCCAACCATGAAGTTTTGAAACCATTATGATTCAACAACCTCTTTTAATCGAGGTCTTCATGAATTCAAAGATAAGAACATCTAAAGAAAGTTGTGAATAAAACATATTTAAAAATGGTTTAAAAACAAAGCAAAAAAACTAAAAACTATTGAAAAATAAATTAAAATAAAATAAATACACTATTAAAAAAAAAAACAATTACAAATAAATACATTGAAATTTCTTATAATTATAAAAATATATTTGTTTACTACTATAAAATTTTCACTCTAAAAACTTAAAAATTTATTACATGACACTAAATCAAAACAAAGCACAAAAACTAAAAACTATTGATTTAGTGACATGTAATAAATTTTTAAGTTTTTAGAGTGAACATTTTATAGTAGTAACACAAATATATTTTTATAATTATAAGAAATTTCAATGTATTTATTTGTAATTTTTTTAAACTATTGAAAAATAAATAAATAAAAGTTACAAATAAATACAATGAAATTTGTTATAATTATAAAAAATATATTTTGTTACTACTATAAATAAATGTTCACCCTAAAAACTTAAAAATTTATTAAATGACACTAAGTATTTAGTTTTGATTTATTTATTTTAATTAAATTGATTTTAAAATCTAAAAAAGTAACTCAATTATTTTTATTTTCATTTAATTTATCTTTTTAACATTCAAAATAAAAATAATCTATAAATATATATTATAAAATAAAATAATCTTTATAATTATCATACAAATGATGAAATATTATTGCAAGAGAAAATAAGTGCCTCAAGAAGGATAAATCTCACATATTTTATATAAATAATAATGTTATATAAATACTAATGTATTATAATAATTACTATAATTAAATTAATTATATTATTAATATTAAATTTTAGTATTAATAATAAAAAAATGAAATCATTATATAATTGATTATGATATAAAAAATAAGTATTTTAGAGTGAATAAGATATCAAATCGATTTAAAACCATTTTTAAATCTACTTGGAAAAACATCTACATACAATGAATGTATTTATGCTAGCTACATGTCATTTGAACATCAAATTCAAACTAAAGAGTTTTTCCTAATGAAAAATAGAAAATTATAATAATAAGTTAATAAATATTAATTGATGATAAATGATTAATTAATGGTAAGTATGATAAATATGATGAATATTTAATAAATGGCATGGCATAATGATGATAAATTAATATTCATTGTAACATCTCAAGCCACACATCTAGGACATTAATAGACAAAATATGAACCAACATTTTATTTGCAATATAAAATGGTATTAAGAAAATTTCTCAATACTAAAATGTGCACAAGGTGTTATGAAAACATGTAATGATACACTTGGCATACACACCAATGCACAAAGCATGTTGACACATCATCCCTCAAATATAATAAAACACAGAGGAATTCTAAAGAGTAGAGAAAAATATACTGATTCAATCAATTGCTAGAAAGGAAGAATGTGTACAAATAGACAAGGAGTAATTAATACAGACAAACAAGGGTACACGACACAAAAATAGCTTTCTCTATTGTTATGGGTCATGCACATTATAAAGCCCCCATGGACCATAGGCTAGCAAGTTATGTTATGCTAGATGACTATTAGTGTGATAAGTAAATAACACAATACACTAAGTTGTGTTATTTTAGGTACCCTATAAAATACATGGATTCATAGGATAACAAGCTATGTTATGTGAGGTGATTATGTATTGTTAACACCTCAAGGTGCATACACATGTTTCATTTCTTCGGAGATGAATTGCAAATCATGCCTCACAGAGCACATAAATTTTAACATATCACAGGAAAAATAAATGTTTAATGTCTTGGTGGATGAATTGATAACCACATCTTAGGGAGCCCATAAATGTTTAACATCTTTGGGGATAAATAAATTTTAATGTCTTGGTGGAAAAATAAATGTTTAACATCTCAAGGGATGAAATGATAACCATGCCTCACAAAGCACATAAATTTTTAATGTATTAGGGGATGAACTCATAACCACACGTTAAGGAGTGTATAAATGTTTAACATCTCAAAGGAAAAATTGATAGCCACACCTCAAGGGGCATTATGAAAACACCATTGCTGAGGGGGAATACCAATCAATCAAAACTCAAGAAGCATGAATGGAAAAGGGTGCATGTATGGATGTACAAAAGGATATATGGATATTTCCTTAAAAAATTAGCATAATTTCTATGCTTATATTTTAAGGAAAAGAAGGGGGAATAAAGATAAGAGGGGATCCTTAAGAAGGATATATATCTCCCAAAATCAGTTATTACTACCCTGAAAGTGTATAGATGAAGACAACCATGCTATAAAATACTATGTTGCCACCATATATGAAGTATGGTTGCACATAACATTATACCACCATGAATGGAAATGAGAAAACTCATAGAGCCACAAATTCAACATAGTGAGGAGCAACACAATACACTAGATTTTTATCATTTAGAAGGGGCAAGACAAAGGTACAACCCATTGTCACTTGTCATGTGATGAACCAACAAGTACATTAGAAAATGAAAGAAAGATGACACTAGAGTAAATAAATTGTTGTATTTTATTATTCAAGGCATTACATTCATTGGTGACATTTCAAAGAACTAGATGTTATGCAAATAAAGAAGAATTTATTGATTGTGTTTATGAAATTTCGTACAAGTTGGTGGGGGAAGAATAATCAAGTTGGATTTGAGAATCCTCAAAAAAATATTATCTTTCCTAGATAGAGGGTGAGGAGTAGGAAGAAATCCATTTTCTTGTAAAGAAAAGTTTGACTGCTTAGATGAGGAAAGCCTAAATATTTTAGATAAGGAAGGAGAGAATGTAGATAAAAGAAAAGGTTGGATAACCTAAACCTTATAAGGAAAAATGTGGTATGGGTTTCACAAGAACATTAACTCCTTGTTCTATACATCATAAAATATTTCCATTGTATCCAAATTTAGAAGTAATTTTGAATCCAAACCCATAATTTATCCCCCAATTATACAAAAGAGAGGTCACATTACTATTTTTTTTAAATGAAAAGTATGATCACATTTTGAAGAAGTGGTAGTATTGTTATGAGAAGAATTGATTATTTTATAAGAATGTAGATCCTTATTGAGTGTTGAGATGTTAGGATAAGGGGGTCAATATTAGATTTAACTAGTATGTGAGGGATGAAAGTTAAAGAGTCCTCAGTGTTAGAGGAAGAAGGCATGTTATTGTTGAGTGATAATGTTATAGATTCTATAGGTTCTTTGTGGGAATTTGGAATGTAAATTGTGTTGAGCACATTTTGATTAATATATAATCTTGGGGGATTGGATGCACATTTGGACTCCTCATCTATGCTTACCATATTGTTGGGAGGAAGAAAATTTGAATGAAGAGAGGGTAGGGTGATATTATGAAAATTATATATGAATGTGCCCTCTTGCACCAAAATATCACTATTAGTAAGAAAACACTTGGGAGAGATAAAAGAATAAGACACATCATCATTTGAAGAAAGATTACCAAAGGGTAACTACAAAAAGATGGGGGGCCAAAAAGGGGTCTTAAGTGGCCACTTTTTTTTGAAATTGGGAAATATTTACCTTGCATGAGAAATTGAGGATATTTACACTCAATTTTAAGATGAAAAAAAAAACAATGTTTTTAGTGCTCTAAATCTACTTTTTAAACTACCATTTTAAAAAAAAAATTGTAGACATTAAGGCTATCAAGAAGGGGAGCCACAAAAATTGGTGTTGTTTTTGTCAAAAGACATAACATACTGTCTTTTGTTGCTCCTTCAAAAGGTTAACTTTTTTTTGGTATTTTTAAAATCCCTTCAATGAGAAATTAGCTAATAGTATTTAGTTTATGCCTGATTTTCTAATAATTTTTAAATGAATATTTGATTTTTTACTAATTTTCAAATTGGATACATCTTGAAAAATAGAATTTTGACCATGCTACCCCTATAATTTTTTAAAATCAATTCAAAATATATTTTTTTGAATATGTGAAGAATGGAGTCTAGTTTATAAAAATGTAATTTATTTGAAATTGCAATGAATCATTAAAAAATAAAGTAAAAAATACCAAACACTAGCTTTTGACAAAAAATAAACACACAAATAAATGAAATTAAAGATGAAAGCCTTAACATTGTCAAAATGTAAAAAAAAATACATCATTAAATCTAGCTAAGAGAGAGCCTAACATTACCCAAGTGTTTGATTTACTCGACCGTGAAACATGTGAAAACTTGATGGTTATCATGAATGAGATTATGTGAAATCCTATAGAATCTGCAAAAACACGTCTTTGGACATTAGGAAGGAACTCAAAACCATTGGGTTGGAAATAAAAGGAAAATCCAAGCCTAAGCCTTGTGGATTCCCAAATCAATATATAACGTGAGTACATTATAATGTGCTCGTGTTATAACATGCTCGCGTTATTGTAGTAACAGAAAAAGTAAACCTTTTCCTTACTTGGTTTCATAATTGACATTAAAACTAAATTAATGGTGTCTTGGAGTGGTGTTGTAATGTTTTGTACACATTCACACTATTCTAGGACCTTTATTTAACTAAAACATGCCTTAACTGATCCTTTGTAAGGGTGTTGTAAAATGTTGCAACACACTTTTACACTTTTTTAGGATGTATTTGCTTAGTTGATCCTAATCGGCCTCTTTTTCAATAAAATGTACATAATGTGTACCTTTTGTAAGTGTTGTAAAGTGTTTTAAGGAAATTTCACACTTATCATGGTGGTCTTAATTGATTGTGGTTAATCAGAGTTATTAACCCGCTTTTGATTCAAATTTAGGCCTTAATTTTGATACCTCTCGAAGATCTATCTTGACAATCATGATTTAATTAACAAAATATTTCATTGGGAAAAGTTTGGTCATGGTAAGTTGGGCCAGGACCCATTTTCTCTTGATGGTAAATGGGTCCTCCCTTAACATGACCCCCCTTTCTTAGTTGATCTAGAATGGGTTTTTAGCCTTCTTTCAGTCCCCTGAAGCTTGAAATTGGAAACTTAGTCAGGACCCATTCACCCAAGGTGGTGAATGAGTTCTCCCTTAATGAGGCCCCCCTTTTTGAATTTCATTCTAGCGGGAATTTAATTATGTTTCTTCTCAAATCTAGTGTTGTCTTTAATTCTTTGAATTTTGGGGTTAATCTCCTAATTTAGTATAAAAAAGGTTTAATTCTCATAGTTTTATCTAATATTTTCAAGTGAGCATCCTAATACTTCACAAGAGCATTATAGAGAAATTCAAAGGCATTTTCAAAACATTTCAAGGTAGATTTCAAGTGTTTATTGCAACAATTCAAGATCATATTTTCATGTCAAGGGTTTAATGTATTCATGTATGTTGAGCTAAGAAGTTAATGTTGCATTGAGGATCCACTTACAAGTATCATTTCACACCCCATATCTACATTTTTCATGGAAACTACATGATAGTTTGCAGATTTACATCACAAGCCATCATCCAAGGTGACATCATTTACATATTTCATTTCATTTATTTCTTCATTTGGTTTAATTACCTACAAGGGGTTTCGCTGAGGAAAACCCCCATTGACTAACATATAAACACATTTTTTTTCCTTAAGTGTGTGATTGTAGATTTACAAGTTGAAGAGCAAGTTGAGCAAGATTTGGAGTAAGATTATCAAAGTTGCAAAGTTGCTAAAGTTGCCATTCAAAGTGCAAGATAACAGAAAAAGCTCTACAAAATTACATAAATAATTCTAGAACTTGGTAACAGGGATTTTAAGACTATATACATCAAGGAACGAGATCCTGAAATCAATTTTTTGAAACCCTAAAAGGACCCATTTTCCACTGAAGGCGAATCAGTCCTCCATAGCTCAAAAACAACTTTTTGGCTAGGTACACATCTTTTTATGCTCTAAAAAAATCCCCCATAGTTTCTATAATAGTTAGATTGCATTTCTAATTGTTATTGGCATCTTATTTTGCATAATTTTAGGTGTTTATAGTCATAGAAAAATAAGTAGTAGATCCTCTTGTTCATGCATTTGGGTCTACCCTATTTTTCACCTACACATTTATTGGTGAACCCGACATATTCAACATTGTAATTTTCTAATTTTTGGAGTCTCTCATTGCATATTAAGTTAAATATTGCATTAATTGCATTTAGATTTGCATTGAATTAAGATCTCATTTATGGTTTCTTCACTTGCATTGAAATCTTGCATATCAGATAAGGTTTAGACTTGCATTTTTTTGCACTTCTTAAATCTGAAAATTACAAAAAAAAATCAGTTCTTTTGCATCTCATTTAGATCTCATTCAATTACATTTGAAAATCAAAACCAAATTGCAATTCAAATTAGGTCTTGCATTTCATCTTTTCATTGCATTTTTATATTGAATTTCTAGAAAATCTGAAGCTGAACCTTACTGTTTCAAACCCAAAACTGAAAGATATAACTGAAAGCTTGAAAATAATTAAAAAATAGTTTTAAAATACCTAACCAATACCCATTTTCCTTTACTGGTGAATAATTCCTTGATCTGGTCTGATTTGAACCCTCTAGCAACTGAAAAAGCACCAAAATTCACTTTAAAATCCACAAAAAAATCCAAGAAAAACTTAACTAGGACCCATTCGCCCTTACTGGTGAATGAGTCCTTGTTAGCTATTGATCTACATTTTTAAGACATTAAAATCTCAATTTTTAGGTTATGTTTGGTGTTTTTATCTTTCTGTTTCAATTTCATGATTTGTTGTTTAATCAATTTCATTACATTTAGCTTAAATTGCTTCATTGTAGTGCATTGGTAAAAGTTCAAAATTGCATCAAAGCATTCCATTTTTAGCTTATTTCATTGTGTAATCAATAAATTGCATTGCTTACAATTTAAAAATTGCATTTCATTCTAGGTTGTTGCATTGTCCCTTTGTTATTCTAGGGTTATAAAAGTTGTATGAGCTTTACAACTTGGTGTCCTATTCAAAATACTATTATAAGATGTAGTTTGAGGCTCATGTCATCCCATGATATCTCACTCATCATGGATCTTGGGTTTCCTAACTCTCCTGATAGTGTTGAGAATCAACCCTCCATGGCTCATAGTATGCATACTTCATTACCCATGACTTCACCTCCTATAGCCAATGTCCTTAACGTTACCAACACTATCCCTAACATTTCCACTTCCACTCAAGCTTTGGGGTCTACTCAAATTCAAGGTGGAATTCCAATCCCATCCTCCACAATACCAATATCCATTCCCACATACACCAGTACAAAACCTAAAACAACATTCCAACCCACAAAAACATTCCAACCTACAACAACATTCCAACCTACAATAACCTTTCAACCCACAACTACCATTCAACCAACCACAAAAGTCATACCTACTAGTTTCGTATACACTTCCATAGGTATTCCAGTAGGAAATTCTTGAAACACAAAAATACCTCAACAATCCACCTTCAATAACCTACAATTCACTAGAGCCCTACACATACATACACTACACCACCTTATTCCCCTCAACCTTATAACCAAAATGACCCTCTCATTAATTCACTTTTTCAAACCATGACAACCCTTCAACAACAAGTGGCAACATTATAATAGAACAATAATGCTCAACCTTTGCAATACATCAAATCTACCCCATTTTCCCTCGACATATTAAGAGCACAAAATCCATAGGGTATAGAGGTCCCTCGCTTTGAGAAATATGGTGGGAAAGGAGATCAACATGTAAGCCATGTTTCCACCTTCACAGCCTTGTGTAGTGATTTCATCTTTGAAGATAAACTGTTGGCTAAGTTATTCCCTAAATCCTTGAAGGACACTACTCTAGAGTGGTTTTCATCTTTACCAAACAATTCAATTGGTTCATTCAATGAACTAGTTAATTGATGCCTTTTACAACCACTTCCATATTCACATGGGTCCCAAGATGACCCTTACTAATTTAAAGACATGCAAACAAAAAGAGGATGAGAAAGTGACCGATTTCATAGGAAGATATAAAACACTTTATTTGTGAGTGAACATTAAGATTCCTAATGCCAACCTTCAAAGAATTTTACATTACCAACTTACAAGATAAAATATAAAGAAAACTTGAAATGCTGAGGTTTCCATCCTTGAGACAGTTATGTACAACCCTTCATGACCATCAAAACTTGATTGGCAACCGTGATGTGAAAAATCCCCCTAGTCATCCTCAAAAGTCCAAATCCACAACTCAAAAAAATTATCAACCATTCAAGAAAAAAAAAAGGGCTTCTTGCAATTAAATCCTCCTTAGACAAGTCAACAAAACAATAATTAAGTGGCTGCTATAAAAATGACAACTCCTTTTAGAGATAGGGAGAGAGAGTTCACTCCTTTACCTAATACCCGTTACAATATCACATTGTTGCAGCTTATTAACAAAAACATGCTTACCTTGTACCTCCTATTAGAGAATGCGACCCTACTATGCCATTGCCTAAAGGCTTTCAAAAAAATGGTTATTATCATTACCATCAAACAAATCGACATAGTACATAATATTGTAAGCATCTTAAAAATATCGTGCAAGACCTTATTGATTCTAATCATTTGCTAATTGTAGGTTTGAATGATCAAGATAATAAGTTTACAGCTCCTAATGAAAATTTGCAAATATTTACAAATCCCATGCCTAAGCATAATATTTCATTTGTCAAAGCTAGTGAAACTAAGACTAATGTGATGAATGTTGACATGAATACCATTGAACAACATCCCACGAATGGTGTGATATCATTTATCAAGGCTAGAGCCCGTAACTTGGGCTCGACTAAACAACCTCTTGAAATTGATTCTCCACAAAATGACATACCTAAACATGTACCTGATGGTCCTCTTTACATAGCTGGCTGAATCAATAATAAGCCCACTAATGGGATATTGATTGATCCCATCTATGGAGAGAATATGATCATAGAAGAATTCTTATATGTGCATGAGATATATCAAAAAACATATGATAACCTGAAAGCATGGATCAAGACACACAATGCATTTTCTTTCCCTACGACAGGCTTGATAGATCTCCCTTTAAAAGTGGGACTGAAACCATTAATAGTCTCATTCTCCATCATTCCACAATCAAACCAATTTCGTGTGAAGCTAGGCTATCCATGGCTTTACTCCATGAATTTTGTCCCTTAGGTTGTGTGTAAATGTATAAAGTTTCCATTTGGAAATGAAATCTTCACTATGCATCATAGCGAATTCCATCCCACCTTGACAAAATAGAATTTTTCACTAGATTACTTTTGGCCTGATCCTATGGAACCTATCAAGCCTCGTGAAGATTTATTTTTCAAATCATATCAAAAATTCAAGGAAAAGAAAATAACGAAACTATCCCTTTGCAACATGCCTCAACCTATGACTGAACCAACCATCCTTGATGAGACAATGATTGAACCAAAAACACTTGCAACCATACAAGAACAATCTATAGAACAACCTCTTGCCATATCCCACAAGAGACCATGAGATAGTACAAGATATCCCATTGTTCCTCCTAGAGTCAAACAAGTTCACAAAGTCAAAGAGAAAGCAGTTGAGAAACCTCCTGTTGTTTCTTCTAGTCCTCCAAAGGATTAGAAGGAACCTATGATTGACAAACCCACTCTTACACAAAAACTATTAGAAAACCAAGATCACCTGCATGCAAGATGGATACATGTCACATGCAAAAGATATGAAGAACCAAAAACAATGTTCTGTAAACCTCTCAGTAAAAATGCATTAAGAGAATCAGTTATTACAAAGTGATCAATCCTTATGAAGGAGATCAAGAAACCCTAAAAGGGAAACCCTAAATGAAACCCTAGTGTGCACACTTAATAATTAATCAATTAATTAATTATTAATGTGCCTAAGTTTAGCTTAAGTAACAAAGAGGAATAAGTGACTTAATTAATTAATCAATATGATATAATTAATTAAGCATAATAACTTATTACTCTAACAAAAACAAAATGATAATAAATTGAAAAGAAATCAAACTACTAGAGATTGTAGAAGTAGATGTTGTGTTGTTGCTCATAGATTGTAAACTCAAGAAGACAACAATAACATAGAAAATCAAAATCCAATCCTACCTGAAGCAATGTATGATGAATCTCAACCCTCATTGCAACATAAACAAGAACATTGCATGGAAATTGTTATATGACCTCCTACTGTGACTAACTTAGATGATGACATTGATATTGCAAAAATTAATGGACAAGTGCATGATGAGTTGAATACATTATTTTCTTCTTCCATGAGCTTCAATGACAAATCTCCTAAAAAGAGTGTTGAACTTGGCATGTGTCCTAGTTCAACACTTGATCTTGTCCATTTGGCTAGTTTCTTGCCTTCCATTTATACTGACCAAGATTGGGAGGTAGATGACCTGCTTTAGGTTGACTCACTTGTGCCTTGCTAGTCTTTTTATTTTTTATTTTTCTTTATGTGTGCATAATGTGATCCCCCTATGACGTTTTGTTTGATGTTCCTCTCTCCTTTTTACATTCTTCTATATATACCTTCATTCTTCTCAATGTTGTAATCATTTTTCATTTGTCTTGTGTTTTCCTTTTGGGGATGAAGCAAGGTGTCAAGACATTTATGTCTCTTCCGTGTTGACCCAAAATATTTTTCTTTCTCTTTTTCATTTGTCTTGTGTTTTCCTTTTTGGGATAATGCAAGGAATTGAGACATTCATGTTTCTTCCATGTTGGCTCAAAAGTTTTTTCTTTTTTTTCACTTTCTTTGTGTCATTTTTCCATTTCTGTGAGTATTTGGGGAATGATGAAAGTTCCATTCTCTATGACAACATTGTAGAACAAACATACTTACCCTAAATCCATAGATCCCTTATGTGTTTGTGGGGGAAACCCTTCCTTCCTATTTCATGACTTAACTTGCTTCAAAAACATATGACTTGGCATAGGGTTTTTTGAGGAAAGCTCTCATTTCTTAGGATCAAAAACATTGGCTGCTTTAAAGCAATTGCTAACAATAATGGTGTAGCAACCACTTTAAAGTGGGGGCATACATCGATGACATCTTTTGGAAAATTTCATGGTGCGATTTTCCTTTTTTCTTGTGATGTGTCCTCTTCTTGGTGTTGTCATTGGGTTTGATGCCATCCAAGAGTGTACAATCTACTGTCATGGCATGATGTAAATGAGGCATCCCATGGGCGAAGATTTGGCACTTTTGACTTGTCCTCTCTTGGAGACATTAGGCACAATGATTCCTAAGAGGAAGACCATTACATGAAAAAATCAAAATCCCCTTTAACAAATTTTTTACATGACATTCAAAAGCATTTACAAAAGAATTTTCATTGTGGTGCCTTATTAAAGTTTTCAAGAGGATAACTTTGGTATGGTATGAGAGGCTAATATGATTCTCTCATTTTCCACCTTGTTGGGATAACTCACCAAGTGGATAGATTCCACTACCCCAAAGTGAGCATACATATTTTGGGACAACTCACCTAGTGGAAAAACTGAGGTTCCACTACCCCAGAGTGAGCAACATATGTTACAGATAAACAACCCTATTCTACATCGCATTGGGATGGTTGTGCTTGATCCTTTGTTTTTTATTTTTTTCTTTTCCTTTGATAGGGTATGATTATTTATCTTTGTTATTTCTAAATATAATTTTCTTGGATGTCTACTTTAGTGTGATTTTGACATGTGGTCATCCTCTCACTAAAGTGAGGGAAATATGTAGTAACAGAAAAAGTAATCCTTTTCCTTACTTGGTTTGATAATTGACATTAAAACTAAATTAATGGTGTCTTGAATTGGTGTTGTAATTTGTTGTACACATTCACACTATTCTAGCACCTTTACTTAACTAAAAAATTCCTTAACCGATCCTTTGCAAGGGTGTTGTAAAGTGTTGTAACACACTTTCACACTTTTCTAGGATGTATTTGCTTAATTGAGCCTAATATGCCCCTTTTTCAATAAAATGTACATAATATGTACCTTGTTTAAGTGTTGTAAAGTATTTTAAGACACTTTCACACTTATCTAGGTGGTCTTAATTGGTTGTGGTTAATTAGAGTTATTAACCCCCTTTTGATTCAAATTTAGGCCTTAGTTTTGACACCTCCCAAAGATCTATCTTGGAAATCATATAATTTAATTAACAAAATATTTCATTAGGAAAATTTTGTTCATGGTAAGTTGAGTGAGGACCTATTTTTCCTTGATGGTGAATGGGTAGTCCCTTAATAGGACCCCCCTTTCTCAATTGATCCGGAATGGGTTTTTAGTCCTCTTTCAATCCCCCAAAGCTTGGTTCTGGAAACTTAGCCAAGACCCATTTTCCCAAGGTGGGGAATGGGTCCTCCCATAATGAGACCCACCTTTCTTATTTTCATTCTGGTGATAATTTAATTATGTTTCTTCCCAGATCTGGTGTCGGCCTTAACTCTTTGAATTTCAAGGTTAATCTCCTAATTTAGTATAAATAAGGGGTTAATTCACATAGTTTCATCTAATATTTTCAAGTGACCATCCTAATACTTCACAAGATCATTATAGAGCACTTCAAAGGCATTTTCAAGGCATTTCAAGGTAGATTTCAAGTGTTTATTGCAGAAATTCAAGATCATATAATCATTTAAAGGGTTTAATACATTCATGTATGTTGAGCTAAGAAGTTAATGTTCCATTGAGGATCCACTTACAAGCATCATTTCCCATCCCAGATCTATATTCTTAATGGCCACTCCATCATAGTTTGCAAACTTGCATCACAAGACATCATCCAAGGTGATATCATTTACATATTTAATGTTCATGCTTCATTTCACCATTTGGTTTAATTACCTGCAAGGAGTTTGACTAAAGTAAACCCCCATTCACCAACAAAGATCAACAATTTTTTCTACCATTGAGTGTGTGATTGTAGAATTATAGTTTGATGATCAAGTTGAGCAAGATTTGGAGCAAGATTGTCAAAGTTGCTAAAGCCGTCATTTGAGGTGCAAGATCACAAAAAGAGCTCTACAAAATTACATAAAGACTTCCATAACTTGATAACAAGGATTTTAAGTGTGCAAACATCAAGGATCAGGATCCTAAAATCAATTTTTTGAAACCCTAAAAGGACCCATTCACCAATGAAGGCGAATGAGTCCTCCATAGCTCAAAAACAACAACTTTTTGGCTAGGTACACATCTTTTTATGCTCTAAAAACATCCCCCATAGTTGCTATAATAGTTAGGTTGAATTTTTTATTGTTATTGGCATCTTATTTTACATAATTTTAGGTGTTTAGGGTCATAGAAAAATAAGTGGTAGATCATCCTCTTGTTCATGCATTTGGGTCTATGCTACTTTTCACCTATACAGTTATGTCATAATTTTCACATAACATGAGCATGTTATAACGTTCTCGCATTATTTCTTGTTTTGTATTTTGATCCCTTTTACAAAATTTTATTCTATGTTTCTCAATCTCGACATAAAAAAAGCACATTTTATGTCTCTCTTGAAATTGTTTATGTGCAAGTTTGTTAAATGTATGTTTGATGTATGTTTGTTTGTATATATTTGTATGTATGTGTATGTATGAATGTATGCCTTTATGTATGTATTTATGCATGTATAAATGTATGTGTGTATGTATGCTTGTATGTATGTATGTATGTATGTATGTATGTATGACTATATTCTTGTATGTATGTATGTATGTATGTATGTATGTATGTATGTATGTATGTATGTATGTATGTATGTATGTATGTACGTATGTATGTATATATGTATGTATTGTTGTATATAATTATGAAAGGGTCTTTGGTTTAGGGTATATAAGGGTGAGGATATATGTTATAGGGATGAGGATTGAGGTTTTTGGTTTAGGGTTTAAGGTATAGGGTTGAGGGTTTAGAGATGAGCGATAATATTTAGCTTGTTGAGTGTATAAGATTATGTGTGTAAGGTATAGGGATTAGGGTTTAGGATATTAGGTTTAGAGTTTATGATATGGATTGAGGGTATACGACATAAGGTGAAGGGTTGTGAGTGTATTTTTTAGGTTTTAAGTATAGGGTTGAGGGACAATAGTCAAGGTTTAGGGTATAACCTGGGTGAGGTTATAGGGTATAGGGATGAGGGTTTGTGGGTGTAGGGTTTAGGGTATAAGGTTGAGGATTGAGGGATTGGGGCTTAAGTATATGGTTAAGGGTATAGGGTTGAGGGTTGAAGGTTTATAGTTGAGGGATAATGTTCAAGGTTGAGTGTCCAAGGTATAGGGTTCAAGGTCTAAGGTTGATGGTATAAGGAATAAAGATGAGGGTTGAGGGTTTAGGGCATAAGTATAAGGTTGAGGGTATAGGGAATAGGGTAGAGATTTGAGGGTTGAGGGATAATGTTCAGGTTTGATAGTCCAAGGTTAATTTTATAGTGTATAAGTCCATTAGGGTTTAAGATATTGTGTTGATAGATTAGGGATTAAGTATAGGGTTGAAGGTTGAGTTTTTAGGGTGTAGGGTTTAGGGTTTAAGGGTTAAGGGTTGATGGTATAAGGATTGAGGGTAGAGGGATTAGGTTTTATGGTTGAGGGTTTAAGGGTTGAGGGTTGAGGGTTTAGGGTTTAGTGTTTATGGGATAAGGCTTTAATAGTTGAGGGTTTAAGGGTTGAGGCTTGAGGTTTGAGGGTTTAAGGGTTAAGGCTTGAGGGTTGAGGTTTTAAGGGTTGAGGTTTTAAGGGTTGAGGGACTAGGGGTTGAGGGTTTAAGGATTGAGGGATTAGGGTTTAAAGGTTGGGGATTTAGGGTTTAAGGGCTAAGGGTTGAGGGATTCCGGTTTAAGGTATAATGTCAAGGTTGAGAGTTTATGGATAGGGTTTAAGGTTTAAGGGTTGAGGGGTGAGCCTTTAGGGATAGGGTTTAGGGTTGAGGGTTAAGGGATTAGGGTTTGAGGGTTTAAGGTTAAATGGTTTAGGTTTTAAGGGTTAAGGGCTTAAGGGATTAGGGTTTAAGAGTTGAGGGTTAAGAGATTAGGGTTTAAGGTATAGGGTTGATATATTAGGGTTGAGGGTTTAATGTATAGGGTAGAGGGGTTGAGGGTTTAAGGGTTGAAGGTTGAGGGTTGAGGGTTTAAGTGTTGAGGGTTAAGAGTTGAGGATTGAGGGTTTAATGTATAAGGTTAAGTGATTAGTGTTGAGGGTTGAGGATTTAAGGTATAGGGTTGAGGGATTAGGGTTAGTATTAAATGTATAGGGTAGAGGGTTTAAGGTTTGAGGGTTTAATGTCTATGGTAGAGAGGTTGAGGTTTTAAGGGTTGAGGGTTTAGGGTTTAAGTGTTGAGGGTTAAGGGTTGAGGATTTAAGGTATAGGGTTGAGGGATTAGGGTTAGTGTTTAATGTATAGGTTAGAGGGTTTAAGGTTTGAAGGTTTAGGGTTTAAGGGTTAAGGGTCAAGGGATTAGGGTTTAAGGGTTGAGGGTTGAGGGATTAGGGTCAAGGGTTGAGGGTTGAGGGTTTAAGGTATAGGGTTAAGGGATTAGGGTTGAGGTTTGAATGTATAGGGTACAAGGTTTACTATTGTGGGTTGAGGTTTGAGGGATAGGGGTTTAAGGTATAGGGTCGAGGGATTAGGGTTGAAGGTTTAATGTATAGAGTAGAGGGTTGAGGGTTAAGGGTTGAGGGTTGAGGGTTGAGGGATTAAGGGTTTAAGGTTTGAGGATATAAGGGTTGAGGATTAAGGGTTAAGGGTTGAGGGTTGATGGTTGAGGGTTAAGGGATTAAAGGTTTAATGGAAGAGGGTTTAAGGTTTGAGGGATTAATGTATTAAGGGTTTAAGGTATAGGGTCAATGGATTAGGTTTGAGGGTTTAATGTATAGGGTAGAGGGTAGAGGGTTTAAGGTTTTAAGGGTTGAAGGTATAGGGTTGAGAGTCCAATGTATAGGGTAGATAGTTAAGGGTTTAATGTATATGGTAGAGGGTTGAGGTATTAAGGGTTTAAGGGTTGAGCGATGATGGTTTAGTGTTTAAGGGATTAGGGTTGAGGGATTAGGGGTTCAAGAAATAGGGTTAAGTGTATAATGTATAAGGTAGAGGGTTTATAGTTGAGGGTTGAGGGTTGAGGGATTAAGGGTTTAAGGTATAGGGTTGAGGGATTAGGATTGATGGTTTAATGTATAGGGTGAAGGGTAGAGGGTTGAGGGATTAAGGGATTAAGGTATAGGGTTGAGGGTTTAATGTATATGGTAGAGGTTTTACAGTTTAAGGGTTTAAGGGTTGATGGTTGAGGGATTATGGTTGAGCATTGAGGGTTTAAGGGTTGAGGGATTATGGTTTATGGTTGAGGATCCAATGTATAGGGTAGAAGGTTGAGAATTCAAGGTTGATGGTTTGATGTATAGGGCAGAGGGTTGAGGGATTAAGGGTTTAAGAGTTGAGGGATTAAGGGTTGAGGGATTAAGTGTTTAAGGGTTGAGGGATTAGGGTTGAGGTTATAGGGTATAGGGTATAGGGTTGATGGATTAGGGTTGATGATCCAATGTGTAGGGTAGAGGGTTGAGAACTGGGGTTGAGGATTGATGGTTTAAGGGATTAGGGTTGAGGGTTTAAGGGTTACGGGTTGAGGGTTGAGGGTTTATGGTTTAAGGGTTGAGGTTTGAGGGTTTGAGGTTGATGGTTCAAGGGATAAGGATTTAAGGGTTGAGGGTTGAGGTTTTAAGGGTTGAGATTTGAGGGTTGAGGGATTAGGGTTTAAGGTAAAGTGTCAAGGGTTGAGTGTCTAGGGATAGGGTTTAGTGTTTAAGGTTTAAGGGTTGAGGATTGAGGATTTAGGGATAGGGTTGAGGGTTGAGGGTTAATGGATTATGGTTTTTAAGGGTCAAGGTCTTAGGTTTTAAGAGTTGAGGGTTTAAGGGATTAATTTTTAATGGTTGGGATATTAAGGGTTTAAGATATAAGGTTGAGGGTTAATGTATAGGATTGAGTGTATAGGGAATTGTGGTGAAACTTCATATTGCAAAAAAAATGAGACATACATAGCACTTAGAATATGTCATAATTGGTCAAAGAAAAGGTTTCATTGATGTACCCCAACCCAAGCCCCTATTGAAACATGATAAGAGTTAGGAAACCTTTACAAAATTAACTTTTTATAACACAAGTAGGCTTTGGAGAAGTTAAAATATGACCATTTTTAGAGCAAGCTAAAATGAACTCATGTTATAATGTGAGTGTGTTTTGCCTTGCTCTAAAAATGGTAAAATAGCTAGGATACCCATGATTCAGGCCCACATGCTTTGCTATTGTCTCACTTCTACATTTGATCTAACAAAAAAATGCTTTTTGATGTTGTTGGGAAGAGAACATGTAATTTTTACATATTCCACCACATTTGCATCAACTTTCCACCACCTTTTCTAGTTTTCCAACATAAGAAGGTGGAAATGACAGATTTTTCTACATCAAATTTGATTATAACAACTTAAGTTTTAATGTTTGTAGTGTTGCAATGTTAATTATGATTGAATTGTTACAATTTAACATTATACATTGGTTAATTGTATATTTTTTAGTAATTATTTTAGACTTATATATAATTGAACGTTGAAAAAGAAGCAAGTTTGTGAAAAGCTCAATTTTTTAAGGATTTTGATGCAAAAAGAAAAGAAGACTACACATAATTGAGTATTTTCTCCAATTGAATCTCCATTTTTAAGGTATGTCAAGTATTTATAAATGTTCTTTACATTTTCCTTCATTCTCTTATGCTTCTTTATCACTTCTTATTATACATGCTTAATATAATTCTTTTATTTTGTTATCATGTTGATTTTTTGATTAGATTTTGCTAAGTATTCTAAATTATCAATGCTCAACATACATAGTCTTAATCAAATGCATTAGATTTTTCCAAGGGATTAGATTTTTTTTTTTTTAAATGCATATTCCATGTTCATCATTATTTATTTTTACTTTCTAACATCTATGAGCATTCAAGAGGGGTTACTTTGAAAATTATCATTATTACCTTAGCCTCTTTTGAGACATTTAACCTAGAAAATTCTTCACTCTTTGTGGTGGTTTGGCTGCTCTTATAGTATCATGCAACTCTTGGGAAACCAAACAAATCATGGTTTGGATTGTTGTAATATCCACATAGTTTCTTCCTTTGTTCCCTACAATCACGTGTCTATTGTCATAGTTTACCATGTTTCTAACAAGGGACATCATCCCTTCTCTAATCTTAATCTCTTCCTCTACAATTTCCTCTGCTAAACTCATTGTAGTAGAATCTATTGTCATTATATTCTTCTCTATAACTATTAGAAGGTATTTCTTTAGGGATTTTTGGTACCGTATTTTGAACTAAGTATATCCCATTGATCTTTGCATTTGGGCTATTGATGCCCACAATTTTTTTTGTAAACAGATCATTTTGCAAATACTTTAGTGCTTTCCATAACCTTGTAGAAAGGTTCACTCCTCTTCATCTCTTTGCTAAAATAATAGTGAAGAGAAATCATCTGTCTCATGATCATCCCACTTTCCACAAAGACCACAAAAAACACTCTATTGTAATAACATAATTGTATACACCTAAAAATGGTCATCACATTCAATTAATTAAATACAACCTATTTAATTAATGCTTCAACTACATATAAATAATGTCTTACTTTATTTATATTGTTCACTTTCCTTTTAATTCTTCTAATTCACATTCTTCTAAATAATTAAATAAACAAAATACCCTAAACATGTTTATTTAATTAACCTTCCTTAATCTTGATTAAGAATTAAAGCACATTTCTACAACTTTTTATGTGTCACCTGATAAAGGTGACATGAAAATAAATAAGCCTAATTATTAATTAGAATTATCCTCACACACTTCCACCAATGAGAAAAGGCACATGGCTTTATTCCCCCACACTTCCAACAAATTTGGATCACATGGGTCTTTGTTTCACACACTTGAGAATCCCATACATTTGGCATGATTCCAATTGGTCAAGGGATTCTATCCACACACATGGCATTTTTTCCTTGGTCAAGGGGACGACATCCTGATTCCTTTCATCTCCACCATCTATCATTTCTCCTTTGAATCTAGACTGTTGATGGGTGCCACCTCACAAAATGCTTGAGAAACCCTATAAATACACCCTCTTGCCTTAGCATTTATCATGATCCACCTTTTGAGTAATGTTATAATGCTATTTTGAAATACAAATTGGAAGTGTTATAATGCCATTTTTCATCCACACTTTGAGCATTGTTATCATGCAAGTTTTTTGTAGGAGCTTGGAGCTTTCATGGAGTCTTATACTTAGTTTTCATATCATGTGTTACTTTACATTCTCATCTTAGATTAATTAATTGCTTCATAGTTACATTTTATCATCCCCATTGCATCATAGTTACATTTTAGGTTAGTTTGTTTTATGTTTGCATTTGAGCATATGCATAATCATGGATAGTTCATTCTAGTTTCATATCATCTCACTCATCTCCACTTGTTCATCTATCATCAACATCATCCTTCATTTATCATTGCATCCATTATCCTTTCCATCATTTTGTTTCATTTAGAAGCATACCACTAATCATTCCACCGTGCACATTTGCACATAGAAATCATCTTAGCTTGCTTATTAAGCATCAAATCTCATTTTCTAGGTAGTCATTTTAACAGCCTTTATGCCCATAGAAATCTAAGGGCCAAATAGTTTAATAAATCCCTAGCAATAGAGGACAATGATACATATTTGAAAGGATTGATTGTATTACGAATAGAGTAGTTTTACTTGCTTCAAAATTTGAATGTGAGCCGTCTCATTAAGGTTTGCATTGACATTAGAATATCTCTCAACATTCGACACACACACAATAACAATTATTCAAAATTTCCCTTATCTTCCTCACACTCTATAAAGTAATCATTGCAACCTTTTTTTCAAACCCTCTATGACTAGGAAACAACTTCAACTTCACCCCAAACTAGAAAAATTCACTTATAAATGGAAAATAATCAAAATGAAAATGTTGGTTAAGGTCTAATATGAAATGTACAACCAACTTAAGACCCTTTGAAATGGTTTGATATGAAATGTGCAATAGCTTAAATTGTCTTATATGCACATTTTCAAACATACAATATTCAATTTTTGTTAGAAACAATGAATGTATATCTCCCATATGTTGTAGGAATCTCATATGGTGAGTATCTAGAAATTAGAGATGAAAGGAAATATGACATGAAGGTTGTACAATGTGTCTAGTGTTCTTATGCATTAGGATTTATGACATTAACTATGTGTAATTGATTATAAGGATTTTATGTCAATCATCCAATACCATGCATGCTATTTATTCTTATGGTGTGTCCTAGTGCACTTATGTCTAGTGTGTAATGGATCTAATTGAATATGTCATATATGGTGTGTATTAGGGTTGAATGACATAACATCCTTTTATTTTCATTCCTTTTGAGTGAACATTCCATCATGAATTATGTGCATCAAACTCCTACATTATGTGTCTAGTATGCTTAACCATGCATCATGATTAGAAATATTTATGATAGTGTGTTTTGATTGTATGAGTTTTATTTTTAGTGAAATAAAGAAAAATAGGTTTTTCTTAATATGGAAAGGTAGTTCAAAAGGATGATAATAAACCCTATCTTCCTTTTTTCATTAGGAAATGAGATGCACACAAAGAATTGACTAACAACCCTTAGGTGAGTCAACTCAATGTGAGAATCTTTAGATTTCCTTATGCTTTGAGGATAGGGGTAATGTTCAAACAACACTTTTGGGAGAAAAACTAAAAAATAGTTGTAAGAGAGGGGGACTGCCATGTGCAAGACCCCAGGTCATGGAGGGTCAAGATGCAAGAGGCTTACATAACTTACCTCAGCTAAGTGAAAAGTGTAGGGTATGAGTATGAGAATGATGAGGATTATGAGGTCCTACAATCACTCTAAAATATTGAGTTCTAAGGTGGGGCTAGGTGAGTTAGTTTCTAGGTTCAACTCTGTGCCTCAAGGAGCTATCTGCCCGAGGACGTCAGCGCAACCTCTAGACGATAGTGCAGTGTGTTGGTGTCTCTAAAGTGTGATGTAGTCCATATGGCTAGACAACATCAGAGACAAAGTTGAACTCACCAAAATGAATAATGGCCTAGCTACTCAATGAAAAGGTCAAAATGAAATGAGTAAATAAAAAAAGTATTCTCTAATGTTATAAAGTAGAAAAATAAGTGTAAGAAGAGTAAGAAGGATATCACTAAAGAATTCGTTCACTAGTTGATCTTCCTCGCAACACGCACACCTACACATAGCAAGAGGGAAAATGTTGGGTGGTTGAATAGGGGCATGCCTCAGTTAGAGCGCTGTTTGGGTGTTTCCACCTCCATGGACAACCAAGGAAATGAGATAAAGAAATAGTGTAATAAAGAAAACACAAACACAACAAAGCAGTACTATGCTACTCAACCAAGTGATAGAGGAGAGGAGAGGGAAGCTTACCACCTCCACTAAGAGAACTCAAAGCTACTTAGGGGAGAAATGAGAGGAACTCAAGCCTCTGTTGCAATGGCATGGTCCCAAAAGTGCTCTATCAAAGTGATGAAGTGAATCTTTTGCTGCAATGGTATGCTTGAAGGGAGTGAGAATGGATGCAAAAGTGTGCAAGAATGAATGCTTGATTTTTTGAAGAGTTTTGAAGAGTTCTAAAGAGTTGGATTGAATGTTGAAGGGGTGAATTTAAAGAGAGAATGAAGAAAAATTTCCATATTCGGGTCAGTTGGCTGAAAGGGACATTACAACTTCACTGCCAATGAGAAGTGTAACTCCTCTATAGGTTTAGCCATAGGAATTTTCCAAGGACATAAGCACGTCATGCAGACATTTGCATGTTGTGCAGACATCCCCGATAGAAACTCCCCCACCGATGCTCAAAATAGGTGCCAAGTCGACTACCAATAGTGGGCTTCAGTGGAATTAAGCCTCTGAATTTGGTTTTCTAAAGTGGATAAGGGAAAAAAAGGGATTTGCATAGGGGGTGAAAATTCGCTCTAATACATTTTTCCCCCACTATAGCAAGCACAAAGAGAGTAGAGTTAGAAAAGTAGATCATGAATAGAGTAGAATTAGAAAAGTATACCTAAACCATCGAGGAAGCATTACTCGGTCTAGTGTACCTGAAGGTGTAGGAAAAGAAAAGGACTCCATAGCTGCTCAAAACTATGAAGTTGGAAAAAATAAAGCATCTTACAGGCATGCGGACCTACAAGGAGGAAAGCCCCAAGATCTTTTGCATGAAGGAAGCCCCAAGGAATCACCCTACAAGTTCTTGATCCTGCAGAGAAGGTATTCTCCACAAACTCAAGTATGAAGAATACTGAAGGAAGTTCCCTATAGGCTCTTAGTCCTATAGGGAAGGTATTCTCCACAAAATCAAGCATGAAGAATACTGAAAGAAGTGCTCTATAGGTTCTCGGTCCTAAGGGGAGGTATTCTCTACGAACTAAAGCATGAAGAAAACCAAAGAATCACTCTATAGGTTCTCAGTCCTATAGGGGAGCCACCTCCAAGATCTCTCACATGGAGGAAGCTCAAAGGAAAGCACCCTACAAGTTCTCAATCTTGTAAGGAGGTATCCCCCAAGCTCCCTCACATGGAGGAACCTGAGAAAGTAGAATCCCCAAAGTCAAGAAGCAACAAGAAATCTACCTACAGATAGGACATGTCAAAAGAGGTTGGTCAAATAAACCATCAATAAGTGAAAATTTCAAAGGGGTCCCTGGGGAACCCTCCAAAAGGAGAGAGGTCCACTCAAGGGATGCATTGTTTGAAATGTAAGGTCTAGTCAGGTTGCCCCCAAGCTAGATGTGAAAGGGCGAATGGAGTGAGTCTAGTCGGGTTGTCCCCAGTCTAGATGTGAAAGGATTCCATTCAAAATAGAGGCTTTGAAAGAAGGGTCCCTTGGGAACCTGCCATGAGAAAAAAGGGGTCCACTCAAGGGACATACAATTCAAAAATAGTTCTTCTTAGAGCGATTCGTCATCAAGGAATCCTTTCGAAAGATGTTAACTTCATCAAGGAATTTGAAAGGAAGGATATTCCCTCGCGTGAGGGGAAATAAAATATATTCCCACTTAAGAGGAATGTCTTCAAGTCATTTCTTTATGAACCTATGATGAAGGAAACATGTTTTGTTAGGGTTCCAAGTTGAGAATGTGATTCTAAGGAAAATTTTGTAAAGACTTTAAAGAAAAGATTCGTTGGAAATGAATTCATTTTCTAAAAATTGAAGTGTTGAAGAAGAGGCATTGTCACACATAGAAGGGACAACTCAAGAAAGAAGAGAGAAAGATAAAGAAGAAGCAAAAAGAAATAAAACAAAAACAAAGGACACAGGGGGATCTAGTTTAGCAGGGTTAGATCTTTCTGAGCTCATATAATAATAGGTAACCTAAATGCAAGGTGAAAGTTCATCAATACCCAACTAGATTAGGAAGAATACATGGAAAAAAAAGTAAAAATAAAAAATTAGGTCAACATGGAAGGGAAGCCTAAATGCCCCCAACAATTTGCATCATCCCCAATTTATCAAAAATCAAGCACAAAAATGGAAGAATGATGATATAAATAGAAGAAGGTTTATGAAACAAAAACCATGCCTATATTTATGCACCAATAGGGGTGAAGAAGGTCATCCAAGCACACATAGCACAAGTACGGGGGAACACATCATAAAACACACACACACAATATCAAGAAAGGGCCTCCTCCTAACATTGATTAGCTAAGAGGTCTTCCACTTCCCAATCTAAATCCTCATAAGGGGAAGGAGGATGAGCCTCCAATGGTGAGATGTTAAGAGGAGGAACATTCGGCCCTCCTACAACAAGGGCCAAGGAAGAGGACCCCTCAAGGTCCTCTCCACCGAGGTCCTGTGGAGTCAGAGTCAATGATTTCATGAAGATCACTAACAGGGCCAGAGCCTCATCCACAGAGTTAAACATGTACCCCACATGAGTTCCATGTCTTACTTTAGTGGATGAGACGGGTTGTGCCTGAGATTCACCCCTAAGATCATCGAATGACTCGGGAGCAGTGACAAACTCAGGAGAAGCTAGGACTAATTATGTTACAAGGACATAACAAGTCAGCACAGGACCACCTTGCGAGGAAGGTGAAATCCTCTTATGCCCTTCATTACTAGAAGGACCAACCTTCGCCTCTTTCTTTGTTGGAGGAGATGAACTCCTCATAGACGAAGCTAGGGGTGTAAAGGAAGAGGAACAAAGAACCATAGTGGATACAACTAAGGTATTGACCATATCCATGGGCTTGAAGAAGGGCTAAATATCTAGAATGGACATCAGCAAAGGGGGCTCCATTGAAGGAGCAATGAACACCTACACCTATTTAGGGTTAGGCACATTCGTGCTCGCAATAGAAGCAAACAGAAGATGGGAATAAAGAGAAACATAAGGAACGAAGGAAGAAGATGTTGTAGGAGGTCCTAAAGCAAGAACAATCGTTTCTTCCTCCTGTTGCAAAGTGGCCTACTCAGCTAGGAGATCCTTTCACCGGTGCTTGCATTCACATGCAACACAGTTTCTACGGCTCTTGGAGTTAGAGGCTAGAGTTTGTGAAGGGACAAGAGGTTCCTACTCAACCATAGGAATGTCCACTATGGTTGTTTTGGGTAGAGGAATAGGTTCTTATATGGGAGCAAGGGGAACAATATGAGGAGTGATAGGAGGAGTTGACTCGAGAGCCTTTGCAATAGGCCTCTTTCTACTCAATGCATTAGAAGTAGGAGTGGTAGGAGGCCATGGATTGAATTCTCTGCGAGAACCTTTCTTTTCGCCATATAAATAATACCATGGTCTAGGAAATTCATTAGTGAGGCCTACAATCCTGATCTTGGGCCTACACCAAGGAGGGATCATCAGACTCAGTGGGTAGCCACCGAGTCTACTCATCCAATACTCTTCCAAGGAAAGGAGAGAGGACGGGGCAGTCTGGGAAAAGGTTTACTTTTCTTTACCTTTGCAGGAAGGAATGGGAGTTGTCATAGGCTTCTCATCTTTCTTCGGGGAAGAGGGAGTGGCCGATATAACATTCTCTTTACCTTTGCGGGAAGGAGAGGGATCCGGCATGGACCTCTCCTTCTCTTTCAGAGAAAGAATAGTAGTTGGCACAGGCTTCTTCTTCTCTTCTCAGGAAGAGGAGGCAACTGATTGCTCTGTCTCAAGAAGGGTTAGCTTTGGCTGCCCTTTACCCCCAGTTTTATACTTCACATAGTTTTTCTAAAGTAGGTGCATTCTTGGAGGAAGTAGACTGATTGGGGAGGGCCAGAAGTGATCCAATGAATATCCACCATGAGATACCAAGGGCTAATAGCCAGTGTCATGTACTACATGCATGACACCCTCGTGGAAAAAAATTAAACATTTGTGAATAACAGAGGCGATCCCATTCATGCAAGCTAACCAGGGAATTCCCAACTTCACTCTGAATAGATCTGACTCTGGGATGGCATCGTAGACTGTGTCAACAATCCTAGGTCCAACAAGGATGGATAAATTAATAAATCCATAGGGTTTAAGACTCATACCATCATGTGTGTGGATGATAGATCTCATTTCTTCATATTTCTTTTTTTGCAGTGAATTTAATACTAATGTTTCTTCAGTAATAAAATTTAGATGACTTGCGCGGTCAATCAAGACTCCTGTCACAATGTTACCATTGACACTAGTAGGAATGTAGAGAGGTGAAGGGTTTTTGTTTAAGGGAAAATCTTGTGATGTAAATGTAATATCTGGAAAACCGGGTGTAGGTGGAACAATGGAAGTTACTGTGAGCATATTAAGATAGGCCTCAGGTTGGGTAATAGAATCAGTAGGATCAACAATCATGTTAGCAGAGTGTGACAAAAATGATTCTGTGTATATATGCAATTCACTATTTTTCTTCACCACTAATTTGTTAGTGTTTTGTTGATTTCCATCAAGACAAATGGTACCATCTTTAATGCGATCCTATATCTCATGACACAAACGCATACATCATTCAGTATCATGTCCATTAACACGATGGTACTAACAATAAGTGCTCCCATCATACCAATTATGGTAAGCTTCCTTAATAGGCTTAGGGATCCACAAAGTTATGATCTTATCCTTCAATAACTTTTGTAAGATGGAAGTATAAGATTATGAAAACTTTGTGAACTTCTAGGTGCATTTAAGGCTGTTGTCATCAACAACAATTACTACATTCACAATGGCTTTACCTTTCCCAAAGATTGATATGATGGATTTTCCCTCAAAATGGGAATGCGAAGAGGGTCCCCTGAACTGAGCAACCATTTGCTGGTATTCTCGTGTAGCTACACACAAATGCACAAAAGAAGGGTATTTCATCAAGGAAAACTTTTCTTTCCAAGGCCTTTGTAAGTTTCCTATGAACACCTTTTGCACGTCAAAATCGAGCAATTGATATGAGATTTGTGAAATAAGTGCTTGATAATGTGCTATAAAATCAGTAATATTTTGGTTATCTCCCTATTTACATTGGATGAGATCTGAAAAGGTCATCTTCAGCCCGATGTTTTCTTGGAATTGTATAAGGAACTAATTTACAAGTTGATTGAATGGGAAGATGGATTTGTTGGGCAAGGAACAATACCATTCAAGTGTTGTGTCCTTGAGAGATTGGGGGAATAGTTTAGCCATCAATGCATCATGATGGAAGAAGTTTGTGCAAAGGGAGTTAAAGGTAGACACATGTGTATGTGGATCTCCCTTGCCACCAAAATTCTCAAATTTAGGGATCTCCATTCCATGAGGGAAGGGAGTGTTTAAAATGGAAACCGAAAATGGGATATGTCAAAAGAAAGGCTAGAAGATAGGTTAGGCAGAGGCCTAGGAAAGGCTCACTAATTGGTTTTGCATCTTACCCATATTCTGAAGTAGAGTGTTCAAAATAGGGTCATTGGAATAAATAGGGCCAAAAGAACCTCCTGCAGAGCCACCGCCAATTCCACCTCCAAAACTGCTACCAGTATGACTTCATCCAAAACCACTACTAGAGTCATCGCCGCCAATAGGGCCTCCACTAGAGCCACTGCCATGGCCTTCACCGGAACTGCCTCCGCCAACACCACCTCTGCTACCGAATCCACCACCACTACCAAAGCCTCCACCACCCATTCTGCCATGACCTCCACCACTAGAGGTGATAGAATGGATAAAGTTAAAGCCCAATGAGACCTTATTCACTTTGATAGTTTTAGGTTACTCAAGGACAGAAGGGATACTAATGGAAGGGATCGCATCGGCCATGTAAATGGAAGTGGGAGGAATTGGTACCCATAAATATCCCTCATTCTCTTCAAAGGTGACCCCTTGTGTAAAGCTAGGGTTACTCAAAGGAGCACACACTTTGGAAAGACCGAGGAGACTACTTAGAATCTCTATGCCTGTTCGATCTTTACCCATCATATGCTTTAATTCACTAACAACCTGAGTGACCCTAGCCATCTTTAGGTTCCTTTCCAAATGGTTTTCTAGGTCACCCAAACCTTTAGGAAGTGCAGAAACATATTCAATAGGGATTCGAACTACCTCATTCTCATCCACCAATGATGGCATGGGAGACACAGGAGGAGTGGGAATGTGATCAGTTTCATCATTGAATCCCATCTCATTCCTTGATAACTGCTCCTGCACAGTCAAACTAACGGTAGGACCAGAGAAAAGGCCTGTAGAGAGACCAAGTGATACCTTCATCCTGGGTGATCCCACAATAGTGGTTTACAATTTTTGGCCAAACTAGACACTGAAATTATTTTTTTAAACTAAATATTCACATTCGGGCACCTATAGCGGCTAAACCATGAAGAATTTGAAGATGATGAAAACTAGAGTCTCACCACTTTTTTTTTGTAGATTCTAAAAATATTTTTTTCAAAATTTTTGGAATCATATTGCAATTCTTTTTCCATCTCCCATGAAAAATTGGTTTTTTTCAAAAAATAGCATTTTTTAAAAGTGACGCACACCGTATAATGCATAACTTTTTTTCCATCAAGGATAAAATTATAATTCTTTCGAATTTAGATTTTTAACTCTGATATCTAGTGGTTCCACTTGGTTAGAAATTTTTTAATTGAATATTTTTTCTTTAATCAAATTTTGAAGTCAAACCAATTACAATTCAGATATAGTGTGACCGTATAACGCATAACCTTTTTTGTATATATGAAATTTTATTTTTATTTTTTGTTGGATCAAGGACTTCAATATCTAGTGCACTCATATTTTTCAATTTTTTTTTGATAATATGCTATTTTTCCACTTGTACATAACAAAGACTTTCATTTTCAATGAAAAACCTATGTTTAATAAAACTAAAAAAACAAATACATAATAAAACCAAAACATATTAAAATTATATTAATTGGGTAGCTTGTTTTGAGGACTACCTGATTCAAGTTGGGTTTGTGAAGATTCCTCCATTTTCATCCTCAACCCGAGCTACGAAGTGCCAAATTTCAAGTTTTTTTTGTATGACAAGGAGGGGATGAGGAATAAAGGGGGTTTGAGCGAACCCTAGGGGTTCGCTCAAACCAGGGTTCATTCAAAACCCCCTTCTATAAGGGGTTTTGATGGCTTTTTTGGCAAGAAAGTATTAGGAGGGTTCACCCGAACCTAGGTTCTAGCGAACCCTTAATGGGTTCGGTCAAACCAATAGGTTCATACAAACCCCTAAAATAATTTTTTTTGCCATGCATTCATTTTCTATGAGTTTTCCTTCCTCACTTCAATTGTAAACCACTATTGTGGCTTCACCCTCCTATCGATGAAAGGTGTCATACACTTCTCCTCATGATATGCCCAAAATTTGTGGATTGGGTTGTGATGCTCATAAAATTTCACAACACTCAAGAAAACAATAATCATGAATTATCTAAGGGAAATCCCATCATCAAATGAATAGACGTTGGTTCACATCAGGTTCACCAAAAATGTAAGAGAGGGGGACCACCGCATGCAAGACCTCAAGTCATAGAGGTTCAAGATGTGAGAAACTACCCTAACTTACCTTAGCTAAGTGCAACGTGTAGGGTATGAGGATGAGAATGATGAGGATTATGAGGTCCTACAATCACTCTACAATCCTAAGTTCTAAGGTGAGGCCAAGAGAGTCAATTTCTAGGTTCAACTCTGCACCTCAGTGAGCTCTCTGCCCGAGGATGTCAACACAATCTTTGGAAGACTGTGTGGTGTGTTGGCATCTCTAAAGTGCATTGTAGTTTGTACGAACAGACAATAGTAGAGACAAGATTGAACTCACCAAAATGAACAACAACCTAGCCACTCAACTAAAAGGCCATAATGAAATGAGTAAATAAACAAAGTATTCTCTAGTGTTATAAAGTAGAAAAAACAAGTGTAAGAAGAGTAAGAAGGATCTCACCAAGGAATTCATTTTCTAGTTGATCTTCCTCGCAACATGCACACCTACACACAACAAGAGGGAAAATGTTGGGTGGCTAAAAAGGGGCCAGCCTCAATTAGACCCCGTTTTAGTGTTTTCACCTCTACAAAAAGCCAAGGAAATGAGATAAAGAAATAGTGTAATAAAGAAAACACAAACACAAAAAATTAGTACTATGCTACTCAACCAAATGATCGAGGAGAGGAGAGGGAAGCTTACCACCTCCACCAAGAGCACTCAAGGCTTCTTGGGGGAGAAATGAGAAGAACTCAAGCCTCTACTGCAATGGCGTGGTCCCAAACATACTCTACTAAAGTGACAAAGTGAAGCTTTTGCTGCAATGGCATGTTTGAATGCTTGAAGGGAGTAAGAATGGATGAAAAAGTGTGAGTATGGAAGCTTGAAGTGTGCAAGAATGAAGGCTTGATTTTTTGAAGAGTTCTAAAGAGTTGGATTAAATTTTGAAGGGGTGAATTTGAAGAGAGAATGAAGAAAAAGGACCATATTCAGGTTGATTGGCCAAAGGGGGCATTACAACTTCACTGCCAATGAGAAGTGTAACACCTCTACGGGTTCAGCTGTAGGAATTTTCTAGGGACGTAAGTGTTCCATGCAGATGTATGTGTGTCGCATGGGCATCCCCAAAATAAATTCCCCCACCAACACTCAAAATAGGCACCAAGTGGACCACCAATAGTGAGCTTAAGTGGAATTAAGCCTCTGAACTTTTTTTTCTAAAGTGGATAAGGGTAAAAAAGGTTCATAAGGGGTTAAAATTCGCTCTAATACAATAGTAAATCAACCTAATCATGTCAATTCAAACTTGAAACATCAATTTAAAAGTCAATACTAATAGAAACGAAAAAGTTTGAGAGATCTAGAAAGGGGTTAATGTTGTGCACTTGTCATAAAAAGGTAGCTTTAGGAGGTTGCCAGGGACTCATTCGTCCATGGGTGAATCAATCTAAGTCTCCTTTTTTGGAAAATTAGAAACTGAGATCTAGGTCCTGTTTACACTTGTTTCCTACACTTCTGAAACTTCGCTCCTAGATCTGTAACTATGAAAAATATGTACAAAACAAAATTGTTGTTTTTGGGGTGGATAGGGGTTTTCCTTAGTCAAACCCCTAGTTTGGTAATTAAACCTTGATGAAAGTATAGATTTGAAACATAAAGAGTGTGTACAAACCATAATATTAAGTGTGTTTAAGATTACAAGAGATAAAATGCCAAGAAACCCTATTCAAGTGTGTTATAATAAGATCCTTAAATGAAACAATTAATAATGGTGAAGACCTACTTTAGGAGATTTCAAATCAGCCTAATAGATCATAAATCTGAATATACCTTCCTTTAGGTAGAAAGTAGAATGATAATAGAAGATGTAATCACTTAGGAAAAAAGTCATTAGGCTTGGTTAAATTGTTTGGTGCATCTCCCAAAATGTAGAATCCATCATGATCCTCCATAGGCATCTAACATCAACCTTTGACAATGCTTGATCCTGTTGGAAAAATGACCTTGAAGACTTGAAAAAACAAATATAATGTTTCTCCAAGACTTGAACTTTTAATGCTTGATTGACTTCTCCTTGCTCTTGAATGTAAATCCTTGTGATATCATGTGAATCTCTCTTTCTTTCAGGTTTTAGTAACGGAAAAGTATACTTTTTCCTTACTTGATTTGGGAATAATTGTCATTGAAATAACCTAATTTTTCCTAGGTTTACTGTTGTAATGTGTTGTAACACATTCACATTGATCTTGGGCCCCTTTTTAATAAAATGTATGTAATTTGTACCCTATTTTATGTGTTGTAAAGTGTTGTAACACACTTTCACACTTATCAAGGGTCCTCTTAATTAATTGTGGTTAATTAGAGTTAATTAGCCCCTTTAATTCAAATTTAAGCCTTATTTGTGACACCTTTCGAAGATCTACGCCGACACCCATAATTGAAAATGCATAACATTAAATTGGGAAAATTTGAGGTCCTAGAAATTGGTGCTAGGACCTATTTGCCCTAGGTGGCGAATTGGTCCTCCCTCTAGAGGACCCCCCTTTCTTTGCATATTTCACATGGGTTTTTGATGTATTTTCATTCCCCGAAGGCAAGGTCCTGGAAAATTGTGCCAAGACCCATTCACCCTAGGTGGCGAATGGGTCCTCCCTTAATGAGGACCCATTTTTTGAATTTTATGTTAGCAATATTTTAATAACATTCATTTCTATATTTGGTGTCAACTTGAATTTTTTGAATTTTGGGGTTAATCTCTTGATTTAGTATAAATATGTGGTTAATTCACATAGTTTCATCATATAATTCCAAGCATTCATGCATTATAGAAAATTTTATTTCACAAGAGTTCATAAGAGTTCATAAGACCATTTTCAAACGTATTTCAAGGCAAATTATCAAGGTTTATTACAACAATCCAAGATCATTTCATCATGACAAGGGTTTAGTGCATTCATGCATGTTTTTGAGCTAAGATAGTGGATGTAGCATTGAATATCTACTTGCAAGAATTTTTATACATCTTATTTGAGATTAAGATCTACATTCTTCATGGCTACTACATGTTAGATTGCAGATTTACACTCCAAGACAGCTTCCAAGGTATCAACATTGCATCATTTCATGTTCATGCTTCAAATTCATTATTTCACCATTTGGTTTAATTACCTACAAGGGGTTTGACTTAGGAAAACCCCTATTCACTAACAACCAACAATTTTTTCTCCTCTTGAGTGTGTGTTTGTAGATTTATAGGTTGAAGATCAAGTGGATAAGAAGTTTAGAAAAAATTGCATCAAAGTTGTCAAGTTGCAAGATTGACCTTCATAGTGCAAGAACAAAGAATTGAAGCTATGGAATTTAGTTTAGACTTTTAGGAGCTGGTAAATGAGGATCTGAGAGTGCAGAAATCAAGGAAAATGACCTAGATATCAGTTTTAGAAACCCTAATAGGTACCCATTCGCCACTAAAGGCGAATGAGTCCTTTGTGCCCTAAAAAAAACCTTCTTGTAGCAAGGTACACATCATTTTAATCTCTAAAAACTCCCCTCTTCATTGGTATAATAGTTAGGGTTAGTTTCTAATTGTTATTTGTATGTTTTGGTACACATAATTATATTTTTTATAGCATTAAATATTAGTTGTTCATTATCTTGATTGACTCATTTTGATGAACCCTATTTTTACACAAAACATAATGGTGAACTCAACTCATTGAATAGTGCAATTTTCTGATTTTGAAGTCTTTCGTTGCATCCTAGATTAGATCTTATACTCATTTGCATTTATATTTGCATTGAATTATATCTCATTTAGGGTTTCTTGCATTGCATTCAAAATTGCATCTCATTTAAGGTT
The DNA here is from genome assembly GCA_007258455.2 of Sequoia sempervirens. NCBI lineage: Eukaryota > Viridiplantae > Streptophyta > Pinopsida > Cupressales > Cupressaceae > Sequoia > Sequoia sempervirens. The sequence continues at coordinate 199,234,765 of VDFB02000013.1, read as the reverse complement.
TATATTTGCATTGTTTTGCATCTCTCTAAATCTAAAAAATACAAAAACAAATCAATAATTATGCATATCATTTAGATCTCATATATTTGCACTTGAAAATCAAAACAAAATTGTATGTCAACCTAGGTCTTTGCATTCATATTTTCATTACATTTTCACATTGTATTGTTGGAAAATCTGAAATTGAAACTCATTGCCTCAAACCTAGTACTGAAAGACATTATTACAAGCTTGAAAATCATTCAAAAATAGTTTAAAAATACCTAACCAGGACCCATTTTCCCTTAATGGTGAATGATTCCTTGATCAAGTAAAACCTGCACCTTTTGGCATTTGAAAATGCATTAAAAATCACTCTGAAATGAACATAAACATTTTGAAAAAACCTAACTAGGACCCATTCACCCTTACTGGTGAATAAGTCCCTGTTAGCTACTGATCTAAATTTTCTAGAAATCAAAATCTCAATTTTAGGCTTTTGTTTGTTGCTGTTACTTTCCTATTTTAGTTTCTTGATTTATTTTTTCATCAAATTCATTCCATTTAGCTTAAGTTGCTTCATTTCAGTGCATTGTCAAGAATCAAAATTTTCATTCAAACATTTCATTTTTAGTTTATTACATTGTGTAATCAGTAAATTACATTGCTTAGAATATGAAAATTGCATTTCATTCTACGTTTTTACTTTTCCTCTTTCCATTTAGGGTTTCCACACTGGGGTTGTAAAACTTGTATGAGCTTTAAAACTTGATGTCCTATTAGAAATACTATTATAAGATGCAATTTGAGGCTCATGTCATCTTGCAATATCTCACTCGCCATGGATCTTGGGGTTTCTAACTCCCTTTCTGATAGTGTTGATAATCAACCCTCCATGGCTCATTGTTTGCATACTTCATTTCCAATAACTTCAACCCCTACAACCAATTTTCTTAATGTTACCAAATTCGTCCCTACCATCCCTAGTTCCACTCAAGTTTTTGGTTCTGCTCAAAGCCAAGGTGGAATTCGATTCCATCCTCCACAATAGGAATGCCCATTCCTACAAACACTAGTACACAACCCACAAAAACCTTTCAACCAACAACAACCTTTCAACCAACAACAACCTTCCAGCCCAAAACAACCCTCTAACCTACTACGACCATTCAACCAACCACAAAAATCATACCTACTAGCACTATTTACACTTCCATAGGTATTCCCATAGGAATCCCTTCCACCCTTGTCCATTAAAATACAATAACTCCTCAACAATCAACCTTCACCAACCTAAAATTCACTATTCCTCTACATGCATACACCTCTCCACCTTATTCCCCTCAACCTTACAACCAAAATTATCATATCCTTAACTCCCTTTTGCAAACTATGACATCCCTCCAACAACAAGTAGCAACATTACAACAAAATAAGAATAATCTTGACCTTTACAATACATAAAATCTAACCCATTGTCCTTTGACATATTCAGAACGTAAATAAGGGATTATCAACATTTCAAGAAACATAATAAGGGATTTTTACAACTATTTTATCCTCAAGTAGTTCAACAAACTAATAATCAAGTGGTTTCTATCAAAATGACAACTCATTTTGGGGAGCGGGAGAGATAGGTCACTCCTTTACCTGATACCCTTCATAATATCATGTTGCAACTCATTGACAAGAACATGCTTACATTAGATCTTGTCGGAGAGCATGACCCTAATATACCATTTCCTAAAGGCTTTCAAAAAAATGCTTATTGTCATTACCATCAACAAAATGGGAATGGTATAGAATATTGTAAGCTTCTTAAACATCTTGTGCAAGACCTTATTGACAATAATCAACTTCAAATTGGAGGTGTGAATGATCAATGTAATAAGTCTGTAGCCCCTCCTAATCAAAATTTGCAAATATTTGCAAATCCCATGCCTAAACGCACCATTTCATTTGTCAAAGCTAGTGAAACTAAGAATGATGTGATAAATGTTGACACAAATGATGATAATATAGATACTATTGAACAACATCCCATAGATATTGTGGTACCATTTATTGAAGCTAGACCTCATAAGGGCTCAACTAAAAATCCTTTTGAAATTTATTTCTCACAAAATGACATACTTAAACATGCACTTGATGGTCCTCTTTACATAGTTGGTCGAATCAATGATAAGCCCACTAATGGGATATTGATTAATCCTATCCGTGGAGAGAATGTGATCACCAAAAAAATCTTATAGGTGCACGAATTATATCAAGAAACATATGGAGAACTAAAATCATGGATCAAGATGCATAATGGGTTTGCTTTCACTATGATAGGCTCGATAGATCTCCCTTTAAAAGTTGGACCAAAAATGCTAATTGTCTCATTTTCCATCATTCTGTAATTAGACCAATTTCGTGTGAAGCTAGGCTATCCATGGCTTCACTCCATGAATTTTGTCCCTTTGTTGTGCATAAATGTCTAAAGTTTCCATTTGGAAATGATATCTTTGTTGTGCATCATAATGGATTTAACCCTATGTCGACTCGAGGGAATTTTTTACTAGATTTCTTTTGGCCTGAGCCTATGGAACCTGTCAAGCCTCGTGAGGATTTCTTTTTCAAATCATATCAAAAGTTCAAGAAAAATAAAATAGAAGAATTATCCCTTTGTAACATGCCTCAACCTATAACTGAAACACCTATCCTTGACGAATCAATGATCAAACCAAAAGCCCTTCCAAACATCCAAGAACAACCTATAGAAAAACCTCCCACAATTTCCAACAAGAGACCATGAGATAACACAAACAATCCCATTGTCCCTCCTAGAGTCAAATAATTTTATAAAGTCAAAGAGAAAGTGGTTGAACGAGCTACTATTGCTTCTTCTATTCCTCCCAAGGAAGATAAAACACCTATGATTAACAAACCCACTCTTACACAAACACAACTTGACAACAGATTGAAAAATAATTGAAGTGCTTGAGAGTGTAGGTGTAGAAATTGTATTATTGCTAGTAGATTACAAACTCAAGAAAATAAGAACATAGAAAATAAAAATTTGAACCTTCCTAAAGCAATACATGATGACTCTATACCTTCACCGCAACATAAACAAGAACATTCCATGGACATTATTATTTGAACTCTTGTTGTGATAAATCTAGATGATGACATTGACATTGCAAAGATTGATGAACAAGCACATGATGAGTTGAATACATTATTTTATTCTTCAATGAGCTTAAATGATAAATCTTCTAAAAAGAGTGTTGAACCCAGTGCTTCCCCTAGTTCGACACTTGCTCTTGTACCTTTGCCTAGTTGTTCACCTTCCATTTATACTGGCCAAGATTGGTGTGCGGATGACCTGCTTTAGGTTGATTCACATGTGCCTAACTATTCTTTTGTATTTTCATGTTTTCTTTATGTGATTGCATGTGTGTAATGTGATCCCCCATTTTTTTTGTTTGATGTATTTCTTTCTTTTTGTGCATTCCTTTATATGTACCTTCATTCGTATCTATGTCATAAGCATTTTTCACTTGTCTTGTGTCTTCCTTTTGGGGATGATGCAAGGTGTTGAGACATTTTGGTCTCTTCCATGTTCAACCAAAATATTTCCTTTATCTTTTTCATTTGTCTTGTGTCTGCTTTTTGGGGATGACGCAAGGTGTCAAGAAATTTAGGTATCTTCCATGTTGACCCGAAAGGATTTTTCTTTGTTTTTCTCTTTGTGTCATTCTTCCAATACTATGAGTATTTTGGGAATGATGGCAGTTCCATGCTCTATGACAACATTGTAGCAAAGACATACTGACCCCAAATCCCTAGATCCCTTATGTATTTCTAGGGGTAACCCTTCCTTCCTATTTCATGTTTAGTATAGGGTTTTTCGAGGAAATCTCTCATGTCTTAGGAAAAATATTGGCTACTTTAAAGAAATTGCTCACAGTAATGGTGTAGCAATCACTTTAAAGTGGGGGCATACATCGATGACATCTTTCAAAAAAATTCATGGCATGATTTTTCTTTTTTCTTGTGATGTGTCCTTTTTTTGGTGGTGTCATTGGGTTTGATGTCCTCCAAGAGTGTATGTTCTCCCTTCGTGGTGTGATGTGAATGAGGCATGCCATGATTAATGATCTGACATCCTTGAGTTGTCATCTCTTGGAGACATTAGGAACAATGTTCCCTAAGAATAAGATCTTACACGAACAAAGTAAAATCTCCTTTTAACAAATTTTTATAGACATGACATTCAAAAATCATTTACAAAAGCATTACATTGTAGTTCCATATTGAAGTTGTTAGGAGGATAAGTTCGGTAAGGTAAAAGAGGCTAATATGATTCTCTCATTTTCCACCTAGTTGGGATAACTCACCTAGTGGACAAATTGAGGTTCCACTACCCTAGAGTGAGCGACACATACATATTTGGGACAATGCACCTAGTGGACAGATTGAGGTTCCACTACCCTAGAGTGATGAACATACATAATGGACCAACAACCCCATTCCACATCGCGTTGAAATAGTTGTGCTTTATCCTTTTGTTTATTTCTTGGCCTTTGATAGGGTATGATAAAGTATCTTTTTTATTGTTGCATACTTAAGTGTCTTGAATGTCTACTTTAGTGTGAGATTCACACGCAGTCATCCTCTCACTAAAGTGGGGGAAAAATGTAGTAACAAAAAAATTATCCTTTTTCCTTACTTGATTTGGGAATAATTGTCATTAAATTAACCTATTTTTTCCTAGGTTTAATGTTGTAATGTGTTGTAACACATTCACATTGATCTTGGGCCCCCTTTTAATTAAATGTACCTAATTTGTACCCTCTTTTAGGTGTTGTAAAGTGTTGTAACTCACTTTCACACTTATCTAGGGTCCTCTTAATTAATTTTGGTTAATTAGAGTTAATTATCCGCTTTAATTCAAATTTAAGCCTTATTTGTGACACCTTCCAAAGATCTACCTCGACACCCTTAATTTCAATTGCATATAATTTAATTGGAAAATTTTGAGGTCTTAGAGATTGATGCTAGCACCCATTCCCCCTAGGTGGCGAATGGGTCATCCCTCTATAAGACCCCCCTTTCTTTACAAATTTCACATGGGTTTTTGATGTAATTTCATTCCCTAAAGGCAAGGTCCTAGAAAATTGTGCCAAGACCCATTCGCCCTAGGTGGCAAATGGGTCCTCCTTTAATGAGGACCCCATTTTTTGAATTTGATTTTGGTAGGATTTTAATAAACTTCATTTGTAGATCTAGTGTTGGCTTCAATTATTTGAATTTCAAGGTTAATCTCTTAATTTAGTATAAATATGGGGTTAATTCACATAGTTTCATCATATACTTACAAGCATTCATGAATTATAGAAAATTTGAGTTCTCAAGAGATCAAAAGAGTTCACAAGAGAATTTTCAAAGGCATTTCAACACAGATTATCAAGGTTTATTGCAGCAATCCAAGATCATTTCATCATGACAAGGGTTTAGTGCATTCATGCATGTTGTTGAGCTAAGATAGTGGATGTAGCATTAAAGGATCTACTTGTAAGAATTGTTATACATATTTTTTGAGATTAAGATCTACATTCTTCATTGCCACTACATGTTAGATTGCATATTTGCAGTCCAAGAAAACTTCCAAGGTATCAGCATTGCATCATTTCATGTTCATGCTTCAAATTCATTATTTCATCATTTGGTTTAATTACCTACAAAGGGTTTGACTTAGGAAAACCTCTATTCACTAACAACCAACATGTTTTTCTCCTCTTGAGTGTTTGTTTGTATATTTACAGGTTGAAGATCAAGTGGAGAAGAAGTTTAGAGAAAAATTATCTAAGTTTTCAAGTTGCAAGATTGACCTTCATAGTGCAAGAACAAAGAATTGAAGGTACATAATTTATTACAAAATTTTGGGAGCTGATAACCAAGGATTTGAGAGTACAGAAATCAAGGAAAATATCCCTGATCTCAATTTTAGAAACCCTAACATGGACACATTTTCCACTAAAGGTGAATGAGTCCTTTGTGCCCTAAAATAGGCTTCTTGCAGCAAGGTGCACATCATTTTAAGCTCTAAAACTACCCTCTTCATTGCTATAAACGTTAGGGTTAGTTTGTGATTGTTATTTACATGTTTTGGTACACATAATTGTATGTTTCATATCATTAAAGATTAGTGGTTCATTATCTTGATTGACTCGTTTTGATGAACCCTTTTTTTTCACAAAACACTAGTGAAAAATTATTGAAAGACTTATCTTTATAGGATTCCTTTCTAATTTCCCATTTATTAAATCCCAAAATTTGACACTTGAAATTTGAATTTAAGACCTTGAAATGCCACCAAAAACATATTTTAATTTGAGTTTATGAACTTAAAGGGGACCTGTGTGATTGAAAATATTGGATTAATTAAATAGAAATCAAACACATGTTAATAAGACATTAAATCGAAAAACTGAAAAGAAACAGAATAATGCAAACCGTAATCGTAGCTTCTCGAAACCGTCTTATCCTCCTCTAACTTCAGCTTTTTTCCAGATAGCTCTCAGATCAATAGATCAGGCTCAACAAAATGACAGCTAAAGAACGAGATTTAAAATGCAAACTATGCTAAGTGCAAAAGCTATGCTAAAATGAGAAGATTGCTGTGATATCGAAACTGTCATGAATGCAAATGCTGGTTGAGTGTATGCATGCGTGAATGAGTATTCAGAAAGTGTGTGTGTGTATGTAACCAAAGCTTGGATTTGCGCCGGAATTTATAGAGTTTTCGAACGGATATGATTGGTTGAATCGATTGACAGTCGGGATTAAGCTTGTTTTGAACGAACATCAGGAGATTTTTGAAAGTGGAAGAGAAGGATGGAAGGTTTCCCTTTTTCTTCAATTTTCGTCATTGAGTTCTGAAGGGAAACTTCCATTTCGAAAGATGAGTTAAAAATTTGGAAGGGTGAGTTAGCACGAGTTAGAAATTAAATAAAAATAAATTTATTCAATTTAGAAGTGAAGACGGAAATGGAAACTGACATAATTAAATAAATCATATTTAATTATATTTAAAAATGAAATTAGGGTGAGGTGGAAAATATTAAATAAAATATTCAATATTTTAAATTCGAATATGGGATGGAGAATATTCCATTATTCAAATATTAAAAATATTTGAACTTTAGAACCAAATGATAATTAAATATAAATAAATTATAAAAATTTATTTAATTTAATCAAGCGGAGGGTAGAAATGTTAGTAATTAAATAAAATTATTTATTTAATTTAAGGTAGAAGAATTTAGAAGATGAACGATATAAATAAATAATTAATTTATTTATATGTAGATGATAGAGGAATTAATTAAATAAATCATATTTAATTAATTAACAAGCTTAATCATGACCATTTTTAGACATATACATTTTTCCCCTCTTTGAAGTGATGTGTAAAACACATTGCTTCAAAGAAAATAAGATTTGTGCCCCTGATATACTTTTGATATTTCTGCTGATGATGCCCCCTCAGGAGGTAAATCACGGATGAGAGGGAAAGTGGTTTAGCTCATGATAGAAAAAGAAATGTCCATTTTGAAAATAAAGTCTCATTTTACCCTTGGTTTGACCTTTAAAAGGTTAAAAGGTTGAAAGAGACAAGTCATTTGTACTGTTGAGTTTGGTGAAAACTGTAGTTGCGAAAGCGACATTGCGACATGGAGATTCTGTATCATCACCACCGATTCGAGAGATCACGTAGATACTAGAGGCCAGCTACTTATGGACCACCAGTGAGTCGATCGATCCTCTTATGCTTTCAAATTTTTCTGTTTGGATCAAAATTTTCATGATTTTCTGCGGTTTTAGTTTTAAAATTTATGTTTGTGCACATATAGCAACGTTTAGGCGCTTTCAAAAAAAACAGGCACACATATGGTAGAAACAAACGCGTATAGGGCTTAGATGTTTAAATTTTGTAAAAAAAACAGTGTAGCGCATCCCGTAAAAACTAGCGCACATATAGGGTAGGTTTGAAAATTTTAGGGATAGAGTGCATATAGGGAAAATAGACGCGCATATAGGAAAAATGTGCATCCAGCAAAAACAGTGGCACATAGGATGAGCAAAGTGGCGCATACGGGAAAACGCGCATAGGGAGTCTGTTTAAGCGCATCCTGTGAAAAGAACGGCGCATATGGGATTTAGCTCATCCCGTAAAAAGAATGGCGCATATGGGATTTAGCGCCGAATGCATGTTGTGATGAGAATGATGATTTGTATTGCTTCCTTAGTCAATAGATAGGTAAAATGTCATGTCATCATCCTGATATGGGTAGGGATGATAGAAAAATTGAATGATTGATTGATAACTTTGCTTCCTAGGATAGAAAACAAAGAGTAGATGAAACTAACATGACTTCTGATAAATTTGCTTCCTATGATAGAAAACAAATAGTAACTGATGGTAGGATAGATGTGATATGATATCTAGCTTGATAGAGTTGATTTGATTTGATTGATAGGACTGATTGTGTGATATGGGTCCTTGATTTACTACATTGATATGAGTCATTGATATGGGTCTGATATAGTTCACTGATAGATATGAGTCTGATTTGATATTGTGTGAATATTTGATATGAGTCTAATGGATGATCTTTGTAATGGAAAATAGGAGGTTTTCAAAAACCTCCAGATTAGAGAGCGACATTCAGCAGGATGGGATAGGATCCCTAAGTTGACCCCTGCTGACAGAGCATTGATTGATGCATGTGGTTTGAGACCCTTGCTGGCGATGCCGCCAATTAGGGTCAACAGAAGATTGTTGGAAGCACTTGCAGAGTGATGGCATTCGGAGCACAACACCTTTCACATGCCGACCGATGAGGTGACGGTGACGCCTGAGGATGTGTACAGGATCCTAGGTATTCCAGTTGTTGGAGCCCTTCTGTATTACGATCACAAGGAGCTTGGGGGTACAGATGCTTTGAGGAGAGTGTACGAAGATGCGCAGATAGTCGAGTACTGGGTACCATGGGCAGACTTTCACGGATATCCAGCCTTGCCAACAGTTTTGGGTGCTTTCATCGGAGGTCTCCTTTGTCTGGATCACTGGGCAAAGGGATTATCAGTGGGCTGGGGCAGGATTCTAGAACAGATGATGCTACAGCCGAGGAGATATGCATGGGGGAGCTGCATGTTAGCTCATCTCTATCACGATTTGCACCAGGTGGTCTACAGAGGATCGTCTAGTTTATCTTGTGGGGTTACATTGCTACAGATCTGGGCATGGGAGCATTTTGCTATGACGAGGCCGGCATGCCCCAGAGTGAGGCCACCAAGTAGGCCATATATCTATATGTATTTTGTGTTCCTTACCTAGCCCAAGCTGGGCAAGGTAGATTATTAAAGATGACTACTAGACGATATAGATACAGTCATATGGCAACCATATTTGGATTGTGAGCCATGGGTGACTGATGATATAGAGATGCCCTATGTATGTATTCTGCGGTTCCTGATAGGGAGGACTCCCTTCATTTTGGAGAGATTTTTGGCATTGCGGGTGCAGAGGCAGTTCGAATTTACGCAGGGGAGGCTGCAGGGGGTTGCACATTACGCCCGGAGCAAAGATGAGGCCAGATGGGGGCCATGTATTTTGTATCAGGCCACCTATACAAAGTTCATGGCATTAGCACCTGAGGTATGGGTTGACAGACGAGACATTGTGGATGCTGGGATGTCCGATGAGTATGCTGCCTATTTCCACATGCATCCATTTCCATGATTTACTAGCCCGGATGAGCCAGCACCTATTTTGGTAGTACCATAGCCCGGGGGAGGTAGACAGGAGGATGTGGCCGGCGGTGAGCAGGGAGCAGTCGGAGGAGAGGAGGTGGAGAGTGGAGAGGAGGAGGGTTCAGATGATGAGGATGATGGAGATGATGGCGGGGTGGGAGGACATATGTTGGGGAGATCAGGGCAGGATATCCTAAGGGGTGTGCAGATTATGTGACGACAGAGGACAGGGATAGGGAGGAAGATAGTGATCCGGATGGCCTCCTCCTCGCAGCAGGGACAGATAGCCACTCTTTAGGCTCAGGTGTAGACATTGCAGGGGCAGCAGGGTCAGCTACAGGGTCAGTTGTCGCAGGCACAGGCTTTTATTGTGCAGCTATAGGTATAGACATAGGCACAGGTACAGACACCTGCCCCAGACCCATGGTTAGCTCAGGTGATCATAGAGAGGGATGCATTCAGACGACAGGTAGTAGAGGCTGAGGGCATGGCTCAGAGACTGATGGGCACTGTAGAGAGTGCGTCACTGCGAGATGCCATTGTAGAGGGTATGGAGATGGCCAGGGAGGCTGAGTACTACAAGGTGAGATATGAGGAGCTATGTCCTCCAGAGCGCAGAGAGCCATACCTGCGATCCCATAGCAGGACCCGGAGCAGATCACGGACACATACCCAGAGTAGGGGAGTGACAGGGCCATGACAGGACCTAGATGCAGGCACTAGTGGCAGACCACCTCCCTCCGGACCAGCACCATCAGGAGCATCGACCAGTTAGACTTTATGATGTATAGTATTTTTTGAGCATGTATATGCCATTTCTGATCATATTTGATGTATTGGACATTGTAATTTCATTAGACATTTGGACATTTGTATCATTTTTTTTTTATGAGTGATGATATGCAGTGGCGATGATTATTTTGATGATGATGTGATGATATGATATGCATTTATGTTTATGTGTTTATGGAGATTTGATGATATGATATTTTATTATGATTATGATTTGATGATGTGTACTAATGATGTCATGCTGGTGAATGATTTATGAGGTGTATATGGAATGTTTGTTTTTTTTATTTGGATTTTTCAATGCAGATAAAAGATGAAAAATGAATGTTGTGTTCATGATATGCATTATGATATGATGTGATGTGAAATGATATGAGTGGATAAAATGTTATGACATGGGATGATAGGAATACTGCTATGAAATAGTGATGTATAAATAGTGATATATGATAAAATGATATGTGATGAAATGTAAAAAGAGAATGATATTGATAATGGTAAAGAAAATGATGAAATGATAATGTTAGATGATAATGCAATATTAAATGATGATGAAAATGAAATGTAAAATGATAATGAAATACTAAATGATAATGATAATGCAGTATTAAATGATGATGAAAATGAAATGTAAAATGATAATGAAATATTGAATGATAATGATAATGAATATGAAATGGTAAATGAATGAATGATAAATGAATGAAATGAAATGACTATAATATAATGAAATGATAACGAAATACTAAATGATAATGATAATGGATATGAAATGGTAAATGAATGAAATGAAATGACTATAATGAAATGATAATGAAATATTGAATGATAATGATAATGGATATGAAATGATAAATGAATGAAATGAAATGACTGTAATATAATGAAATGATAATGATAATGGATATGAAATGGTAAATGAATGAATGATAAATGAATGAAATGAAATGACTATAATATAATGAAATGATAATGAAATATTGAATGATAATGATAATGGATATGAAATGGTAAATGAATGAATGATAAATGAATGATGAAATGACTATAATATAATGAAAGATAATGAAATATTGAATGATAATGATAATGATAATGGATATGAAATGGTAAATGAATGAATGATAAATGAATGAAATGAAATGACTATAATATAATGAAATGATAATGAAATATTGAATGATAATGATAATGGATATGAAATGGTAAATGAATGAATGATAAATGAATGAAATGAAATGACTATAATATAATGAAATGATAATGAAATATTGAATGATAATGATAATGGATATGAAATGGTAAATGAATGAATGATAAATGAATGAAATGAAATGACTATAATATAATGAAATGATAATGAAATATTGAATGATAATGATAATGGATATGAAATGGTAAATGAATGAATGATAAATGAATGAAATCAAATGACTATAATATAATGAAATGATAATGAAATATTGAATGATAATGATAATGGATATGAAATGGTAAATGAATGAATGATAAATGAATGAAATGAAATGACTATAATATAATGAAATGATAATGGAATATTGAATGATAATGATAATGGATATGAAATGGTAAATGAATGAATGATAAATGAATGAAATGAAATGACTATAATATAATGAAATGATAATGAAATAATGAGAATAAAATAAATGATAAAGGTAACGAAAAATGAGTAAAAATGAATAGAAAGATGATAATGGTAATGAATCGTATATGAAACGAATATGAGTGATAATGGTAATGCGATGATTTGAATGATAATGATAATGAAAATAAACTGAAATGAATGAAATGATTATAATGATTAAGATGATACCAATGAAATGAGGAAATGATAATGTTAATGATGTAAAGTGGAATTTGTTAAATGATAATTTTTTTAATAATAATGAATAACTAATGATATGGAATGATAACAAAATGATAAATGAAAATGAAATGCAAATGGAATATTGATAAAATGATAATGGAAATGCAACTAATATGAAATGATGAAATGATATGAAACTTATATGAAATGATAATAAATGATAAGGATAATGCCATGATAAGATGATAATGAAAATGCAATGATGAGATGATAATGCTAATGAAAATGCAATGATAAGATGATAATGCTACAAATGTTTGCATTGTCCTCCACAAATAGTCTGAAGAAATATGATAGCGGTTGACCGTTCAAAAACTCTCGACGCAAATCCAATATGTAGTTATGAAAATGCCACTAAATGAAACTGACCATTTTGTTGAGCCTTTTAGTGAGCCTGCTTAAATCATCATAGAGAATTTGAAAATGTTGAAAGTGTGTACAAGCATCAGAGGGGGAATCAGCACCAATGATGACCTGAGTACAACTTTCATGATTTTTGATATAGCTAGTGAATACAAGCATCTAGGTATAATTGAACCAAGATGACCTGAGTATTTCTTGCATAAACAGACAAAGACTAACCATTATCTGATGCAAATTTGGAACTGTCATCAATGATAAACTTTGGAAATCATGTCTCGTGACATACTTGCAACAGATAAATGATTAACCTCAAGACAGCAGACAAAGAAAAATCATCCTCTTTCCTTGCCACTCTAGTTCAGTACATCATCGAGTGTGCTCCAAAGAAATGATGTCAAAAAATAAACAACCATTGTTCAACAAATGAAATACTGTGATTCCAAACATTATTTCAAATTAGAGATCATCTAGATATGAGTCATGGTAAGGTATGCAACTAAAATCCATTGTGATATGGATCAATGGTTGGTTGTTTTGTTTTACGTGATTGGTTTCAATGTCATTGTCTTACTGTTTTGGGAAGATCTGAAAGTTGATTGCCCCCAGTATGTCCATATTTTCCCTTGGTATTGATACAACTTGCTGAAATGAATATGTTCAATAATCAAACCATGGTAAGACATTATCGCTCAAGGCAAATGATAGCATGGTGCTGGCGTGACCCTAAGATGATGAAAAAAAAGATGCATGAAAATGAAGGCTAAGCAGCCAAGTGCAGAACATGAACTAATAGATGGAGAGCTACAAATAGCGTCTATTTGCCAGATTTTCACTATTTGTTTTTATTGCATTTTTCTTGTCAATAGACTGCCTGTTTGCTAGGTTTTCACCCTATGACGGATTTTCGTTTTTTTTTTTCTTTTCGTGACTTTTTGCTATTTTTTGATTTCTTTTTTTTTGGATTTTGGATTCTTCAAGACTTTTTCTCGATTTTTGGATTTTTTCAGACTTTTCTTTTTTGGATTTCTTCAAGACTTTTTCTAATTTTTGGATTTCTTTAGGACTTTTTCTGATTTTTTTTGGATTTCTTCAGGACTTTTTTTATTTTTTTTTTATTTTTTTAGGAATTTTTCTATTTTTTTGGATTTCTTCAGGACTTTTTCTGATGATGATAACCACCTTAGACATAATACTTTTTTAGATGCATGTTGTTGATAGGTTCATCAAATAGGTCCCCTTCTGGTGTTGATAGCTTGTAGGCTCCTAAACCATAGACTGCGATAACCACATAAGGACCTAGCCAATTTGGCTCAAACTTTCCTTTCTTCTCTCTATCTTGTTGATTTCGTGGATTCTCTTTCAGAACAAGATCACCCACTTGAAAGGTACATGGCTTGAATTTGTGGTTGTAACTGTGAGACATCATTTGTTGATATGCTTTTAGATGATCAGCTACTCTTTGTCTCTTCTCATCTAGGAGTTCCAGTTCTTGGAGTCGGGAAACTCGGTATTCATCATCTGTTGTAAGGTCTTTCAATGATACTCTGAGTGAGGGAATCTCCACTTCTAAGGGCAATATGGCCTCTACTCCATAGACAAGAGCGAATGGTGTTGCTCCTGTTGGTGTGTGGACACTGGTTCGGTAGGCCCATAGAGCAGGATTGAGTTGAGCATGCCAATCCTTCCCTAAAGTATTCACGGTCTTCTTCAAGATTTTCAATATTGTTTTATTTGAGGCCTCTGCTTGGCCATTCCCTTGTGGATAGTAAGGTGTTGAGTATCTATGTTGTATGTGAAATCTCTCACAAAGTTCATCAACATCCTGATTTTTGAATGGACGTCCATTATCTGTAATAACGGAGTTGGGAATGCCATACCGACAAATGATATAGTTGAGTATGAATAATGATATTTGTTTGCCGGTGACTTTAGTAAGAGGGACTGCCTCAATCCACTTGGTAAAATACTATGTTGCTGTGATGATGAATTTATGCCCATTTGATGAAGAAGGATGAATCTTTCCCACTAGATCTAAACCCCATTGAGAAAATGGCCAGGTTGGTGTGAACGGTTGAAGTTCTTGTGCAGGGGCATGAATGAGATTCCCATGAATCTAACATTTTGAACATATTTTCACAAAAGTGAATGATTCCCTCTCCATTGTAGGCCATTAGTAACCCATTCTAATTAATTTTCTTAGATAAGGTCAGTCCACTTGAATGAGTACCACAGATGCCACCATGAACTTCTTGTAAAGCTTTTTTAGATTCCTCGCATTCAAGACATCAGAGTAAAGTACCATCAAGACCACGGCGATAAAGGGTGTCAATGATGAGGGTATAGCGAGCAGATTGGAAGATAAAGTTGTGTTTTCGGTTACAGGATAAATCGGGTGGTAAGATGTCATCTTTGAGATAGGCATAAAATTTTATGTACCAAGGCGAATCAGATCCTACCAAGTGACAAATGATTTGGCTTTTAGGGGTATCATATGCAGGTGTAAATGATTGTTCCACTAGAAATTCAAAACGATTTTGAGTTTCTGGGAGTTGCAACAATGATGCGATTGTGGCCATGGCGTCAGTTGCTTTGTTATCAATCCTTGGAATTTGTGTAAATTTAATGTCCACAAAGTATTTCTTGAAATCATCAACCATCTTTTTATATGGTAATAGTTTCTCATCTTTAGTTTGATAGTCATCATTGATTTGATAGATGACTAGCTGTGAGTCACCATACACCTGTAATTCTGTTATTCTCCATTCCAGTGCTATTTTGAGTCCAGTGATCAATGCTTCATATTTAGCTATGTTGTTAGTACATGGAAATATTAGCCTATATGATCAAGGAATGGTATGTCCTTGAGGAGTGACAAAAAGTATGCCTGCCCCGATCCATGTTGAGTGAAAGAACCATCAAAATATAATGCCCATGTTTGTTTAGATTCTACAGTGAAAACATCAGCATCTAGAAATTTGATGTGCAAGGGATGATCTGCTTGTAGTGGTGCTTCAGCTAATTGATCGGCTATAACTTGTCCTTTGATGGCCTTGCGATCAACATAATGTATGTCGAACTCACTTAGAATCATTACCCACTTTTCTAACCTTCCTGTCAATGATGCTTTGCTTAACAAATACTTAAGTGGATCAATTTTTGAAATCAGATTGATCGTATGGGTTAGCATGTAGTGCCGAAACTTTTTTGAAGCAAAAACTACTACCAGAAAAGTTTTCTCAATAGAAGTGTAGTTGAGCTCATGACTTGTTAGTGTTCTACTGATGTAGTAGATTGCACGTTCCTTTCCTATAGTGTCTTCTTGTGCTAGTAGTGCCCCCAGGGATGTCTCTGTTGCAGCAATGTATAAGATGAGTGGTTTGTCTGGATTTGGTGATATGAGAACTGGTGGAGTCATTAGATATTCTTTGATTTTCTAAAAAGCCAATTCACATTCGTCATCCCACTTGAAAGGAACATTTTTATGCAGTAGATGTGTGAAAGGTAAACTTTTGTCTGCCAATTGTCCAATGAACCTCCGTATAGATTGAAATCGTCCCTGCAGTGATCTTAACTGACTGATGTTCTTTGGTGAAGGCATTTCCATAATTGCTTGAAATTTTGCTAGATCTACTTCAATTCCCTTTTCTGAGACAATGTACCCCAAGAGTTTTCTAGATTTGACCCCAAAAACACATTTCTTAGGGTTAAGACGAACTTTGAATTTTTCTAATCTTGCAAATATTTTGGACAATACTTCAAGATTTCCTTCTCTGGTGTATGATTTTTCCAATATGTCATCCACATAATCTTCCATGAAGACATGCATCATGTCATGAAAAATTGTAGTCATGGCTCTTTGGTAGGTAGCCCCAACATTCTTCAGACTGAAAGGCATGATGTTCCAACAATAAGTTCCCCATGGACACGTGAAAGTTGTTTTCTCTTGATCTTCAGGTGCAATCTTGATTTGGTTATATCCAGAAAAACCATCCATTAATGAATACATGGCATGGCCAGCTGTCAGATCAACTATGGTGTTAATATTTGGTAATGGGAAGTCATCCTTAGGACATGCTTTGTTGAGATCTCTGAAATCTGTACATATTCTGACAGTTTTATCTGGTTTGGATACAGGTACGATGTTGGAGATCCATTCTGCATAGTCGATCGGTCTGATGAAGCCCACATCAAGAAGTTTTCTCAGTTCTTCTTTAACTAATAATGCAACATGAGGGTGCATTTTTGTGAGTTTTTGTTTTACCGGCTTGGCCCCTGGTTTGATAGACAAATGATGCATGATAAGATCAGGATCAAGACCAGACATGTCAGCATAAGACCACACAAAATTGACCTAATTTTCTTTCAGGAATTCCATGAATTCTGGTATTTCTTTTTCATTCATTGATGCAGCTAACTGTAAAATTCTTGGTTTGTCTAAAGTCTCGAGATCAACAACATTTGTAGGCTCAATCAGAATAGGCGATCGTTCATGGTAGTGCTCCGAAAGAGTGTCAAGATTCCCATTGTCTAGTGCCTCAAAGAGATTTTCACCATCAGATACAGTCTTTATTTTATCTTTTGTTTGATCTAATATTGCCAGATTCTGATTTTCACCATTAGATCTTTCCTTTTTGTTTTTACTTTTGTAGTTGGGAGACTTGACACTCTCCTAATCAAAAACTTTATGTCGAAAATTGTTGGTGGAACAATCATTTGTATCTTATGCGGAAAGGAAGTTTACAATAGCTTCATCACTTGGAAACATGGGTATGTTAATAGATTCCGTAAAATCCCAATCAATGAGGTCAGGATGGATTAAAGGTAGAGGATCATCAGGTTGTGTGAGATCGGCTATGGTTAAGGTCATAACAGAGTGGTCTGTAGGATCCGAGGTATGAGGTGGATCAATGATGATATTGTCCTCCTGATAGTCTTGTTCGTTTAGATCTGATTCAGTATTACTAGAATCATAGTCGATTTGTGGTTCAGATTCTTGTGGTTGGGACCCTGAACCTTGTCCTTCAATTAGAGTTGGGGCATATTGGTGTATTACATCAACCTCTTTATCCCTCCAGAACTCATTATTGTAAATGGTGTCCCATTCATATCCAGCAGAGTCTATGTCAGAATTGTTGTCTAGGAAGTTCTGAACTGTTGTCAAACATGCTTCCTGTGAATCTAAGCCTTCTTGCAATGCAAAGACAGTGTCATGTTTGGATGTGCTTTCTTTGGAGTGAGTATCATAACCCAATCCAGTTTTCTCTTTTGCAGCGAGTCCGCGGAGGTGAATGGGTTCAACTACCCCCTCTTTCCTTTTTTCGATAGGCCGTTTATCATAGCCCATCTTTTGCATGATTGAATATCCTTTTCCATATTTGTCTATGGGTAATTTGACATTAGAGACTGCTTCATCTTCATCTTTATAGAGCCAATTTAGAATTTCTGTGTCCTCGGGATTTTCCATGGGGAATTTTTCTTTGATGAATTGCCCATTAAATTTTGTGATTGGCTCTATTGGTGTTTGCTTTGATGTTGATGCTGCTGATATTTGATGTTCCCTGATAGATAGTTGTCCATATGATCGAGGTGATGTAGGTAAATTGGTAAAGCAAAGAGAGTATTCTCCAACTCCATGATCCTTGAATTTCATCTTTTTGTCAAAACTATTAGTCAATTGACTAATTTGTTTGTCAATTTTTAGAGAAGTACTAGCATGAGCTTCTCGATTATTAGGGACCAAAGTATCTTGACTAGCTCTTATGTTGGCCCAAGTTTGAATGTTGGAATTATCAGCAGGTATTGTGATTTCTTGTCCATCATAAGGAAACTTGAGACATTGATGATAAGTTGATGGAACAACTTGCATTTCATGGATCCAAGGATGACCCAACAAGATGTTCTATGCAAGATCACGGTCCAATACTTGACAAAAAATATTCTTTATAATAGGGCCCACTCTAATTGGTAGCATGATTAGACCTTTGGATGCTCTTTCTTCATCATCATAAGCCTTTATGGTAATCTTTCTTTTGAAATCAATGGAGTCCTCAGAAAATCCTAAGGCTTTGACCAACTTCAAGGTACAGATATTCAAACTAGCACCTCCATCTATTAGAACTCGTTTGACACGAAACTTGTGGATCATGACTTCTAAGTACAATGATGAATTGTGGGGATGAGTTATGGAAACGTCATCTTTATCAGAGAATGAGAGACAATTGGGTGAGGACAAATTCCCTACCATGGCTTGAAATTGATTCACATCCAATTCAGTGGATACATTAGTTTCAACAAGGGCTTTGTCTAGAATTTCTTTATGGGCTGGGGAAATCTTTAATAGTTCCAGAATTGAAATTTGAGCAGGGGTTTTTTGAAGTTGATTAACCAAATCATATTTATGTTGAGGTGGGGGTTCAGTGGACTTTGAAGAGGCACCCTTTAAGACAACTTTGGCTTGCGCTCTTGTTGTTGCGTTGACTTCTCTATATTCCACCTTCTTGTTGATTTTAATGACATTTACCCGCTCGTCGTCTACATAGAGATGGTTGATTATATGATCATCATTGATATGATTCACATTTTTTTTAGAAGATTCACCCTTTTCATAATTAGGCAATGGATTGTGGAATGCTTGGTGATCTGCGTTAGTTTGTTGATTTCCTTCTATTGTGAAGATGTCATTGTCGATTAAGTCTTGAATTACATTATTCAAGGCTTGGCAGTTGTTTGTACGATGACCTTTACACCGATAATAATCACAATAGTATGCCTCATTCTATGATGGAGGCTTTACACTGGGTTCATAATTTTGTTGAGGTGGTAAAGTAATGAGATTTTTGGCCATCAATTCTTTGAATGCGGATTCTATGGATTGACCCAATGAAGTAAAAGTTCTTCTATTCAAGAAGAATGAAAATCTTTGTGGATTTGAATTCGAGGTGTTTCCTAAAGAATTTTGATTGTTATTGTTTCCTCGATAACCTTGGTTATTGGAAGTCCCTTGGTTGGGAGTAGAGTGTTGATTTGTATTGTTCCTCTTAGGAGGAGGATTATTTTCATGATTTGCAATCGATTTGATGTTGTTGTTGTGAGTGTTTGGAGTAGTGAGGACAAATGGTTTGGTAGAAGCATGATTTGCATCCACAACACCATCATTCACCATATTTTTGTTGCGAGTCCAGAATTTGGATTTGTCCTAATTGTTATGATGGTTGGATGAGCTAGGATTTTCTTTGTCATGTTTTATTATGCCTCTTTTAACCAAAGAATTTTCAATGGTTAAGGCATCTTCAATCATTTTCTCAAAAGAAGAAGGACAATGTAAGTTCAAGTGATAGCTCATTTCCGAATTTAAACTATTGATGAAAGTAACCATCTTTTCTTTCTCGGGAACAAGACATGGGTATCTGGCAAACATTCTTCTACATCTCTGAAGAAACGTAATGAAAGGTTCACCAGGTTTCTGTGCAACTTTACAAAGATCTATCATGGTGATCTGATGTTGTATGTTGTAGGTATATTGTGATATGAATAAATTGATCAATTCTTCAAATGTCCTGACAGGAGGTGTAATCTTGGATAACCATTCCATAGAGTGTATTCCAAGACTCCTAGGAAATAGTCGTATCAAGTAAGTATCTTCATGAGAAAATTCTAATGTCAGGTTTCTGAAGTCCCTAAAGTGATCGATTGGATCTGTTTTCCCATTATAGTGATCAAACTTTGGCATTTCACAATGCTTGGGAAAAGGAACCATGTTTAAACTTCTGTTGAAAGGATAAGGACAGATGTCCTCCAGAGTGTATTTCTTTGTGGTTGTTCCCCCTTGCAATTCTCTAACTTGTCCTTTAAGTGCCTTGATTTGTTGGGTCAAGGCACTAAGATCTGAAATGGGTGTCTCTTCAGGTTTGTTTTTCAAGTTTTCAGTGTCAAAGTCATGAGGTAATTTAGCCCCTTGTTCGGCTAGATAGCAAAAATATTTTTCCTTATCTCGTTGTAAGATCTTTTCAATGGATTTATGGAATTTTTGATCTTGTTCAGCCTCTCTAAGATGTTCTTCATCTTGTTCTTCATCACTATCCATTTGGTTTTTATCACTGTAATTATGAAAATGATTTTCTTCTCTATTGTCCATGTTGTTGAAGAGTGGATTTTGATTTATGCTGAAAATGGGATTACTGCTTTCTCCTTCCTCTTGAGTGTTCTGAGTATGACTTTATTTCTGGATTGTATCCTTCAGTTTATTGTGTTGAGACCTTGTGGAGATAGGCATATGTTTTTGGAAAATTCTTCTAAACTTAGATCCTAGTTTTTGATAAGTGCAATGGTAATGATATCTTGATCCGATAAGATATGGAATCTTATGATATGATCAAGGATACTTCTAATTTATTGGTCGTGGCTTCCAAATTTGATAAAGTATTTTAGAATCCTGTTGGGGAAGTTGAACCAAAAACTAAAAAGTTGTTTGAGAGATGCACTTTTTAAAATTTTGATCTTTGTTTTCAAAGAAAGATTCCAAAATCAATGACGAATTTGATTGGGGTGTGAAGGATACTCTATGGAAGGTTGTGGTATGTTGCCAAATTCAAGCGGTTGGTTATGATTATGCCTTTGTGACAGAGTTAATCTTAGATAATAAGCTCGGGAATCTAAGGGATCTACGACATACTCATCAATGAATCCTCTAACAAAATCCTGATATCTGTGAAGAAATCCTCAATAGTGAAGTAAGACTCGTCGACTTTTATACAAGAATTTTCTCTTTTGTAGTGTTTTCTTGTATCCTAATGGTTTCTTGGGTTTTCTGATCCTTTTAGACAATGACTTCTTGGTAAATTTTGTTGACTTCCAATCTCTAAGCATGAGAAAATTATTTGGAACTATTTTTGAACCAATGATATGAAAATCTCTTAAGTGGCTTTCAGTTGTTGTTCTTCATGTTCCTTTTAGATGATTTCTTTATTTGAATTAATGTAAAAGGAAGACACAACAAACATTTTTGAAAATAGTTGTTCTTAAAGCCCTATACTAACATTGAAGTGTTTGATCAGGAAATGTTTTTCATCAAATGTTTTCATAGGTTTTCCACATGAAAAGCAGTTTAGACAGACTCACTCTTAAATACTCAAGTAGGTCACTCTAATAATCAACAACCCACATCTTAAAACTGCATCGACTCACACAGTCGTGTCACCCCTAAAGGGGCGCCTATGTTTTTGTCTTTTTGAGGTGCGTACTCAGAGTTACGAAAGTGGATACCAGATCCCCTGAGCAAACGATCCTTGGCAGTTATATGGTGAGTATCTTGGGGATAGATTCTTCCCTCCCCTTGCACTGTGATTATCAGAATGTTTGGCAACTGACTCAGCTGGCTACTACACTAGGTTCATAGTAAGGATTTTCGTTCGGTGCAGCAATAATAAACTCCCTCAGGAGGCCTCCCAACCTTTAGAACAAAGGTTTTGGGGATGGTTATCTTGCACACTACCGGCAAAAGAGGGTTTCCCCAGATCTGCTTTAAATTTTATAGTGGGGTGGAATAGCCTGGCTTTGGCTTGAACCCACTTGAGTCATTCCCGTAGGGTGAGTACTTTTTCCCACTACGGCAGGCTCTCTAAAGGATGTAATTGAAATAATAACATTGCATGAAATTAAAAGGCAAGTCTGGTATTTTGATCACCCAGTTAAGGGGAGAGCATAGACCTATTGCCACAATCAAAGTAAGCAGATGTTCTTTTTAAAATCCAAATAACAATGAGCTAATCTAAGTGAAGATATTGCTTCACCAATAACAGATTGTTCAATTTTAACTGCAAAATTCATTGTTTGGTGACTATCCTAGATTGCTTCATTTTATCCAAATGTGGCTACCCTAGGATTGCTTTATTTTAAAACTTTAGGAAAAGAAACAGAATTCTATTTGCGGAATGCGTCAGACTTAGAATTTTGTGATTTTGTTACAGTCTATATGCGCTTGAACAGAAGTTGTATGCGCCAAAACATATATGCACTAGAACATAGACTGTATGCGCTGAAACAGAGACAATATGTGCCTAAACAGAAACTGGATGCGCCCGAACAGACACTATATGTGCCTAAACAGAAACTATATGCGCCATAAGAAAATGTCAAAATAATCACTTTAACAGTCACGAGATGCACTTTTATAGTCACAAGATGCACCCTAACAGTTACAGGATGCGCGCTAACAATCATGGGATGCGCGTTAACAGTTACGGGATGCGCGTCAAAATTCTACAAAATAAAAAAGTTAAAGTTTCCGGATGTGCATCAGAATTTTTCGGATGCGCCTACACGTCAGAATTTTTTGAAAAAATCGATTCCAGAAAGCTGAAACTGTTAAAACAAACTTACAGAAAACGTTAAATTCATGGGTTCGAGCCCCACGGTGGGTGCCATTTTATGTGTGATTGAAAATATTGGATTAATTAAATAGAAATCAAACACATCTTAATAAGACATTAAATCAAAAAACTGAAAAGAAACATAATAATGCAAACTGTAATCACAGCTTCTCGAAACTGTCTTATCCTCCTCTAACTTCAGTGTTTTGTTGATTTCCAGATAGCTCTCAGATCAATAGATCAGGCTCAACAAAATGACAGCTAAAGAACGAGATTTAAAATGAAAACTATGCTAAGTGCAAAAGCTATGCTAAAATGAGAATATTGCTGTGATATCGAAACTGTCATGAATGCAAATGCTGGTTGAGTGTATACGTGCGTGAATGAGTATTCAGAAAGTGTGTGTGTGTATGTAACCAAAGCTTGGATTTGCGCCAGAATTTATAGAGTTTTCGAATGGATATGATTGGCTGAATCGATCGACGGTCGGGATTAAGCTTGTTTCAAACGAGCGGCAAGAGATTTTCGAAAGTGGAAGAGAAGGATGGAAGGTTTCCCTTTTTCTTCAATTTTCGTCATTGAGTTTCGAAGGGAAACTTCCATTTCGAAAGATGAGTTAAAAATTTGGAAGGGTGAGTTAGCACGAGTTAGAAATTAAATAAAAATAAATTTATTCAATTTAGAAGTGAAGACGGAAATGGAAACTTACATAATTAAATAAATCACATTTAATTATATTTAAAAATGAAATTAGGGTGAGGTGGAAAATATTAAATAAAATATTCAATATTTTAAATTCGAATATGGGATGGAGAATATTCCATTATTCAAATATTAAAAATATTTGAACTTTAGAACTGAATGATAATTAAATATAAATAAATTATAAAAATTCATTTAATTTAATCAAGCGGAGGGTAGAAATGTTAGTAATTAAATAAAATTATTTATTTAATTTAAGGTAGAAGAATTTAGAAGATGAACGATATAAATAAATAATTAAATTTATTTATATGTAGATGACATTAGAGGAATTAATTAAATAAATCATATTTGATTAATTAACAAGCTTAATTATGACCATTTCTAGACATATACAGGATCCATTTTCTCATGGGTGGATGGATCTTGACCTATAAGTTCAGGATCTAGATTATGTTGAGGCATTAAATAAATTAATAGAATTTATTCAATCTAGGTTACATTGTCAGCAAATAATTAAAATATGCCTTGGGATGCATAATAAAGGGTGTTAGGGGCCTATTGATGAGGTTTAAAAATGCATGAATGCAAGGTCACTAAAATATGTCCAAACTAAGTGTGAAACTATACTTTCACTTAGAAAGGAGTACAATTTTCTACACTACATTTAGTTTTAATGGTATATATGTCATTGAGTTGTATGTTTTCTTAGTGTACTTGTTTATTCATCATTGTTGGGTGATGTTTACTCTTCTACATGATGATTGTATAGATTTTTTATGAAGGGTTGAATGACATGTATTTCATTTATTTGTATAGATTTGTTTTTTAGGAACTAATATTTATCTCTTTTTCATGCTACAAATAAATCTATTCATCATGGTGAGGAAATGATCAAGGATTAAACCAACACAAGAAGAGAAAGAAGATAAGAATGTAAAAAAATAAAAACATATGAGGAAATTTCGTCAGAAGAGGAAATTGGAGATGATAGAAGAATACATTCCAATTGAAGAGGGATGTATGAACCATCAACGAGAGCTATGGTATTGGTGGCACAAAGGGAACAAATGAAAAATATTCATGCAATGAAAAATTTCAATCTTGTAGTTGGATACACATCATCTACCACAATTCAAGATGGAGGGACACCATCTACCGCATCTCGAGTTGAAAGTACAAGTGAAAAATCTATTGTGAAGAATCTACTGAAAAATATATTGTGAAGAATCTAATGAGTGCATATGAGAGTATGGGTAACACCTCACATACAAAAGGTAGTAATGTCACACAAAGTGTCATTACATCAATAATAGTAATTAATCAAATGAAGAAAGCTCATCTCATTGGAAAGACAAGTAAAGCATTGAGAATAAATAGAAAAAAATTATCAAGAGCCATTGAAAGGTGCCAAAGAATCAAGGAAACCAATGATAATGAATTATGGGAATTCTCAGGGAGAGTACCATGAAAATACAAACCAATTGTTAGGTAAATGATGGAAGATGTGAGGAAAAAAGGGGTCTTAAGTGGCCACTTTTTTTTGAAATCAAGAAATACTAACCTTCGATGAGAAATTGAGGATAGTTACGCTTAAAAAAAATAGATGCAATAGAAACAATGTTTGTAGTGCTCTAAGTCTACTTTCTAAACTACTAATTCTTTTTGAAAATGGTAGAGATTAAGAAGTTCAAACAGGGAGCCATAGAAACAGGTGTTTTTTTTTTTCAAACAAACATAAAATAATGTCTTTGTGGCTCCCTCAAAAAGTTAACTTTTTTGGTACTTTAAAATCACTTCAATGAGAAATTAGCTAAAAACATGTAGTTTATGCCTCATTTTTCTTATAGTTTATGTAGTTGAGGCAATAGGGTTGAGGGATTAGGGTTAAGGGTTCAATGAATAGAGTATAGGGTAGAGAATTGAGGGTTCATGGTTTAATGTATAAGGTAGAGAGTTGAGGGATTAAGGGTTTAATGGTTGAGGGTTTAAGGATGAGGGTTGAGGGTTTAAGGGTTTAGGGTTGAGGGATTAAGGTTGAGGGTTGAGGATTGAGGGTATAGGGGTTAAGGGTCTAGGGTTTATAGGTTGAGGGTTGAGGGATTATGGTTGAGGTTTTAAGGGTTGAGGGTTTAGGGATGAGGGATTATGGTTGAGGTTTTAAGGGTTGAGGGTTTAGGGTTGAGGGTTAAAAGTTAAAGGGTTAAGGATATAGGGTTGATGGATAAGGGTATATGGTTGATGGTATAGGGTTGAGGGATTAGGGTTGTTTGTGCAATGTAATGTTAGAGGTTTTAGGGTTGAAGGATTAGGGTTGAGGGTTCAATATTATGGTAGAGAGTATAGGTTTGAGTGATTAGGGTTGAGGGTATAGGGTTGAGGGATTAGGGTTGAGGGTTTATGGTATTAGATTGAGGGACTAGTGTTGAGGGTTGATGGTATAGGGGTTGAAGGTTTGGGGTTTAATGGTTGAGGGTTATGGGTTTAAGGTTTGAGGGTTGAGGGTTTAAGGGCCGAGGGATTACGATATAGAGTTGATGGATTAGGGTTGAGGGTCCAATGTAAGGCTAGAGGGATTAGGGTTAAGGTTCCAAGTATAGGGTTGTGGGTTGAGAATTGAGGGATGAGATTTTAATGTATAGGGTAGATGGCTGAGGGATTAAGGGTGCAAGATTTAAATGTTTAAGGGTTTAAGGTTTCAGGGATGAGGGTTCAGGGTTTAATGACTTAGGGTTAAGGGATTAAGGTTAACGGTTGAGGGTATAGGTGTTGAGGGTTAAGGATTTATGGGTTGAGGGTTGAGGGATTAGGGTTGACAATCTAATGTATAGGGTTGAGGGTTGAGGGTATAAGGTTGAGGGTATATTGTTGAGGGATTAGTTTTGAGGGATTAGGGTATAGGATTGAGGGATTAGGGTTTAAGGGTTGAGGGTTTAGGGTGTATTGTTAAGGGATTTGTGTTTAAGGGTTGAGGGTTTAACGGTTTAGAGTTTATGGTTTAGGGCTAAGGGATTAGGGTTTAAGGATTGAGGGATTAAGGGTTTGGGGTTTAGGGTTTAAGTTATAGGTTAGAGGGCTGAGGATTTAGGGTGTAGGGTAAAGTCTTTATGGTTTAGGATTTAAGTTACAAGGTTGAGGGTTAATGTATAGGCTTGATCCTATAAGGAATTATGGTGAAACTTCATATTTCATATAAAAAGAGGCATCCATAGCACTTAGAAGATGTCATAATTGGTCAAAGATAGGTCTCATTGATGTACCTTAATCAAAGCTCCTATTCACACATAATAATAGTTAAGAAACTTTTATAAAATCAACTTTTTCAAAATGTGAGCTTATGTTGGAAAAGTTGAAACATGGTCAATTTTAGAGAAAGCTAAAATGCAGTCACATTATAAAATAGCCACATTATAATGCAAGCACATTTTTTCTTTATCTATAAAAGAAAAAATGTGATCCATGTGATCCATGCCCACATGGATCACATGTGGTCACATTATAAAATAGCCACATTATAATGCAAGCACATTTTTTCTTTCTCTATAAAAGGTAAAATAGGTAGGAAACATGTGATCCATGCCCACATGTTTTGTTATTCTTTTGCTTCTATGTGTGATCCGACAAAATAATGTTTTTTTATTCTGTTGGGAAGAGATAATTCAATCTTTACACATTCCACCACCTTTGCATCAACTTTCCACCACCTTTTTTTGTTTTCCAACTTAGGAAGGAGAAAATAACAAAGTGTTTACATCAAATTTTATTATATCAACTGAAGTTTCAATTTTTGGTAGTGTTACAATGTTAAGAATGATTGAATTATTATAATTTAACAATATACGTTGGTTAATTGTATAGTTTTTAGTAGTTATATTAGATTTATAAACAATTGAACATTGAAAAGGAAGCAATTTCATGAAAAGATCAAATTGTTGAGGAGTTTGATGCAAGAAAAAAAAAACTACATGCATAATTAGGTATTTTCTCCAATCGAATCTTTGAATTTAAGGTATGTCATGTACTTGAACATGTTCTTTACATTTTAGTTCATTCTCTTATGGGACTATATTTTTCTAAGTATTCAAAATTATGACTACTCAACATACATAGCTTTAATCAAATGAATTAGATTTTTCTAAGGGAATATATTAGATTTTTTAGAAATATATATTCTATGTTCATCATTGTTTGTTTTTCCTTTTTGACATCTATGAGAATTCAAGGTGGGTTCCTTTGAAAATTCTCATTATGACCTTAGCCCCTCTTGGCACATTTTACCTAGACAAAGACCACAAAAAACACTTTTTAACCTCGATTGGAATAGTAAAAACATCAAATCTTATCTTGCTTATTTTATCTTCTTTCCAAAATCTCTTTCTTAATCTTCAATTGCTATGATTATAGTTTTAAGTTTTGTATCTAAACATTTTCTTCTTTATCATTTAGTGATGCTCTAATTGCTGCAAGTAGAAATCCAAACACAAACTATTTTACCCTTTGTTTCTCTTAATTAATCACTGCAAACTTATTGTCAAACCCTCTATGGATGGGAAACAACTTCAACTTCACCCAAAACTAGAAAAAATCACTTATATATGACAATGATTCCAAATAAAATTTTTGGTTAAGGTCTAATATGGTGAATATCTAGCAATATTTTTGGCTAGAGATGAAAGGAAATATGCTATGAAGGTTGCATAATGTGCCTAGTGTTCTTATGCATTAAGATTGATGTCACTAACTATGTGTAATTGATTATAAGGATTTTATATCAATCATCCAATACCATGCATGCTATTTATTCTTATTGTGTGTCCTAGTGCACTTATGCATTAGGAATAATGACATTAAGTTTATATGGATAATACACATGAAGCTCTTATATCATGCCTAGTGCACATGCTTGTGCATTCACCATGGTTGAGTGACATCAACTCTAGTATGCAATGGATCAAATTGAATGTCATATATGGTGTGCATTAAGGTTGAATGGCATAGTACCCTTTGATTTTCATGTGTTTTGAGTGAAGCTTCCATCATGAGTATAGTGTACCAAAATCCTATACTATGTGTCTAGTGTGCTTAACCATGCATCATGGTTAGCAATATTTATGATAGTGTGTTTTGATTTTACTAGTTTTATTTTAAGTTTTAATGGTGTATATGTCATTCAATTGTATAGGTTTTATTTCAGTTTCTAATGACATATATGTCATAGAGATTGTATGGGTTTTGTTTGAAGGTTGCATCAAACTCCTACCATGTGTCCTTAGTGAACTTTTTTATTCATCATGGTTGAATGACATTTACTCTTCTACATGACGATTGTATGGATTTTGTATGAAGGGTTGAATGACATATATTTCTTTTATTTTTATGGATTTGTTTGAATTTTATGACACATGTTTCATTGAGTTGAATAATTTTTTTTTGATGGTTGCACTTTTTCTACCCTCTTTATGCCCTTTGTTGCCCCTCCTCATGCCTCTTTTAGACTATCATATATTGTGTATATAGTAATTTCATGACAAATTTCAAGTTTATGTAAGTTATTTATTTAATCTATAGTAGTATGGCGGAACTAATATTTATCTCTTTTTCTTACTATAGATAAAATTATTCATCGTGTGGAGGAAATGATCAAGGATTAAACCAACACAGGAAGAGAAAGAAGCTAAGAATGCAAAGAAAGTAGAAAATATGAGGGAACTTTGTCAAAACAGGAAATTGGAAATGATAGACGAAGACATGCCAATTAAAGAGGAACCTCAATCATCAATGAGAGATATGGTATTGGTGGAACAAAGGGAAAAAATGAAAAACCTTTGTGCTATGAGGGATTTGAATACCATATTTGGAGGCACGTCCTCTACTGCAAGTCAAGATGGAGGAACACCATCTATCGCATCTCAAGTTGAAAGTACATCATCACTCACATGTGAGGAAGGAGGTACACCATCATTCCCATCTCAACTTAAAGGTGCATCATCTATTCCATATCCAATAAAAGTTATGAAATTTATCCCATATCATTTAAATATTGATAACATTCCTAATGTTGAGATGAATTTACCTTTGAGAATACCATCGAGAATTTTATATAGAAATCCCAAGTATTTGATTGATATTAATGAGAATATTTTATAGCCAATGGAATATAGGATTCTAAAACACACTTGTAGAAGATGTTCTCATAAGATGTGGAGAGTGTTCTTTGAAAAATTAAATGAGATCAAAAGATGTCAACTATTTATTGAATGATCCAAATTATAAAGTATAGCTCCATCATGAAGACTCTTGGTCTGAGAACATCGAAGGCTTCAACTAAAAAATTTATTATGAAGAATCTAATGAGTGCATATGAGAGTGTGGGTAACACCTCATGTACAAAAGATAGTAATGTCACATGACGTGTAATTACTTTAACAATAGTAAGTAATCAAACAAAGAAAGCTATTCTCATTAGAAAGACAAGTCAAGCATTGAGAATAAATAGAAAAACTTTATCAAGAGCCATTGGAAGGCACCAAATAATCAAGGACATCGATGACAATGAATTATGGGCATTCTAAGGGAGACAACTAAAAAAAGATAAACCAATTGTTGAAGCATTGAGATCACTAATTTAAAGCTTTTGGAATAATTACACAAGGGTATCTCTGAATCAAAGGGATGTGGTAAGAAGGAAATTTTTTAGTCAAAACTGTGACCCGCATCTAAAGCAATTTTTGGATATGACTCAAACACAATTTTTTGGTAAATTTCTACAGATGTATCCTCAACTTAAAATTTCTCAAAGATTATTTGAAATGTTAAAACCATTGTATGTCAAAATAAATCACATGTACACTACTTGTTGTAGAGTAAATATTGAATTTTCCAACCATTTTTATGTTTATTGGTCTATATATTTAGATTTGTATGCTAACAATTTTTTGTAGGATTGTCACATACATGCCCCACCTACATCTTCAAGAGACTTCATATCAACAATTTTATGTGAAGGAGAGGAATATCAAATATTCTATAAGAATAAATAAATCATGGAGTACATGTTTGTTGTTCCCACTGTTCAAAATAAACTAGAAAATAAGATGGATCGCTCAAAATTCTAGGTGAGAAATTTCCAATTGAATTTTTTTAGATACAAAAATTCTAAAAAAATTAATGTATCAAAGAAGAAGAATTAATTGGTCTACACATCATTGCTAAAGAAAGAGAGAGAGAAAAAGGTTGCAATTTCAAATAGAAAAGTTATAGGTAGGACTAGAAAATGAGAAAGCATAGAGGAAAGCAAAAGATAACAAGACCAATGAATTAGAAAAAGAAAAAAAAAATCTCTAATCTACAAAAAGAGGATAAAAAAATAGAGGTGGAATTGAATGAAATGAAGCAAAGGTTCGATGAGTATTTCGATTTGACAGATTTTGCTGGATCGATATTCCGATCCATCATCAGGATGAGAGCTGAGAGCAACAAGAGAAAAAATTCATCTCTCATCCTGATGATGGATCACAGAGTGTGATCCGAAACGTTGATGCAAAAAATTCACACACAATCGAATCCAGAAATCACTCCAATATCATTATGGATTGTGGAAACTTGATATCACTAAAAAGAAATATGATGAGGAAAAATCCACTTCAAAAACAATAAAACAAAACCTAGGGAAAGCAAATTAGAGAATGGGAACAAAAATTGGAGAAAGAGAGAAAAAAACCAAAGTTTGGTCAAACTAAGGGAACCAGAATGAAATAAACTCTTGTCAAAATAAGTTAATTGTATTTTTGAAATAATGAGGCATATGAAACAAAATATCCGGGAGGATAATATAGAGGATTGACAATTTGTGTGAATTGTTTCAATTGGTTGATGCTATTAGACTACATTATAGGAAGCTCAAAAAATATTTAATGGAAAAAAAAAATATGGTGACAATAGAGAAATCTAAAAATCAAGTTCAACAAACAATCTACAAAGCCAGTGACAATGAATTGAAATCAAAAGGGATTAATAATCGGATTGATGCCTCAATGAAGTTGTCATCTATCATTCAAAAGTGTTTGAGAATGTGTGAAACAGAGGAATTTACCCATCTAGCTACAAAAAAGATTGAAGTTGGATGAAAAGGTAAGGAACTTG
Organism: Sequoia sempervirens; assembly: GCA_007258455.2. NCBI lineage: Eukaryota > Viridiplantae > Streptophyta > Pinopsida > Cupressales > Cupressaceae > Sequoia > Sequoia sempervirens. The sequence goes on along the minus strand of VDFB02000013.1, from coordinate 199,202,722 downwards.
ACAGAGCTTGGTTTTCCAAAGGCTTTTGACACAAATGAGCGATTCAATGGAAAAAATCAATAAAAAAATCAAATTCAATAATGTTTTGATGTTCAATTATCTATATTATTTATTTTATCAATTGAAGAAAAAATTTGGTTTCAACTACTAGATACACATTAAACGATTATTGATGTTTATTGTTGGATATGCTACTATTGTTAATATGTTATTAAGCATCAAGTTGATTAATGAATCATTGAGTACATATTTAACACAATTAAAATATGAAATTATTAATAATATGTTAATTTATTCAATTTGATGCATAATTTCATAAAATCTAATACAAAATATCAACTACAATTTGAAATATAAAATACAGTATAAAATTCAAATACCTAGAAACTCTTAAATCCCAGAATAATAGTTATAATTCAAAATCTAGATTCTACATTTGAAATTGAAACAATAGAAAATAATAGTACATTAATTTATTCAATCTGATTTAGAAATTCATGAAATACAATAAAAAATATCATCAACAAGTACGACAGTCTTAGAATATGATCTCAAAAATTGTGCCTTTCCACATTTCTCAAACCCCCTTACATGGGGAAAGATTAAAGGATTCCACAAGTCTGTGTGTCCATAACGGCATGTACTTTTATTGGATGCATAACCACAAAAGGACACTATGATGGAGCTTATAAGTTTTTCATGGTCTCATGTAGTCCAAAAGGTGGGAAAATTCTTGGTAATCCTTAATTGGTTAAATTATGGTTGTTAGGTATGCAACCTAGGGCTTTCTAAAACCCTATTATATTAAAACCTTGGCATTCTTATGTTTTTTTTTTGACATCATTCACTTTTTGACTTGTTTTTATGTTATGACTTATGGCCATCGATATCGTGAGTCCTGCATCCCCATTTTCTAGGAAGTGCCCCTTTAATATTTTGTTAAGCTCTAATTATTTTCCTTCCTAATGTTTTTTGGGTTCCCTGGGTGGCCTAGACACGTGTCACAATATCCCATTGTCTCTTTAGTTCATTGAGTTCTCAGTTTTGTCATTTTCTAGCCCCGCAATACCCTAAAATGATGACACACACCCAAATATTTGTGAGGGATAATGTTGTTTATCAAAAAATTTATTCCCATGTCATTGAGTCCTTTTGTCTCATCCAAAGTTGGTCCTCATATTCCCTAGTCACTTTAAGTTTTTATTTTAGCATGTGCATTTCACGAAATCTCTTTCCTTTCACAGATCTCTGAAAATTTTGACATTTATTCTATATAAAATGGAAAAATGTTGACACGTATTAAAACTTGTGTTAAATTCTATCACAAAGACATAGACCTTCATGGGGCCATGGTGGAACTAGATTTTTTCTTTAGCAAAGTCACAAGATGATGACAAGTTTTGACATCTTGGCATTTCATAGTGAGCTCTTCTATCATTAGAGGCACATTTTTGTCATATTCACCCTTTGTGAATGAGCCAAATGGTGACACCTATTTGCATGGCAACAAAAGGAGGTTACCACTTAAAAAGAGGGCTAATGATGTTTATCAAATGTTTTATTCCCATGCCACTAAGTCTTTTTGTCTTGTCTGAAGTTGGTCCCCCTATTCCCTAGTCACTTTAAGTTGTTATTTTAGCACTTGCATATCATGGAAGCTCTTGCCTTCATAATGCTCTGACAATTCTAAGACTTTTCCTCTATGAAATGGAAAAATATATCAACACATATTAAAACATGATGGGACTGATGGGACTAAATTTTTACTCTAACAAAGTCATGAGATGATGAAAAGTGTTGACATCTTGCCACTTCATAGTGAGATTTTCTTTTGTTGGGCACATTTTTGTCATATTCGCCTTTGTGAAATAGTTAAACGGTGACACTTTTCTGCATGAAAAAAAAAGGAGATTGTTACTTTGCACAAAAAAAATCAAACTATTGTGATGGTCATTGATCTGAAGATCTACAGTCCACAATCAAAATTGGTAAATGTCTCTCACTAGTCATGCATTCAAGCATGCGAAGGAAGTAATGGAAGATGGGATTGTATTTATTATCTAGAGAATTCATGATGCTGAGGATAAATTACTTGTCAAAATTCATTTCTCTCACAAATGATAAGGTAATCAAATGAGCTACTATAGTTTTCCATATCAAATGAGATTTTTTTTTGTGCTAATTAGGGTTTTTTGTGACATTTCAAACAAGTAAATCAACCTTGTTAGTTAAATTCAATCAAAATGTAGGGTGTAGGGAATATTTTTATTAGTTAAAAACCATAAAATAGTAAATAATTATGGGTATACATTGCTAAATTTTTCTCAAACCCTTAGTTGGGTAGAAATTTTATAAAACCCTAGTTAGTAGTATAAACCCTAGCCCACTGTAATTCCAAAAAATGGCTAGAACTTTGGCTGGGAAGAGAGGACTGCCAAAGGAGGAAATAATTTATTTATTGCTAGGATCATTGAAGAGACCAAAGGTTGGTCCGAGGTTTGGTGGTATTATAGATAAGCTCATGGATTGGGGTATCAGATGCAGAGACCCCATATTCTAGATGAAGGATATGTGATGTTCAAGTACACTTACAGGAAGGCCTATGTAGACAGGTCAATTTGTAAAATTTGGAACCTTGGATTGAGCAATTTGGTGGTTCCTAATGTCTTTGTGAATGAAAAATTGATAAGGCAATTAGCCATGGCATATGACCCCAATTCTAGGTCATTATTCACCACCAATGGCGAAAGACCGTTTTCATTTGATAGAGACAAAGTATGCATGGTATTTCAATTAGAACCTAATGCATGCCTGCTAATTGACCTAGGTGCATTAAACATAGAGTATGAGAGAAACATACAGTTATAAGGTCAGGTGGTTGCCCTGCTTTAGGCCAAAAGGGCCAAAAAAAAAGTTGCAAAGGTTTGTCAGGGGTGATTTGGAGTCTTTTGTCTATGACATCTTCAAGCCCTACTTTTAGAAATATTTTTCATTGATGCAAGTCTTAGGGATGGATTACTAGATTTGAATCCCTATAAATGTGATGGTCTTCTTGGCAGTAGACATTTAGAATATGGATGTCAAAAAAACCTATGACTTTGTGGGGTATGTTACTGACCAATTGCACATATCGCTTTGTGCAATCAAGAGGGATCCCTTCAATCCTATAAGCTTTAGAAAGTATTCTCTTCTACTACTTATGATATTGTATGTAGGATTACAAGTATAGCCACCACAATTACAAATAAGGGCATAAGGGAGAATAATTTGTTCTTATTGTGCGATAGAAAAATGGCCCCTTATCATTGATGGCCTTTTAGGTCTTGTTTCATGGTGTATGCCTATTTTTCTCTTATTTTATTTCATGACATGGCTTGAACATGCTTATTTAGGTACTAAAATTCAAAGAACGATGTCTTATGAAGGTGTTGTGAAGTGTTGTAAGACATTTCTACACCCTTCTAGACACTATTCATTACAATTCACCTAAAAATCACCTTTTCATCACTAAAAAAGTTCTATTTTGAAGTGTTGTAAATTCTTGTAACAAGCTTTCACACTTTTCTAGGCATATTTTCACTATGTATCCCTTTCTCATGCTTTATCTCTCCCCTTTAGGCCCTCATATGACTTAATTAAGTGTATTTTTTAGTATTATCCTAATAAACAACATTAAATACAACATATTTCCCGACACACATTTTTTAGGTCCTAGGTGGGACCCATTCACCATGGGTGGCGAATGAGTCCCCCTTGGCCCCAAATTCAAAATATTTTAAATTTCCTTTCATAATTTTATTTAGAAACACTTGATGTTAGCTTGTGATGAGGTATGAACAGGTAACTAAGGCACAATTGTGTATAAATAAGTGATTTTCACCTCATTTCAACCCCCATTCATTCAAGCATTCAATCACACTTCACATTCAAGCATTCAAGCACTATCCAAGCACTTTGAAGAAACCATTGACATTACTTCAGACTTGCATCATCAAGGGTTTGGTAAGTTGATAGTAATTACATGTTATTAGTTTATCTTTCTCTTGCATTTCATTGTTTCATTAACTGTTTGATTACCAAAAGTGGGGTTTGACCAAGGAAAACCCCTATTCACTAACCATAAACCATTTTTCCCCTATTGCATGTTTGTTTGCAGCCTTTTGTGAGCATATTTAACAATATTTTTAGTGTTGAAGATTGGTTTACAAGTTAAATAGGTGCTTCAAGTCAACTCAAGTCTATTTCAAGCTTGAAGAAGGTTTCCTGTCTGTTTCCTGCATAATTGAGTTCGACAACCTAACAAGCAATGATTCCTAGATCTAGTGTTTGCAGAGTTGTCTCCTAATTTTTCAAAAATTTGGGAGAGGACTAATTTGCCACCTGTGGTGAATGAGTCCCAACTTAGGACTGAAAATCTAAATTTTGTCAGATTTTGGATCCCGACAGACAAAAACTTGTTCCCGATAGTTTTTCACCAAGAGGATGACTGATTCACCACCCTGGGAAAATGAGTCCCACTGTGAAAATTCGGTGATTTCATCCAACATCCATAAAATTCTAGATTCATCATACTTCACCCAGGTGCACTCTGATTTAACTCATTTCTTTTTGTTTTGCATATTTTCTTCATTTACTTCATTGTTTGCATATCAAAATGTGTTTTCAAACATAGCTTTAATTTCACTTTTGCATTCATATTCATTCATTTAGATTAGTTAATTGCATTTATTTAACTTCATTTACATTAGAAAACATTACACATAACATAATTTGAATGAACCAATAGCATTTTTTGCTCCTATCTCTCTCCTTTTAGGTGAAAAACCCTAGAAGAGCAAGAGTAGCCCATAGGAGCCAAAAATCAATGGTTCATTTTGGTGGAACCAACTTTTGAGCACTTTGCATTTCTGATTTCATTCACATATTGCATCTTAGTTTAAATTTTCATTAATATTCAACTAGGACATTGTTTTGTTATTGCATTCTAGGACTTTTCATCTTGCATTAGTGAAAGCTTCATTTAGATTTCATTTTTGCATAACATCTCATTGAAAAAAGTAAAAATTTGCATTCTGCATATTTGATTGCATACTGTAGAGCATTAAAATCATCTTTAAATTTTTGAAAAACATACAAAACATCATATTGGGACTTATTCACCACCCTGGGTGAATCAATCCCTCTATACTTATTAAACAACATTTCTAGCATTTTTCTGGCATTTGTCTACATTTATGTTTTCTATAGTTAGATCTATGTTACAGTTAGCAACATTTATGTTATTTTCATTTCAAACTCTTAGATTAGTTTTCATTTTCATGCACTTCTCCTTTGTGGTACTTGTATGAGTGTTTGGTGCCCCATTGATAATACTTTAGTGAGAAGAAGTTCTAGACTCATGGCCTCCCATGATAGCACTTTTGTTGTGGACCTTGGGATCTCACAAGCTCCTACTCCTAGTATGGACAATGATACATTATGCCTTGACAATACCACTTCTATGCCTTCACCTTTCCATCCAGTGAATGTTGAAAACCACAACAACTCCCTCCTACAAGAAAAGGTCATTAATATTCATGAGGATTTTGCACACTTACAACAAGACTTGTCACTTGAAAATATTTCCACCACTACCATACCTGCCATTGAAAACCTTCATTGTTTAATTGAAAGTGATGATTGTTTGCAAGTGATGAAGAAGATTGCCAAGATTTACAATAAACATGCTTCTTGAACTAATATCCAATCTAAAAACATTCCTATAAGCATAGGAGGACCTCAAGTTCCCCCACCCCTTCAAACATAGCTTCCATTGTCCACACAACTATGATCAAGTTAATTATGTGGCTACTTCTTTCTTGATTTCCACTAGTATTCCTACTTCTCTTGTGGCATCGCAAGTCCCTTCCACTACCTTCTCACCCCATAGTATTCCTTTCACTTCTCCTCACATCACCTACAGTACTCCACCACCATTTTCCCTTCCACCTCAAACCACATACCCCGATACCATTCTTACACAACTCCTTACCACCATTTCATCCATGCAACATCAACTTTGCACCATTAGCCATGATCAATCCACTCCACCTACATATCATGTCCATAGTAGCCCTTTATCATTATAAATCTTACGTACCCTAATGCAACAAGGGATAGAAATGCCTTGATCTGAGAAATATGGAGGAAAAGGAGACCCTATCAACCATGTTAATGCTTATACAACTTTGTGTAGTGACTTCATCCTTGATGATAAACTATTAGCCAAACTATTTCCAAGGACCTTGAAAGACACTTCCTTAGAGTGGTTTTCCAAATTGCCTAAACATTCCATTTGTTCTTTCAATGAATTGGTGGATGCTTTCATAAGTCACTTTCAAGTTCACATGACACCTAAAAATACAATGGTTGACCTCATGCAATGTAGACAAAACACCAATGAAAAAGTAATAGATTTTATCTCACGATACCAATCCTTGTATGCTCAAATCAATGTCAAGATTCTATATGCACATCTGCAAAAGATGTTTATCAAAAACTTGCACACACACCTTCAGGATAAATTAACCATGATGAAATTCCCTTCCTTCATGCATTTATGCACAACCTTATGTGACTATCAAAACTTAGTTTCTAGTCGTGATTCAAAATCCACTTCCAGCCAAGCTAAAAAACATGAACACAACAATCAAAACTAAAATAACAAACAAAACTTCTACAAACCGAATAAAGGATTTTTATAGTTTAATCTGCCTCCTGAATCTCAATTGTAGCCAACCCAACCTATTCCAAATCAAGTGGTGGCTATTAAAGAAGCGGTGCCTTATACCTATGGGGACCTGAAGAGATAGTTTACTCCCCTACCCGATACCCTTCATAACACAATGAACCAATTAATTCAACAACACATGCTCAATTTTCCACCCATTAGACCACTTGATCCAAACTAGCCATTACCACCCACCTTCAAACCTAATGCTTATTGTCATTTTCATCGCCAAAATGGACATGGCACTGAACACTACAATCAGCTAAAACATTTAGTTCAAGACCTCATTGATTCATGTCACTTGTCCATTACGGATGTTAATGATCAAGGCAATAAGTCCATTGCACCCCCTAACCAAAATTTGCAAATTTTCACTAATCCCATGGCTAAACATACTACCTTATTTGTCAAGGCTAGCAAACCTTCAACCACTATTGTAATGACTATTGATACATACCATGAAAAACATGATATACCTTCACCTATTACTACAGAAAGTCCTATGGATGAACTAGTGGCTATGATAGGCATTATCCCTCGTAAGGGCCAAACCAATAAATCTCTTGATATCACTTTTTCTGCTAAGGACATACTACAAAAAATTCATGATGGTCCTCTCTACATAGTTGGATGAAGGTATGATAAGCCCACTAATGGGATATTAATAGATCCCACTTGTGGTGAGAATGTGATCACAGAGGAGTTTCTAGTATTACACAATCTATATCAAGATGATTATAATAAACCAACTACATGGATTAAGAAACATACTAGTTTTGCATGCCCTACAATTTGATCAATCGTGCTACCCTTATAGATAGGACCTAAAAATTTGGAGGTAACATTTTCAATTATTCCATAATCTAACCAATTTCATTTGTGGCTAGGCCACCCTTGGCTTCGCTCAATGAAAGTGGTCCCATTAGTTGTTCACAAGTGTTTGAAGTTTCCACATGATAATGAGATAGTCACCATACACCATAGTGGTTTTAATCCCTTATCTTCCAAAGGTAATTTTTCATTAGAAGCCTTTTGGCCTACACCCATGGAACACATCACCCCTCAAAAGGACTTCTTTTTCATTGCTTATCAAAAGTTTAAAGCCAAAAAGATAGCCAAATTGTCTCTTCGTAATGCATCCCTATCCACTTCCACACCTCTTGTCATAGATGAAACCATGCTTCCACTTGATTCTAACATTGAGAAAACCACACAACCTCCTAAACAACCACCCTTAGATACTTCCCCGCCATCGTTCAAACGACCAAGAGAAAATGAAACCACTCTTGTCATGCCTCCTCACATTAAACAAGTCTATAAAGCCAAAGAGAAAGTGGTTGGCCCATCTTCTTTGATTTCTTTTATTCTCCCCTCTTCAAAAGTAGAAGAACCTATGATGACTCAATCTTCTCTTACACCTCAACAACTCCAAAATAGAATTAAATGAAACCGTGGTGCTAGGGAATGTAGGAGTCGTCATCATCTTCTTGCTCATCAATGTCGCATGGAAGAAGATAAAGAAACTCAACCTCCACCCTTGACAGAAGTGATAGATGACCATCCTCCTTCTCCTAACCTACCATAGGATAGTCCAGTGCAACAATCATAACAAAACAAACCAATCCAACAACCACAATTTTTGATACACCCATCCTTAGAAATCACCCTTCATCCTCTCATTGTCATTAATCTTGATGATGATGATGATGATGATGATGCAACGATCACAAAAATAGATGAAGAAGTGCATAATGACTTAAATTCTTTATTTTTATCTATAATGAGCTTACATGATAAATCCTCTCCACCAAGTGAAGAACCTGGTACAACTCCTAGTTCGGCACTTAAAATTATTCCTTTGGACAGTCAACTGCCCTCACATTACACTGAACATGATTGGGAGGTGTATAACATGTTAGATGGTTGAATTGCATTTGCCTAACAAGCCTTTTCTCTTTTTCTCTTTTTCTTTTTCCTTTTTTTTCCCTTTTCATGTGTGTATCGTGTTCCCCCATATTGTGTGTTTGATGTTTTCTCTCTCTTTATACACTTCTTCTATTTATACCTCTATTCTTCTATTCATTGTGCATTATATTTTTTCCCCTTTTTTTTTGTGTTCTCCTTTTGGGGATGACGCAAAGCATAGAGATGCCCTATGTCTCTTCCATGTTGACCCAAAAGGTCCTTTTCTTTTTGCCTTTTTTTGTTTCTTGTTCTCCTTTTGGGGATGACACAAAGCGTAGAGACACCTTATGTCTCTTCCATGTTGACCCAAAAGGTCCTTTTATTTTTCCCTTTTTTTTGTTTTGTGTTCTCCTTTTAGGGATGACGCAAAGCGTAGAGATGCCTTGTGTCTCTTCCATGTTGACCCACAAAGTCCTTGTCTTTTTCATCTTTCTTTTTTGTGTTTTCCTTTTGGGGATGATGCAAGGCATTGAGGCTGCAATGTCTCCTTCATGTTGACCCAAAATCTTTTTCATTTTCTTTCTTTTCACTTGTGTTTTCCTTTTGGGGACAATGCAAAGCATTGAGACCGCAATGTCTCTTCCATGTTGACCCAAAATCAACTTTGTTTTATTTTCACTCTCTTTGTGTCACTCTTCCAATTCTATGTGCTTTGGGGAATGAAGAAAGTTCTGAGATCTTTCATAAAAACATTGCAGAAATGAACATACTAACCCCAAATCCATAGATCCCTTACATGTGTTTGGTGTGCTTTCTTTTTTTGGGGGAAACTTCGTTTCCTTGTTTTTCATTTTTCCTTGACATGACGCAACTTAAATTCAAAACATATGACTTGGAATAGGGCTTTCTAGGTTGGCTCTCATGTCTTGTTTTTTTTTTCCATTTTCTTTTCTTCTCTACTTTAAATTTATTGCTCACAGAATGATGTGTAGCAATTCCTTTAAAGTGGGGGGCATACATTACCATTAATTCATTGGCATTCTTGGTTCCTAGTGCAACCTTATCATTTATATGATGTTTTTGTCACTTTGTGGATGACATTGGGTGTAATGTCCTTCATAATTGTGATCTATCTTAGCATATTACATTCATCTTGGTGGCTTGATGTGATGCACTGCATCCCCTAAGTTGCAAATATACTATTCTTTGATTGATCCTCTCTTGGAGACATTAGACACAATGTTCCCTAAGTGATTGACCTTACATGAACTAAATAAGACTCCTTTGAACATCCTTTACATTTTACACTTTTTGCATTTTACATTTTTGAATTTTGCCACCTTGCATAATGTATCTTGCATGACTGTGGTACTTTGTCTTTTTGTTCATGGAATTTTTCCATGTGGCACCTTGTTAAAGTTATCAAGAGATATAACTTTAATATGATTGAGCGGGAAGCTCACCTAGTAGCATGACTTTTCCCCATAGCCACTTTTTTGTTTGTGAGTGCATACCAACTAGCATATGTATCTTACCTTTTTGGGATTTCTCACCCCATGGACAACTAGTTATGTGGCCCCAGAGTGAGTACATTTGGGCCTTCTCACCTGGCCAACCATCCTATGTTATGTCACCCCAGAGTGAGTACACATTCTCTTTTCCAAACAATCAGCCTAGATCTAATCCACAACTAGTTGGATTGACGATCGAAGCTTCATTCGATTCATCTCAACACTTGTGTGTTCCTTTGTTCTTATGCTTAGTTTACCATGGGATCTTCATCTTGGGGTCTTGATCATCTCTTTTGATCATTTTCATTCCATCTTTCTAGCGTAAGTGCATTTGAACCCTCTTCTCAATGTTCATGGCTACTTTAGTGTGAGTTTGAAGCAAGTTCATCCTCTTAGTAAAGTGGGGGCTAAATGTGCCATAGAAAAATGGCCCCTTGTCATTTTCATGGCCTTTTAGGTCTTGTCTCATGGCCTATCTATTTTGCTCTGATTTTATGTTGTGACATGGCTTGAACATGCTTATTTAGGTACTAAAATTCAAAGAATGATGTCTTGTGAAGGTGTTGTGAACTGTTGTAAGACATTTCTACACTCTTCTAAAATATTTCATTATAATTCACCTAAAAATAACCTTTTCATCACTAAACAAGTCCTATTATGAAGTGTTGTAAAGTCTTGTAACAAGCTTTCACACTTTTCTAGGCATATTTTCACTATTTATCCCTTTCTCATGCTTTATTTGACCCCTTTAGGCTTTCATATGACTTAATTAAGTGTATTTTTGAGTATTATCCTGACAAACAACATTAAATACAACATATTTCCCGACACACATTTCCAGGTCCTAGGTGGAACCCATTTTCCATGGGTGGAAAATGAGTCCCCCTTGGCCCCAAATTCAAAATATTTTAAATTTCCTTTCGAGATTTTATTCAATAACACTTGATATCGGCCTATGATGAGGTGTGAATGGGTAACTAAGGAACAAGTGTGTATAAATAAGTGATTTTCACCTCATTTCAACCCCCATTCATTCAAGCATTTAATCACACTTCACATTCAAGCATTCAAGCATCTTTCAACATCAATTCAAGCACTATCCAAGCACTTTGAAGCAACCATTGGCATTACTTCAGACTTGCATCATCAAGGGTTTGGTAAGTTGATAGTAATTACATGTTATTATTTTATCTTTCTCTTGCATTTCATTGTTTCATTAAGGGTTTGATTAACAAAAGTGAGGTTTGACCAAGGCAAACCCCTATTCACTCACCCTAAATCATTTTTCCCCTATTGCATGTTTTTTTGTAGCCTTTTATGTGCAGATTTAACAAGCTTTGTGTTGTTGAAGATTGGTTTACAAGTCAAATAGGTGCTTCAAGTCAACTCAAGTCTATTTCAAGCTTCAAGAAGGTTTTATGTTTGTTTCCTACAGAATTGACTTCGACAACCTAACAAGCAGTGATTCCTAAATCTGGTGTTATACAGTTGTCTCCTAATTTTTTAGAAATTTGGGAGAGGACTAATTTTCCACATATGGTGAATGAGTCCCACCTTAGGACTAAAAATATAAATTTTGTCAGATTCTAGATCCTGACAAACAAAAACTTGTTCCTAACAGTTTTTCACCAGGAGGAGGATTGATTTGACACACTGGGCGAATGAGTCCCACTGTGAAAAATTAGTGATTTCATCCAGCATCCAAAACATTCTAGATTCATCATACTTTACCTAGGTGCACTCTGATTTAACTCATTTCTTTCTGCTCTACATATTTTCTTCATTTACTTTATTTTTTGCATATCATAATGTGTTTTCAAACATAGCTTTAATTTCACTTTTGCATTCATATTCATTCATTTAGATCAATCAATTTCATTTAGTTAACTTCATTTAAATTAGACAACATTTCACATAACATAATTTGAATGAACCAATACCATTTTTTGATCCTATCTCTCTCCTTTTAGGTGAAAAACCCTAGAAGAGCAAAAGTAGTCGAAAGGAGCCAAAAATAAACGGTTTAGTTACCAATATAGGAATGGACATACTTATGGGAAAAGGAATACAAGAATTCCAACTTTGTTGATTTTGAGGATTATTTAATCAAACCTCTAATGGGTTAGGTATCCTCACTAATTGGGGTTTGTCAAAGGAGGCAAGAAGATTCTTAAGGCCTATTGACCTCACCCCAAAGAAGATTGATCACAACTACAGTGATTGGTTCTTCTATTCAGATGCTATAGTGATCAGATTTTTTGGGATCCCAGTTGCACCCCATGTGCTTCCTAAGGATGTCCCTAACAGATTGGCCTTTCTTGAGATCACGTGGCAACTAAATGAATCTGATAAGATTCATTTCAGGAATAATAAGAAGCATGCACTTATTATTACTATAGTAGCATTTTCAGATTTCATGGCATTAAATAGTGATGGTATGGAGTTGATCCCATAGAAGCTTCTCCCCTACAAATTAAAGGTAGAAAAAGTCAAAAGATTTGATCTAGAAGGCTTCATCAACAAAGAGAGGGGTATTTGTAAATTTTCAACCTATCATCATGTACGTGATAACATTGAAGAAATTATTAGGAATTTCTCCTCTAAGAGCTAGGAAACCAAGAGAAAGGAGTTGTGGGTCAAGATCCAAATTCCAGAGAATAAAACAATGAAGGTTGATCCATCTTTTAGAGGGTGGGTATGTGCAGGATCATCATGGAAAAAACAAGCCCTTAAGTGGGGATGAAAATTCAAAAAAATCAGAGTTAGGCAACTTGACATAAAAATTTGAATAAGTTATCTATATTATTTCAAAAATATCTAAGAATAGAATCTATAGCAAATTGAATGTAGTTTCTAAAATACTAGGTTTTAAAAAAATAAAAATCTATTTGGTGAAATTTTGAAATTTCAATGCAATAGTACTTAAATTTTAGGGAAAAAATAAGTAGGTATCTATCTGACCACCCTAACCACAATAAAATGATAATATTTTTTTTATAATATTTTAGATATAAGTAGAGGACTCATGTCCTAATGTGATACATATTTTTTCTAATTTTTTTCCAAGTGAATAATTAATTATGATTTTTTTGTTACAACTTTTTAAAAATATAAAAAACTCATATGTCTAACCACCTTAACTTGGTAAAAAATTCATGAAATTCAACTTTTTTGTAATCCTATAGTAGGTGAAGCATAGAATGTGACACATGTTTCAGATTCAAAAAATGTGATACCATTTGAAATATATGGATGTTTTTCAATTAGCCTATCAATTAGGACTTTAGTTGTAATTTAAATAGAAAATGAATAATAATTATTTATTAAATTCAAAGTAAAGCATAATTTATATTGGTGGAAATCTAAGAATCTCCTTTAAAAACCCTTTTTCGTTTCATCAATTTTGGGTAAAAAAAGTCATCAACCACATACCCATCATATTGCCACTTTTTGGCCCATCATGATCCTGCACATACCCGGGTCATTCCTACACATAAGGGACCCCATAGTCAAGATGATGAATATGCTTGACAATGTTGGCCAATATCCCAAAGATGCATCTAAGAACTTCAGGTGCTTCCTCTTCATCCAAAGCATAAGTACCCCAAAACCCACAACCAATAACGCCATTATAGGTGATTGATCTAACTATTAGGTCTTTGGTTGACTATCTAATTGATTTTGAGGAGATGGGTGAAGATGAATTGTTGATCCAACAGGAAATTCATCCTTCTAGGATGCCATTTTGACATCCAAGCAAGGTCCAACTAGGAGTTTTTTAATGATCAGGCATTTATGAACACCCAAGAGTTCAAGGACCTAGTCCTCAAGAATAAGGGAAAGAGTTGAGGGAAACCTTCACTATAGGTATCTTCTTTGAGTAGAAGCAAAAGGCCACCATTGAGGAGTTTTAAAAAAGGGTAAAGTAGGATGATAGGTTGATCATCAATTTTGAGACTAGTGGGGATGCCATTAATGACATCCATTAAGCAAGGTCCAACTAGGAATTTTTGAATGATTAGGCATTTATGAACACCCAAGAGTTCAAGGACCTAGTCCTCAAGAATAAGGGAAAGAGCTGAGGGAAACCCTCACTATAGGTATCTTCTTTGAGTAGAAGAAAAAGGCCACCATTGAGGAGTTTTAGAAAAGGGTAAAGTAGGAGATGAAGGGAATGACTCTTGAGAGAAGAAGGGAGTTGGTGAAGAAAACAAGATGTTTGTTATTACCAGGTTGGGATATTTCCTCAGTCATTGCTTTTGATGAAATAAGGAAACATTAGGGTGAGGATCCAATTTTGAGATTAGAAGAACAAGTTGAAGATCTATACTTTGGGTTTGGATTCCACCCTAGACATAAGACCTTGGCTATCTAGTCAATTTTCCCTGAGACTAATAAGACACAAGTCATATCCAACCCAAATAAGCTTACACATCTTGTTGTTAGGAGAGTTGGAGAAACAAGTGCTACATAGGAAGCTTCTTTAACATTCAATGCAACTCTTTTCATAAATACAACTGTTAGGAAGTTGCAAGATGATCTAGATAGGGAAAATTCCCTGAATCAAAACCTTGAGCAAAGGCTTAATGTAGTCTGGGGGTCGTTTCCCCCTCCACAGAAAATAGAGGATTCTTAAGCATCACACAATAGAAATAAATTGGAGGTAGAGATAAAGGAACTCAAGGAGAAGCTGAAATAGAGAATCTCAGAGGCCAAGTCAGTAAAGAAAGCATCAACAAAGAAGACCTTTGATTTGGTGGACAACATTATGTGATATAGGTTGTCCAGAATCCTCTACCATGTAGATAAGGTGTGGGACAATTATGCACTATTGAAGGATGCTTTCTCTTCTCACAACCACATATGGATAATATTGAAGTGCATACAAATCAAGTGGTCTCAAGGAGTAGTGTTGTTGAGATTGTTGGTTAGCAATTCAAATTTTGATGGTAGCTTGATATCTAACATTTTGAAGGAGTCAGATTGTTTGGATGACATGATGAGTCATCACAATAGATACAAATATTTAATGAAAAATGGAGCTTAATACCTTTGAGGGATTTGAGGAATTCCATATGCCTCCAATTTTGGTCAATGAGGGGAAATGGTGGCATGTGTAGAATGGAGATAAAAAAATTCCGACCTCCTCACTCCCATGTATAGTAAGATAAATAAAGAGGGTTAGGTTGATGTTGACCAATTAAATGCCAGTGTGGATACACTCATAAAATTGGAGTATAGTTGATTGGTTTTCCACACCTAGTGCAAGTTTTAATTGGAAATGAATACAAGGAACATTTGGAGGAGGTCAATAGGTTTTTTCCACTAAGGATTGACACCTCAGTAGAGCAGGTAGAACATATGGAAGAGTAGGGTGATGTAACTTGACTTACATTTCAATCAGCTTCCAAACACTAGATATAACTGTTGCATGGGTTTGTCATACAAGGAATGTCAGAGATGTCCAATCCACCACAAGAAGGAATTTTGAAGATCATTTGACATACGTTGACTTTAATGTTGCAGCTGACCTCCAAACTACTTTTGGAGTGGCTATCAATTTTATGAACCATCTTTATTTGTTGTAAATTTTGAACTAATTTTGGTGGTTGAATGAAGCCTTTTGCTTGTTGCTAGCCTTGTGTCTATAAAAGGGAATTTTGGGCCTCATTAATAGGGGTTCTACTTCTTAGTTTTTGTAGGTCTTGGTGTAGGTCTTAGGTTGTATAGCTCATTCCTCTAAAGCTCAGAGATGAAATTTTGTAAAGTTTTGCTCTATAATAACAACAAATGACCTGAATGCTCATTACATTATACTTTATAGTGTATATCAATCTTATCATTCTCTCCATTTTTGTACTCATTACTCTTGAATCAATATATCAAGGATTATATTTTGGTTCATGTTACACCTTTTATTTTATGAATGTATGAATTGTTTATCTATATTCAAGTAGTCTGATAATATTTTTTATTTGTTGGTTTCTTACATTGTAAGGTAGAAGGGTTATCAAAATCCAAAAGGTTGGTCTATTGTAGAAGTTTTATTAAATTTCTAGACTCTCTGTGGATAAGGCACTGGTCAATATAAATCTTAAAGCTAAAATATTTGATAGAATCAGATATAAAATCGAAATCAAAATGCTTACCTTTTTGTGATGTTCTTGTTTTATGTTCGTTATGTGGTAGAAGATAAAGATTCCACAAGTCTGTGTGCCCATAGTAGAATTCCCTTTTCTTGGTTACAGAACCATAGAAGGACACTGTGTTATGATATTCTCACATGGGACATGAGAGAATCCTATTAGAGAGAGGGGATAGTTATCTACTTTTCAAGAAAATCAAGGCTCCATGAAATACCACCACATCGAAAAAGATAAAAGGATTTGACAAGTCTGTGGGCCCATAGCAAAATTTCCTTTAATTGGTTGCGGAACCACAAAAGGACACTATGTGATGATATTCTCACATGGGATGTGGGAGAATCCTAAATTGGAGAGAGGGGATAGTTGCATCCTTTTCAAGAAAATAAAGGCCTTACTCATTGAGATTTGTACATTCCTTCTATATGGATGAACCACATTCAAAATCGATAAATGGGTAGATTAATGAACTACCCTCACATGAACTAGAAGTAATAGAAGATGTGACAAATGATGGCTCATCTTTTTAGTTAATTGCCTTCATAAGTTTTTAGTTCAATGTAGGTTTTCCATCTCATTTGTTGGTCCAATATAGTAGCAAAAACTATAGAAGTGCGCTCATTCCACGTCAACTTGAGCTTTGAACAATTAAAAAATAGGTACACCCTTATTGGTAAAATTCACTATTTCTAGTCTTGAAGCTCATAATCAATCTTTCTTTTTACTGAACCAAGATAGTGTAGAAATCAGTTTTAGAATCATTCTAGAATTATGAGTTGATCAAACACCCAACCCTCTGGCTCTACATCTAAAAGACCCTTTGAGGAGGATACTTTTTTCCCAGTTGTTCGATTCCTCAAAACAACCTCAACATCAATGTATCCTCAAACCTAATGCAGTAGAGGGGATGCTAGACATAGCCAGAAATTGTAGAGATGTTGAGCTAAAGAACCAAGATGATACAATCATTGGCGGTAATTGTTCCTACATTAGTATGGAAAAAGAAACTATCGTTCCCCTATCTCTAATTCATGGACCTATGATTTGGGGAAGTTGGTTGTTCTTAATGTATTTAAAAAATGTGGAACTCATCAAATGCCTTGCTTCTCAATATGATGAAAATATCAGAGTAATTAGGGCATTGGATGGAACTGTCCTAATAGATATGACCAAGGAGTTTATTTATGACATTTTTAGACTCAATGTGGCCGTAGATAAAGTTATAGATGTAAGGAAAATTTATTGCATCTCAGAGAAATCTCTAAGAACAGTAGTGCCTTCGGTAACTTTCATTTCGATTTGGTTGCCTCAAAGACATGTACAACTATGTCCTAAAGCAGAAACAGGCAGTTTATTTCCCACATTAATCCTTCTGAGAAAAACACAAGTAAATTCAACAACAAGCAACAACACAGATGAAAGATACTACAAAAATAGAATAAAAATATTTTATGTGGGGAAAACCCTTTCGAGTGAAAAACCTCACTCTCCAAAGTTTGAGCCATTATATTATTCAACAAAAGAAAGTTACAATATAGTTTAAGGCTCTTAGCCTTTTCAAAGATTACATCTTGTTCATCTGGATACAACTAATAGCAAATTGTCCCTGAGAGATCACCCAAAGCAATCATGATCATGAGAGATTCCAGTACCTTAACTCTGCCTCTCAATCCTCTACTTTGACCTCGTGGCCTCGGCCTTTCAACCAGCCACTCGACCCTCTCTCTATCATTCTCTCTCTGGCTTCTCTATCTCATCAGCTCTGGCTCTTCAGCACTAGCTACAGAACATCCAATGCATACATATATGTATTCGTTCTCTGCAGGCTCTATGAAATTGTTCTTTTCCAACTGTCGAATCAGAACTCACGAATCATCTAGCCCAGCAACATTAGATGTTTCCACTTCCTCATGTTTTAGTTTTCCAACTTCCACACAGAAACAGTTCAGCAAATGGTTCACATCCTGCTTTCTCTGATTGGTCCAAAACATACCATGTTGGATAGTCTACACTTAGTCAAAAGGCATTCAACCTATGTCACATGTTGATGAGACACTAACCGTGTCTCCCTGATGCCACAGAGCCCACATCATCTTTATCACCAAGAGTCTTCACTATCGGCAAGACGTTACACCAAGTCCAGAAAGCTATCACTCAGACTCCCCCTTGTTCACCAAGACACCTTACCAAAGTTCCCAAGTCACATTGACCTTAGCATTCTCATCAGCAAGACAATTTCCATTCGATGAGACATCATACCGATGTTCCAAAGTCATATCGATGTGAGCAACAGTGGGCAAGACAACCATCTTTCACTAAGACATCTCACCGAGCCTTCATGTCATTCTGAAGTGTTCACCAGTCGGTGAGACTTATCACTTTCACTAGGAGATCTTATCAAAGTCCAAAGGTCATACCAACATCAGGATTCCCATCGGCAAGACAAACACACTGCAATGCTCCACTGTCGGCGAGAGAATAAACCTTCAGGAAGACTTCTTACCGAGGCTTCCATGTTATCCTGAACTAACTGTTCACCAAGAGTCACACTAAAGAAGACCATCGGCCAGACTTTCCACATTCAGTAAGACAACATACCAAAACAAGTGTTACACCAAAGTCTCCTATCGGCCAGACTTATCACTGTCACTAAGAGGTTACACCGAGCCACTTATGTTACATCGAAGTCACACAGCCATTGGCAAGACCAACACCTGTCACCAAGACTTCATGCTGAAGTCTCCAAGTTATCCCAAGCCCACCTTTCACTAGGATTCATGCCGAACACATCCCACATCATCGGTGAGACAAACGCCTGTCACCAAGAGTTCTTACCGAACTATTTCGTTACTCCAATGACTTCATATGTATGACTATCGGTGAGACATCTCCCTGTTGCCAAGACTTTATGCTGATAGGAGCAAGTCATACCAATTACCACATCGGCCAGATAGACCAAAGGTCATGCCGATATCGGCAAGACTTCCTATCATCACCGAGATATCATTCTGACACATATGAGTTACCCCGATGATCCAATCGCCATGAGTCTACCTGATATCCGCTAGACCAAACTGTCAACTAGAGGTCTCCACTCGGTAGAAGGTTACAGCGAAGGCCACAAGTCACAGCGACATCATCAGTCGGCAAGACAAAATCAAAGTCTCAATGACATGAGCAAAACACAAGGTTACTAAACTGCTAGTCAGCCAAACAACATGAATGTCACAATGACCATGCTTTCTCAGAGGTTTCAGCCTATGAGATTGAGGCACATTTTCCAACAATAGACCTTTCTTCTTTCAGAATAAAATACCACCAAGATAGAAGTAGCTTTAGAGTGAGATGGATCCCTAGGTTTAGACAAAAAGGCTTCAAAGGGAAGTAATTGAGAATCCTTGATAATGAACTTGATCCTTTTGATGTCAAGTATTTTAAAGACTATTTTAGAGAAACATATTGGGCATTATGCCAGGTGCTGGGAAAAGATGCATGCTCAAAAATGAAAGTACCTTTTATGTATAGGGTTGTTGATATACAACATCCTTTTGTCAATAGTGACTTTGACTATGCCATCTTTTTAGCTCAAGATATTCACAATCAGCTGGTGGACATTAAGAGAAGGCAAAGTGGTAAGCAGCTAAAGGTGAATTTCATGTGGTATTCTCTCCTTTTCCATATGCTTTTGTGCAAAGGGAAAGATCATTTCAATAGAGTTTTACAATTGAACATGAAAGAGGAAAATGATCACTCAATGCAATGTTGGCCCCGTATTTGGGACAAACATTGTAGTGAGTCCAACTTTTTTTTTTTAAGAATTTCTTTGTAAGTTAAGTCATGGAAAAGCTAGGTATACCAAGAATCAGATTGCAAAAGGAAATTTTTGATTTCCTTAGTCCCAAAAAGAGGAGGCTGGAGTTAGGAGTATGACATAACTGGGGAGATTATTACCTAAATGAAACCTTAGTTGTTATTAGAATATATGGGTGCCCTCAATCCCCCCATGTACTACCCAGGTCTGTGTCAACCGGGTTGACATTCATGGAAATTATATGGAAATTGAATGAGACTGATCAATTTCATTTATGTAAACAAAAGAAAGGGTATTTTTTCCCTTATATTACTACCTTTTTATATTTCACTTCAACAAAAAGATGAATTAGGTAGGTTGAAATAATTTTTTGGGGAATACAGGTTATTTTAATTAAAATTCAAGTATTTTGACCCTGAAGGTTTCATACACGAGGTCAAGAAAAAGTATCAAAAGGTCTAAATTTTGCCATTAAGTTCATAAAAACAAAGATTTCATAAGAAATTGCAAAGGATGAATCTGAGGTAAAAAAATAGAAAGGTGAAATAGATTGCATTAATCAAGGTAGAGACTACCAAGATAGAGAATGATAAGGATTATCGTAGAAAATTTTCTATTATTATTGACCCAATTTCCAAGATTGAGGCAGTGTTGAAGAATTTTGACAGAGTTGTAGGTAAGGCCCCTACCTTGGAAGAGAAACTAGCAAAGTGGCCTAGACCTAATCTTTCTATTAGAAGGCCCTAGGGGTCTTTTATTAGAGAAAATGTGCAATCATACCCACCACAATTCACTCCCTCTCCTTCCCTTCAAATAGTTAGTGTGGATTCTAATTCTCCCCTAAGAGAGTAACTACAAAAGAGGATGAAATTTGAGCAACCGTCATTGATCGTTGGCAATCCCATCAATCCAAATGAAAGTAAAGATTTTCATATCACCATGAATGAAATTCAAAAATATATGCCATCCCCCCCAATATCAAATATTAATAGCCTTCTTCAGCAAAGGTTTGGGTTGGACGTGGCTATGGGGAGAGATAACCTCAATGATGTGAGGGAATTGGTATGTTTACAATTCATTTTTTATTATGAATTTGTAAAATCCAAATATTTTAAAGAGTTTGTTTTAAGATCAAAGAGGGAGGAGTACCATAAAAGACTTCATTTAGCACAAGCAGATGTGCCTAGAGAAAAAGTATGAAGAAGTAGCTACAAAGGTAAGTGAAGAAATGGATTTTGAGACCAAAAACATTATTCTTGTAGAAGGGAGAAGAATGGTGCAAGATAGTGGATTGCTACTACTCCTTGAATAGGATATTGCTTCTGCAATTATCTTTGATACTATTAGGAAACAAGGAGTATTTTTCTCCACAGAAGAGGAAGGAAAGATGGCATTGTCAGGATCAAGGTTTAACCCACATTGGGAAGCCCTTGCAATCTGGGCCCTTTCCCCAACTACAAAAAAGCTTATGGTTGTTGAAGCATCGATGAATATCAAAGGGAGCTTGATTGTAAAGAGGGTGTTTGACACCTTTTCCCCTAAAGTTACTGCATTAGTGGTAGATGTTTCCAAGTTTAATGAATCTTTTGTTCAAAGGTTGCAAAAAAGAAATATACATTGTTGAAGGAACATAATGATCTCGTGGAAGCTTAAAACTAGTAGTAGGTATTATTGGCTCAAAAAACATCCCTTCTTGAAAGTATGCAGGAAGTAGGCTCCTCTTCTACAGTTCCCCCTGCTCATGTGATGATTAAAAATGTAGAGCTTAAAGAAAAGATTCAAATGTTGGAAGAGCATTTGAAGAATGCTCAGTAGAATTAGCAAAAGGAGAATGTGTTCATTGCAACATGCATCCTAGAGCACAAACTACCTACAATCTTAAGAAGGCTAGAAAATACTCGTGTGTCATATCTAAATTTGAGGGATTCCATTACCAAAATAAGTGGGGATCAAGAATGTCTCAAATGTATATTTGAACAATGGAATCCTAAATTTACATCTTTGGAAGGTATGTATAAGGGATCTACAAACACATTTGATGTGCCACCTGGTATCCATCTTACTTTTTAGATTGTCAAGATGGCATAGAATCATAAAGGATATTTGGAAATGGTGTTTGAAGCTACATGAGAAAAAATGAACTCTTTTATAAATGTTGACAAAAGGGTTGTACCCCACCTATTAAAAGATAATGGGGAGTTGAAGATCCTAGGTAAATGGAAGGATAATTTCAATATTATAATCCCCACACTCCTCCCTCTAATTTGTAAAGATAAAAAATTTGATTTAAATCAGCTTTATTCCTATTCAAACAGGATGGTCAATGCAAAACAATTGATGGAATTTTTTTTAGAGAGGCCAGTGCTTTACTTGATGCTACGTATCATCTAAATTTGAAGAATGTGGAAAAGATATTAGCTCATGACTGGAATTTTGAGGATATGTTTAAGGCATGGAATCAAAAGTATAATAATTTACCCAACCTATGAGTGGATCCATGCTTTTATTCCTATACCTCTTGTCTGAGATTTTTCTTGTCAGAAAGGCCTGGGATGAGGTTCTCTGCTTGTTTCTTCCCTTATGTTATAAAAGGGAATCTCGAGCCTCATTTAAAGGGTTCTAATTTTTTTATCTTTCATCTTTGTAAGATGTTTTTGTACAGTTTAAGCTATTTGATAGTAAAAATAAGAAATTTTGTAATTTTCTTTGTAATAACAAAAGATGACTCAAATACTTAAGTGTATTTCTTTAATTTTGAATATTGACCTATCTTTCTCTCTAGTATTGTATTCACTATCTTTTGACTCAAAATAATGAAGGGCTAGTTATAAGTTGTCATATCACATCATGTCTTATGGATGTTGAATTGTTAGCTTCTCTTCAAGGAATGGATTAATATTCCTTTTAGTTATTTATCAAAGATTGTTTGAATGCAATAGGCATTTATAGGTAGTGTGATAAGTGTTTTTCTTTGCATGGTTTCTCATTGTAAGGTGGTGATGTTATAAGAAGCAATGATTTGTTCTATTTTAGGAGTATATTTCATTTTCTAACTCAGTTGAAGTTAAGGCACTAATAAAAATAACTCATAAAGTTTGAAGATTGATGCAGAATCATATATCAAATCAAAAATCAAAATTTTACTTTACTGTAAATTTTATGTTTTATACAAAATTTCATGCTAGCAAGGAAACATTAAGCATTGAGTTGAATGATGAATCACTGAGTACAAGAAAAACTTATCAATATGAGACAATTAAAATATGAAATTATTAATAATATGTTAATGTATTCAATTTGATTCATAATTTCATGGAATATAATATAAAATATCATCAACTACAGTTTAGAATATGATTCATGAAGTGTAGTATAAATACCTAAAAATAGCCAATTCACTTCCATTTGCCAAATCAAGTCAAAGTCCTCACTTTAACATTGAGATAAAGATTCATCTTGATTCTGAGTTTGGTCTTCATTTTCTTCACCCTGTGTACGTCCACTTAATTGCATCTCAAATTCAACATTCATTGTGTCACTTTCATTTGTGCCACTACCAGTGCCACCACTACTAGCATTTTAAATGTTGCACAACCCTCTTCTTTTGCATATGGAATTCTAGATTGTGAGTTCCCTTTCAAAAGGAAAAATCTTGACATTATACATACTTCCAAACACCCTCAAGAAAATTTCCAAATTCTTGTCTAGTTTGTTTCTTATCTTTGATTTCAAAAACCCCAATTCATTGAAAACTCTCTCATCCTCCACTAACCGCAATATCATTATTTGGCATAAATCAACAAGTTTGTAATATTATAATATCAAATCATGTAGTATTTCACTCTAACCTAAGGTTTTCCAAGCCCTTTTTATTTATCCCACTTCCATGGGATTCTCCATGGACTCAATCTGGTCAATCGTAATTACTGCAAAATCCCTAGATTGTTCTCTAAGCTTAATTCCATTTATAATTTCTCTAATTTTTTGTCCATCATATTCTAAATTTTTTGAAAAGTGTTTGGCCAAGGTATTTACTTTTTGATGAAAAAATCATGGGATATCTTGGTTTCCTCAAGTCCTAAATTAAGGATACACAATAGACCTAGCTTCAAGTATTTCAACTCGAGGGAATCATTGATAAATATTTGTGGAAAAATATTTCAAGCAATATCCTTTAAATTAACACTAACAAATTTAACAATTTCATTAAAAGCTTCCTTTGTAATAGGTTCTTCTCTAGTAAAGTGTCTGACCATTTTACAATGGTGCATTGGTATCTCAAATCCACATACAAAGACACATAACTTCCTGCTCGCATTAAACTATAAATAATTTTGAAGATTATTCAAATATATAATTAACTACTAGCTTACAAAATTTGGACTTTGAGAAGTTCGATCTAGATATAGATTATCGAGGGCCATGCATGTCATTCTATGTAGTTTAGTATATTCATAGATATACATAGTTTTTTCTTGGGCTTTTTTCATAATATTTCTCATTTCATCCAACATGGGGAGAAGACTAGCTAAAGTTAAGAGTGTCTCTATATCACTTAATCTATGTAAGAGGTCAGGAGCTTTGTCTACTATGTTATGATGCTCGTACATTATTCCAATCAAGGATCGATATTCTAAAAGAACTCATTGCATTGTTCCATGCAAGGAGATCCATCCAGTATCAACATCCTTGAGAAGTTTGTTTCCTCTTTTTATTCCCTCAACAAAAATTTTAAATTCAATAAAACATTTTGGACTTTAGCAGAAGTATGTGTAGAGCTTGAGAACTTTATTTTCAACTTTTGATACTGTAGGATACTTGCTTACAATTCTAAATGATAAATTCATTATGTGGGCCATGCGGTGAATCCCAAGAATGTATGGTGTAACACACAAGTAGTTTATAACTTTATGCAAAGGCTGTAAGGAAGTTAAGGTAGTGGAACAACTTCCTACACTAATCTTGAGAGGAGAAAAATGTAAAAATTTATAGATCTTTAATAGTTACAAAAAATTAAACACAAATATCATGCATACCACAAAACAATGATTTACATGTTGAAAACCCTTTCGGGAGAAAAACCCCACACTCCAAAAGTCATCCATTATATATTTCATAAATCAAAATATTACAATATACTTGCAAAGCAAGCTTCTCATAGGAGTATCACCACTAGAGATTAAAAGACAACATGACCACTATCAGACTCTCAAAATACACCCTTGTCTACATACATCCCAACCACTTATAAAAAGCTTTTTGGAACCTTCTAGAATTAGGGCTTTACATAGTCATTTTTCATTTGACGTGTTAGTGGGAAAACCTTGATGTGTCAAAGAAAAAAAAATTAGGGCAATGCCCTGAACCCCACATCTTGCTACAATTGTACAGTATTTGCATGATCAATCACCACCTATCAACAATAAACCATATATAATTACAAGGTTGAGATACATTTTCCCAAAAAATCTCCCACTTTTCGAACACCTCGCAAGAGCAACGTGAGGGTGTAACCATCATCTCTTTAATTTTTAGGGGCTGAAAAGCCCATAGTCCTTGAACACCATCTAAACTTCTCTGTGCTCAAAGGATTAGTTAAAGAATCAAAAACATTCATCAAAGTCTCTACCTTAACCAACTCCACCCTATCATCTTCAACCATATCTCTAACAAAATGATACTGTACATCAATGTGCTTGGTCCTTGCATGAAATTTTGGGTTCTTGGCTAGACATATCACACTCTAACTGTCATAATATACTGTCACTACACCTTGTTTTATTCTAATATCTGAACATAGTCTCTTAAGTCAAATGGATTCTTTACAAGCATGAGTAGCATCCATATACTATGCTTCAGTAGTGGACAAAGCAACTACAACCTGTCACTTACTCATCCAATTAACTGCACCACCAAATAAAGTAAAAACATAAGCACTAGTGGAATTTTTGCTATCAACATCACTTGCCCATTCTGAATCCACATAACCATGAATATCAAGGGAAATATCATCTTCAATCATATTACTATGATAACATTAGGAATAATCTGAGGTACCACACAAATATCTGAAGACTCTTTTAACTACATCCCAATGAACTCTACCAAGATTAGACATATATCTAGAAAGAACTCCCACTACTTGAGCAATGCCTGGTCTAGTACAAACCATAGCATACATAAAACTTCCAACTGCACTCTGGTAAGGTACTCTTCTCATGTCTTCCATCTCTGATGGAGATGTTGGACAATCTGAAATAGATAACTTTATTCCAATTAAAATAGGAACACACAATGGTCTACAATCCTACATATCAAACCTCTATAAAATTGAGTTGACATACTTGCTTTGGCCAAGCCATAATTTTCTATTCATTCTATCTCTTTTAATTTCCATCCCAAGAATGTGTTTATCTCCACCAATATCTTTCATTTTAAATTTAGCAGCAAGTTGAGATTTTAGTTTTGAAATCATACTTTTCCCTCTACCAATAAATAACATATCATCAACATATAATGCAATAAACAGGAAACAATCACTATCAGTTTTATAATAAACACAATGATCTGATTTAGAATGCTCAAATACCAAACTCAACACATATGTATCAAATTTCTAGTACTACATCCTAGGATTTTATTTTAATCCATACAAATATTTCTTCAATTTGCAATCCAACTTACTTTTATCTTTCACCATGTAGTGCTTTGGACGTGTCATATAAATATCCTCCTCCAAATCACCATGAAGGAAAGTAGTTTTCACATCCATTTTCTCAATCTCTAAATCATAAGAAAAAACAATAGAAAGAAAAAATCTAATGGATGTCATTTTTTCAATAGGAGAATATATCTCACCATAATCAACTCCCTCAACTTGAGAGTAACCCTTTGCAACCAACCTTGCTTTGTACTTCTCAATACCTCCATTTAAACCAATATTTTTCTTGAACACCCATTTACAACTAGGAGGTTTTCATCCTTTAGGAAATGGTAGAAGATCCCTTGTATCATTCTTTTTCAAATATGTCATTTCTTCATCCATAGCAATCTTCCAGGATTCTGCATCATTCATACCTAGTGCCTCTTCTATAGATTTGGGTTCATCCATGTTAGTATTTGAAGAAAAAATACATCTCCAATCATCAGGTGAATACCTTTTAGGTGGTTGTCTATGCCTTATATACCTACGAACAAGCTGAGTTGGAGGTTCTTCCTCCTCTTCTGAAGATCTAGAGCTAGATGAGCTCTCCTCAACTTCTTTTCTATCTTTGGGCCTCGATTCAATTTTCTCAATTGTAGAAGGAAATCAAATCACATCTTCCTACTTACTTTTTCTTGGATACAATGTAATAGAAGAAGGCTTAGTTTCTCTAAAAATAACACTTCTACTATGTATTACCTTTTGTGCAATAGGATCCAAAAGCTTGTATCCTTTCATGCCATAACTATATCTAATGAAGATATATTTCACAACCTTTTTCTCCAACTTTGGTTGCTTCTCCTTTGGCACATGTGCATATGCCTCACAACCAAAAACTCTAAGATTTCTTAATGAATCCTTGTGACCCGACCATACCATGCCTCTATAGACATCTTATCAACAAGAGTTGATGTATGAGACCTAATAATCAGGTAAGAGTTAGTGGCAACAACTTCAGCCCAAAACCTTTGTTCTAGGCCAGCACCACTCAATATACTCCTAGCCTTCTCCATCAATGTCATGTTAATTCTTTTTGTAACTCCATTCTCTTATGGAGAATACAAAGTTATCTTTTGTCTATGAATACCACAATCTTTACAGAATCTATCAAAATCATTACAGAAAAATTCACCACCATTATCAGTACTCAAACATTTTATTTTCTTTCTAGTCTACAACTCAGCCATTGCTTTAAATTCTTTCAATTGACTTAAAACTTCAAATTTACTCTTTACAAAATATACCCAATTCCTTCTACTACAATCATCAATAAATGAAACATTATATGTGGATTTAATAGTTGAAAGAACATCTACAAGACCAAATACATCAAAATGAATAAGATTTAATACACCACAAGATTTATGATAACTCAAGTAAAAGTGAATAGGGTTTTATTTTCCATAAATACAATGCTCGCATAAATCGAATTCAAGATTACAATCAAACAAACCTTCAACAAAGTTGTTAATTTTCAAGGTCCTTAGACCCTTTTCTCTAATACATGGCCAAGTCTTTGGTGCCATAACATAGTTTTCTCTATACATAACTTTGTCTTAGAAGAAAGAGCACCCTGGGGTACCCAAAAGCCATGATCATTTGCTAAAGGTGAAACCCTCACTTCTTCTATAGACTTTTTTTTCACAAAAGTACTATTGCACTCAATGGTACATGCATCAAGCTTATGCAATGTCCCATATCTGACACCTCTAGCAATCACCATAGAACCTCTAACCATCTTGCATCAAAAATATATTACCTGCACACCCACATCTATTAGTTTTCTCATAGATAAAAAATTTTGTGCTTATCCTGGGATATGCAACACACCATTAATCCTTTTTATTCTACCATCTAGAAACCTGATTTTAACTTTATCACGGCCAACAATGTCTAAATGAGAATTATCACCCAAGTACACCTTACCTCCATCAAATTATTCATATTCACAAAACCAATCTCTATTAAAGGTCATATGAAAAGATGCACCTGAGTCAATTAGCCATGCATCATTACCTACACGAGTTGCCAAAGTTGTAGTGAATTCATCACCATCTTCCTTCTAGAACTCGAAATCAAAATCAAATTTCTTATTCTTCTTCTTCTTTTCTTCTTTGCATTCCTTACAAACATGTCTAGGATTACCGCAGTTCCAACAAATAACTTTGGACTATCTAGGAGATTTAAATCTCCCCTTGGACTTGGATTTGTCACACTTCTCATTCTTCTTTCCTTTTTCCTTAGGTCTTCCAAGAACATTTAGGGCCTCCTTGGTAGTGATGGATACCTTCCTACCTTCCTCCTCATCTCTTTAGACATAAAATAACCCACCACATCTTCAATATTCAATATAATAGAAGTACTCCAATAGCAATAACAAGAGAATCCCACGAATCAAGAAAAGAACAAAGCAAGATCTAACATTTCACCTCCTCATCCATTTTGACACCAAGTAATTCCAATTGAGCCACCAACATATTTAATGCTTCTAGGTGGTTTTTGATTCATCCACCCTCTTCAATTCTCAAGGAATACAACTTCTTCCTCAAAAAAATTGTGTTCACTAAATATTTAGCCTGATACATCTCACCAAGCTTCTTCCATAGTTTTTGTGTAGAGGCATCTTCATTGAAATTAATTAAAATAGAGTCTTCCAAGCACAATCTAATTAGATCCTTGGCTTTATGGTCCATAACATCATATTGATCAGCTTGAGTAGGATATATAGGCCTTGAAACATTCTCATCAACAACATCCCATAGATCTCAATCTATCAATAGATCCTCCATCTTTGCTTCCACATCTCAAAATTATTTCCAAAAAAATTATCCACCTCTATTATCCCTGATGAGCTTTCCACCTAAAAATTCTTGTAAGAAGATCATAAAGTGTCTTATGCACAAGCTCCCACTCAAATATAGATTAGTTAAAAAAAACACAACCCATAACTAAAACCAAAGGTGATCAAGCTCTAATACCACTTGTAAGGAAGTTAAGGTAGCAAAACAACTTCCTACACTAATCTTGAGAGGAGAAAAATGTGAAACTTTATAGATCTTTAATAGTTACAAAAACTTAAACACAAATAAACACAACTATCACGCATACCACAACACAATTATTTACGTGGGGATAACCCTTTCAGGAGAAAAACCACACACTCCAAAAGTCACCCAATATTTTATTCAGAAATCAAAAGATTACAATATACTTGTAGAGAAATCTTCTCATAGGACTATCACCACCAGAGATCAAGAGACAAGACGACCATATCATACTCTCAGAATACACTCTCATCTACATATTTCCTAGTTGTTTATAACAAGTATTTTGGAACCTTATAGAATTAGGGTTTTAATAGTTCATTTTTCATTTGACATGTTAGTGGGAAAATCTTTACGTGTCAACGAAAAATAAAATTTCAAGGCGATGTCCTGAATCCCATGTCTATCTATGAGTGTATAGTATTTGCATCATCAGTCACCACCTATCAACAATAAACCATATATAATTACAAGGTTGAGACACATTTTCCCAACAAAGACCCCTCTTGTGACCTTGCATTACTAGAACTCCATCAGCTCCTACACACACCAACTTTTTTGCAATTGTCAAGTCATCCATACCTCCAATTTCATTTTAAGATTTATTAACTAATTCAAATAGATTTTGTGATGTTGAAAGTTATGCTTCATTTTATGAACACAGAGAAGATGAGCTTTGTGGACATGTTATACAATATACACATGCATACAAACCCAAGAAGAATTATCCATCATAGTAACTTCATCTAAAGATAATTCAATGAAGTTTCACTCTTTTAATTTCTCCTTAAAATATTTGTTTTCCACCATAGCAAGACAACTTGTCGATTCCCATCCAAAATTTATTGACTAATGTGCACTAGGAAAGTTAGGAACACCCAAAAAAGATAATAAATTAAAATATTCTTGGTAGTTTATCATAGGATGCCCTCCAGGTCCAAAATATGAAAAAAACACTCATCTAAAAAGTTTTTGGTAGTTTTTCTCCTTCCATTACTTTTCCAAATTGATCCTCAATTGTAGCTTTGTCTTTTTTTCATATGATCATCATATTCCATGGCATACTTAAAATGAAGACATTATTCCTTTGATTTCCATCTTATTACTGATTTTTCCTTTTTGCCTATGATTTGTTTTTCATAAAATTTACTGATATGCTTTTTCTATAGTGTCAAGCTTTAGCTATAACTTCTTGTCTCTTTTACATTTCCAACTAAAATTCTTACACTTGCATTCTATTGGAGGTTCATCTTTGTTTTCATTCTCCACTAGTTCAATGAATGGGTACTTTTACACCCAATCAATCTAAAATTTCCTTTGGATTTCCCACTTGTGCCCTATTTTTTATTTTCCTTTTCTTTTCTTGCTACCAACATCATCTACGACACCAATATTTTCATCCAAGTCAATTATCTCATTCTGGCTAACTAAGGTATCCCTTGGAACATATTTTTGTGGTATTACTATCCTCATTTGACTCATTTAACTCAATCCCACCTTTCAGTGAGATATTATGAATTCCTTTTTCATTAATATTTGGTGCAAGAGTTGATTATGTAGCTCTATATTGATCTAATGGATCAAAGACATTACCAATTCCAAAGTAAGACTATATGGTAACTCTACATTTTGGGTGTTTTGAAGGCCTCCCAGTCCCTTCACCACCCCAAGGAGTCTTCCCCTTGTTGCAATTGATATTCTACATCTTGATCTCTCACTTTGAATAAAAGATAGAAAAAATGTCTTCTTGTTTAAGAAGGACATATAATATAAATCCCATTCCCTAAGTTCAATATTATCTTTAAGATTGAAGCAAGAATGTAAAAGAGATAAAAAAATATTATAACACTATGAAGAAATGATCACTTACCTTTAGGTTTTCACTGACTTGCTATTCGTTAGTTTAGGAATACTATGTTGTAAGTTTGTAACTTGCCTATGATCAAGGTTCCAAGTCTAACTTCTGAATCAAGAGCTCACAAGTTCAAAACTGAACAAAATGTGTAAGAATAAATCAAAGTTTTGATTGTATTTATACCAATCCATATTTGGAAAATTCCACAGAATTTTTAAATGGTATATTAAAAATTTGGTGAATCTTGCGTGATTATAAAACAATACTTTTAAGTGTTCAGTGAATCAAACCTTGGTGGAACACATACATTGTAATTTTCAAGGTGATTATGGCCCTATGATTAGCATGGAGGTGTCATGGTAATCGATGAAATTTGTCCTCAAATGTAAATTTTTTTAATGTTATTGGCAAAATGGGTCCTCATAATCAACTATTTATAAATTTTAATTGGTGAAATGGTTCCTCAAATGTAGTGAACATTTAATGGTGTTGGTGAAACGTGTCTTAATACACTAATGTTGTTTTAATAGTATTGGCGAATATGTAGGTGATTTAATACATTCTTATGAGATTCCAAGCGAAAATATTAATCAGTCCATTTGAAATGTGTAGTTTTTTATGGAAAAAATATTACTTAAATATGCCTCATAAAATAAATCGATGGAAAATGGAAATTCATTAGATCGATAATTCATGAAATCTAGAAGATTTGGCCACCCTATTAGCTATGATTTATTCACCGATTTCGACTTGTCCAATATGTGCTATTCACCAATTGGCGAAGATTCTCCACTAAAAAAAACCTTGATAGGAGGAGCCATTCTATATATTTGTATTAGCATGAGGTCCTATGTAGATATGGATTCTATATGATCACTAGGTGATATCTAGGTATTGTATGAAAAAGCTTAAGGTCAAGGTAAGGATATAAGAGGTAATGTTTATTGATGAAAAATCATATGTATTAGGATTGAAGGGTACTTGAACTTCTTATTAATTTTGAAATACTTTAGTTGCATGATTATTTGATCATCTGGGAAACCTTATAAAAATATCTATAAGAGTTATCTTAATGATGTTTTAAAGAGTATTTTCACTATTGTTAATTATATGTTTGATACATTTTGCATGTACAACATTATTGAAGAAATAATCAACCATTTGCACATAATTTCAACACCCTTTATCAAAGTTCATAATTTGTAAATCAATTTTTAAAACTTCCATAACATACATTTGGTTAAAATTTGGTAGCATATATTAGGTCTTTTAAAATGTCTAACAACTATATCTTCTGGTATAAAATTTTGAAAACTAGTAAATTTTTGATCTGTAGGTGAGCAAGATGCCACATAATATACATAAATAGGCATCTAGTTGATTTTCCAACTATCACTACCATCTTCCATGTAATTTCCTCCTTGATATAGAGGAATTGAGTGTCCCCTATTGGCTGAGAGACAAGATGATGAATATAATTAACAAAAATAGGCCAAGGATTAGTCTAAGCTTCCACATAAATGGTTCACTATATGCAGCCCCTTGTTATGTATAGTGAGCACACATACTTTTCAAAATAAGAGTGTTGAAAGTATATGTGAAAATATAATTATAATATCTAAATATTTAATATGGAGAATATGGCATGATGATTAGAATTTACATTATAATCTCTCTATGAAAATTCATTTTAATAGTATCTATCTATGTTTCACAATAACTAAAGTACTAGGTTAAAAAAATGTATATGTATATTTTCTATTACATTTGACAAAGCTCCTTTATCCTTTATCCTTTGATGGATATCATACCCTATTACAAACCTCCCATTTTTGCGTAGGTAGGGAGGATGTTGGTAAAGTTTGTGGAGTCTTGATTTACACTTATCAATTGTATTTTCTTGAAATTTTATAAAGCCTTTTCAACAAACCAATTTTGTGCATATCTTGCAATCAGGGAATTTCATGAGAACACATTTCTTAGAGGAATTCTATCAAATAGATCATGTACCTTATCTATGCTTATAAATTTTAGATGTCTTGTCATAATGGTATTCTATGAGTCGGCACCTCTGAGGCATTATGTGAAATATTCCATGTGCCTTGTCTATGCTTCTATGTCTACCTAGATAGTCTATGCTTCCACATTCTGTATACATTTCTACCTCATAGTTATAGCCACAACATTTTTCAAACTTCTATCCTTACAAAAATCCCCCTTCCACTATGCCTTAATGGATTTCAATACCCTAATCCCATTTTTGCACAAGTAGGGAGGATAATTGCAAAGGTTTTGAAATGTGAATTTGCACCTGCCAATTGCATTTTCTTGAAAGTTTCAATATTTGATTTAATGATTCCATTTTGTGCATATCCTACAATCATGGAATTCCATGAGATGAAATCTCTTTAAGGAATTCTATCAAACACTTCATGTGCCTTTTTTATTCTTCCACATTTTGAATAAATGTCTACTAGACCATTTACAACTACAATATTTGAAAAAAAATCCTCTTTCCATTATTCTTTGATGGATGTCCATGTTATGTTCCAAAGCTCCCATTTTGGCATAGACAGGGAAGATGCTAGTTACAAACGTTGTTGAATTTGGCTTTACAGTTGCTAGTTGCATTTTCCATAATGGCATTTCATGAGATAACATCTATGAGGCATTATGTCAAATAGTTCATGCACCTTGTCTATTCTTCCATTTTTAATTGGGCAATTACACATGCATTGTTTATGATTCCATTTCTAACTAGGCAGTTACACATCCCCTATCTGTGCTTCCATTTTTAACTCAGTTACACATGCCTTTTTCTATGCTTCCACATTTTTTATAAATGTCTAGCTAGGTAGTATAGCAACAACATTTGACAAAATTCTTCTATCTTTACAAAAATCCCCCTTCCACTATGCTTTAATGGATGTCTATACACTACTCCCATTTTGGCACAGGAAAGGAGGATGTTGACAAGGGTTGTGGAATTTGGCTTTACACCTACAATTGCATTTGCTTGAAAGTTTCTAAAGCTTTTTCAAAAAATCCATTTTATGCATATCCTACAATCATTGTAGTCCATGTGACCACATTTCTTAGAGGCATGTTGTCACTTTCCAAGTGTCTTGTCTGTTCTTCCACATTTTACATACATGTCTACTAGGGTAGTTGCAACTACATATAAAAAAATTTATTTATCCTTTATGCTTTTATGGATGTCCATACCCTCTTTCAAAGCTCCCATTTTGGCACAGGAAGGGAGGATGCTGGAAAATATTGTGGTATTTGGTTTTACACCTACTAGTTGTATGAAGAAAAATTTAAAGAAGCCATCAACTCAACAAAAAAAATTCTTTTCTACACCATATGGCTCAAAGAAAAAAATAGTAGCTAATCATCAAGCTTTCTAAATCATATACAACTCCTCCATCCCCCTGGATCTGGCCGCTGAGCAACCCTTCTCCAATTAAGTTCACAAAAGAAACGAGCCACTCTCCTTGTTGCAATTTTTTTTATGAATATCTTGCAATTTTGACCTTCCATGAGAACACATTTCTTTGAGGCATTCATTTTAACAATTCATGTTCCTTTTCTATGCTTCTACATATCATGCAATAATGGCAATCCATGTGACCATTATGTTAAACCATTCACTTGTCCTGTTTATCCTTTCACATTTTGCATGGATGTCTACCAGGATAGTTGCAACTACAACATCTAACAAAATTCCTTTGTCCTTTATCCCTTTCCAAATGTCTATACCCTATTACCAAGCTCCAATTTTTGCATGCTCGGGGAGGTTGGTGACAAAGGTTTCAAATTCTTGCTTTACTTGAAATTTCTAGAAGCCTTTCCAACAAATCCATTTTGCATATATCCTGCAATCATGGCATTCCATGAGATTACGTTTCTTTAAGGAATTCCCTACATAATAGTTCAGCTCCATCAAAACCCTGCTTCCACATTATGTGTTTAAATAAATCCTTCCAAATAATAGATGCAAACGACAACCTTGAAAATTGGAAACAATGAATTGTAATGGGTGATAAATCCTTCGTCACAACACCGACATTAACGAAAAATGAAAAAATAAAAATGACAAATGCTTTGAGAATGAAATGTCGTCCAGGTTAAGAGGGCCCCATAGAACTATGTTTAAGCCCACTATGCATATATTCCCAGACTATGGCAAGCTTTTTTTTTTTGCTTGTCTTTAAAGCTTTAATATACATTTTCTCGATGGATGACTACTATCATATATATATTTAATAATATATAAAATACGCCAAGAGATATCCTTCTTGAGATGCCTATTGCACATTTATGTGATAAATTGATTTAAAAATAGGTGCCTCGAGAAGGATATCTCTCGGTGTATTGTATATATATTATTAAATATATACATATTCTAGTAGCATTCACAACACATGTAAGACATTAAATCAATTAAGGTTAGGGTTAAGGTTAATACTAGACATTGGATTAGAGTTAGGCTTAGTGACGAGGGAGAAAACCCGAGACACAAAAATAATGCACACAACTAGAAGATTTTATTATTATTCAATAATGGAAATCTTACATGCAGAGGATCCCAAATCCTCGAGCTCTGTGATACATGCAAGCTACAGAAGTTTCAGAAAAATTACAAAACTTCCAGAAAAATCGCTTTTCGCAGCATGCGAATTCTTTTCCCCAAAAAGTTGCCCAAAAATTAGAAACTAGCTCATAAATAGCCCCTTCTTTGGTTTGGAGCCAAAAAAAACATTCGAGTTATGAGTTTTGGTGGTTTGGCACCAAAAATTACAATTTGAAATTCAAATTTAAATTCACATTCGAAAATTAGCACATTTCTAAAATGCACCAACTTTTGGCAGCCATAACTTTTAATCTGACCATCGGATTTTCAATGATAATACCTTTTCAGAAAGCTCTCGAAAAGATGATGTGGCACAAAGTAGGCTTATGACTAACTACTTTGTGATTTTTACAAATTTTCAGGCCCATCCGGGACCGTTTAGTGCCTCAAACTGGACTCAGAAGGTTTTTCAGGGCAAAAGCAGAAACTAGAACTTGAATAACTTTCAAACCGTGAATGATCTTGACCTGATTCTTTCGCCAAAGTGCTTATTTTTCGATCCTCAACCTTCCCATAAATTTTTGTCTTCCCACGCCTTCAAATTCACACCTGCTAAAAATAGCAGTTGAGCAAAAAAAGCAGAAAAGCAGTTGTGAAAGTTGGAAACTCTTATTCGACGAAAAGGGTATCCAGAAATGCAAAAACATCTACAAAAATAAAACAACAGGAACATAAATGGAAAGCATCTTTTTGGGTGATGCAAGATTGCCCTCACACCACTGGATGCTCCTACATCACTTAGGCCTAGAGATAAAATTAGGGTTAGGGTCAGGAATAGAGTTAGGGATAAAATTAAAGTTAGGATTTGGAATAGGTTTAGGATTAAGTTTATGGTTAGGATGTTACATTTAGGGCTATGGATATAATTAGGTTTAGAGTTAGGATTAGGGTTATGCTTATAGATAGAATTAACATTAGAGTAAGAGTTAGAATTAGAGTTAGGGCTAGGGTTAGAGTTAGAAATAGAGTTAGGATTGAGGATAAGATTAGCATTAAGGTTAGGGGTAGGGTTAGGATTATGGTTATGGATAGGGTTAGGGTTAGTGTTAGGGTTAGGATTAGGGTTTGGGTTATGATTAGGGTTAGAGTTAGAGTTAGGGTTATGGTTATGGTTAATGTTAAGATTATGGTTAGGATTATGGTTAGGGTTAATTTTATAATTAGGGTTAAGGTTACAATTATAATTAGTGCTAATTTTAGAATTATAATTAGGGTTAGTGTTAGGGCTACAAAAATACTTAGTGTTAGTGTTAGGGTTATATTTAAGGTTAGGTTTAGTGTTAGTGTTAGGATTAGGGAAAGAGTTAGAGCTAGAGTAATGGTTGTGGTTAGGGTTAAGGTTAAAATTAGAATTAGTGTTATTTTTATAATTAAGATTTTATTACAATTAAAAATACATTTTGTTTTAAAATAAGGGTTAGGGTTAAGGTTAGAATTAAAGGGTTAGTGTTATGGTTAAAAAATGAATTAGTGTTAGTTTAGGGCTAAGGTTAGGGTTAGGATTGAGCATATGGTTATAATTAGAATTAGTGTTAGTTACAGAATTAGGATTGGGTTATGGATAGATTTAAAGTTAGGATTCAAGTTAAAAATAGTGTTAGTGCTAGTTTTAGGGTTAGCATTAGGTTAGCGTTAGAATTAGTTTTAAAATTGAATCCTAACCCTAACTCTAATTGAACCCTAACTCTAACCCCAACCCCAATGATAAGCCTAATCATAATCCTAACCCTAATTGTAACCCAAACCTAACCCTAACCCTAACCCTCTCAACCAGGTAATTCTAAATGTAATCCTAATTGAGACCTACTCTAACCTTAAATAAACCCTAACTTAATTGGACCTAACTTTAATCATAATCAAACCCTAACCCTAAAACTACAATTGTAACACTAATTTAATTATAACCTTAATTAAACCCTAATCCTAATTGAACTATAACCCTAACTAAACCCTAACCCCAACCACAACCATAACCCTAACCCTAATTCTATCCCTAACCCTTATCCTATTTTTAAACCTAACCCCAACTATAACCATAATTTTAATTCTAATAATAACCATAATTGCAACCCTATTTGTAATACTAATTCTATTATTAACCCTTGAAAACAAAGATTTTGGTTACCTAATGCTATATGCTCCTTCTACAGTTTTTCACCTAAAAGGAGATATGATTAGGGCCAAAATACAATTTTTACACTCAAAGAAGGATATGATATAAATGTAACATTCCTAAATGAAGTAAAATAAATGAAAAACTAAGAAATATGAAGTGTTTGAAAACATAGTGGTGTTTGCAAAAGACCTAAAAAGATGGATAAAAATGCAAATAGAACCAAATAGAAAGCTCTAAAATAGAATGTGTGCACTTGTAAGTCTCATGAATACTGGAAAACACTCTGAAATTTTGGAAATGTTAACTTTTTTACTGACTTGGACTCATTCACCACCCTGGGCGAATCAGTCCCAAATCAAGGTTTCTGCCCAAAATCTTGTTTCTGCCAAATGGGTATTGGAATCTACATTCATCTTTAATAGGTACCTCCAATGGGACTCATTTTCCATCCATGGAAAATCAATCCTTTTTCATATTTTCTACAAATTCAAGTTTCACAACACTTTTTTACAAATACCCAGATCTAAATCTTTGAAAATACCTGCAAAATAACTTTAAATTTGTCATCTGATGGGGGGTTTTCCTTGGTCAAACCCCTAATTTGGTAATCAAACCTTGAATGAACAAAATTTGCATAAAACCCTAGCCCTAAGTGTGTCTAAGACTAGGAAAATCTAAAGTAAGACAAAAGCCTATTCTAATGTGCTAGAATAAGATAAGAAAATGTGATTTGAATTATGCAAGACTTCAATCCAAGAAACCCTACAACATTTAAAGTTAATTTAAATCACATGAAAATGTTATGCAAACCTTAAATATGAAGATAGAGAGAAAATGGGAGATGGAATCACTTTGAAATCAAGTCATAAGGTGTGATTTGATGGCTAGTTGCATCTCCTCAACCTAGATTTTTCCATGATTCTCCATAGGAATCCATGATTAACTCTTTGCAATGTTGGACCTTGAATGAGAAGTGAGCTTGAAGACTTGCAAAAACCCTATCTTGTTGTCTAAAAGCTTCAACTTTGTTGTAGAAATGCTATTGAATCTTCTTGTGAAAGATATTTTTCTCTTGAATATTGATTTTTCTTTGTAAAAATGACAAGGAGATGTGAAAAATGACCTCAAATGTGTATTTATAGGCAAAAATACATAATTTTCCCATTATTTAGACCTAAGAGGCTGACATCCATTGAAAATTTGAATTAAATTGGTGAAATTCCTACTCAAAATTGATTTTTTTCCCAAAAGGGACTCATTTGCCACCCTTGGCAAATGGGTCCCACCAGAGGAGACTCATTCACCCAAGGTGGTGAATGGGTCCCACTAGTGGTTTGGAGGTGGGTTTTTGGGATATGATTGTTTTGAACATTATTTGTCGAGATTTATATGATTTTAGAGTGAAATGGGCCTCTAGATCAAAAATAATGAACATTAGGGACCTATAAATGCAATTTTTTAGAGGTGATTGGTGCAAGGGTATCTAAAATAGGACTAAGTTAGGCCACAAATTGTACTTTCTACAAAGGAGTACAATTTATGTGTCCACAACCCTAATTCAATAGAAATCCAAATTATAATTGTAAGCACAATCTAACCATAACCCTAGTTAAAACCTCACCTTTACCTAACTTTAATTAGACCCTAACCCTAACCCTATTTGAACACTCACTATAACCCTAGTTGAAACCCAACACTAACCCTAACCGCAAGCTATACTATAGAACCCTAAATATAATCATAACCCAATTTAAACCCTAACCCTTACCCAAATTGAACCTTAACCCTTACCCTAATTGAACTCTAACTCAAATTGAACCCTAACTCTAGTTGAACACTAATTTTACCCTAAGCCTAACTATAACCATAATTGTCAAATCTTGATTGAACCCTAAACCTGATTAAATTCTAACCCTAATTTAGAACTATAATTAAATCTTAACCCTAATTGAACCCCAATTGAACCTTAAGTGTAACCATAACCCTATTTGAACCCCAATCCTAACCCTAATTGAACCATAAGTGTAACCCTAACCCTATTTGAACAGAAACTCTAACCCTAACCCCAAGCTTTCTTATAAAACATTAACACTAACCATAACCTAAACAAGACCCCAATTGAACCCTAACCCTAGCACTATGTGAATACTAACCCTAATTAAACTCTAACCCTAACTACAATTGAAACCTAATCCTAATTGAAATCTAACCCTAACCTTGATTAAATTGTCACCATAATTGAATCCTTACCATAATTAGACCCTAAACCCTAAAAAATAATGTAATTGAACCCTAATAAAGAATAATATATTTGTAATAATAATATAATTGTATATTGCATTAATTTATTTATTAATTATTGTAGACATCGAAAATATATAGATTGATATCGCGCACTCGATCCTAATCTACTAACATCGCCTCATCCTGAATTATCCCTCTATTTAACCATTTAATCAAATAGCCTTATTTGATTAAAGTCATCATAATTCTCCTTTTAATTAAATAAATCCATCAATTTAATTAAATCATTGTCTTTGTGTAATTAGCTAGGTCATTTCATCTTCCTATCTTTATTTAATTAAATAATCCATATTATTTGATTAAATTTCTAAAGTTCATCTAATTAAATTAAATAAATCAAAAATTTATCTAATTTAATCTAACATCACCCCTTTTGGTTAAATAAATCAAAATATTTATTTAACTAAGTCTTAATTATTTTCATCTCTTTTTGATTTATTTTAATCCTAAAATCTAAGTCAAATGGTCAAATCAGCTAAATCTCCCTTTAAATTAATCAAATCCTGATTAATTTAATCCTAATCACTCAAATCCTCTAGATTTTGCAACTTGCACATGAAAATCAATTTAATTGATTTATAAATCATCTATTTTCATTCAAAAAGGCATCAAAGATGGAATATTCCTCAAATTTGAAATCTCCCCCCAAAAGGACTTGTCCATCCAACAAAGCATTTAAGGCTCTTACATTGTCTCTTACATGTCTCCCACTTGGTATTTAACTCATCTTTCATCCCCCCTAAACATGTCATCTCATCAAATTCAAATTTCAAACTTGCACATGGATCAAAGTGTGCTCAACCTTCATCCTATCAAATGTTGACAAGTGGCACCTTGAAATTGGTTGAATGTTAGTCCCACATTGCTCAAATTTGGACATTCATCCATTTTGGCATTCTATAAAAAGAGTTTATCCTCATTTTATCATCCACAATTTGAGTAAAGTTACTATGCTCAAATCATTAGCAATCCTCATCCATTATCATTGAATCTTAGCTAGGTTATGCAGGTTTTTAGCTTGGAGCACTCAATCTTCATCAACAAAGTGGATCACTCATCAACACTCTTCATCACACATCAATCTTGCATCATAGGAGTTGGGAAAGGGCCAATTTCCACATTAAATTGGCACCAATTCCCCCATGGGATAGTGGTTTGATTGTTTTTCATAAGATTTGATAGTTTTCATTTCAATTCTTTTCCTATTTCTTGTTCATTTCAATTGAATGGATCTTATGGGGAATGATTGTTTTAGACTTATTTATGGACTAACCTTGTGTTGTTTACTCATGTTTATGTAGGTCTAGATCAAGCATTCACAATTGTAACTCAAAAAAGAGAGATAAATATATGTTTATGGTTGAAGTTTTCAATAAATATTCTAACCCTAACCCCAACCCTAACACTAACCCCAAGATTTATTTTTGAACCCTAACCCTAATTTAACCCTAACACTAATCTCAACCTTCACCCTAATGA
Organism: Sequoia sempervirens; assembly: GCA_007258455.2. Classification (NCBI taxonomy): domain Eukaryota; kingdom Viridiplantae; phylum Streptophyta; class Pinopsida; order Cupressales; family Cupressaceae; genus Sequoia; species Sequoia sempervirens. The sequence goes on along the minus strand of VDFB02000013.1, from coordinate 199,160,446 downwards.
TAACCCCATGATTTATCCTAGAATTGTAATTGGACCATAACCCTAATTGAACCCTAACCCTAATTGAATTCTAATCCTAACCTTAAACATTACCCAAACCCTAACCCTAACTATAATCCTAATTATAGCCCTAATCCTAACTATAATCCTAATTCTAATTCTAACCATAATCATAATTCTAATTCTAATACTAACCTTAATTCTAATGACAACCCTAATTTTAACTTTACTATAAATTGAACACTAACCCTAACCCTAATTAAAACATAATTGTAGTTGAACAGTTACCCTAACCTAACATTATCCCTAACTCTAACCCTAATTGTGCCTAACCCTAATTTTTTTTGTATTAATAATAGGTTGAGCACAAAAGAAAATGTTTACAATAGGTTACAAGTCATGATATGACTAAAATTATACTGTTATGAACAGTTGTAAAGATTGAAAAGATACTATTCTAACCCTTGGAATCTACACACAAGAGAGATATACAATAGAAAATATACAACAAAGTATACAGTAGAATATATGACAAATAAGTGGTACAAAGAGATTTGACTAAATACAGCATAAAGTTATCAACTCCCAGATCCTACTTTTGTTTAAGTCATCTATGGCTCCCCAATTTATCAGGGTGTTGACTATATCAAGCTCCTCATTGGATAACCCTTCCTCAATATCTTCATTTGAAATGGTAAACAACAGGGGATCTTTTTTTTCCTGAACCTTCTTCCCTTTATTAGCTTGCTCTTTGAACTCTTCTTTAAGGGCCTCCAGTGCCTGCATAAACACTGTTAGATTGGGGTGCCTGTGTATGACTTCTTTCCGGTGACTATGAATAGATCTATCCTTGAGAAGCTTACAAAATTTGTCCTCAGCAATCTTCATGGTGGCTACAACTTGAAATGAAACATTGAGGAGTGTGAATCTTTTATTTGACTCGGTAAGCAACCTTCGAACTCCACTGTATCTGTCATCATTCCTTTCCTTCCAAATAACCCACATAATTTCAGTTGTAAGTAATAACCAAAACAAGTCTAAGTCTTTACTCATCTTTCTATCAAAGCCAAAAATATTATCTTTCCAATTAACTTTTCCATTTAAGTCCCAACTAACATTGTTGTTCCAGAAAAGATTCCAGATTTCATTAGTATAGAAACATTAAAAAAAATATGGAAAACAGTTTCAAGTACCTTGCATATTTCACACACATCAATATAATTGATTTTCAACTTAAAAGGAACTTTTTATAGTAAGACAAGCCATCTAAAGCAAGTTTTCTTTGCATCTAAATTATTGTGCTACAAAAAACCTTTTGCCAAGTTTTATCTTCAATGTTAGTCCTCTAGATTTTGTTGAGATAATCAATGGGGGTGAAAGAGTTAAGGATCTCCTTATAAATGATTTTTTTTTTTACTTCACTCAAAGAGAGAGAACCTTTCCATAGGATCTCAATAGGTTCATCCTTCCAATTTCCAATATGGAAGCTGTTAATCCAACCTTTATAGGCTTCTTTGATAACATAGTAATTTTTGATGCTAGAGGGAGGTAGCCCATAATCCTCCCTTAACTGATCCCAAGAAACCAATGAACCATTCTTGAAAATGCTATTGAAAGTCATGATGCCCTCATGGTTCCATTTTTTTGTTGAACAACCCTACAACAAGGCTAGGGGCTTCCCATGATGCTCAAGATTCCACCAAATAGACCTTCCAAGGTGGATTAGGTTGCAGCTAGGATCAGATAAGAGAGGACAAGTGATTTTTCCCCTTATGGACTCCCAGGCTTTCCAAATGCTCCTAAAAACCAGTGAACCTGTAGGTAATATTGGGTATTTGGTGATGAGAAGATCAATGAAAGAGAGACCCTTCCATGAACTTGCCAGCTTAGGGATAGCTTGTGAAAATTTATTTTGGATAAGAACTTTCCAAGGTTCCTCTCCATCTAGGGCTTTGATAATCCATTTTGTAGCAAGAGATACACCATGCTTCTTCAGATCTTTAAGGCCCAAACCACCATTAGAATTTTCTAAACAACACCATTCTCATTTGACAGAGTGCAATTTTTTCTTACCTTTCTCATCAAACCATAGAAATTTTTTTTTAATTTTCTTCTAGACCACATTGATTTGGTAGTTGTTGAAGGACCAAACTAAAGAAAAGTACATAGTGTAGGAAAACAAAAAAAATTGGCGGATCTGAATCCTACCAGCAAGGGACAAGTAGTGCCTATTCCAACCATCAATTTTCTTATCAATTTTTTCTTTTAACCACTACCACATGTCCTTGAGATTGGGTGAGACAAAAAAGGGGATTCCCAGGTATCTAACCTACTTTTGTGGACCCCCCCCATTGGAATTCAAGCTTCTGCAACTAGTTAGGAGGGGTATCAAGCCATCCTAACAAAATAGATTTTTCCTTTGAGACCCTAGCCCCAGAAGCAAGATAGAAAAGTTCAAGATTTGTCATTAAATTATTAAGATTTTCCTCTTTCAACTCCACAAAGATAGAGGTATCATCAACAAATTGAATATTTATAAGTTCACCATTGTCAAGTAGTATCAAGCCTTTCAATTTGGGGGACATACTATTCTCTCTTAGTAAGTAATGGAGAGCATCAAAAGCAATTACAAACAGGGTAGGATCAATTGGGTGCCCTTTCTTGATTGATCTTTCCAACTGAATAGCATCAGACCTAGTTCCATTCACCTCCACCGGGGCAGAAGCATCTTTCAAGAGAGTGCCAATAATTTTAGAAAATTCCTAAGGAAACCTAAAGGCTTCCAAATCCATCTTTATAAAAGACCTTTCCACCCTGTCATAAGCCTTCTCAAAGTCCAAGAGAAGCATTGCAACATTCTGTTGAGATCTTTTAGCCCAATCAAGAGCTTCCCAACTAGTTATCAGGTTTTCAAGGATATATATGCCCTTGATAAACCCTGTTTGAGTAGATCTTATGAATTTATGGAGGATGTTGGTAAGCCTTAAGGCTAATACTTTTTCCAAAAATTTGTAAGAAACATTCAACAACGTGATGGGTCTCCAATTTTTAATCAAGGTTTTATCCCCCTCTTTTTGCAATAGTTTAATAAGACCTTGGTTGATACATGTTCCCAATGACCCTTTTGTATACACCTAAAAATGGTCACATCACATAGTCTGGTAATTAATTAAATATTTTTAATATTTAATTAAATCTCTCAATTCAATCTACATATAAATAAATATAAATAATTTATATATATTGTTCATTATTTCATTTCTATTAAATAAATAAGTTTATTTAATCACTTTTCTTATTCATTTCTTAATTAATTAAATAAACATTACGATTTATTTATATTAATCATTTAATCTTGGCTTGGATATTTTATTCAAATAAAGATTAAATATTCCTCTCTTTTAAATATATTCTTCTAATATCCATTCGCAATTAAATATTCTAAATATTTAATTTAATTCTTCTAATATCCATTCGCAATTAAATATTCTAAATATTTAATTTAATTCTTCTAATATCCATTCGCAATTAAATATTCAAAAATATTTAATTAAATTCTTCTAAAGTCACATCACAATTAAATATTCCAAAATATTTAATTAAATCTTCTATAGTTCTAAAATCAAAAATCAAATTCACATAAATGAAATTAAATAAATTTATTTATTTGATTAATTTGGGGATTATCTTCAACAATCGTGAAACAAACTGCCAAAACATAAAAATTTAATTTCTTTGTTCCTGTGCAAGCTTGTTCTCGTGGGTTGAAGACAAGCATCCATTCTTCTCTCCAACCTCCCAACATTCTCCATCTTCCTCTCAACCTCTCCATCTCTCACCATTCAAACTTACCAGACAATCTCACAACTATTGATCTTTGCCAGCCAGGATTTTGCCTGCAAAAAGCTATAAAAAAGACTGCCGAGTTTTTTGAAATGACAGAGAAGCTTTCAATAGGATAACTATACCAAATTTGCAATAGCATAGATTTTAGCATTCATAAGAATTCTAGCATCATAGCATAGCATAGTAGTATTTCATATCATGGCTTATTCATCTCATTTCATAGCATCCACAATTCACAGCCCCTGTGCATAATCCACAGCCCCTGTGTATATCCGTATTAGTATTTTCACTCCACCAACATATAGGATAGAGAAGCTCCTTCCTTTGCATACTCATTCTACAGGTTGCCATTCGGAGAAGCTTTGCTTACACAATCTGAGAGTAGAAGCTTCAAACAAATCCCTAGAGATAGAGGAGGATGGAACGGCTCTGAAGAAGATTTGTTTGTTTCTTTGAATTCAAATTATCTGCTTTTCTTCAGTTTAAAGTTTCATTTTGTGTGTTTTATTGTTTTCATTTTGATACTAACATATTTAACATACACACCTTTTTCAAAGGCATCCATATAGACTTGGTGGAGATCCTCACAAACAAAATTGATGAATACCTTGTAAAACTCAATAGGAATCCCACCAATCCCAGGAGACTTTTCATTACTCATTGAGAGGATGGCTCTTTTGATCTCCTCTTTAGATATGGAAGTGATGAGTTGGGCACTGTCCTCATTAGAAATTTTTCTAGGTATTAGCCTCTTGATTTTGTTCCTTGCTTCTTGACAGCCTTCCCCACTATCCTTGGACCTAAAGAGGTCCTTGTAGAATAGTGTGAATTGATGCAAAATGTCCTCTTGATTCGATAGGGTCACACCATTATGACAAATCTTATCAGTATATTCCTTTAAGCCTTTCTCTTTAATGTATTTGAAAAATAACTTTGACCCTTTATCCCCATTGTTCAACCAATTGAGTTTAGCTCTAACCTTCAACCCCTAAATTTTATTGGTCTGTAAACTTCTCAGAGAGTATTTTCTTTTGTTGAGCTCCTCATAGAGTAGCTCATATGCAAGGTTCTCTTGAATATTTGTTTCAACAACTAGGAGCTCATCTTGAAGTTGGTTCTCTTCTCTCCTCTAATCCATTGCTTTCTTCTTTCCTACAATTTGAAAGATACACTTCTAAGCATTCACATTGTGGTTCCATCTCTCTATGAGATCAATGTCCTTTAGCATCCATCTATTAATACCCCTAAGGGTATTAATAACCTCAAGGCAATCTTGGTCCCTCAACAACATGGTGTTGAGGATGAAGTTGTCCCTACTCTTGGGGTGAATCTTGACTCCATTATTTATGGCTATCTTAGCCTTGATTGGGTGGTGATTTGATAAGGTGTAAGGATAAACCATTAATTTTCTACCACCACTATTGGGCTCAAAACTACAGAGTTATCTATTAGCATAAAACCTAGCTAACCTGCTATAGATTCTTTTGCCACCTTTTTGGGCATTACACCAAGAGAACCACACACCATTTATCTCTTGTTCCATCCCTTCAAGAGGGTCAAGGATGTTAATCTTTTTTTCATTATATACCAATGATGCTTCTCATTACCTTTCCATTCCATACTAATGCCACCTTTTTTGTCTTCCCCATTCTAAATCATGTTGAAGTCCCCTCCCATAATCCAAGGGACCTCTGGGAGCCCAATTAACCACTTCCATAATTCACACCTCCCAAGGTAATCGTTGGGTGTGTAGATTGAGCAAATGACAAATTTGGCATCACTCCTTTCAAAATTGGCCCACACAACTCTGTTGTAGGGAGAGACACCCAAGTTGGTGGGAAATGGATTCCATTTACTAACCATCAAGATGGAAAAAACCCCCTACCCTTCTCATGGTTGGAGGCCAAAGCCAAAGAATTCCCCCAGATGAACTTCAAGTTAGTCTCAAGCATAAAGCCTACAATCTTGATTTCTTGTAGAAACACAAAATCCTTATTTTGATCCAAATTGAGAAATCTTCTAACCACATATTTCTTGTCAGGGGACTCAAGTCCCCTGACATTCCAAGAAGTGCAGTTAACTATCATTCATCATTTTGGGTGAAGACTATTTAGCATTCTTGAACATTTCAAAGTATTTGGTTACATTCTCTTCATTATCCAATCTCTTAGGGGAGGGAACAACCAGTACTATATTGGTTTTCTTCCTCTTCCCTTGTTGATTCTTGTATCATTTTTGTAGATTGCGAGGGTACTACCTTTTTTTCTTCCTCTTTTCTTAGGTTCTTTAGAAGGAGTGGGGTCAGGATCCCCCACAAGGTCTTTCGAGGAATTCTGGATCTCCTCACTATTTGTATCATCAACTTCCCTAGATGAGGAAGATTCCTTTATTACTAACAAGTTTTCCCCCCTACAAAACTCATTGGGGAGGCCCACTTTACTTCCAGTGGTCTCCTCACCATCAGGAAGCCCAATAAGGCCTACAGGTTCACTGGTCTAAAGAGGATTTAGGGACATAGTTTTTGGAGCCCCAACCTTTTCAACAACCCATTTCTTTACCATGTCATTGAAATAATCAAGATTTCCCTCAATCAGTGTGGCACCGGATCCACCACAGTTGTCTGTAATGGTCACCTTGTCGCCACCTAGGGTAGAGGCAGTTACATTTCTCTCAAGGTTCACCATTTTAATGTTGGATCCTACAGGATTCTTACAAGATTTTCTAGTTTCAAATGTAGAGATTAAGTTTTTGACCATGGAGGGGCTTTCATTTTCTTTCTTATTATCACAGTCTTCAATGCTATTTATCATAGTTTCTTCATCAACCATCACACCATTCACATAGGTTTTAGTGACTTCTATTTTTTTCTGATCATTTTCCTTAAGTTTTCCACCTTTTTGCATGATGTTTTCTAAAGCTAATTGTTGAGAATTATTCTTTACAGCATCTATCGGAGCGTTAGAAAGAGAGCTAGAGAAAGGGACTGATAGAGGTGAGGATAGAACTAGGCTAGTCACAAAAAAGATGTTTGAATGAGGGGAGAAGGAATTGTAGGTGGAGACCACTAGTTGGCAACCAAACTGAGTGGCAGGAGAAAAGGGGGGAGAAAAATGCAAAGAGAGGGTGACACCAAAAGGGATAGGGGACTCAAGAGACGATCTTGAGGGAAAGGAATCACCAGGAGGAGCCTCTAGGCTGTTAGGAGGCACATAAAAATCAATTGAGGCAACCTCCACCTTGGTCATGGAGGTCGCTTTCTCAAAACCCTCTAGTAGCGAGGTGTTAGACCATCCACCAGGACCCCAAATCAAAGGACAATTTTTCCACAAATGCCCCTCTTTCCTACAAAGATATAAAATACCAAGGTCACCAAGGACTTCAACAGGGCATATGTGGATTGCGCCATCAATTTTAATCTCAATATTACCTGGTAACTCCACCCCCGGGTTGAGAGAGGCAAGAACCCTTGTGTTTAGGTTTGGCAATGTGACCTTGGGCCTATCTACCCTAATCACATTCCCAAATGGCTCAACAATTTGCGGGACAAAGGACCATAGATCTTGAGGGATGTTTTTAATTAACAGTCACCTAGGGCTTGACAGGGCGAGGATTTCATCACAATTGGCTCCCAGGGTCTAGGACATAACCTTGAAGATAGACTTTCCAATGCTCCAATAGGGCTTCTTCAATATTTTTGCTTGCATGTCATGGGTTTTGAAGTAAATTAAAAACAAACCCTTTTGTATCATTCTACACAAGGAAATTTGGGCATTTAGTTTTTTATTCCACACTGAGTTAAACTAGTTATCAAGGTATTTTCTCGTGAGGAGGTTCTTCAGGTTAACGAAAGCCATGAAAACCACAACCTCTGATAACCTACCCCTTTCTTTAAGAATGTAATCAAGCATATCTATGTTAGGATAAATCACAGTGGTTTCTTGAGGAAGCCTATCTTGTGGTCCTCTGTTGATACTAGAAGCCTCTACTTCACCTATAGAGTCAAAGAAATTTTTTGCATTTCTCAGACAAAAGGAATGATCACTTGCAACAACATCACAAAAGGATTTGGGACGGTTAATATCACTAAATACCTCCTCATCCCTTGCAGAGTCCCCATGGTGCTTGAGGGGGGGCGTGCCCCCCTCCATTTCACTTTACACAGCAAAAGGCCTTTTAGGCCATAAAGCAATACAAGAAAATGGAACACAAAACCACAGAACACACACCAAGAAGGAAAAGAAAGTGGATAGATACAGAGGAGAATGAAGGGGTCTTACCTTCTTGGGGGAGGGCCAAGCCTCCCCCACCACCATGCCATTGAACCCCCAAACTAGGCCATCAGACCAAAACCCTAGCAGAGCCTCTTCCTCACAATCTCTAATTTCTACGTTCATCTTCCCTTAACCCTAACTTAACTCTAACACTAACCCTAATTGAGTTTTAACCCTAACCCCAACCCTAACCCTAACATTTACTTAATGTTATATCCTATAGCTCTAAACTTAACCCTAACCATAATTAAACCCTAATAAAAAACCCCAAACCTAACATAACCTTAACCCTAATTAAACTCTAATTCTAATTGATCTCTAACCCTATCCTTAATTCAACTATGATTATAATTGATTTGTGTCCCTAATTGAACCCTAACTCTAATTGTAACCTTGATCTAACCCAATTCACCCTAATACTAACTCCAAGGTTTATCTTATAATTCTAATTGAACCCTAACCCTAATTAAATCCTAATCTTAATCATAACCTAATTTTAAATAATAATAAATACCTAGATAATAATAATGATATATAAATTATTTTAAAATTATACCATAAAGTTAAGTGTAGTTGTACATTTTAATTACCTTTTTTTAAAATAGATATGCTAGTTTTAAATGTATCTATTTTTAAATTTATTTTTTTTATGCATAATAATAAATTCATTATATATTTTATATATTTAAATTTGTAATTAAAATTGATTTTAGATGTGCATTTATTATGAAAATCCTTTTTATTAGATTACACATATAAGTTGCTATATTTTTGTACAATAAAATCTTTAGTAAAGACTTAAAATTATAATATTGCTTTATCGATATATTTATTTTGAATAAAATGGAAAATGAATGATTTTTTCTTTTTCAAATATCTTCAAAATTTTAAAAATATTGGATATTATTATGTGTAATAGTAGATTTAGGATATTTCTTTTTTATTTAATTATCTATTTTTTAAATTTAAATACATTAAATTAGTATTTGTAAAAAAAAAAATCATTTTTTTAAAAATGTTTCTATTCTATTATTAAAAAATATTTTACAATGACATCAAATAATGTTTTTTTTTTAAATATTTTTAATATTTTTCAATTTTAAGGATATTGATTTAGAAACTCACTTTTATATGCAATAGTAAATTTACGAAAGTTTTTTCATACTTAATTTTTTAAAATTTACAAGCTACTTTTTATGTGTGTTAATTTAACATATTTTTTTAATTTTAACTATATTAATTTACAAATTTTATATGAAATAATAAATTTAGAATATCTCTTTTTATACTTAATTTTCTAAATTTTGAAAATTCTAACTATTTAACTTATTATTTTTATATATATTTAATATATTTAACTTAAGATTATATATATGCTACAATTAAAATTAGTACTAGTATTAGAATTAGTGTTGAAATTAGTGTTAGTATTAAAATTAATATTAATGTTAATGTTAAAGTTAAAATTAATGTTAGTGTTATAATTTGTATTCAAATTAAAATTAGTATTATTATTAGTATTAAAGTGAGAATTTTCATTTTATGAATCCCATTACATTAAAATCATTATTTCAATAACTATTGTGGACCATTAGAATATGCAACATGTTTATATTCGTTATTTATATTTATACTTTTTAATTAATAAAATAAAATAAATTATATAATAGTTGTGATGAATTTATGAGAACCTTCAGATCACAAAGACAATTAACAAGCATGATGAACACATGAATTGCATAATGTTGACCTATTGTATTAGGTAGTTAGGGGTCCCCTTATAAAGGAGAAATATCCAAGCATGAGGTGTATCAACACCTCTCTAGTCTATAAACTAGCTGGGCAGCTCATGAGGAAAATATCCAATCTATGCCAATGAGTCATACAACAATGAATTCCTAAGTAGGCTTAGGTCACCCTATGGATATGCAATCCATTAATGTAAACACTGACACCCCCCCTTAAGCATAACTTAGGTGGGCATGGATAAAATGGGTCACGGCTACTAGCCTGGTGAGGTACCCATGTACAATGCAATCTCTCTGAAAAATAGAGTAAGATAGAAAACCCAATGGGAAAAAAACTATCCTCAAAAAGGAGAGAAGATGTCGAGAAGACTAGAAATCCCCCCCCAAGGATGAAGATGAAGTTGATATACACACCCCAAGAAGAGCTCATAGATGAATGAACTTGCTCTCAGTGAAGGGTTTGATGAAGATGTCAACAACCTACTCTGAAGACTGGAAAAATACTAAGTCGATGATCTAACCATGAATCAACTCTCGAATGTAATGCATATGAATCTCTATGTGTTTAGTTCATTGATGCTGAACCGGATTCTTGCATATCTAAATAGTACTCTGGTTGTCACAATAGATGACTATAGGCTGTACTTGAAAGGAGTACCAAACTCAGAAAGAATGCCTTGAAGCCATATCTAGCCTCAATAGCTGAGTTAACAACCCCTCTAAACTCTGCCTTTATGGATGATATAGCAATAGCATTATACTTCTTGCTAGAACAATTGATAGGACATGAACCAAGTGAGAGGTTGTAACCTGAAGTGGACTTACGATGCTCAGTGTCACCAGCCCAATCTGAATCTGCATAACCAACCAAGTCAAGTGATGAACCAACTCTGTAGTGAATCCCAAACCCAAGAGTACTATGAAGATAGTGAAGGATCCTCTTAGTTGCTTTCCAGTGCAGCTCATTAGGTTTCTGCATGGATCTCAAAACAATGCCTACTGCATAGGCAATGTCTAGCCTAGTATGAGTCAAGTATATAATACTACCAACAAGTTATCGATACAATGTAGCATCAACCAATGGTGTAGTACAGGAAGTCTCAAGCTTGACTCTAGAAAGAAAGGGAGTCAGAGATGGTTTGCAAGTAGTAATATGAAACCATGCAAGTAGATCAAGAGTATACTTGGGTTGTACAAGAGTAATCCCTGAAGCTGGTTGTGAAATCTAGATTCCAAGGAAGTAGTGCAATAAACCCAAGTTTGACATGTCAAATCTATCCTGAAGTGATTTCTTCACTACTACAATGGCAGATGAAGTACTCCCAGTAATCAAAAGATCATCAACATATAGAACCAGTATCAAAAGTGAATCATCCTACCACAGTAGATACACATTAGGATCAGAATGACATCTAGTAAAATATGAAGATAGGAGGTAGGAGTCCATCTTGGCATACCAAGCTCTAGGAGCTTGTTTAAGGCCATAGAGAGATTTCTTAAGTCTACAAACTAAGGATGAATCCTTAATAAAACTTGGCAGTTATCCCATGTAGATTTCCTGCTTAAGGTCTTCATGAAGAAAAGCACTCTTCACATCCATCTGATGTACATTCCATCCATGTGATGTGGCTATAGAAAGTGTGAGTCTGATGGAAGTCATCTTAGCAACTAGTGCAATTCTATATAGTTAATGCCTACAACTTGTGAAAAACCTTTGGCTACCAATCGTGCTTTGTACTTATCAACTAACCCATCTGCTAAAAATTTGGTTTGATATCTCCACCTACATCGAACTATCTTCCTTCCCTTAGGAAGTGAAGTCAAATCCCAAGTTTGATTTCTAATCAAGGAATATGATTCCTCATCCATAGCAATATCCCACTCTAGTGTGCCTAATGCCTCTCTGAATGTCTTTGGATTAGAAACTGAAGCAAAGAAGGCATATGGCCCACCTTGAAAATCTACTTGAATTAGTCTATCATCTACTAAATCTTGTACCCCTGTATCTATCCTATGTATAGTGTAAGATGTGGGTGAGTTTGGTGTAGATATATCAACTTCTAATGCAATCCTTGAACTAGATGAAGATGAATCCTCATCACTATGAGAACTGGAAGAAAAAGATACTACACTAGGAATCTGTTGAGAATGTTCTTAATCATCAATACTATAATTAGGATCTAAAGAGTCCACAATATGTTGAGAAGTGTCAAGTATAGTTTCAAGAGATGTTTCTTGAAACTTAACACTTCGAGCTCAATAGACAATTCATGTGTGGTAGGGTGGAGTAGGTGATAGCATTTTACACCATTTGGATATCCCACAAAGATGCAAGGTTTGGATTGAGGATCCATAGCCTTTTGTTTCTCTTTTGGAATGTGTGCCATGGCATGCAAGCCAAAAACTCTGAAATGATCAACTACAGGTTTTCATCCTTTCTAAGCTTCAAAGGGAGTGATACCCTTTAAGGATTTATGTGGAACTCTATTTTGTATGTAACATGTATAGTTGATTGCTTCTGCCCAATATGATGGTGTGGGGCCCTTAGAGTGAATCATACAATTAGATATCTCTTTTAAAGATCTATTTTTACATTCTGCAACACCATTTTTTTGTGGGGTATAAGGAACTATGCATTGCAGATCTATCCCCTCTGATATACAAAACTACACAAAACTATTGTTGACATATTCTCTCCCATTATTTATTTGAAGAACCTTGGTGACTTTTCCTGATTATTTTTTGACAAGAGCTTTTAAATCTTGAAAATATTCAAACACTTATGATTTTTGTCTAAGAAAGTAGACCCATGTAAAACATGAGAAATCATTAATGAAGGTGAGAACATATCTAGACTTTGTAAAAGATGGATGGGGAAAATCCCCTGAAGCATCACTATGAACAAGTTCTAAAACTTGTGTTTCCCTCCATGATTTACCTTTTTCAAATTTTTCTTATGGATGCTTTCCAAGTGCACAACCCTCACAAAGTCCTTTAGAAAATTCAACCTTAGGTAATTATCCCTTAACCATATTCTAATGACATAGTTGTTCAAGATAGAGGTAGTTAAGATGGCCAAACCACTCATGCCATAGTTTGATTTACTTCATCTGAATGAGTTAGTAGTGCTTTTGGAGAAATTTTTGTGGAAAAATTGGAGAAGGTATATAATCTTGATTGGTGATTTGCCTCTCCTATTTCTACCAATTTTTTTCTTTTTAATTCTCTTATCTCAACTGAATCTAGAGAGAAGTGTACTCTCATGCCCTTCCCTAAATGAGTTATTTGATACACTAAAAGGAGATTAGTTGAGAGTGAAGGTACACTTAGAAAATTTGCATATGTTCCTCCTTCAACTTCACCAGACCCTCTCCCTTTTACCAATGTTGGAGTATCATCACCTAAGGTGATTGTGGACATACTTGATGATTCTAAGAATGAAAAGACAACCTGTGAAGAACCCATATGGTGTGAAACACCAGAGTCTAGAATCCATGATGGAGATAAAGATCCTTTAGCAACTAAGGCTTTTCCCTTTGATTTATCTTTGTCCCTAGTATTATCTTGATTTGATGAAGATGCATTGATAGAATCAAGTAGCCCTATATTATTTTTTTTGACAATTTGTTGTAGAACTTCATTTTTTTCTTCATGCAGTGATGTTCATCATGTCCAAGATTTTTACAAAAGGTGAATGCAACTCTCTTTTTACCTTGAGATTCTTTATTGGAGTTGTCAATTTTGCTTTCTTTCTTCGCTTCCTTGTCCTTTTTAGTGTTGTTCTTCTCCCCTTTTGAAGTTTGATGTGTTCCATTCCCTACAAGTAGGGCTTGAGGTTTTGTAGACTTCAAAGTACCCATTTGAATTAACTTTTCTTGCTCCCTTGTGAGGTCAGCAATAAAGTTATCAAGCGTGGGCATTGACCATGAGGCTCCAAGAGCCCTTTTAGTAGAGTAGAAAGTTGATACAAACATAGAAAATTCTAGACCTAGCTTGGAAAGTTCATAAAGGATTAATTGATCCTCTTTCTTGTCAATTCCATAATCTTTTAAATGCAACTTCAAGGATTTAAACTTAGTAAAAAGTCTTGTAAATTTGAAAAATTCCTAAGACTAAGACCTAAGAGTTGATTTTCCAACTCATGACTTCTAAGTTCATCTATTTTCCCAAAAAAAAATGTCAAGACCTTCCCAAACTTGGTTGGGTGTTTTCAAGTTCTCAACATGGATCAACAAATTAAGAGATAAATTTAGGCATAGAAAGCCAAATGCTTTATCACACTTATTGAAAAACTTTTCTTTTTTCTGTAGCTACATTAGGTTCTTTCTTTGTTCCCATAGTTACCCTATTTAAGCCTTTGTTATTAAGTACAAGAATTACTTTCATCTTCCAATCATGATAATTGAAAGGTGTTAAGGGAACTGTAATAACATTAGATTCCATATTGCTTTGACAAGATAGTTGCTTGTAGAAATGCAAAAATGAAGAACTTAGAAATGAGTGCAAAAGTGAAAAACACAAAAGAAAATGCAAGCACTTCTCGAGGAAGTGTGAAAATGAAGCACACACAACACCCTCCTTGATTATTCAGTTTTCCCCTAATTTGACACTTTACAGGAATGATTGTAACTCACCCAAAAAGGACACATGCAAGAACTTTATAGGAGTGCAATTTTTTGCTCTTTAGATTTGTGGTGAAATATATATATATAGATATATACTTTTGTAAAAACAAAACAAAACTCGAATGCAAGCTATGATGCAAAAGTATGACACTATTTTGAGTTTTTAAACATTTACAAATGGATTGGTCCTTCATGCAAAATACAATTTCTAATGGGTAGAAAATATTGCAAGCACTAAAAGATCAGAATAGAAGGAAAAAAATAGGGGACTTCTTTCCACACAAAGAATTGACACCTACGCCTAAGAAATATGCATAGCAAAAACTCAAGTCCTTCTGTGAAAAAGCACGCCTGGCTAGCACCTTCAATTTGCAAAGAGTGATACTCAGCCTTGTAAAACAAGGAATCACTCCGTTGAAAGGAACCAAAGTTTGGATCGCTGCTTAGCCAAAAACAAAAAAAATCTTGCAAAGATGCATTGGTCTTTGCTGAAGAAAAAATGTTTGAATTGCAGCTTCTCCAATAGATGATTTCCAACAATTCGTCTTACCCTCCCACTACAGATTCGGGCCTCCTTTTCCACAAGTACGGGCTTCAAACAGAAATTGGAGCCTTCCTTGGTAAAAAATGTGCCTATCTAGAATAGAATCGCACCTCCTTGGTCAAAAGCACGCCTTCCTTGGTCTATGTGGATTTCACAAAGGATTAAATACACTGCAATAGGGATATGAGCCTCTTCTATAAGAAATCACGGTAGGGACAGGGGGCACTCATAGTAGGAACATGGGTCTCCATTTGTGACATGAACAAAGCACACCCACCAGCAAACCAAGCACTTCGCACAAATTATGCCTACAACCAACAATTAAAGTCTGTCGTGGAGAATAGAGGCCAAACGTGGTCAAGGCGAAGGGCTCAGCAATGAAATATGGTTGGAAATGTTCAAAAAATGGCCTTTCTCACCAAAGGCATCGCACTTGCACTCATAGGCACCACACATAGGTTAAAAACGTAGCCTCTAATTACCTTGGGTCGATTCAACTTTTCCTATGAAATGTTAATGCACAGAAATGAAAGAAGATTACAAAATACAATCAATTAATTCACCTTGCAACCTAGAATAATCTAAGATGACTTTGATATCTTATGAGAAC
The DNA here is from genome assembly GCA_007258455.2 of Sequoia sempervirens. Classification (NCBI taxonomy): domain Eukaryota; kingdom Viridiplantae; phylum Streptophyta; class Pinopsida; order Cupressales; family Cupressaceae; genus Sequoia; species Sequoia sempervirens. The sequence goes on along the minus strand of VDFB02000013.1, from coordinate 199,144,802 downwards.
CTGTAGACCACAGAGATAATTAACAAGCACGATAGAGTAATTAGTGATGGGTAGAGTAATGCTAATACTATTATTTATAAGGAAAGGAAATAGCATAGTGGGAGTTAACATATTAAAAATGGTAATTTTAATATTAGATGAGATATTAAAGGAAAAATTAAAATAAATCTTTGTATAATTTGTTTACCTAAAAAAAAAATACTAAATCCTCTTCAAAACAATTCTTCAAAGTCATATTATTTGCAACACCAGTTCTTTTTAACTACAATAGAAAAACTTACATAAAATACAAACATATGTTAGAAGAGCACTTATAATAAATAAAATACAATATAACACAAGCATTATCTATTCTTCCATGGGCTCCTTCTGTTGTGATCCTAAATTTTAGAAAAATAAAACTAAGTTAGCTTAGTGGAATTTTGCAATTGAACAAAATAAAACCAGTTGCAATCCAAGAAAACAAAACTAAGGGATAAGTTGAAAACAATTACCTTTATAGAAAGGATCATGTATCTTCCCTTCATAATGATTATTTGATGGTTTTGTATTAGCTACCACCTCCAAGTTCTGCTTGCCAAAATTACCTTTGAAGGCTCCCTTACCTGTAATTTTTTATTTAATATTGCAGAAGAACACCTTCACCACTTTCTACTAAGTAATAGGCCATTCTCTTTAATCTTACAATTCAAAATATTTTAAATTGTGGATATTATAAGCATTACAAACCTGAAAAATTGATGTTTGGATATTGGTTATGTATCTAAGAGAAGGGGGTATGTACACACTAGCCTGAACACAATACAAAGTAAATTGTCATGTAATTTATAATAAAGGGCATAAAAAGAGAAAATATTCAAAAAGCATACAAAATTATAAATATCTCAATTAAAAGTTGCAAATAGAAAATTTAGATCTTCACAATAACTAAGTTATTAGCTATAAAGGTTCAAATAATTTAAGACTGCATGTAAGAACTAGAAAAATGGGTGCTTCAATGCTTCATCTATAGTTAGCCTCCTGTTTGGATCCCATGCACAAAGTGACTACAAAATATAATTAAATGAATCTCAAACCAAATACCTATTTAATTTTATATAGACATGAGTTGTCACATAGAGCTACAAAGAAGTGAATCACAACCATCAGATCAATAGCTTCGAGGCTTGTAGTTGTATCAGGATAGAGAGAAGGATGAAAATAAACTATGATTCAAATCCAAATGACTCATCACTCACCTCTTACAATTTGTCAAAGCTAACAACTATTTCAAGAAAAAATAGGTATGTTGGAAAAAAGTTCATCTATTCGTGAAATTTTAAAATAAACATTATTCAAACCATTCCAAGACCCAAATAAATTATGAAAAATAAAAAAATTCCCAGAAAGAATCATTCTAAGACCAAAAATGCACCAAAACATAAGTGGGGAAAAACTTAAACTTCCATCCAACCTGAGGAAATTGATACTTGATAGAATTAGCAAGTCTTAAGCCTTTACCAAGATTGATTATTAGGACTGCAAATTACACTGCACTACTTCACTGCATCAACATTCTAGAAACCATGTAAAAAACCCACCACATTCAAGTAAGTAATTCTTCATTGCTTTAGAACCAAGTGAGTCCCCAAAATCAAGTGAGTCTTATTATGTAATTAAAAGTGGCAAAAAAACTCCCTCGAATAAACTACCAAAAAATTGTTTTATGTTTACCAATAAAATTCATGATAAATAATTTTCAAAAAAAATAAGTTAAAAAAATTGCATCTCTACTTTACAAAAGATAAACATGAAAAAAAAATGATTTGTAAACAAATTTACATAACAAAATTTGCACATTTGATTGACTGCAAGACAAACTAATAATCATTGTTTAAGTACACCAAGGCTATAGTTCTCTCCCAAGTTAGGAACTAATAATAACATAAAACATTAAAAAGGTTACCAAACAAATATATATATAAATCTCTATGATGAAAATTCTAATTAAATAATTTTAGAGAAAAAAAAAAGAAGCAAAATTTAAATACAAAAAGGAAGAATTAAAATAGAATAATTTCATTTCAAATATAATTTTAAACTTTTTTAAATTATTCATGAAAATTTTAAATAATTATTTTACGATTTTTTTTCCAATTGAATGTAAATTCTTAAAAATAAAGGTGAAAATTTATTACTACTATATACATGAATGGATTTTCACATACTTAAATTTTTTTATCTATAATAGATGTGATCTTCATTTTTACCTTTTAGAAAAAAGAAAAATATTTAATAGTTTTTAAAATACATATTTTTAATTTAAAAGTTTTGATAGAATTCATTAATAATATTGCATGCTTTCAATGTTGTGATATATTCCATTTTATTAAATATATGATTATATGAATATATTAAATTTTCTACAACATATGAAGAATATATATATGATATGTGTCTAAACTAACATAGATATCTTAATTATATCTATTTAAAAGACATCAAGAAATATCAATGTTGACGTATCTATATTGAAATTAATAGATAGACACCTTTATTTTGGTCTTTTAGATCAGGACTTAAATTCAATGGCTGTTGACCGTATTTAGAGATTTTTTGTCATAAAATACAATCAAAATTTTAAGATCATACCAGATGAAAGGAGAGATTTTTTATAGACTGTCAAAATTTATATAGAATTATAATGACATACATATTTGATTTATATATAATTTTACTTACACTAAGGTATATCATAATTTTTTAAGGGTGCCTTTGAATAGATAACCGTCATTAAAAAAATTGTTGACAGGCAAGGTCAATCGTCAAATTTAAGTCATGTTTTAGATATATGTAATTAAGATATCTATACTATTTGTATTTCTTAACAAATTAGAAGTTAGTTTTTTTACTACAAACTTTTAAAAGTAAATTATTTAATTTTTTATTTTTGTTTTCACTAAAATACTTTAAATCTTGTTGCACAAAATCAAAGAGAAAAAGTAAATAGCATATTATTTTTATCTTTCATGAAAATCAAGTTCACACTCCTATATTCTCTCCATCATTACTTCCACTTGAATAGCTATCATTATTATTAGTACTTGCAATACTATTTTAATGATTTTTTTTCTTTTAAGTTGGTTTTGAAGCAATCAAAAATAAATAAATAAATTATCTCTTGAAATAAATTCAATCTTCTAAAGTAAACATTTAAAATATTTTACTTTTCTTTCATATGAAGTAAATTATATATAGATAAATTAAATACTGATAATAATAATAAATCAATTTTATAATAATAGATACCATACAAATTTAAAATTATATTGTCATTATTATGAATCAACATAGTTTTTCATTCCATTAAGTTAGAATATGTTTAGTTTTTATTTTGCATTTTGATATTTTATTAATATATTATTAATAATATTTTTTTCTTTATAAAAATATATCTTTAGAAAACCTTAATGTTATTATCAATGTATAAATAATATTTCAAGCTTTTTCCTTTTATCTAAATATATATATATATATATATATATATATATATATATATATATATTGAATAATAAAATTATTTTAATATAAGTCACAATTTTCAAAAAATAATTTATTATTTTTTTTAATAATAATTTAAAATAATATTATTTTAAAATATAAAATTTACAATTATAAATCAATATAATTTATTTTAAACTATTTATTGATATGTTTTTGAAAATTATATAAGTTAAATTATTGAATTTTGAAGAGTTTAAAATTTTTCCTAAAAAGTAGCTAAATATTTTTTTGATTATAGTTATTGTGGCAAAAAAAACATTGAAAAGTTGTGATAAACTCCTAAAATCTACCCTTTATGATTGTTCAAAATTTTTTAGCCAATAAAATCGAAGAATAATACTTTTCAGAATTTGAAAAGTTAAAAATCGTGCATTTTAACTTAAAATAAAATAAAATATAATGTATTAAAATTAAATTATAATGTATAGAAAAGAAAATAATAGATTTTGATTCACTGCAAAACAATTAATCACTAGTTAAGTTCAAGGGGTTGCCTATAGTTCCATGGCAAGAACTAATAAAGTTCTTTCATACTTTTTTTTAATTTTAGAAACTACTTTTATGTTTGTTAATTTAACATATTTTTTTAATTTTAACTATATTAATTTACAAATTTACTTTTAGATGAAATAATAAATTTAGAATATTCCTTTTATACTTAATTTTTAAAATTTTAAAAAATCTAATTATTTTATTTATTTATTTTTATATATATTTAATAAATTTAACTTAAGATTATATATGCTACAATTACAACTAATGCTAGTATTAAAATTATTGTTGAAATTAGAATTAGTATTAAAATTAAGATTAATATTAATGTTAAAATTAAAATTAGTGTTAGTTTTATAATTTGTACACAAATTAAAATTAGTATTAAAGTTAGAATTAGTATTAATGTTAGTATTAAAGTGAGAATTTGCATTTTATTTTATGAATCCACTACATTAAAATCATTGTTTCCATAACGATTGTGGACCATTAGAATGATGCAACATGTTTATATTTGTTATTATTTATATTTATGCTTTTTAATTTAAAAAAATCAATAAAATAAATTGTATAACAGCTGTAAATGAGAATTAATTATTTAGACAGTCTGCCAAATAGAGGAAATCTGATAAATGAGAATTAATAAGATCTTTCAATACCCATGAATATGGCAGCTTTTTCTGCCTGTCTTTTAATGCTTTAATCTAGATTTTCTAAATGGATGACTACAAAGCATGGACATACTAAATAGAGAACACCTGGAATGTCTGGCAACCGTGAAAAGATAATAAAAAATGCAACTAGTCAAAAGCATGGAAATACTAAAAACTTACTGTCTATAAAACTTGATTTATTTTTATTTTTTTGTAAATATGCTTATATTGCGCTATAAAATGAAACACAAACCACAGTATGAAATACACCACTTATCATAAAAGCCATGGAGTTGTTTGATAAAACAAAGCCTTATCTGGCAATGACAAGCTTGCAGTTTGGGTATGCAGGGAATTCAATACTTACCAAGATTTCTTTGAATGAGGGAATGGATCCTTTTGTTTTGGTGGTGTACAGAACCATCGTTGCCACAATAGTTTTTGCTCCTTTCGCTTTTTTTCTTGAAAGGTATATATTTGTTTACATAAACCAGGTTCTCCAGTAAAGATTTTCTTTTGCTTCTTAGCTATATTTGATTAATTTAGAGCTTCTCCCAATAAATTGAATTGCAGAAATTTGAGACCCAAAATCACGTTTTCCATATTTTGCCAGATTTTTGCTCTTGGTCTGTTGGGGTAAGGGTTTCTTTCATTTTCTTGCTGTTATGCAGGGTTTCTTTCATTTTTTGGAAGAGTTTCTAATGGAAGTGTTTGATATTGGCAGGCCACTCAGCAATATTTTCTATTACGTGGGTTTGAAATTTACTTCTCCCACATTCGGAAGTGCAATGTTTAACCTAATTCCTGTTACTACTTTTGTGATTGCTCTCATCTTCAGGTAATTATATTAATAGTATGGGATACAACTAGTATGAATTTGAAATCTTAGAATTGGAATTTGTTGCATCATATAGAATGGAGAAGATAAGAATTGGAGAGATACGCAGTCAAGCAAAGATAGTGGGAACACTAGTGTGTGTGAGTGGAGCAATGCTGATGACCTTCTACAAAGGACCTGTTATTCCCATGCCTTGGCCTTCACATGACCATTTGAACAATCATGATAGTAATAATGATATGGTTAAAGGTTGCATTTTTTTAATTACATCGATCCTTTGTTGGGCCTCTTTGTTTGTTTTTCAGGTAACTAACTTTTAATGCAGCATGACTCTCTATAAGAGACCAGCATAATCTGTCCAAAAAAATTAAGAAACAGTGATTTATCATTATCTCTTATCAAAAAACAAAAAAGAAACAAATGAAAAATCAAATGCACTTACCATTATATCCTTTCAAAAAACCAAAAATAAAGAAATCAATAATTTTCTATTTACAGCCACCAATTCTGATTTTTCAATTTTTTTATTAAGACCAACAGTTCAGATTTTTTCTTAATTTTTTATATATTATTAAAGTAGAATAGTGAAAAATTAAATATAGTCTGGTTCAGAAAATCTCCAGATATATATACTAGTCTATGCTGTATGTATCATATCTTATTCTAATTTAATTCAACTATTTGATTGGTGAATTCAGGCTTGGGTTCTGGAGAAGTATCCTGCACAACTTTCCCTTACCACCATAGTATGCTTCATGGGCTTGTTACAGTCAATTGTAATTACCTTAGCTGTTGAACAACATCCATATGCTTGGGCAGTTGGATTCAACATAAAACTTCTTACAGCTGTGTATTCTATAAGTTGAACAGCTCCCTAACTAAGCAACTCACTTCATCATTAAACAGGACCAAATTGTTGCTAAACTCACGAATTAATTTGAGGAATGTGATGTTTTTAATGAATTCAGGGAGTGGTAGTAACAGGGGTTTCATATTATGTTCAAGGATTGTGCATGAAGATAAAGGGGCCTGTATTTGCTACAGCGTTCTTTCCATTGGGAATGATAATCACAGCAATCATGGACTCCATTATTCTTCATCAGATAATCTATCTGGACAGGTTTGTTATTTTCTGCGATTTTTTTGTTTGAGTAAAAATATAATAACATATCATGAAGTTGCTTTGTTTTAATATAATTTTATGCATTGCAGTGTGCTGGGAGGAGTGGTAATAGTCATAGGATTGTATGGTGTTTTGTGGGGGAAAGTGAACGACAAAGCCTGAAGATAAAATGCTGACTGAACTGGATAAAAGTTTCATGTATATCATAATTCACTAGCTATTTTTAGTGGAGTTTTTTTAGAGGTGGGATCTGTTTTTTCGTGGTCTGTTACTCTAAATAAAGCAGTTTCTAATTGCTGACAATCCAAAAAAAATAGTGTGTTAAAGTCTGATATGGCATAGATAAAAGGGAATATATTTTTACTAAAATCAAGGGAGATTTTTTTGTGACTGCATAAAATTTAGTGCAACTTCATCAATTATGTAAACTTTCTAAAAGTAGGGAGTGCAGTAAAAATGTTAGAACTAAATCTAATGGTAAGGTTATATGATTAAATTTCAATCTTTACACTAAAATAAAACTGTATTTTGCTTCCTTGGAAGATTGTCTATATCATTGTCTGGTTTTGCACTATATTTCTGAAAGTTTTAACCTAATTTTTATCTAAGATTTCATGAAGTAGGCTGTGATTTCTTTTTTCAGTGGAGTAGATCCTTTTACAATTTGAAAAGAAATTTTTAAAATGTTTGTAACATAAAACTCCATTTAATAGATTATTTTCAAGGTGCCTTATATTGAGTGCACGTTGCCATAATGAAACTGACCTTAGAAATAAATCATGATCTTATAATTTATGAAATTTAATGCCCAGGTTGAGTTGCTCTCTCTAGTTTAGGGTCACTACGTTACACAGTCTATCTGTCTGTCTGTTCATCCATATCTATCCCTATTTATCTCTCTGTGTATTCACGTTTTATTTCATATTCTTCTGTTCTTTGAAAGACTTGTCTTCGTCAATGTTACATTGTTCCAACCAGTTGGCAAAATTTTAACCGCAGTTGATGTCAACTAGAATTTGATTAACAACAATTCTCCAGCAATCATAAATAAAAATTTTGTTTTAAAAAGATAAATATGTTAATTAGGAATTTTAAAGAATTATATAAAGACTAATAAATAGTAACAGCCCTTATTAAAAGGGAAAAATTCAAAATTCAAGAAAGTTTTTCACAAATCCATCATTTCTAGAAAGATTATACCAATTCATTATAAAAGAATTGTAGTTTACCATCATTTCTAGAAAGATTAAACCAATTCACTGTAAAAGAATTGAAGAAACTACTAAGATTAAATAGAAAACAAAAACACCCAATATATTGGAATAGAATTTTCCTTTTTTAGGTCAATTCCATCATATTCAAGGCTTTCACTACAAAGCATACATATTTAATTGTTTTCTAGGCTATCTCAATGTATCAATTCTATTTTAGTTCTCTAAGATGTTCTTAATTTAAGTTCCTATTTGCTTGGTTAAACATAATAAACGATTCAAACCATTATGTCTTACCATAATATCAAAATCCTTAAATTTTTATTAGAATAGGCTTATTAAATATATGTAATTTAGTAACTAATTGGAAAGAGTAAATACATAATATATGTATGTATGAATCTGATCTTGTAGTTGTGATATGTTTTGGTGCCACAGTTGGTACTGCTAGTATTAATGCAGCTAGATCTATTCATGAGTTGTCACTCATGGCTGAGAAAGAGATAGTTAATGAATCATTTGGAGCTAAAGCTGATAATGCTAGCAGTCTTTATGTGTATTCAATGCTAATCAACAACCTGACACTGCAAGTATTTCTATTTCTAAAGGTAATGGAGATTCTTTGTGACTCTAATTTAAAGCTTTTCTTCAAATAATTATAATGAATGTTATATTTGACATGACAAAATTTGAGTTCCAATAGATAGAAGAGGAGATAGAAGTGGATAATAATCCGTAAGGGATTCTCTATTTAGATCTCTAAAGTCCACATAAATCCTTATTTCCTTATTCTTCTTCCTATTAATTTCCATTAATGGTTCAATATTAGGATTTATTTACCTTTTTTTGTTTAATGAGTTTTGCATTTGAATCTAATTCAATAGTATGTTTTGCTAGTCTAGTATCAAAGCCTCTAATACCTTTATAGGTTCATGCAAAAATTTCATCATACTCTTTACAAAGATCAATAAAAGTTTTTTTTAGATTTACTACATACCTTTCCAACTTTCAAAACATTATCCTTCGCAATGGTTACTTCATCATAGTCCTCTTCTTTGATGATAATGTTTACCTCTAAGATGATCATTAGTTTTGAAGATGCTTTCTAAGGTGATTAACCCTTTAAGCACCTTATTTTTCTTCAACTAAATGACTTGATCTTCATATTGTTCTTGCAAACTTAACTAATTTTTAGAAAAAATTATGCTTCCTCTTGTAAAAAGTTAGCAATTTTTTAATCATTTTCAAGCACTTTCCAACTAATTACATTATCTAGAATAGTTGGTCTTACCACAAGTTTAGAAAGTTGTTCCTTATCCTCCATAATATCATTGTGAATGTCAAATTGTACACCCACTATTATAAGCCTATCAACATCTTTATTCTCTTCTCTAGCTTGGACAACTTGAATATTAAAAGCATCAAAATCTTCAATAATATCTCTTACCCTAATATATTTTTCCACCTTCAAAAAATTGCTTTTGGATGCATTCTGGATTCTAACTTGGTGCAAAACAAGCTCACTATCACTAAATACCTACAAAAATTTGATTCATCTTCTTTGTACAAGTTGAATACCCTAAATTATTACTTCATACTTAGCTGCATTGTTAGTATATCTGAATTAAAGTACAAATGCAAAGAAATACCTTTCCTTTTCTGAAGAAATAATTGTTACGCTAACACCTACACCATTTTTATTGCTCAAACCATCAAATTATAGCTTCCATATTCCACCAAGATCCTCTTGTGGCTTAATAAGATTGGATATAGGTGATTTTTCTTCATGAATGAAATAAGTACCTAGCCCTATTTATTCCACATGGGGAAAGGATCAAACTTAAAGTTATTTCCCCATTCATCATGTAAAAAATTAGAAACTCCTAAAGGTGTGGCAGGCTCATGAACAACACAATCTTCTTCCAAGTCTTGTAATGTGTATTTCATGTTAGTAGGCCTAGGCGTATATGGCTCAATATGGTTCAAATAAATAGGTTCAATATTTATGGTTACTTGTGTGTCATAACTAGTCCTAAAAATCATGTGAGACCAATATAAAGATAGATACCCTCTTATCTTGGCTATGAACTCTCTAGATAAACATATAGTAAAAAAATGGAAGATTTATGACTACAATATCTTGTAAAATAGGGCATCTTTGGCATGCATGTAGATTTATGTTTAAATCCTTAATGGACCCTACTATTTAAATAATAGTAGTGGTCATCTAATTCCACAACTCCCTTATACATTGTTTCATATTAAATACCAAGAAGATTAGCTACTTTCTTTGGCATGATCGAGCTACTAGCCCCTGAATTAATCATCCAATTATGAACTAAATGACCTCCAATAAACAAAGACAAATATAAGGAAGGTGGCTTACTGATTTTATTTGTATTTCCATCCTTTTTGGCTAAAAAAGGATGATTGGGGTTGTTTTACCTTCTTTTTTCAAATCATCATGCCTAATGAGACTTTTTAATACTTCTTGAAGAAAATCCCTTTGAGCTAGAATAAACAAGGCTTTCCACATGGGAACAATAAAAATAGTTCTCTTCATTTGAGAAATAATATTAAAATGAATGTGACTAACCTTTGAAGGGATTTTTATGATAGCAGGCTCTATTCTTCCTTATTGATTGAATTGAAGATAATTTTTTGTTTGACTACCCTTTCCAATAACTTGATTTATTTGTGATTAAGGAGTTCTAACTATTGTACTTTACTTTACAACCCCTTGGGGTGTTTGGGAAGTTCATGCTTGACCAACCATTGAAGATGAGCCATCTTTTATTGCTCTCTTCTTTGACCTTGTATTATGTTTCATTGAATTGATGCATTTTCTTAATGTTTCAACTTTATTCATACCACAATTATCAACCTCATATCAATTCGCTAGTTTATACTTGCCTTACATTTGTTATTTTCATTTAGTATCCTCTTGACCTAATTCAACATGATGTCTTGAAAGTGTTGATACATTTTGAACTATTAAAGCTTGACTGGGTTCTCCACTTCGACATGATCTTTGGTTATGGATTTGGTTGCATGAATAGAACCAATCATGGCCATGAGCCAAATTATTTTGTAATGGAACAAGAGATTTTGATGAACTTGCAGTAGTTGGCTTTATGGTGCTTATAGTCCTAGCATAGCTCAATTAATTTTGTCCTTGCACATTTTATTCATAGGGTTTCCTATTATCTAATAAGTCTAACTGAAAAGCTACTATCAAATATGGTTTATTCGGTTGTGCTTGTTTCCTTTTGATTGCTATATTATCTCAAGGACTCAATTTACTAGGATCACCTACAAAACCAAAATATCCTTTTATAAGAGGGAAAAGCAATAGCATGAATTTTCTAATAATGGATACAAAATAATATCTAGATCAATAGTTATCAATGAATATGTATATGCATTCCATATGAAGCCTTGATTATATAGGAAAGGTTGAGAGATATTACTAACTAAGATGATGACAAGTGTGTTAATCCTATGTCATGTGCCAACCAAAGGATAAAATCATGTCTACAAGAAACTTCTACAAAGATTCCTAACTCCCAAAGTTGAGTATCCCATTGAGCATGCCAAAAACTGTTATCACTTGGATTTACACCTTTGTTGAACCTATTTTAGCAATCCAAGGATGTTATTAGAATGATCCTAGGGTGTGGGACCTTTCTATTTGAGATCAAACCTCTAGATAAAGGGTCAATTCATTGTTTAAAATGAGATTTTAGATATTAAGACTAAAACCTATCCTATTCTAACTTTCACCAATGGAAAGGGGTAAAAGGGAATAACTAAAATAACATGTAGTGATGAACAAAATTTAGTTTTAGGAACTCTTGAATCAGTTTTGAATGCTCAATATTATCTTAGAACAACTAATATATATTTGTATAATTCTCATAAAAAAAAAATTAGAGGTTACTAAAGAGATTTAAAATCATAAAAGAAAATAGAAATTCACAAGATGATTTCACATTCTTCCAATAAAACATAGTGAAAATATATGACAAAGGAAGAAATTAATTATTGTATTGACCATAAAGGAAAAATATAATTGATATAGATCTCAATATCATAGTTCTACTATTTTTTAAAAATCATAGAGTATGTGATTGTTCTTATAAATAAACATATCTATCCTAATACAAGCTTGTCTAAGAGAATATAAGAAGTATTCTTGGTGGAGAAATAAAATATTACTACTCATTCAATGTTTTTCTCAAACCTCTTGGGTGCTAGGGAGACATTCTTATAGTTTTTCCACTTCCCTAAATCCAAGTGCATGATGATCAATTTTTTTTATAATGGCTTCTATTGGTCATTATTTCTCTCAAACTATCTATAGCACTAATATATGGCATGTTTCCTATGAACTTGAACTAGTTTTGATACTATTCACTTCCTTGAGAGCATGAGATAAGGGTCTTCCTTTAGATAATGATACCCATACAATGATGCTCTCTCATCCTTTTTAGTATATTATAGAAGTTCATATTTCATGACATCCTTTTTATGATATGATGCATGTTTTAGGTCATCAAAATTTATATTTCCTATTCCGGATGATAATAAAAAATGAATGTTATTGATGCTTCTAGATTCTCTAATCATTACATCCTTTCACTTTTATTTACATATTACACTTACCTAGCTTAATATATCCTAATTCTTAATAATTGTTATAATTTTTGGTAGGTTCTATTCCATATTCTTCAAGCTTGGAGGTAGATCCATCCATGTTATTTTCAATATATGCCTATAATTTTTAAAATAGTGCTTTTGTGACTTCAAGCATCTATATCACCTTTCAAAATGTAAATTGTTTCCCTTTCTTTCATTTAATGATTAATCATCGTTGACCTTGAACATAGAATCTTTCCTTTGACATCCATTATATTTTTTGTCTTCTTTCTTATATTTCATACTTTGTTTCCTAACCATCAATTATGTTTATAAAATAAAAAAAGCCTTAATTGTGTTGTTATCTATACTCATATTTTTCTCTTAGCCACATTTTCTTGACACTATCAATAAGAACAAACTAACCAAAGATGCATAGAAGGAAAATTTAATCCACCTACAATGATAAATTTCCTACATGAAGATCAATTGTGTAAGGATCTCCATCATCAAATGACCTAGCAGTCTTCCACTTAGACAAGTTTCTCTATAATTTCATTAAAATGACTTACAAAAGGAAACCAATCAGCGATATTTTATTCTTTTCTCACTTCAACATAGAATTTCCAAACATTATGCTTTTAGTTCAATTGGAAAAATTTTGTTTATGGATTCACTTTAACAACAAAAAAAGTTCATTAATGTATCATAAAAACTTGCTCCATAACAATTACAATTTGGCACATTATTCCTTTGATTAATCACCAAATTATAATTCTCAATGATTAAAGCTCCTATATGACATGAATTGGACCATATAACAAATTAAATAAGCAAAAACTAGAAAGGGCATATACCATTGATATTTTATTTGGCTTGATAGAATGTGGACAAGACCAAGGAGAGAAATTGTTATTGTAGAGAATAATCTATAACTAGATAGAATTTGGTGATAAAACTATAGTTATTAGCCTTTGTCCATGTGCATAGTGACTAGGAGGTACATTGATGAAGAAGAAGGGACCATGATGGTGAAGTTTAATGATTGTGAACTACCATCACTATACATGATGCAATAGGATTTAGAAGGGCCATAGGAGTATTAGGATTTTTTATCACCAATGAAAGTTGAATCCTCATATGGGTTGTACGTGAAATAAAGATTATCATTAACTTGAAACATGTGCTCAACCCACTAGTTATAGGTCTTTGTTTCATTTCATATATGTTCAAACCACCTTTTTGTTTGTCCTACTCTAAATTTATTTGAATCCACACGCATATTCAATACACTATCAAACATACTACCAATTTCAATCATTTCCATTGACAACATGTCATTTTGCACTTCTAAGATAGTAGGAAACACTTGATATGCTTCCTTCGTGATAAAACCTATAAGTTAGCTAAAAACTCATAAAAATTTTCAAACACAAAATACCTAAGCCTAAACCAAAGTCTTTCATCATAATTTCAACCCTTTTTTAAAAAGAGATTCCCTCCATGAGGTGTACATTCCTTTTTTGTAGATTTTGAGGCTTGTTAAAAAATTTTGACTCTAATGTATCATTTGACCTAGCAAAATAAACACACTTTTAACCCTTTTTACAATTATAAAACCACTTTCAAAACCTTTTAAAATAATTAAAAGTGTGACCAATAATTTAGAAAGGTTAAAAATGACAATTAAACACCTTTAAAGATGCACATGATTTTTTGAGTTTGAAAACTAAAATGAGTCAACATTAACTTTAGGCACTATCTTTTTCCCTTCATAGATATTCAACCTACCTTCATGTTGACCACCTAATCAACTCTAACTTGGTTAATAGTTAATTTCTTTATATACAAAACACTTTGATGGTTCATATGCCCTTTCTTTGCTTGTGATAATCCTTGAGGCCAATTTTCTTCCCCTATTCATAAATTTACTTTAAATATTCTAATATTTTTTAATAGTTACATTGAGCATATTCTACAATACATGTGTACCGATGCACTTGCAACTACAATAATTCATAAATATCCACTCACAAAAAAAAATTACTATTTTTCCCTTGTAGTCTTTACCAAGGACTTTAGCTACTTCATGACTCTTGTTAACCTTTTGAATCATATGACATTAATATATTTTAATATATTTTCCTTAAAATATTTATTAAGATCGATGACTTAATATTCGTCCATGCATATTTTCTAGCATGGATTATTCCACCTAGATGTAAAAAATAAAAATGGCATTAAAAATGAACTTCTATAGTTGATTAATATTAGGATTGGAAATTTAATCTCGTGAATAATTTAAGAAATATTCTAATTGGATGCTAAGAACATATTCATTTATGAGCTAATGAATCATTGGTATCCTAAAGGTTAGGTTTACAATTTTCATATCTTATAATGATTGAATTTCAAAATTCTATTATATATTTGAAATGAAAAATTTCAATTAGAATTCAAAAAGATAAATATTTTCAAGAAATGAGCATTTACAACTATTTAAAATATCAAGAATTTATACTAAGCATAATAATCACAATATCCATGCAACTAATAAAAGATCAAGTCATATGGTAAACCACCTCTATTTTGAAATTCACTAAAGGTGGTGACTTAATGCCACTTTAAACATTGAGTAATCCTTAATTGCTCTCTTCTCTTTAGAAGGTGAAATCATCTAGTAAGTGGCTTTAATATGTAATTGCAATGAATTCTATTATTTAGCACATTTTAACATCATTAACTAAGATAAATCATACAATAATGTTTGAGTTTCTTTGTAAATTATTTCTTAATCGTTGCTCAGACTATATAAGAGTGCATATATTTCTACTTTCATCACCATCTACAAGATTAAAATACCCAAAAAATCGCATTGTATACATGCTTTCTATAGTTATTATAAGCTTTGTTATATGTAGAGTTGCTATGTAAAGAATGAATTGTCTTAGACCTAGTTGTAATGGGAACAACTTAGTTGTAATTTTAAACTTGTTAAAAATAACATTGACTAAACATAAACATCATATACATGAACATGTGTAAAAAAATCAACAAATTTGTTAGATTTTAGAAAACAAGTTCCAAGGTTGAGTATGATTAGTAGATCTTTTGGATAGTCAACATGACAATGTTTTACTTGGTCATGTGAGGTAGTGGCAATGTGACTAAGTTGATAAGGATTTAGTGGCCATAGATCTACTCTTCATCCGTTTTTCTCATAGCCTTGAGCACCATCATCTAAGATGTACATACGGTCAACAAATTGATATCTTTCACAAGCTCATTTATATGTCCATACTTTAAACACCTATAAAATTTTAAGATAGATTATCAACAAAAGTTTGAATTAAATGAAGAGCATTGAGATTTTGAGTGAGATTTATGCCTTTAAGCTAACAATGGGATTTATGAACAACTCATTTATAGCCCTTGCAATGAAATCTCACCTAAAATTCCTAATCTACCCACCAATAAAAATGAAACAAATTATCATTATTTTCATAAAAAATATCTCATAAAGTGTGATTCACTAATACAATGTAATATAAATAGGGCTCTTTAAATTCTACACATATATGATCTTAGTGATAGATTTCCTATAAAACTATATTTCCAAAATCATGCACATGGTCCCTTTTTCACTTCAATTGATTCTCCAAAATAATGAAAGATATTTTATTTAAAAAAATAATGTCTATTACAAAATAGTAAATTTGATCTTGATTACTTTTTGAAAAAAACAGACTTTATAATGGTAAATACATTTTGTTAGATCAAACAATTTATGTACATTTTATAAAGAAAGTTTGAGAAAATAATGTTTTATAAATTAGTTTTTGCATAAATCAATTTTTTTAATTCTTTTATTCTTAGGAGAAAATACAATAATTTTAATAATAAAATTTATAAAAAAAAACTTAATTTTTAAGTTAAGATGGAATAAGATGCATAGAGTCAAATTAACTTTGGTGAGTTAGTTCATAAGAATTTTGTAATTTTAATGTAATAAAATAAATTATTATATTTATATTTTAAATGATTTCGTCATAATAGATGATGTCATCTTTTAATTAATTTTTTAGTTAATTATTTTATGATTTCATCCTTAGGATGTCCATTTTATATGTCAATTTATTTAAAATTATTGTAATCTACAATCTCAAAAAAAACTTAATCTCTAAGAAAAAAAAACTAATATGTATCTAATATATCAACTACTCATGTGATCATCATTCACTCAATATCTATAATCCTATGAATTGTCACGACCCATCCTTAACTCAACAATAATTAGGAATAAAAAATATTCAAATCTATTAGAAGCTATAATTTGAAATAATCTACACTAAAAAAAAATGACCTATCCTCAATGGCCAATATGAGTAGTCTTTAGGTACTACATGTCAGATAGCTCCTCACAAAAAATAATGAAAGACTAACCAATCCTCAATGGTCAACAAGTAGTCACTTATGGATAGGATCAATCATTTGGGACAAATGCATTGCAATCTTAAAAAAAAATCATAAAAATTTAAATCATCTATAGAATCTTGAACACATACTAAATCAATATCACCCTCAAGAGGATCATTGGCATCAAAAGTAGGAGTATCAACAATAGTCAACATAGTCTTACTTGTAGCATCTAGCACAATCTCTAGCAAAGGAATCACAACTAGAGTGATCCAAAGAAGTATCTAAAGTCTCCCCAATAATTGATTCAAACAAGGGATTTTCAACACATAACATATGGTTGGACGCTTTATTTTGAAAACTATGGGAATATCATCAGTAT
>VDFB02000013.1:199070354-199127406 GCA_007258455.2 Sequoia sempervirens | reverse complement strand
ACAAACAATAATTCACAATGTTATCTTCCATAATGCCTTGAGTTTGAAGACAAAATTTCATTGTATCTTCATGATGAAAGTGGTGAGCTTAATGGTCAATCCTTTGGCAACCATGATTTTTAAAACATGCTATTATTGTATGGGCAACATTTTCAGCAAAGGCGGTGAGTGGTGGTTTTGGAACATGTGAGGTATGGAAGGACTTACTTTATATGCATACTATCTTGGGTCTAGCTTAAGGCAGTTCTTAGAAAGAATTGAAGGTGGATTATGGAACTCAAGGGTTACCATGAAAGGATTAAAGCAAAGGCCCGAGATCTATTTAAAGCCACCGTCATGAAGATATTAAATATGTCACATGCAAAAACTTAGTAGTTGGAGTAATGAATACAGTGCCAAAGAGGATAGTGTGCTGGGGCAGATTTAGGAGATCTCCACATTATCTAATTACAGGGAAATACATCATTTATTTATTATTTTTAATTCATAAAAGAAATCATTCTAAACCCTATATAGGATACATTGATACTTCAAAAGCCTCTCAAGGAATTTCGCGATTATGCACATATATGTCAAGTAACATTCATAAGGTTTTAGAAAAATCTTGATCACTCTCTTAGAATAGCCCATTAAACATGGGTTGTGCTTTGAATGCACTACACAATGCATACATATAACACAACCACTCGTGATATCAACTAGAGTTATAGGCTCTTTATTGCAGCAAGAGGTAATCACTCTTCGATCATGCTATAATTACATCCTATCTTGTTAAACTTGAGACAACCTGAATGCACCCAATGATGATTATTGATACCTACATTATACAACCTGAATTAACTACATTATATGAGTGCCTCCATTTCTATCACAACATAGCCACATTAAACTTGGGTCACACATGAATGCATCCTGTATTTGTTATAGCACAACTGTGCCAAATGACCAATACAGTTATGGATCACATAATTACATTCACAAGAATCTGTTCCTCCGTTGTGATCTTATGGTGATTCCACACAACAAAATCTGGACATGAAATTCTCAAAACCTCTACAAATGAAATCTGATGAGATATTGCTTTAAAATATGATTTTCAAACCTGGAACTACTACTGAATTCTGCAAAAAGACAATGACTATCCTCAACCTGGTGATATCTTCTTGAATTTTTTCTGATTCCCAGGAAAATCGTCCGTAGTTCTCCACAAACTGTCTCAAGTAGAGCAAAACACTGCCGCAATACATCAGGCGCGAACTCACTTTTCTTTATGTCGGCCACAATTTGATTTTTTTAATTTTTCATGTTTGTCGAACATTCGACGAAAATAATAGCCGACATTTCGACGAACACCAGGTTCGTCGATATCTCGACGGACGTCGGGGATAAACTTTCGAAACAATTGGAAATTACACATCAAATTTTACAAGCACCCGACGAACATCAAATTTTACATATTTTGTCGGACAGTTTCGTCGTATTTTGTAGTCAAATGTATTAGTGAATGCACCGATATCCTTCCTACTGGAAGAATGCATTATGGACAATTGTGTAGCATGTGAATTTTTGGTGTGTTGTGTGTCGTGGATGACAACTAGTTTTGTTGTTATTTATGCCCCTTGTCTTGTTGATGAATGTTTTTGTGAGGGTTAGTTAGGCTGCGAGCCTACCAAGAAGTGTGTTTTGATTGGTCTCCTTCTTGATGCATGGCTCTTTCATTGTGTAAAGGGATGTGACCCTTGAGTGGTTCTTGAGTTTGGTTGTAGTGTGTTTGTTGGGTGTGTTCCAAGTGCTTGTTGTGGTGAGATAGTCATAGGACCTCTTGCCTTGAGTGCCTTAGTATGGCATTTTAGAGGGTTGAGTTTTTCAACCTTGACTTAAGTTGTCGAGGAATGATGCCTCCTAGGTCTTGCCTTACCCTTCAGGATTGGAACAATTCCCTTGGTTGAGAGTCTTGCGAGGTTGAGATCGATTACTCCCCTCTATCCTATGTTTCGGGTGAGCATGTTGGACCTTAGCTTGTTGATGGGTTGTAGGTGACATGCGTTGCCTAAAATTACCCTTGCTTGGTTTCTTTGCTCATGTTGTGGGAAGGTCTGTTTGACCTTGAGGGTGCTAAGAATTTCCTTTGGTGTATATTCTCTTCTAGAGTCTTGTTGTTTTTCTTCACCATGCAAGTATCTGATGCATGTTTCCTTGTGCTTTACCTCATTGTCCAAGTGATTTCCTAATTGACCCTATATGGTTTTGGAGTTTCTTTTGCATGTTATATTGTTTTGAAATTATGAAATATGGTAATAGAAAATGAATGATCATGTTGTTCGTTCATAGAGATTTGTGCATACTCTCATACGATTGATGCATTTGTGTGAAAGTGATCGTGTGATAATGAAACCATGATTGCATTCATTCCTATGTTAGAACTGTAAATAACTCTTGTCTTCTCTCTCTTCCCATTGGTTTAACAAAGATGCCTGTCCTTGAGTGTGTGGTGTATTGAAACCCATGGTATGTTGTATCTTATGAGAAAATGCTTATGAATTCATGAAGGTTTTTTTTATTAGATCAAACCTTGGGTAAAGGACCTAAGTCCCCAAGTTGCATTCATAATCATAGAAAATGTATAATATGAATAGAAAATCGGTTTGTAGTAAGTAAAAGTTTAGAGAAAAGGTATTAGTGAAATCATTGCATGTTAATGATAATTGCATAATAGGTGCATCTTGCTGGTGAGGCCTATAGTCCCCAACTTTATTGTTAAGTCTTAAGAAATCATGAGAGGTTAAATTATTATACTTGGATTCAAAATGCAAAATGTTAAATGAATGTTGAAGTGATAATGTTGCATACCTTGTCTTGAGTTAACATTGTAATGATATTGCACTATGTTTGGCCTTGTGATGATTCTCGGTGATGTGTATTGGTCCATATGTGTATTATGTATGTTAATCCACGGATATGTGTTTTGGAGATTTGGTTGGTGGTTGCTTCACCATGTTGAATTGTATAGATTGATAGTGTACTTGGTTGGGTTGATTATAGCACGGGTTGCTATTTTTTTTATGTTGAGATATGGAGTGGGTCAGTTTTAGAACCATTGATTATATGTGATTTTATCGAGTTTGTAATATGGGTACTTGCAGGCTCCTCGGAGTAAGCCTGACCCTATGGGGGAGGATGTAATACCCCTCTATTTTTCTTTTTGGCTGGACAGTATTTCCTTGTTTGCTTGGAAGTGCTTTTTGGTTCTCGAGATACTTTATCATGTGTGTGTTATTTGATCGCTATTTATAGAGCAATAGTCTATTTGTGTGATGTGATGTATCTTATCTGATGCTTTATTTGACATGTTTTAATTTTTTGTAATGATGATTAGTTATTGTAACATGTTATTGCATGAGATATTTTTTTATGATGGAACTATCAGTCTATGATGAGTGTATTGGTGAAGGGGATGAGATTGCATCACTCGCTTGCAAGTGCCCTATGATTCCACGATTTCCTCTTCACAGTGTGTTTATTATGTTATATATATGCATGTTCGATATGCTCTTTGTTCACAGGTCGACAAGTACAGGACATCGAATCCACCCAATTTCACATGTTTGAGTGTGTCCATTGACAAATGGTAATCGATTGGGAGATAGTAGCTAGGTTTTATGTGCCAAGTCATCACCCTAGTCATAGTGTGTCATCGGGTTGTCGTTGGGTTTAGTTGTTTTAATATGGTCCATTCCTCCTTGGTTATTTATTTAATTTCATATTATAAAGGTTATTAAATGGCGGGTGAAGTTAAAATGATGATTAATCATATCTAGTTGCAATGTTGAAATGTTAGTTATTTTATTGATTAATTTAATTTAATCAATAAAATAATCTAATCTTAGATTAGATTTAGTTATTGATTAATTAAGTTAATGGTGATAAAATAAATTAAGTTAGTTGTTTTGGCATTATTGGATATTAAGATTTAAATTAAAATAAAAATGGAAATAATGTTTGGATATTTAGAGTTAAAGTAAAATAATAAAAAATCAAAATATGTTTTAAATTTCACTTTTTGAAAATTAATAGGTAAAATAAATTCTTTACAAAATTTTGAATTCTTTTGTTAAAAAGAAATTTTGAAATGCATGAAATTTCAATTGGAAAGTAATTTTGTTTTAAATTTTAAAAGAAATGAAATTATCCCCAAAATGGCAATAAATTTGGTGGATGGGATATTTTAGGGGTTTGACTAATTTTGGGGAAAACTCTATGTGAGGAAATACAATTTCATATAATTTTCAATTTTCAATTTGGTGGAGAAAAGATTGGCTGTGGCTTTGTTTGGATTTGAAGAAGAAGGTTGAATTTCTTTAGTGGGCTAGAAAAAGATTTGGAAGCACCATTGGAATCCTTCAAGCTTTGGAGAAAAAACCAGGTTCTTCCTTTGATTTTTTTTTCTTTTTGAAAGAGTTTTCAAATTTTAATTATGTTGTTGTAAAGATTTTAAAATCTATTTGAATTTCAATGAAAACCCATGTCAAATTTGTTTCAAAACTTGCAAAAGAAAAAATTATGTTGAAATCATGGGAAGGAAAACCAAGAAAAGAATTCAAACCATAGAAAATTAGAAGTTGGACAAAAGAATTTCTATTATGAACTTGAAATTAAGAAATTTGTGCTTGCAATCATTTGGCTGTGTATTTTGTTTTGGAGAAAAAATTTGCATAACTTCACTGTTAAACAATGAAAATCTGTATATATATATATATGTCATATATTTATTTTCATATATTATGCTGGGAAATTATTTTTTTTCCCAGAAGTTTCATTACTGGTAGTGAAACCCTGGTTTTAATAGAGAAACTCTATTTTTTTTTCCTGTTGAAAAGTTTTTATATAATTTTTTTTTTATTAACAAAAATAATAATAATAAAAGGTTGAAGGAGGGGAGGGGGGCCTTCCCCCACAGTCGCTCCCCATGGGGAGGCATTGTGGAGGGAGGCAGCGGCGCTACCCACACAGCGCACCCCCATATGGGGGAGGTTGTGTGGACAGCCTGGCCTCTCCCATTGGGAGGGGCCTGCAGCCCCATATGCGTGGGCCTTTGTTTCTTTTATTATTATAAAATTTATTTTTATAAAATTTAAATTTTTTATTAATAATTAATATATATAATATAATATATATATATATTATATGTATATATATTTTATTAATATTCAAATTAAAAAAATTAATAATTATTTATATATATACTTTATATATATATATATTATGTATATGTATAGTATGCATATATTGTGTATATATATATATATAATGTATATATGCATTATGTATTTTTAAATAATTTTATTAGTTGAGTTTAAATGGATTATTTAAATAATAGTTATATAATTAAATATATATATATAAATATGTATATACACTAAATGTATATATTATATATATATATTTAAGGTGATCAATGCATTATCGTAGTTGAAATAAATATTGATCTATATTTTAATCAAATAATTTTATCTAGCAAGTTGATTCGATTATTTTGTATGAATGAGAAAACAGAATTAAATGATTAGTGTTAATTCCTTAATGTTGCCAATACAATTTTATTTACTTTTGAGTATTTGCAAACGAGGTGTTATTGGGTGAATTGGATTTAGAAAATCCTAACAGTAGTTTAGTTATAATTGTGTTTGAGTTGGAAGGTGTATGTAAGTTTTTTATTTTTAAATTAGTGCTATTATATTTTGGAAATTAAGGTTAGTGCAATGATTAAATATTTGTTAAGGGTTAGGGTTGTAATTGAAATGAATATGGTTAATGTGTTTACAACGACCTGTTTGATTTGATGGAATCTTAAAGTTCTTGTAAAGGATTTGTTAAATGTCAAGATTATGTACGTGGTTAAGTTATATGGATTATAATTAGAGAAAAATTGATGATATTAAATATGTGTAAATAAAAGGGTTATTTTATTACGATGTTGTTATAATGGGTAGAATGTTATTTAAAAGTTCTTGTATTCTATTGCCTTAAATGGTGAATGGGGAATGTTGTTTGTTTTCCAGATTGCAAGGAATAGATAAGGTTCATAAAAATTATATTGTTTAGAACATATATGAATAGTTAAAAGATTAAGTATATGAGGTATATATGGACTTTGGTTCCTATTTTATGAGAAAAGATCATTATGTTGAAAGATATCTTTAGTTATTTAAAGAATGTGTATTTATATGATTGTTGATTTAAGTGAATTCTTGTTGGTATTGTATGGGAAATATTGTTATGATTGTAAATTTATGAGTGTACTTTGGTAGTACTAAGTTTTGCTTCCAGAGGCTAGGGAACTCTTTGATTGAGTTGTTTTCTCTATTTGGAGTGATTTGTTTATGTAAGTCTTCCAGATGGGGTTTTCATTTAATTGTGTGGGTTGTCATAATATGTTAGTCAACCATTGTATTGCCTTGGGTAGGGCGTATAGTTGTATCCGGTTGTTTTACCTAGTTTTCACGAACGAGGATGGTTCGTGCCTCCTTTGGAAGGAGAGGTTTATGTGTTTGTTGCGTCCAATGTTTGGAGAGGTTTTTGACTTTTGTTGCCTCCTGTGTTGGAGTGGATTTTCATTTTATGTTCCTCCTAGAGTTGGAGTGGTTTTATCTTGTTGGTTTGCACTTGGGATTCCCTTAGTGATTGGTTTTGTTTGGTATGTTGTCAAGTAGAAGAGTGGCTTCTGTTAGGGGCCAAAGCCCAAAGAGGTAAACTGGGAAACCTTCAGAGGTGGTTTAATCAAGTGATAACTAAAACAATATACTTAGAAGCTAGGTAGTTTTTCATATTAATTAAGATAATTGAGCCTCGCTTATGGATGCAAGGGCTTGTATAGACTTGGGATGAGACGGGAAGGCCTGGAATGGCAAGGTCATCTATCTTGTCCTTACGAGAGGTATTTAATTCCGCATGAGTGAGTATGGGTGTCGGGATTCGGTAGAGGCCACCAAGACAACTCATAGTGGGGGCCGGAGCCTAGGAAGATTTCTAGAGGATATCCCATGACGAGTTGTGTGATGAGACTCTTTCTATGACAACAATTGGTATTTGGGTTTATGTGTATGGTCTTCTTATCATACTCAATCTATTTTATTTCTGGAAGCAATGTGACCTATTTCAGTGATGTTGGAGTTGTACTTGTGTTACCCTTATGGATGTACGTTTCATGTGTTTGGTTGTGTCAGTGTGAGTTAGCCTATGTCTAGGGGTGGATGGTCTTGTCTAAAATTCCTTGTTACTATCTCCTAGCACGGGGGGTGAGCCTTCGGGTATCACATGGTTGGGTGGAACGTGTACCTTAATCCGTTGGGTCATCTTCTTGTTTGTGTGGATGAGATTTCCAGTTG
The DNA here is from genome assembly GCA_007258455.2 of Sequoia sempervirens. Lineage (NCBI taxonomy): Eukaryota > Viridiplantae > Streptophyta > Pinopsida > Cupressales > Cupressaceae > Sequoia > Sequoia sempervirens. Next base: position 199,120,021 of record VDFB02000013.1, on the reverse strand, counting down.
GAGAGCTCATGGGATCCAGTACTTTCATGATTTATTCTTTTCTATTATTATTGTAATTTATTACCCCTCTTGTATCGAGGTGGAAGATGTAATTTGTAACCTTTATTATTGGATTTTCCTCATTCGGGGAATGAGTGTTGTAATCATATTGTAAATTATATTATTGGTAACATGTGGTATCTCTTATGCCTTTGATGTAATTTTATAATGCATGGAATGTATGTGTATTTAATTTATTAAGTAATTAAATGTTATGTTTTTAATTCATGTTTGTTATTTGGGTTTTAAGTAATCTCAGTCTCATAACCTTAGAGGTTGTTGGCAATGGATAGTGATCTTGCATGTTAATTGTACTTAAAAAAAAATATTGTACGTTTGAGTAGTTAATTGCAACTTCCTCTAGGGTTGTGTGGCGGGGCATTACAACAACACCATCTAGGGGAGTCTTCGAGTGGTAGGCTTCCACGCCATTCGTGTCAGGTTTGTGTCAAGGTGACTTGTACATATAACCCCACTTACACTCAGGAGGCTGCTACATAGGATACGTCTACAACTACGAAGATGGTGAAGGTAGCTGAGATTTTGAATGAGGCTTATGGCATCGATACTCAAGTAAATGTTAGCATTTTCATTGAATTTAATTTATTAAATTTCATTTTTGACATGCAAGATTAACTAATTTACTTTTATGATTCTAATAAAATTTTAGTGTCATAGTGTTGATACTGGATACACTGGCCCTACACCTACTTATTACTCTACTACATCTACCATTGAGGTATGTAACTAGTAAACAATTATAAATCTATAACATGTTAATAGCATTGTTATATGAATGGTATTCTAATATTTGGTTTTAGATGTTGAATCTAGGCTAATATTGGAGGTTTCATGGGAACACATCTTAGTGCTAGTGGAGTTAGACAAACTTACATGCAGGTAATAGAATAAAGAGTTTAACTAATGAATTGTACTTAATAGATTTGCATAGTTTATATTCATATCATTGATTACATTGCATTGCACATATTTCAAACTCAAAGCATTACTTTGCATTCCATAACTAATAACTAGATGTTGATAGATGACAAAATTTCAACTACAATATAGTTGTTTAGAAAGTTAACATAAGCAGTGATGCAATTACTTCACATAGCATAAGTAATAACTAGGAGCAACTGACAATTGCATTTTCTTTTCATAGCATTCAATGAGACCACTTTTTATTGAGGCATGTTTTCAAATAGTTCACTGCCTTGTCTATGTTATGGATGCTTGGAAGAAATTTGTGAAATAATAATAGTAAGCAATAGCATAGAAAAGGCAATGAGTTGTTTGAAAAAGTGCCTCAAAGAAATGTGGTCTCACATCACCATGAGAGCCAATTTCTTTGAGGCATTTTTTCAAACAGCTCACCACCTTTTCTATGCTACCACATTTTCCATACATGTCTACCAAAGAATTTTATCGAATAGTTTGTACTTCCTTGCTACTATATGGCTAAAAGCCTAAAAGAAGGTGCTTTCCAACAAACTATGGGTTCTTGGAAAAAAAATCTATCAAAGAATAATAGTAAGCAATAGCTTAGACAAGGTAGTGAGTAGTTTGAAAAAATGCATCAAAAAAATGTGGTCTCATGGTGATGGAATGCCATCCCATCGCCATGAGACCACATTTCTTATTTTTTCAAATAGCTCACTACCTTTTCTATGCTACTACATTTTCCATATGTTTCTACCAAAGCATTTTATCAAACAGTTCATTTCCTTGCTGCTATGGCTAAAAGCCTAAAAAAGGTGTTTTCCAACAAACTATGGATGCTTGGAAAAAATCTATTAAAGCATAATAGTAAGCAATAACATAGAAAAGGCAGCAATTAGTTTGAAAAAATGTCTCAAAGAAATGTGGTCTCATGGTGATGGAATGCCATTCCATCACCATGAGACCACATTTCCCTGAGGCATCTTTTCAAATAGCTCACCACATTTTCCATACATGTCTACAAATAATTTGATCAAACTACTTGAACCTCCTTGCTGCTATGGCTAAAAGCCTAAAAAGGTGCTTTCCAACAAACTATGGATGCTCAGAAAAAATCTATCAAAGCATAATAGTAAGCAATAGCATAGACAAGGTAGTGAGTAGTTTGAAAAAATGCCTCAAAGAAATGTGAACTCATGGTGATGGAATGCCATTGCATCACCATGAGACCATATTTCTTTGAGGAATTTTTTCAAATAGCTCACTACCTTTTCTATGCTACCACAGTTTCCATACATGTCTACCAAAGCATTTTATCAAACTACTCACTTCCTTCCTGCTATGACTAAAAACCTAAAATAGGTGTTTTCCAACAAACTATGGATGCTTGGAAAAAATCTATCAAAGCATAACAGTAAGCAATATCATCATCATCCTCTATTTACCAATCCATTGAACCTTCCACCTTTTATTCCACTTGTTCATATCCCCACCCATCCCTCTTCGTGTCATGATCACCCTCCATCTCATAACCAAGACCACACTATACCATCCATCCCATCCTAGCATAATACCATAGAAAAGGAAATTAACTGTCTGATAAAATGCCTCAAAGAAATGTGGTCTTATGGTAATGGAATTCCTTGACACATTTTTTTTTAATGGCATTCCATCAGTGCCATGAGACCGCATTTCTTTGAGGCATTTTTTCAAGCAATTCACTGCCTTCTCTATATTGCCACAATTTTTGTACATGTCTATATCGAAGCATTTTATCAAACGGTTCATTGCTTTGCTGCTATGATTAAAATCCTAAAATAGGTGCTTTCAAACAAGCTACGGGGTTATCCCATAATAGTGGTTTACAATTTTTGGCCAAACTAGACACTAAAATAATTTTTTTAACTAAATCTTCACTTTCGGGCACCTATAGCGGCTAAACCGTGAGGAATTTGAAAATGATACAAACTAGAGTTTTGTGAAATTTTGTCCTTAGATTCTAAATATATCTTTTCAAAAAATTTGGAATCAGATTGCACTTCTTTTTCCATCTCCCTCAAAAACTAGTTTTTTTCATAAAACAACATTTTAAAAAAGTGACGCTCACCGTATAACGCATAACTTTTTTTCCATGAAGGATTAAATTCTAATTCTTTCAAATTTAGAATTTTAACTCCCATATCTAGTGCTTTCACTTGGTTAAATAGTTTTTTTTTAAATATTTTTTATTTAATCAAGTTTCAAAGTCAAACCAATTACAATTCAGACATAGTGTGACCGTATAACACGTAACTTTTTTGTATGTATCAAAATTCAATAAAAAAAATTGTTGGATCAAGGACATCAATTTTTGGTGCACTCATATTTTTCATTTTTTTTTTGATAATCTACTATTTTTGCACATGTACAGAACAAAGAGCTTGATTTTCGGTGAAAAACCTACATTCATAAGAAATAAAAAATAAATATAATAATTAAATTAAATTTATTTAAAATTATAATTTTTGGGAAGCTTATAATAAGGACTACATACAAAAAATAAATTTTAAATGAATTCATCTGATCCTCGAAAAGGTAAATCAAAAGTGGTTTCTTATCAGCATTTTAATAGGTGTAAAGGAGACTCTGTTATAGGTATGGTTTAAAACTAGCGGGGTTCTATCCAAGGGGGTTTGATCTAAGGTAGTTTTATCAAACCCTCTTAAATTGGAATACTTTAAATAGAAATTTTTAAGGCTTAAATCATTATATTTTCTAAAAATATGTGATTTCAGCAAAAATCAAAATCTCCCAAAAATTGTAAACCAGCTTTGTGGGATCACCTTACGAATAGGGAAAATAGTAAGCTTGATAGTAAAAAATATATAGTTTAATAAGTACTCAAAATTTTGTTCATTATCTCATACATTACAAGCCATAATGTGCATCACTATTGTAGTTTTCATGATTGAACAATTGGTTGTTTTGTTTTTAGATGTTGGAAGTGAATACGCCTCTAAATGTTCATAGGGAAATGAAGCTTGGTGTTTCATCTTCTATAGACTCCTTGATGCCTCTCATGGAGGTATGTGGCAGATTACTAAATTTCAATTTGCATTCATTGTTATAGTTGTTAGTGAAAAATCAAACCATTCTTGATTCATAGTTTAATTTCTCTTTAGATGGTTTCTATAGGGATTCAACACACCACAACATGGGCATACAAATATTTCCCTCAAGGAGAGTGATCGTCTAGAGGCGGTAAGTGATTATTTTGTTAAATATATCATTTTTTATACTGTAATTTCTATTTATTAATGCATTTACTTGTTATTGTAATAAATAAGGCTTGATCAAGAACTAAACCTTAGGAGGACCAGCAAGAGCACTCCTCGACCTCAAATTAAATGAGTGACAGAGTTATCACCATCCTCCAACCAAAAAAGGGCAATATTTTGTTTCGAGAGCATGGAGAGCAATGAATTTTGATTCTAGAGCCCTTTGTTGTATGCCTATATGGCATTTTTGTACATATTTTGTATTGGATATATTTGACATTGTATGCCTTATGGAATTCTTGTAAGCTGATATGGCTATTTTGTATATATTTTTGTACTTATATAGACATATATTGATGTATGCCTACATGGCTATTTGGTTAAGACAAATCTTTTTTTTTCGATGGTGTCCATATTTGCATTATAAATCCATAGTTCAATAGATATGAGTTACACGTATTCAAGTGTATACTTTACAACTTACGTGTATACTTTGTGACTTGCGTGTTTTCATGCATATACCTTGTATTCATGCATATACTTTGTATTAATTTGTGTATACTATGTATTCAAGTGTATACTTCAAGGCTTATGTGTATTTGAGTACTTGTGTTTCCCTTATTCACATGTAAGCTTGACTTATATTCTCGTGTATACTTATTAATTAGTTATCCCTAACATTGATCATTGCTATCCTTCATGGTTTGTCTTGAATATGTATTGATTGATGCTAAACAACTTTATTAGTTGATTCTAAACAACTTAAATATTTCTAGGAATACTAGTAGAGTTACAAATTACAAAATTGTAGAAATTGAAAAGAAAAGATTAATTGTAAATAAATGCACTGATTATTAACTTGATAATTGATTAAAAATGAGTATAATATATATATCAAGAGATGAACCTTCTAGAATGGAAATTACCAACTAGAAAATAGGCTTGCAACTCCATGCAAGATTGCACAAGTAAACAATCATTATCATAAAAATCTAACAACTAGCAAACTTATCTAAAGGAACATTTTAGGAAAAATATTCTACACTAACATTTTCATAATCAATGGCTTGTTTCCATACTCACTCCCCAACTTTTAACCAAACTTTTTCAAGAAAACGCTTTGATATATTTCTATATCCATTAGATCAATGGATATAAATCTAACCAAAGAATTCCCAATACTTTGAAAGCAATAATTTGGACCCAAAATTGCAATGGGAGATAAGGCAAATGAACCCACATAGGCATAATTGAATAAAGAACAATCCACCCTTCACAGCTTGGTGAAACCATTTCCAAACATAGAAGATCTTAAAGATAAAGAAGAAATATGATCTGTATAATATAGAATTAGTACCCACTTTGATGAGTACAAAATTTTCAACCATTGGCTTATCATGCTTTTTCAAATTTGGTAAGAAGGCTTATTTAAGATCCTTGAGCAATGTATTTCCTAAGGGTATGGAGGATAATTAAAAATTGTCTTACCCTTGGTAGACTTGAGGATGAGCATATGCTTTTGGTGTGGAAAAATTATACTTCTCGACTGTCTTGTGAATGTTTCTCTTTTCGATTGTTTTGCATGCCACCATAAAGGATCAAGTTGGTTGAACATAGCTTGGAGTGATTCAACATGTTTGGGTGTGAAAGAGGACCATTCCTAGTGTAAAATTACCTATCCAAACACATTGGAATGGTTTATTTGGTCACATGAGTTGCATAACAAAAGTTGAACCACTTTGCAACTTTACACTACTTGCATTTGACACTTTTTCCATCAATTGAAAAGTTGTTACCATGAGATAACAAAAACCAAGAGAGGTTATTGTAGAGGGGCCCAACACAATCTTGTAGGCTCAAATGGAGATTTCATAAGCAGATGTCACATTTTTTGAGTAATATCCCATCAAAGATTGCAGCCATTTTTCACTTTAGACCCTTAAGGGATCGAGTTGGTTGAACATAGCTCAAAGTAATTCAGCGTGTTTGGGTGCGAAAGAGGAATGCACCTAGCATAAATGTACCCATTCGGATGTGTTGGAAAAAAAAATTTGGTCACATGAGTTGTAGAATGAAATTTGCACCATTTTGTAACTTTACACTGCTTACATTTGACACTTTTTCCATCAAGTGAAAACTAGACACCATGGGAAAATGACTCCAAGATAACAAAACCTGAGAGAGGCTATTATAGAGGAACCTAATGTGATATTGTAGGCTTAAAAGGAGAGTTCATAAGCATCACAGTTTCTGAGTAATATCTTGTAAAAAATTGTAGTCATTTTGCACTTTGGACCCTTAAGGTATTGAGCTAGCTAAACATAGCTCTGAGTGATTCAGCATGTTTATGTGTGAAAGAGGAAAATTACTAGTCTAAATGAACCTAGATAGATGCATTGGAATATTTTTTTTGGTCACATGAGTTGTAGAACAAAAGTTGCACCACTTTGCATCTTTACACTACTTGCATTTGACACTTTTTCTATCAAGTGAAAACTGGACACCACGATAAAACAACTTTGATATAACAAAAAATAAGAGAAGTTATTTTAGTGGGGCCCTACATGATCCTATAGGCTTAGACGAAGAGTTCATAAACATCACATTTTTTGAGTAATATCTAGTCAAATATTGCAGTCATAAATTGCACTTTGGACCCTTAAGGGTTCGAGTCGATTTAACGTAGCTTGGAGTGATTCAGTATGTTTGGGTGCAAAAGAGGACCATTCCTACCATAACATACCCATTTGGATGCATTGGAGCAGTATGTTTGGTCACATGAGTTGCAAAATGAAAGTTGTACCACTTTGCAACTTTTCAACTGCTCATATTTGACAAGTTTTCCATGAAGTGAAAATTGGACACCATGGGAAAACCACTTTGAGATAAAAAAAAAAAAACTAAGAGAGGTTATTGTATAGGTTCCTAACATGATCTCATAGGATCAAATGGAGAGGTTGTAAGCATCATGTTTTCCAAGTAATATCCTATCAAAGATCGATTCCCTTTTGCACTTTGGACTCTTAAGGAATTGAGTCGGTTAGATGTAGCTCAGAGTGATTCAGCATGTTTGGGTGTGAAAGAGGACCATGCCTAGCATAAACATACCCACCTAAATGTTTTGGAATAATCTATTTGGTCACATGACTTGTGTAACGGAAGTTGCACCACTTTGCAACTTTACAATGCTTGTGTTTGACACTTTTTCCATCAAATGAAAACAAGACACCATGGGAAAATGACTTTGAGATAACAAAAAATGAGAGAGGTTATTGTAGAGGGCCACAATGTAATACCATAGACTCAAATGGAGAGTTTGTAAGCATCATGATTTTTGAGTAATAGCCCGTCAAAGATTGCAACCATTTTGCACTTGGATCCTTAAGAGATTGAGCTGGTTGAACATAGCTTGGAGCAATTCAACATGTTTGAGTGTGAAAGAGGAACATTCCTAGCATAAACATACCTATTCATACATGTTGGAATACTCTATTTGGTAACACGAGTTGTAGAATGAAAGTTGCACCACTTTGCAACTTTACATTGCTTGCATTTGACACTTTTTCCATCAAATGAAAACTGGTCACCACGGGAAAACGACTCTGAGATAACAAAAAATGAGAGAGGTTATTGTAGAGGTTCCTTACGTGATTTGATGCCTCACAAAGAATGCCTATAACTAACATGGTCTTTGGGTAACAGGCCATCAAATATTTTTTTCCTTTTACAATTTAGATTGTTAAGGGATTATGTTGCATGAATTACAAATGTTTGAGGGAAACAATAAATTTGGAAATTTGAGTAAATATCATTATAAATTTTTATGTTAATAGATGGTATGATATATTGATATTTATATATAATAATTAGGTTGATTTTTTTTAATAAATTATTTTTTTATAATAAGTTAGTCAACTAGTGCTAGTTGTAATAGTGAGAGAATACAAGAAGAAAAAGAATGATTGGCAACCATCAATAGTTATTACACTCACTAAATTAATAATATGATGTTTGCAATAAAATAAGATTTAGTTAACAGTCTTGATTCTTATGTTTGTGCTACAATTGTCTAATATGCTTCATACACCATTCTAAACCCAAGTCCTTATACTTGTAGGCATAATGATTTCTCAAAACTATCAAACAATATTATGGGTCCTCAAAGTACAGATTATGGGTTCAAAGAATTCATAAAAGACAATTCCAAGTATGGGAATATTGAAATTCAAATATAAGCTCCTTCCATGTTCAAAGAACCATGTACCCCACTAACCAATGCTCAATTTGAACATATTAAGATAGTTTCAATGAAAATTGAGCACCTTTAGAAACCATGGCTTAAAATCAGGATTGAACTTTGTCAAGATCATCAAAATAAGGGTGTTGCATTACTCTTTTGGCTAAGATTATCTTTGATGGCTCATAAATCTACATTTTCTACAAGAAGACACCAATCAATTTTTAGTAGTTTACTTACAAATAGGAAAAGTAAAATAAGAAAAAGAAAGAGAATCCAAAATGGAAATGAAATTAAAAGAGATGGAAGGCGCTTACAAGCAACAAATCCACACCATTTGGTTCCAAGTCGGGAATAGGAAGCTTTAAATCTTGATGCTTCCATTAAGGATAGGCATGCCAGTCTCTCAACTTAGTCACTCCTGGCCATACATCTTCATTGGGAGTTCCAAGATACCTATTTCACACAACAACCTCTCATGAATAGAATAACTTGAAATTCGAGATGCTCTTATAATGTCTACATCATAGGTGCTCATGATGAGGTTAACTTCAAATGAATAAATTGAAATTCCCTCACTAAGCTTCAGACACTTTTATAATGGTATAAAATCATAATTGAGATTCACCAATATCATCAAGAATAAGGATGTTGCATTTCTTTTTTTTTCTAAGATTCTCTTGGATGGCTCATAAATCAACATTTTTTGCAAGGAGACACCAATCAATTTTTAGTAGTTTACTTACAAATAGGAAAAGTAAAAGAAGAAAAAGAAAGAGCATTCAAAATGGAAATGAAATGAAAATAGATGGAAGGCACTTACATACAACAAATCCACACCATTTGGTTCCAAGTTGGGAACAAAAAGGATTAACTCTTGATTTTTCCATTGAGGATAGACATGCCAATCTCTCAACTTAGTCACTTCTAGACATACATCTTCATTGGGAGTTCCAAGATACTATTGCACACAACAACCTCTCATGAATAGAACATGAATAGAACGTAACCAAACTATTACTTTCCAACCTTTTTGAAACTTGTAACCTATTATAAAACAACACAATTTAATCTTCCACTTAGTTTACTAATCTATAGAGAATATCCTACATTTTTTTGCATATTTTTGAGAAAAATAAAATACCATTGAACTCTATATCCTTTTCCATAGTTCTAAATATAAAGTGTGCTAAATTTACAACTCTAATAAGGGTATGTGCAAGATCATAATGGAAAAAATAGGCCCTTAAGTGGCAAAAAAATTAGAAAAATCAGAGTTAGGAAGCTTGATGTAAAAATTTGAATAAGTTATCTATATTATTTCAAAAATATGTAAGAATAAAATCTATAGAAAATTGAATGTAGTTTCTAAACTACTAGGTTTGTTTAAAAAAAAATCTATTTGGTGAAAATTTGAAATTTCAATGTAGTGGTACTTAAATTTCAGGGAAAAAATAAGAAGTAGGTGTATGTTTGACCACCCTAACCACAATAGAATAATAATATTTTTTTATAATATTTTAGATATAAGTAGAGGACTCATGCCCTGATGTGATGCATATTTTTTTTTAATTTTTTCCAAGTAAATAATTAATTATGAATTTTTATTACAACTTTTAAAAATATAAAAACTCGTATGTCTAACCACCTTAACTTGGTCAAAAATTCATGAAATTAATTTTTTCTTTTTTTAATCCTATAGTATACGAAGCATAGAATGTGATGCATGTTTTGGATTCAAAAAATGTGATACCATTTAAAAGCTATAGATGTTTTTCAATTAGTCATAATTTGAATAAAAAATGAATAATAATTACTTATTAAATTCAAAGTAAAGAATAATTTATATTGGTGGAAAACTAAGAATCTCCTTTAAAAAACCTTTTTGTTCCATCCATTATGGGTAAAAAAATAGTCGTCAGCCACATACCCATCATATTGCCACTTTTTGGCCCATCATGATCCTGCACATACCCATAACTTCATCAATCACCTACATACATGATATAAACATTAGATGATAGCATTGGTATCATAAAAATTAATGTGCATACAAGTACAAATTAATAAGAACTAGTGTGCATACTTACAAATTAATCCAATGAATCATCTGGGTCTACTCTACTCTTTATTGTGTCAAGTATTGCCTCATGGTTAGACTCAAGCACCTTCCATAAGGTTTTGTTCAAAGGTCTACCCCCATATTTGGTCAAATGAACATTGGATGCCACAGAAAGGTTTGAGTAATGAAGAATATTTTGATGTGTGTCAAAGTCCTAAAATAACCAAAATTTAACACTCTTATGTGGGTACCTTCTAAGCCATGTTCCAGTAACAACAACTGAGCTTGTAGGGTATTTGATGTTTTCTCCATCTATAACTAGGGTCTCCAATTTCTTTTTGGCCTCAACACAACAACACAAGTAATAATATGTTACCTCTTCATTTTCTTCACCTATAATAATTGTATAAACATGCCCTGCATTGATATGTGCAACAAATTAGATGAAACTAATCAACATTACAAATACACTACAAAGTAAGATAACAATAGGAATTTAAAAAACTATGCAAGTAGATATATTACTTGGTTGAACTAGATCTGATATTTGGTCAAAGTCAAATAATAATTCCATCTATGTTAGTTCCAATGTCGTCAGAGGGTGATACATGTGAAGTGGGCTAGGATAACTTAACAACAATTTATCAACCCACTCTTTTGACTCACAATCATCCTAGGCTTTCATTGTACATGAAGAAAAAAAGCATTCCATCTTCCACGTATGAATACTCCATGAACCTACATTTGAGCTAAGGAAAGAGTGTAGCTCACTCAATCTTGTCAATGTACACCAATCCTCATATGGTGCAATGTTAGTATCATCCATCAACCAAAAAAAATCTATGAATTGAAGATGTACCTTCATTACTTGGACCCATCAAAGAATTACACCACTCGATGATTGACTTTGCATCTATCAACTTTGAATTGTCTTTATACTTTAACTCTTCTAGTGCTAATTCTCTTTTCACACATGCTCCTACACCATCATACTCCCCCTTTCCATGCCTAGCCTCACAAAAGTTCCACATATTTTGAACACTTGTAATGACATGCATCCTGCTCAACCAGTAGAACATGCATGATTTCTTCAACTATGTCGCATAATTATTCAACCATATTATATGTCAATTGTATGTTATGCCCCTATGAGCCAAATCACTATAGAACAACTAGAAGCAACCTTACACAAACTTTGGAGAATGTGTGTGATTGTCACTAATATAAAAGTGATACTCCCTCAATACCTTCCATTGGTCCTTTGTACTATTAGCTACATGAATGAATGTTATGTGCACAAATATCAGAACCTATGTGGAGTTATAATATTGTGATTGCACCTCACATTGTGGCTATAGAGTGTAGTTCTCTACAAAGTCAACCACTGAAACTATGTTGCCACCTGGAAAGGTGTCCTTTCATAACTTGAATTGTGTGTACAATCATCAAGCTCTATGGGTATTCCTTGCATACTCATACACTATATTGTCATGAAGCATAGACATAAACTGATACACTGGAATCTTTTGAATAACCAAATCACACCTTTTTTCTTGATTACCATTTTTTGTAACATTTTTCACTATTTTATACTTCCCAAACTCTACTATTTGCTTTCCCACCTCATGTGTGCTTTAAATATGTTGACATACTAGAATACGTTGCAAGCCACTACAATGCTGACATGAACAATCCAAACATAGTTTCCTTTAGAATATTTGGCCATCCTCTATTTCACTTAAATTTTTTGATAAAAACTCTCTTGAATATGTTGGTGGGGCATGTGTGCCACAATCCTACAAAACATCATTAGTATGCAAATATAATCATTTAGAACAATAAACATCATAATCGTTAGAGAGCTCAATATGCATTCTACAACAACAAGTAGTGAATGTGTGATTTATCTTGACATAAAAAGGTTTAAGCATTTCAAAATATCTTTGAAAATTTTGAATTTGAGGTTAATCCTATTGAAATTTACCAAAAAATTAGGTTTGAGTCATAACCAAAAAATGCTTTGGATGTGGCTCATGGTTGCGACTATCGATTCTCCTTCTTACCACATCCCTTTAATTTGGAGATGGTTTTGTGTTATTCTTCAAATATTATTCAATTAGTGTTCTCAATGCTTCAACAACTATTTTATCTTTTCATGGGAGTCTCCCTGAGAATTCCCATAATTCATTTGAATCGGTTCCCTCAATTCGTTTCCGCCTTTGAATGGCTCTTGATAATTTCTTTCTATTAATTCTCAGTTGTTCACTTGTCTTTCTAATGGGACAATATCTCCTTTTTTGACTACTTACAAAAGTCAATGTAATGACACGTCAGGTGATATTACTATCCTTTGAGCATGAGGTCTTACCCACACTCCCATAAGCATCCATTAGATTCTTCACAATAGTGTTTTCACTTGAAGCATTCAATGTTCTCAATCCAAGAATCTCCATGATGTTTCTATACTTTAAACCTCACATCATTTGAAAAAATAGTTTACATCTTGTGATCTCATTTAGACTTTCAAAGAATAATTTTCAAATCTTATCAGCATATCTTCTACAAGTGTGTGTTGGAATCTTACCTTCCATGTGCTGCAAAATATCCTCATCAATATTAATCAAATACTTTGGCTTTCTATGCAAAATTCTAGGTGGTGTTCTCCTAGGTACATACATCTCAACATTAGGGATTTCATCAATATTTAAGTGAGGTGGGCTAGATTGCATACCTTCAATCCTTCAATTGATGGTGGAATAGATGACATACCTTGAGGTTGACATAGGAATGATGGTGTACCTTCTTCATCAGATCTGAGTGATGATGTACTCTCAACTTGATATGTGGTGGATGGTGCCCCTTCATATTCAGTTGCAGTAGATGTTGTCCTCCCATATTCACTTGCAGTAGATGGTGTCCTTCCATATTCACTTGTGCTTAATTGTGTCCCTTTGTATTCACTTGGGGTAGAGGGTGTGTCTCCAACTACAATATCCAATTTTGTCCTAACACAATGCTTTCACATTCATGCCCTTTGTGTTATTTGTTGTGTGGTCTCACAACACACCTCATTTTTCCCTCTGGAAAAATGTGGACCCCCCTTTTCTTTCCTATTCCCTTTTGCTTTCTTTTTTTTGACATCATTTTATGGTTTGGTTAGTTTCTGGTCTCATTTTCAATTTTGCTTGGTCCTTGTTTTATTCTTATTTCTTTCCCAGATTTGGTGTTTCTGTATTGTCATGAATTTTAATATATTACTGGAAACTGGAATCCTAGAGTTGTGCAGTTGCATCAAAGTGAATTATATTTTAAGTTGGTCCTAGATCCACCAGGTAAGTCATCCATCAGAAGTGTCAAACCTAGTGATATCATTTTTCTTGTATTAGAGTTTGGTAGTTTTATTTCATTCCTTTTATTTGGAACTTAGAAATTGGGGAGTCTTTTTTGAAATGTTGTGATCTCTCTTGAACCTGTTTCCTAGCCTTTCCTTTTGTTCTTGTTTTCTTTGAAGCTTGAAGGTAAGTTCCTTGGATCCTGGTATTTCTCCTAAAATTTGATACTAGAGTTTTAAACCCAGTGATCACAAATTGATCATGTATCTTTAATGGCTTAAGCCTTGCAAAAGATCCATGTATGATCAGAGTGCCACCAGAGTGCCATGTATGATCATCACATTGTCATACTCCTCTAGTAGTGAGCCCGCACAAAAATCTAGGCGTTCGTAATTTGAACCCTAATTGTAATGATTGCACCTTTATTCAAGAAATTAATTCATTGTAATAGGTAATTAATAAAGGTGGTGAACTACTCCCATGTACTTGGCACCACCTTAAGCTTGTAGTCACTTTTCTAACACTCCACTTCGTGTCATGTTGCAAATTTGCAAAGGACATTGAAAGAATGAAATAATATTGGCATGCAAGGAGAGGTGAATATCGAGAAACTAAGAGCACAACTACCAAGGGTTTTGGAGTTCCATTTTGTAAATATTGTCCTTATCAACCAAAACTAAATATGTTTCAAATAACTAATATTCTATTAATTATTTTCATACATGAAAATCTTGAAAGATTGTATTTCCCTTTAGAAATTGAAACATTGTTTGATCATTCTTTGATTTGAATTTAGTCAAAAGGTGAACTGAAATTTTTATAAATTGTAACAAATTTGGTTAAATTTAACCCTAACTCGTACACAAGACGCACATTTGAAAATGCAGAACACACCAACAAAAATGAGTACTTTTGACACAAGGGTAGAAGATGAATTTAAATATTGTAGTTCGCAAGCCATACCAATCAATGTGGTAGTTACATATACTCATATGGGGTGGACTTCTGATGTCAAAATTTACAGTCGGGTACAAGGGGAAAATGCTTCTCAGTGTGCTGGAAATGTTATAGAAAATGGGTTACTTTTAGTATTAGGGTTTTCACCAGCAATGGGGGCCCCTGAATTGGTTATGCAATGCATGAATTATTATAACCTAGGAAAAAAAGTTGTTGAAAAAGAGGGGAGAACCTATGTAGACCTCTCACAAAAAGGAATTACATACACATTTGGGCTTCCTTTTTTCACCCAGTTGTATAATGTTGATACAAAAGAAAAGGCCAAAACATATTAGACTATTGAAGCCTACAACAGAGAAATTATGAGTACCCAATGGTACCAAGAGTCAATTGCACCACAAACCAAAGTAATTCAAAGGTCTATGTTCAACCAAGAAACTCAAGATATTATAACTTTGCTAAGTAGGACGACTGGTTTACGAGATGCCAATAAATTTCAACCCTAGATGTTTGTAATAATATCCAAACTGATGGAAAATTTCGTACAAATGCATTGGGGAAAGTTTACTAGTGACAAATTATATGAACAGATAACAACATTTCCCAAAACCAAATGTTTTTATATGTCTTCATATGTGATTTATTCCTATGCCATGAGCTAAAGCAAACAAGGGTTGAAAAAGATTGGTACTCTGTGTAGAGAAGTCATAAATAGTTTGATATATGCTCATTTTCCCTAGATCACTATCCATGGATACAAAGAGAATTACAGGAGATTTAATGATTTGTTCTCCATGAAGCTAGTCAGAATGATGGAAGGTGATAAAGCCAAAATATTGTCATGCTTCCCAGGTATCCAATAGACAAAATTGTTTTATTAGAATTGGTGAGATAGTTAAAACCATCTTAGGCTCTTTATATCAATTCTCATAAGAAGGCCTCTTTCAAATTTCCTATTGAGGTAGGGAATTATAAGTGCAATGTAATCAGAGTGTCTGACTTGTGTGAAGAAGAACTATGAACATATAATTTTGAGTATTTTCCACTATAACAATGTACTATGATATTGAAGGGAATATTTACAAGGCCATAACTAGTTATTGTGCTCATGTCCAACACCTAGAAGATTATTGGCTTAATTTTGAAGATGAGCACAAATTAAGAATAAGAAAGTATCAATGATTGTCTTTAAAATCTACTCGGATTCTTATGCTCCATGAAATTATAGATCAGTTTGAAGAGGATGATGGACAAGTGTTGAATAAAGCCTATAATGAAGATAGAGTGTATGACGAACCCATCCTAGACCCAGATTATGAAGGTCAAGAAATGACATCAATTGATGAGTTCTCTAGACCAGTTCTGTTATACACTCAACACTAGATAAATGATTTTTGTAAAGCTTTAAGAGAAAGAGGAATTGAACCCATGTTCTCAAAGGATAAAATAATAAAACAAAGAAATGAAACTGCATTTGAGAGCAGAGAACCTACTAGGAAGAAATGGAAAACTAGTAAGGCGGCTCTTGGTATAAGGATTGGAGAGAGAACCCCTGAAGCTTCAAAACAAGAAGTTCTAGTAAAGCCATCTGATAAATAGAAAGATGTAGAATCAAGCAAAGATAAATCAAAAGGAAGACCTAAAGGTGCATCTTCCTCTACAACAAAACCAAAGGTTAAATTGGTTATTGACGAAGAAGTAGGAGTAACATAAAATGTTGGCACATAGACTAGGTTTGCATCTCAAAGGGCTGCAACACTATTTACTTATCCTCCTTCTGTTAACATGGCTAGTATGAAACAACCATTTGGAGGAACTCCTATGGGTTTGGATGAAATTTCTAAGGAAAATGAGGCCAAAATTAAAAAAACAGATGGATAAATGGGGTGCCATGTGGGAGAAGGTAAAAGAAAATAAGTGTAAAGATAAACCCATGGTACAACTAGTGATAGAAGAAATTTTGGATACAGGGTCCACTCCTATAAATGTTGAAGAAGAATAATTTTTACAAGGAACACTCACCCGATAAGTGGAGAACCCTGATATCCTTGAGATGGAAATAGGGGAGACTGCAGAGCAGGATCCTATTGATGAAATGATTATTGAAGATACTTTTGAATCCTAGCCTTCTCTTGGGAATTTTCTAAATGATAATGAACAGTTGTAGGTCTTTGAAGAGTTAGAAAAGGAATAGGTTGAAGTTGAGATTGAGAAAGGAGAAGCTACACAAGTTTTAGGTGATGAAGTTAGAAATGAAGAAAATCTTGGTGTAGTAGAGAATAAAGAAAGTAACATCTAGGAAATTGAGGTTGAACATCTAGATAGATAAGAAAATTTAAGTCTTCAAATAGAAGAGACAGTGTCAAATCCTAGTAATCTTGAATCTATGCCAAAAATTGTTCAGGAAATTCCCATTTTGGAGGACGTGATAGATAACATTGAAGAAGTAAGAATAGAGTTTCATGAATCGAGTGGAAACCAAGAACAAAGTAATGTTGCAAAGGTAGAGCATGAGGAAGATGCACTTGATTGGCTGATTAGGGAATTGGCTTCCCCAATGGAAGTAGTAGTATTTCCGATGGATCTTAATAGTCTCATACAGGAAGTAGATACTCCTAAGCCTAGGTGAAGAGCTAAAGAAAAACATGTCATACAAAGAAATGTAGATGGTGATATAACCATCCATATAGCTACTCCAATAGTTGAAAAAGATAGACATGAAATAATGCCTAAAGAGTATAATATAACAAGCATTAATCTTGGACATTCATCTTGGAGGCAAGAGTTGGAAGAAATAAAGGTGAACCTAGATGCCAGTATTTCTAGAGTATAGAAGTATAAAAATAAAAAAAGAGAATTGAAGGAATGGGTTGCTAGCTTGGAAGATTTTATAAAATCCCTAACCCTATCTAGTCAAGCATAGACTGAATTGCCTCAACATCTAGTACTAATGTCACAAGAACAGGTGGATGCAATTGCAAAAATTTGTCACAAAATCAATGTATTTGAAGAATGGATTGAGTATTGGGTGAAGCAAGGAGAATAATTCATTAGAGATGCAATAGGGAAGCATACCATTGATCAAAGAAATCCAAAAGATTTGAAAGTGAATGCATGTTTCGCTAGGAATAGGTTAATGAGGAAATGTGAAATGTTGAAATTCTCATACAAATGGATGTTCAAGAATTAATACAAGGAAATATAATTTTAGAACAAGAAGTTCCATTACTAGAAAAATGGAAGAAATAATTGAAATTGGAAGGTGACATGTTGATGCAATGCATTGAAAGATTTGAAAAAGTGACTGTGGAATGTATTAAATTGCATGATAAAGATCAAGACTTTATTGAAATGTTAGCATGCCAAGGTTGTGATCCCCAAACGTTAGGATAGGAGGGTAAAGAAGTTGAAGCATTCAAAGAATGGATTGAAAGAATAAACAAAGACCCTATTCAACTATTAACTTAGGAGGTCATTGACAAGATTATACAGTGCAGGAACATTATAGCTAGATATGTGATAGACAAAGTGCAGAGGAATAATATTATACTCCAAGTATCTAAAGAATACACTAGGCTCAAACTCACTTGGTAGGCAGTGCAAGTAATTTCAAAAGAACATATGCATCAAATGTTGAGTACTTTATGAGAATATCAATTGAAGAAAGGCAAAGAAAAGATCCTGGAGCTTGAGCCTTGAATGATGAAAGAAAGAACCGAATACTGGGTACCAGAGGTGTTGCAGAGATATTTGTTTAAGTTTTGAGTTTTGTAGGTTGTTCCTGGTCTCGGTAGATGTTTCCTATCCGGTATTTTGAAGGATGTTGATAAGCTTGATTTATGTGAAGTATGGTGAACTGGAGTAAGAAGTGAAAAGTGTTGTTGCTGACAAAGTCAAAGCTTTGAATTCATCTAGAATATTCTAATCATAGTTGGTGTATGCCACATGCTACATTTTGATTTGTTATTTCTGATTCTCTGGATAAAATTTAAGTTTGAACTCTTGGGGCCTTGTTCCTATAAAAGGAAATTTACTGCTTTATTTTCATTTTAAGTTTAGAATTTGTGGATTTCGAAAGAGCCAAAAATTCTTTAAGTTTTGTTCTCTTTTTTTTTTTTCTGAATCATTTATGTTTTAAAATTTGTATGCATGTAGACATTGATCAATATCAGAGCCAATTGGATAGCTACCTATCTCATGAATCTTTTGTAGCTGGTTTTGTTAGTTCAATTGAACAAGACTATGTGCTGCATTCTTTAAGGGTGCATACAGAACCTACTCGGTGTCCAAACTAAAACCCCTCTCTTTAAAAGCTCGCACCATTTTATATGTAGTGAAGCAATCTAGTGAAGTATAAAGTGTTTTTCTCTATTTTGGTGAATTATTTGGGGCATACATGCAGAATAATTGAGAGAAATTTTAATTTTTAGTATTTTTTATGCTTTATCTTAGAATAGACGTTTAAATTCTTGAAAATGTTCCAAAAAAATAGATGAATGAATGAAAATTTATTGAAAATCTTTCATTTTTCTATGAAATTGCTAAATGCTTAATGCTAAATCTACTTAAGTGATAGTAAAGAAATTGTTGATGTTCATGAAATATTATTTCAAATCTTTCGATTTCACAATGTTATTTTTATGAATGAATTGGAAATATTGTGTAAAATTCTTATGATTCTACGAAACTGAAGACAACCATATTCCCTTTGAGATTAACAACAATATCACATTATACCCAAGAGTGAACCTAATACAATCAAGACCTAATTACTAGAGACTTGGGATTGAGCTAAGTCAATATTTTCCTGTTAAAGTAGATTTCCCCTTTAGGTTGTCTTTGTTCCATATCTTTCAAGAAGGATAGGCTCTTTGCAGTTTATCTGTGAAGAATTTATTCACCCTATTGCTATGAGTAAAATCGTCATCAACACTGCCAATGCTCTTTCTCTTTTTTATGGTTGAGGTTCCTCTTCAATTGGCTTCTTTTTATCAATCATATCCAATTTCTTCTTCTGATGATATTCCCTCATCCATTCTTTACTTTTCACTTTATTAGTTCAATACTCTTCATCATTTGGTTTATTCCTTCTTCATTTCCTTGACGTGGTGGATAATTATTCATGTAGTATGGTAATGAGACAAATATTAATTCATAAAAAATGAATCCATACAAATAAATGATATATATTCCATTCAAGGATTCATACAAAATACTTGCAATCACCCTATAGAAGAGTATTTCTAGCATTGACAAAGGTCACATGAATTTTTTGGATGGAATACCTTAAAGAAATGTGGTAATGTGGCAAGCCATGATTACAAGATAGGCTTAAAATGGAATCATGGACAAGGAATGTGAATTGTTTGACAATAATGTTTTCATAGACATGTATGCAAAATGTGGTACCTTTGACAAGCTAGTCAGCTCACTAGCTTGCTAATGCAATAGGGTTGACAAGGTAGGGGCAACGTATACCTCATAGAAATGGGGTCTCATGGTGATGTACATCACCATGAGACCCAATTTATATGAGAGATCCCATTTCTATGAGGAATTTTTTCATGCTTCCCCTACCTTGTCAACCCTACCAAATTGGCAAGCTAGTGAGCTCACTAGCTTGTCAAAGGTGCCACATTTTGCATACATGTCTATGAAAACATTATTGTCAAACAACTCACATGCATTTCCCATGCTTCCATTTTTATCCTATCTTGCAATCATGGCATGCCACATTACCACATTTCATTAAGGAATTTCGTCCAAAAAATCATGTGAGCATTGGAAAGCTAGTGAGCTCACTAGCTTTCCAATGCGGTAGGGGTAGCATGAAAAAATGCCTCATAGAAATGGGGACTCACAGTGATGTAAATCACCATGAGTCCCCATTTCTATGAGGAATTTTTTCACGCTACCCCTACCTTTTCAACCCTACTACATTGTCTTGTGGCATGCCATGATTGCAAGATAGGTTGCAAATTTCCCCATGTTGCTAACTTAGCCTTGAATAAAGAGTCTTGAAACAATGGAGAGAAGGGTTAGAATCCCTTGTAGGTAGACTAATCAAAGAAACATTTAAAATATATCACAACATAAGTGATGAGGTAAGTTTAGTGATGAGGTAAATTTAGAAATAGAGATGAAAACCAAAATAGATTCAAAGATCTGTCAATTTGTGGGAGGAGTATATTCCAATTTTGTAGAGACATGTATGGAAAATTTGGTAGCATAGACAACACAATCAACAGTTTGATAAAATGCACATCACCATGAGACCCCATTTCTTTGAGGTATTTCTTCAAACAGTTGATTTCCTTGTCTATTTTGTTTGATAAAATGATTTGGTAGTCATGTATGGAAAATTTGGTAGCATAGACAAGGTAATCAACTACTTGGTATAACTGATTGACAAAATACCTCAATGAGATATGTCCTTGTGGACTAGAATGATTTCAAGATATGAACAAAATATATTTATTGAAAACTGTTTAGAAAATTTCAAGCATATGCAATTTGTAGGTGTAAAACCAAATTCAACTACATTTTCCAACATCCCCCATGCCTATACCAAAATGAAAGATCTGGAGAGTGGTATGCACATCCATAGTAAAGGATTGAGAAATGATGTATTATTTTACTTACTTATAACTTCTATCATATATATGTGTATACAAAATGTGGAAGCACACAAAAGGTAAGTCAATTATTTAACAAAATGCCTCAAAGAGATGTGGTTTAAAAATGTAATTGGCAAGTGTAAAGAATTGTGTAATTTAAAATGTGCATTGACAAGATAAGGTTATAATGACAAACAAACAATGATCAACATGGAATATGCAAAATAAAAAAAATCAAAGCAAGCCAAAATAGAAAGAAAGAAAATGTGTAAAGACTTCACGTACCTAAAAAATAGAGTTTCAAATGAAGGAGTTTTACCCAATTATGTAGTCGTTGCTTCTTCTTTCTTCAAACTCCTCAACAATTTGACTTTTTCAAAAGCTTGTTCCCCTCCAAACTTCAATTTTATATCACTCTTGAATGGAATTCAGACTTGAATTGATATTATATGCCTTTCAACATGAAAAAATTGCTATTTCATGCAAAGTTGTACAGAATTTGGGCCTTGAGATCACAAGTATTTTGATTTTTTTACTATTTTAAGAGCAAGACAAAACATCCTCTTGTTATAACATGCGCGTGCTATAGCGTGCTCATGTTTTAGTGTGCTCATGTTATAACATGCTCATGTTATAACATGCTCATGTTATAAAATGCTCATGTTATAAAATGCTCATGTTATAACATGCTCATGTTATAACATGCTCATGTTATAACATGCTCATGTTATAACATGCTCATGTTATAACATGCTCATGTTATAACATGCTCATGTTATAACATGCTCATGTTATAACATGCTCATGTTATAACATGCTCATGTTATAACATGCTCGTGTTATAGCACGCTCGTATTATAATGTGCTCACATTATAGCACACTCATGTTATAACGTGATTGTGTTATAGGACACTCATGTTATAGTCCCCTCATGTTATAGTGCACTCTCGTTATAGTGTGCTCACATTATAGTATGCTTGTGTTATAGTGCACTTGTGTTATACCATGTTAGCACACTCATGTTATACCACACTCACATTGTAGCAAGCTCACATTATAGTGTGCTCGCGTTATAGTTGGCTCATGTTATACTAGGCTTTCATTATACCAGGATCATGTTATACCACGCTCATCTTATAACACACTTGTGTTATAGCTTTCTCACATTATAATTTGCTCACGTTATATCACACTCACATTATATTGCACTCACGTTATACTGTGCTCATGTTATACCATGCTTGTGTTATAATGCACTTGCATTATAATGTGCTCGTGTTATAATGCACTCATGTTATGTCTTGATAAAATAACGGTCATATCTCTACTACTTCAAAAAATGCTCATGTTATGAGAAAGTTAATTTTTAATATGTTTCTTTTCTCTCTATTTCTCTCTATCCTCTACCCTCTACCCTTAAACCCTTAAACCTTCTACCTTCTACCCTCTATCTCTCCCACTCCCTCTCTCTCATCCCCCACCCTTAACCTCTACCCTCTCTCTCTCAAGTCTCTCTCCCACCCCTCTCCCTCTCAAGTCTCTCTCTCTCCACTCACCTACCCTTCATCTCTCCCTCCACCCTAAACCCTTAAACCATCTACCTCTACCTCATCTTCCCACCGCCTCCTCTCTCTCTCAAGTCTCCTCCTACCCTCTCCCTCTCTCAAGTCTCTCTCTCACTCTACTCACCTCTTCTATCTCTCTCCCTCTACCCTTAACCTCTACCCTCTTCTAACCCTAAACCTTAAACCCTTACGCCTCTACCCTCTACCATCTATCTTTTCCCACTCTCTTCATCTCTCAAGTCTCTCCCTCCTACCCTCTCCCTCTCCTTTCAAGTATATCACCCACCACCACCACTCACCACCCTTGTCTCCCTTTACCCTCAACCTCTACCCCACCCCATCTCTCCCACTCCCTCCTTCTCTCTCTCAAGTCTCTCCTCCCAACCTCCCTCTCCCTCTCTCTCGGCCCATTTCTCTCTCTCACCACCCTATCTCTCTCCCCACTCTTTAACCAACTACCCTCACCTTTAACTCAACTTTAAAACCTTAAACCCCACCCTTTATCTCTCCCACTTTGTCTCTCTCTCTCTCAAGTCTCTCCATCCTACCTCCTCTCTCTCTCTCACTCATTGACTCATATCTCTCTCCCCTCTACCCTTAACCCTTTACCCTCTACCCTTAACCCTTAAACCCTTAAACTCTCTACCCTCTACCCTCTACTCTCTATCTCCATCACTCCCTCCCTCTCTCTCTAAAGTATCTCCCTCCTACCCCCTCTCCCTCTCTCAAGTCCCTCTCTCTCACTCACTCCTTTTATCTCTACCGTTAACCCTCTACCGTTAACCCTTGTACCCTATACCTTGTACCCTCTATCTCCCTACCACTCCCTCCCTCTCTCTCTCTCTCCCACTCACTCCCTCCCTATTTCTTGGACCCATTTTTTTCAAATAGGTCAAGTTAGGTTGCCACTTTCACTGAATTGGCAAGGTAATTAGCCCAATAGCTTTCCAATTCGATTAAATTAGCAATGTACTGGCTTGTTTGAAAAAATGGGTCCAAGAAATGGGGTTTTCTAGTGATGTAAACCACTAGGAGATCCCATTTCTTGGAACATTTTTTTCCAAATAAGCCAAGCTTGGTTGCCAATTTCACCAAATTGGCAAGCTAGTGGGACCACTAGCTTGCCAATTCGATGAAATTGGCAATGTTGGCCAAGTTATGTTGCCAATTTCACTATGGTCGACTTGAAAAAATGGGTCCAAGAAATGAGTTCTCCTGATGATTTACATCACTGGGAGACCCCATTTATTGGAGCCATTTTTTCAAACAAGCCAAGTTAGGTTTTCAATTTCACCGAATTTACAAGGTAGTGGGCCCACTAGCATGCTAGTTCAGTGAAATTGGTAATGTAGTGGCCTGTTTGAAAAAATTGGTCCAAAAAATAGGGTCTCCTGGTAATTTACATCACTAAGAGACCTTATTTCTTAGACCCATTTTTTCAAACTAGCCAAGTTAGGTTGCCTATTTCACCAAATTGGAAAGGTAGTGGACCCACTAGCTAGCCAATTTGGTGAAATTTGCAATGTAGTGGCCTCTTTGAAAAATTAGGTCCAAGAAATGGGGTCTCGTAGTGATTTACATCACCAGGAGACCCCATTTCTTGGACCCATTTTTTCAAATAGGCCAAATTAAGTTGCCAATTTCACCGAATTGGCAAGCTAGTGGGGTCTCTCTCTCCCTACTACCCTTAACCCTAAACCCTAAACCCCTAACACTCTACCCTCTATCTCTCTTTGACTCCCTCCCTCCCCCCTCTCTCTATCTCTCTCTTTGTCTCCCTCTCTATCTCCCCTCTACCCTAAACCCTCTACCCTCAACCCAATACTTCTCCCTCCATATCTCCCTCTATCCAACCCTCCCTCTCTACAATAATCCATCAACCCTAAACCCTCAACACTTAAACCCTTAAACACTAAACCCTAAATTGTAAACCCTCAACCCTCGGCCTTTAAACCCTCTACCTTCTACCCTCAACCCAATACCCTCTACCTTTAACACTAATCCCTCAACCCTTAAAACCTTAAACCCTTAAACCCAAGTAAACTCTCTACCTTAATCCCTCACCACTAATCCCTCAACCCTTAAACCCTCAAACACAAGTAAAATCTCTACCCTAATCCCTAAAATCTTAACACTTAAACCCTAAACCCTTAAACCCTCTACCCTCTACCCTCAACCCTTATACCTTTTACCCTATATAATGGATCCTCAACCCTAATCCCTCAACCCTATACCCTCAACCCTCTAACCTAAACCTTAAACCATCAACCCTCAACCCTTAAACCCTCTACTCTCTACCCTCTACCCTATACATTAAACCCTTAACCCTAAACTCTCAGCCCTCAACCCTTAATCCCTCAACCCTTCAACCCTAAACCCTCAACCCCTATACCCACTACCCTATACATTGAACCTTCAACCCTAATATTTCAAACATATACCCTCAAACATATACCCTAAACCCTCTACCCTCCACCCTAAGCCCTTAAACCTTCTACTATCTACCCTATACATTAAACCTTCAACCCTCAATTCTCAACAATTGACTGTTAATCCCTCAACCCCTAAACCCTAAACCCTATACCCTCAACCCTAAACCCTTAAACCTTCTACCCTATACCCTAAATCCTAATCCCTCAACCCTATATCCTCAACCCAAAACCATAAAAAATAAATGCTATAGGTCCTCAACCCTCTACCCTATACATTAGATCCTCAACCCTCATTTATCTATGTCCCTCCTTCCTCTTCTCTCCTTATCTATATCACACTTATCCCTCCATCTCTCCCTACCAACCTCTTTCCATCTCCACCCTAATCCCTCAACTATATACCCTCAATCCTTAAACCCTTAAACACTCAACCCTAAACCCTAAATCTTCAACCATGAACCCGTAAACCCTAAAACCTTAAACCCTCTACCCTCTACCCTCTACCCTCAAACCTAATCCATCACCCCTAATCCATCAACCCTTAAACCCTAAACCCTTAAACCCTATACCCTATACCCTCAACCATTAAACCCTAATCCCTCAACCCCTATACCCTCTATGCTATACAATGGTCACTAAACCCTAATCACTCAACCCCATAGCCTATAGCATCAACCCACTACCCAAAATCCAAAACCCTCAACCCTCAACCCCTAAACCCTATACACTCTACCCTCTACCCTATACATTAAACCCTCAACCCTCAATTCTCAATGCTCAAACCTTAATCCCTCAAACCCTATAACCTCCACCCTATACATTGGACCCTCAACCCTAACCCTTCAACCATATACCCTCAAACCTATACCCTAAACCCTAAACCCTCTACCCTCAACTCTAAACCCTCAAACCTTCTACCCTCTACCCTATACATTAAACCCTCAACCACCAATTCTCAACCCTCAGCCCTTAATCCCTAAATCCTCAACCTTCAAACTCTAAACCCTTAGCCCCTATACCCTCTACCCTATGCATTGGTCCCTCAAGCCTAATCCTTCAACCATATGTACCCTCAACCCTAATACCTCAACCCTATACCCTCAACCCAATACCCTAAACCATCAACCCTATAGGTCCCTAACCCTTTACCCTATACAATGGATCCTCAATCCTCATATATCTCTTTCCCTCCCTCCTCTTCTCTCCTTCTCTCTATCTCAATTATCCATCCATCTCTCCCTCCATACATCCCTCTCTCTCTACCCTAATCCCTAAATTGTTAACCCTTAACCCTTAAACCATCTATCCTCTACTCTTAGCCCAATAGACTTTATCCTCAACCATAATCTCTCACCTTTAATCCCTCATCATTAATCCCTAAACCCTTTGAACCATCAATTTTGTGGTTCTATGGACTTCTCTTGCACTCTTAGGGTTTTCAACCTAAAAAGGAGAGAGATAGAACCCAAAAACTGAGGTGGTTCACTCAAATAAGGGAATCTATGATGTGATATGACTAAATGAAATGATCTAAATGTAGCTAAATGATGAAATTGATAGATTATGAATGCAAAACTAATAAAATATGCAATGTTTGAAAACATAGTGAGGTATGCAAAAATGAACTAAAACACGAATAAAAACAAACAAAATTGAAAGAAGTTGAATATAGTGCACCTAAGAGTTGGATGTTGAATCTGGAAGGTTTTGAAAATTGGCATAGATCACTGTAAATCACCACTGGGATTCATTCACCATTGATGGCAAATCAGTCCTCCTACTAGTAAAAACACTTGAAACTACTTTCTAACTATCGGGAACTAGATTAATAAAAAATCAACTTTTTCAGCCTTCAGGTGGGACTCATTTTCCACTAATGGAAAATTAGTCCTCCTCCAAAATTCTACAAATTCAAAGGTCAATCCTATAGATCCAAATATGCACTTGTCTTCTTGTTGGGTTGACGGAGTCAAATCTATAGAAAACGTGCTATAGGTTGTCTCAAATCTTGAATTAGGGATTAGTTGACTTGAAATACTTTTTTGACTTATTTTCCACTTTTCAGAACCTATTTTCTTGACAAATATGCATAAAAAAGTCCACAAACACACATGCAAAAGGGGGAAAATGGTTAAGGGTTAGAGTATAGGGATTTTCCTTGGTCGAATCCCACTTTGGTAATCAAACCCTTAATAAAGAAAAAAAATGAAATGAACAAGGAATGATGAATAAACAACATGAAATTTTCCTAAACTCACCAAAAACCTTGTTGAAGAAATTTGAAGATATTGATGGTTGCTCCAAGATGCTTGATAGATGCTTGATTGAATGACGTTATATTAAATGTGAGAATGCTAATTGATGTTGTATGAGTGAATGCAAGTTAATTGGGGTTAAAATGGATTAAAAAACACTTATTTATACACACTTATACCCTAATAACCCAACAATACATCATCACAAGCTGACATAAGGTCTTTTTGAATAAAAACCCGGAAGAAAATTTGAATTATTTTGAATTTGGAGCCAAGAGGGACTCATTTGCCACCCATGGCGAATGGGTTCCACTCTAGGCTTGTAAGTGAGTGTCAGGAATTAATTTTTATTTAATGTTATTTGTTGGGTTTATATTAAAAAACGCACTTAATTAAATCTTATGAGTGCATAAAGGGGTCATATAAAGCATAAGAAAGATGTAAATAGTGAAATCAAGCCTAAAAAAGCATGAAATCTTGTTACAAGACTTTACAACACTTTGAAATAGGACTTGATAAGTTATGAAAAGGTTAATTTTAGGTGAATTATAATGAGAACAATCTAGAAATGTGTTACAACACTTCACAACACTTTCCCAAGAATCATAATTTGAATTTTAGGACTTAATGTGAATGCATAGGTCACATTAAATCAAAGAAAAATAATTCAACCATCATGAGAGAAAGACCTAAAATACCATGAAAATTTTAATGATCCATTTTTCTATGGTACATTTAGCCCCCACTTTAGTGAGAGGATGAAATTTCTTCAAAATCACACTAAAGTAGCCATGCATATCAAGAAGGATCCAAATGCACTTATGCTAGCAAGATGGAATGAAAATGATCAAGAGGGATGATCAAGCCCCTAGGATGAAGATCCCATGGTAAACTAAGTATAAGAACAAAGGAACACAAGTGTGAAAGAGAAAGAGAGAAGGAAGATGAGAAGGAAAAGTTGGATCAAGCTTTGATCATTTGTTCAACTAGTTGTGAATCAGATCTAGGTTGTTTGTTTGAAAAAAAGAAAATGAATACTCACTCAGGGGTAATAGAACTCATGGAATTATACTGAGTGAGAAGGCCCAAAAGTTGAGAAACATATGCTAGTTGGTATGCACTCACAAAAATGTAGGTGGTTGTGGGGAAAGTTGTGTTGTAGAATGGGCTTCCCGCTCAACCATATCAAAGTTATACCTCCTGATAACTTTAATAAGGCACCACAAAGGACAATGTTGGTTTGTGCTTCATGAGACAAACAAATATTTTTATGCTTAGAACTCATGAACAAGCAGGATGGTGCCACAGGCATGCAAGTTGCATTATGCAAGTTGGCAAAGATGTAAAATGTAAAAAATGTTCAAATGAGTCTTGTTAAGTTCATGTGAGGTATATCACTTAGGGAACATTGTGTCTAATGTCTCTAAGAGGGTACCAATCAAAGAATAGTATAGTCACAACTTAGGGGATGCAGTGCATCACATCAAGCCGCTAAGAGGAATGCAATATGCTAAGATATATCACACTTATGAAGGAGATCACACCCAATGTCATCCACAAAGTGACAAATGCATCGTATGAAGTGACAAGGATACATTAAGAAACAAGAATGAAAATGAATAATTCCAATTTATGCCGCCCACTTTAAAGGAATTTCTACACATAGTTCTATGAGCAAGTACTTTAAAGTAGAAAAGGAAAAATTAAAAAAGAAAACAAGACATGAGAGCCAATTTGGAAAGCCCCTATGCCAAGTCATATATTTCTGAGTAAGGATTTGTCATGTAAATGAAAAAGAAAACAAAAGAAAAGGAGGGTTTCCCCCTAGAAAGGAACACACCAAAGACATAAGGGATCTATGGATTTGGGTTTAGTATGTTCGTTGCTACAATGTTTTTATTAAAGAGCTTAGAACTATCACCATTCCCAAAATACACACAAAACTGGAAGAATGACACAAAAAGAGTGAAAACAAAAGAAAAGAAAAAAGTTTTTTTTGGGTGAACATGGAAGATACATTGTGGTCTCAACACTTTGCATCATACCCAAAAAGGAGAAACACAAGCAAAAATAAAATGAAAGGAAAAAGAAAAGGAAAATATTTTGGGTCAACATGAAGGAGACATTTCGGTCTCAATGCCTTGCGTCATCCCCAAAAGGAAAAACACAAGAAAAATATAAAGAAAAAGGAAAAGGGACTGTTTGGGTCAACATGGAAGAGACATAGGGTGTCTCAATTCTTTGCATCATGCCCAAAAGGAGAACACAAAAGCAAAAGAAAAAATGAAAAGATAAAGTACAACATATAGAAGAATAGAGGTACAAATATAGGAAGTGCACAAAGAGAGGGAGAACATCAAACATACATTACAAGGGAATACGATACACACATACAATCACACCAAATAAAAAGGAAAAACAATAGGAAAATAAATGTAATAGGCTAGTAAGTCGAATGCAAGTAAACCATCTAACAAGTCATTCACCTCCCAATCATGTTCAGTATATTGTGAAGGTGGTTGAGTGTCCAAAGGAAGAATTGCAAGTGTTGAACTAGGGGAAGTGCTAGTTTCTTCACTTGGTGTAGAAGATTTATCATTTAAGCTCATGGTAGATGAAAATAAAGAGTTTATATCATTATGCACTTCTTCATCTATTGTAGTGATCTCCTCCTCATCATCATCTAGATTAATCACGATGAGAGGACAAAGAGTAACTTCTAATGAAGGATGTATCAGGAGTTGTGGTTGCTATATTATATCATTTTGTTGGGATTTTTGTATCATACTATCTTGTGGCAGGTCAAGAGGAGGGTGATCAGTTATTTCTTCTATCAATGGTGGAGGTTGTTTTTCTTTGTTTTCTTGTATTTGTAACTGATGAGAAATAAGATTATGATGATTCCTACACTCCCTAGCACCATGATTTTGTTTAATTCTATGTTGAATTTGTTGAGTGTAAGAGCAGGTTGATCCACCATAGGCTCCTTTTCATCCTGAGGAGGAGAAATGGAAGGAACCAAAGGATATGGGTCACTCACTTTCTCTTTGTATTTTTAAACTTGTTTAATGTGAGGAGGCATGACGAGGTTGGTTTCGTTATCTCTTGTACGTTTATACGATGAAGGGGAAGTTTCAATGGTTGGTTGATCATGAGGTTGCATTGTTTTATCAAGTTCAGACTCAAGTTGAAGCATTGTCTCATCTAGGATAGGAGTAGTAGAAGTGGATGGGGACATGTGGCAAAGAGACAATTCAGCTATTTTTTTGGCTTTGAACTTTTGATAGGTAATGAAAAAATTTCCTTTTGAGGGATGATTGGTTCCATAGGTTCAGGCCCAAAATCTTCTAAGGAAAAATTTCCTTTAGAATACAATGGATTAAAACCACTATGTTGTATGGTAAATATCTCATTTTCATGCAAAAACTTCAAACATTTGTGAACAACTAAAGGGATAGCTTACATTGAGTGAAGCCAAGGATGACCTAGCCACAGACGAAACTGATCTAATTGTGGGATGATAGAAAATATTACATCCAATGTTTTGGGTCCTATCTATAATGGGAGTACAATTGATCTGATCGTAGGGCACACAAAACTAGTATTTTTTTAATCCATGTTGTTGGTTTATCATAATCATATTGATAGAGATCATGTAATACCAAAAATTCTTCTATGATCACATTCTCACCACATGCAGGATCTATTAATATCCCATTGGTGGGCTTATCATAGATGTGGATGACTATTTAAAGAGGACCATCAAAAATATTTCTAAGTATATCATGAGAAGAAATTGTAATATCAAGAGATTTGTTGGTTGGGCCCTTATGAGGGATAACGTCTATCATACCCACAAGTACATCCATAGGATGAGCTTGGGTAACATTTGGAGTATTATCATGTTGTTCAGTATTTGTATCAATGTTAATCACATGAGTGTTTGAAGGTTCACTAGATTTGACAAATGAAACATTGTGTTTAGGCATGGGGTTGGTAAATATTTGTAAATTTTGATTGGGGGGTGCAACGAACTTATTTCCTTGATCATTAACACCCATGATGGACAAACGATCTGAATCAATGAGGTCTTGAACTAAGTGTTTGAGATGCTTACATTATTTTTTGTCATGTCCATTTTTATGATGAAAATTATAATAAGCATTTGGCTTAAAGGTGGGTGGCAAAGGCTTGGTAGTATAAAGTGGTTTAATGGTAGGTAAAGTGAT
Organism: Sequoia sempervirens; assembly: GCA_007258455.2. Taxonomy (NCBI): domain Eukaryota; kingdom Viridiplantae; phylum Streptophyta; class Pinopsida; order Cupressales; family Cupressaceae; genus Sequoia; species Sequoia sempervirens. Next base: position 199,088,096 of record VDFB02000013.1, on the reverse strand, counting down.
CATTTTTTGTTGTAGTAGTTGATTCATTGTCTTATGGAGTGTATCAGGTAAGGGGGTAAGTTGTCTCTTCGGGTCCCCATAGGTAAAGGGAACGGTTGCTTTAAAAACTACTACTTGACTCTGAATAGTTTGAGTTGGTTGTTGAGGAGGCGAATTGAACTGTAAGAATCCTCTGTTTGGTTTTTGAAAGTTTTGTGCATTGTTTGGGTTGCTTTGTTCAAACTTCTCAACTTGGCTAGAAGTGGACTTTGAAGCACGAATAGTAACCAATTTGTGATAGTCACAAAGGGTTATGCATAAATGCATGAACAAAGGAAAATTCATCATAGTCAACTTATCTTGAAGGTGAGTGTGCAAGTTTTCAATAAACATCTTTTGAAGATGTGAATCAAGAATCTTGACATCTACTTGAGCATACAATGACTGATAACGTGAAATGAAATCATTTACTTTTTCATCTGCATTTTTTTTACATCTCATTAAATCATCCATTGTCTTTTTGGGAGTCATATGGACTTGGAAATGATTGATAAAGGCATCAAAATTTTCATTAAACAACCAGATTGAATGATTTGGTAAGTTTGAAAACCACTCCAACATAGTATCCTTTATGGTCCTAGGAAATAGATTGGCTAATAGTTTATCGTCAAGGAAAAAATTACTCCACAATGTTGTATATGCATTAACATGATTAGTAGGGTCTCCTTTACCTCCATACTTCTCAAACCTAGGCATCTCAATTCCTTGTGGCATCGGGGTTCTTAATATCTCTAGAGATAGTGGGCTACTTCAGACATGCTATGTGGTTGGACAATTTTGACTTTGGCTAATGGTTGATATTTGTTGTTGCATGGAGGAAATGGTGTTAAAGAGTTGTGTAATGAGGGGGTCGGTGTAAGTGGTATGAGGGGGAAGGGAAAATGGTCATGGAGTGTATGCAATGTTAGGAGAAGTGAATGGAACACTAAGAGGGGTGAAGGTGGAAGAGGGAACATTTCATGCCACAAAAGAACTAGGAATGCTAGTTGGAATAGCGAAAGGAGTCACATGACTAATCTATTGCATGGTTTTTGTAACTTGAGGAGTGGTATAGGTGGGAATGGATGCTATGGTTGAAGGAGGAGGAATGTGAGATCCTCCTTGGCTAACTACAATTTTTGTTGGTTGGGAAGTGGAGGGAACATGTTTGTTGTATATCTCAGCAATTATTTTCATAACTTGTAAGCCATCATCACTTTCAATCAAAAAATGAAGGTTTTCTATGGTAGGTATGGAAGTGGTGGAAATGTTTTCAAGGGATAAATCTTGTTGTAAATGTGCAAAATCCTCATGAACACTAATGACTTTATCTTCTGGAATTTGATCAGTTTGTGTGTCAACATGCATTGTATGTGAAGGTAATGGTATACTAGTGGTAGTATCCATGCCTAATGCACCATTTTCCATACTAGGAGTAGGAGCTTTTGAGATCCCAAGGTCCACAATGAAAGTGCTATCGCAGGAATCCATGAGTCTAGAACTTTGTCTCACTAAAGTAGTATATAGAGGAAACAAAACACACATAAAAGTACCACAAAAAATGAAGTGAATGCAAATGAAAACTAGGAATAACAAAATGCTAATGACAAAAATTCTATAAACTAAAACAAGAAGGCAATAACATGAAACAAAAATATAGGAAATACTATGAAAATACCATAAATTTCAATGTAGAAAATGCAGCTGGACTCATTTGCCTAGGGTGGCGAATGAGTCTAGGTATGAGATTTTTTTGTTTTTTTAGAAAATGTAAAATGATTTTAATGCTTTTCAAATGTAAAATGAAGATGCAAATGCAAAATTTCAATTTTTTTAATGATTTGATATGCAAAAATGAAGTTTATATGATTCTTTCACTAATGCAATTTGAGGAAACCCTAGGATGCAAAAACAAAACAAAACCTAATTGAATGTTGATGCAAAGGACATCTAGGATGCAAGATGCAATTGAAATCAGAAAGAGACAATGTTCAATATGTAGGTTTTCCAAAATGAACCATCAATTTTGTGGTTCTATGGACTTCTCTTACACTCTTAGGGGTTTTCACCTAAAAACAGAGATAGAACCCAAAAACTGAGGCGGTTCACTCAAATAAAGGAATGTATGATGTTATTATGACTAAATGAAATGATCTAAATGTAGCTAAATGATGAAATTGACTGACTATGAATGTAAAACTAATGATATATGTAATGTTTGGAAACATGGTGAGGTATGCAAAAATGAACTAAAACATGAATAAACACAAACAGAACTGAAAAAGGCTGGACAAAGTGCACCTGAGAATTGGATGTTGAATCTAGAAGGTTCTGAAAACTGGCAGAGATCACTGTAAATCACTAGGGGGACTCATTCGCCATTGATGGCGAATCAATCCTCCTACTGGTAAAAACACCTAAAACTACTTTCTGACTATTAGGAACTGAATTCTGACAAAATAAACTTTTTCAACCTTCAGGTGGGACTCATTCACCACTGATGGAAAATTAGTCCTCATCCAAAATTTTGAAAATTCAAACATCAATCATGTAGGTCCAGATCTTCACTTGTCTTCTTGTTGGGTTGATAGAGTCAAATCTACAGAAAATGGGTTGTAGGTTGTCTCCAAGCTTGAATTAGGGATTAGTTGACTTGGAACACTTTTTGACCTTTTTTCCACTTTTCAACACCTATTTTCTTGGTAAATCTAAATACAAAAGTCTGCAAACACACGTGCAAAAGGGAAAAAATGCTTAAGGGTTAGAGTATAGGGATTTTCCTTGGTCAAATCCCACTTTGGTAATCAAACCCTTAATAAAGAAATGAAATGAAATAAACAAGGAATGATGAATAAACAACATGCAAGATTCCTAAACTCACTAAAAACCTTGTTGAAGAAATTTGAAGATATTTCAATGGCTGCTCCAAGATGCTTGATAGATGCTTGATTGAATGATGCTATGATTGAATGCAAGAATGCTAATTGATGTTGTATGAGTGAATGCAAGTAAATGGGGTTTTAAATGGATGAAAAGAATACGTATTTATACACACTTATGCCCTAATAACCCAATAATATATCATCATAGGCCAACATAAGGTCTTTTTGAATAAAAACCCAAAAGAAAACTTGAATTATTTTGAATTTGGAGCCAAGAGGGACTCATTTTCCACCCATGGTGAATGGGTCCCACTCTAGGCTTGTAAGTGGGTGTTGGGAATTATGTTATATTTGATGTTATTTATCGGGTTTACATTAAAAAACACCCTTAATTAAGTCTTATGAGTGCATAAAAGGGTCATATAAAGCATAAGAAAGGTGTAAATAGTGAAATCAATCCTAGAAAAGCATGAAATCTTGTTACAGACTTTACAACGCTTTAAAATAAGACTTGATAAGTTATGAAAAGGTGACTTTTAGGTGAATTATAATGAGAAGAGTATAGAAAAGTGTATAAATGTGTTACAATGCTTCACAACACTTTGACAAGATATCATAATTTGAATTTTAGGACCTAATATGAATGAATAAGTCACATTAAATCAAAGAAAAATAATCCAAGCATCATGAGGGAAAGACATAAAAGACCATGAAAATATCAATGATCCATTTTTATATGGTATACCCTTAAACCCTTAAACCCAAGTAAACTCTCTACCCTTATTGCTAAAAACTCAACCCTTAATGCCTCTTCCCTTAAACCCTCAACCCTCTACCCTCAACCCTTAAATCCTAATCCCTCAACTCCTATACCCTCTACCCTATACAATGGACACTCAACCATAATCCCTCAACCCTATACCATCCACCATAAAACCTAAACCCTCAACCGTCAACCCATAAACCCTAAACCATTAAACCCTCTACCCTCTACCCTCAACCCTCAATTGTCAACCCTCAACCCTTAGACACTCTACCCTATATATTTGACCCTCAATGCTAATACTTCAACCATATACCCTCAAACCTATACCCTAAACCCTAAACTCTCTACCCTCAACCCTAAGCCCTTAAGCCTTCTACCCTCTACCTTATACATTAAAACCTCAACCCTCAATTCTCAATCCTCAACCCTTAATCCCTCAACCTTCAAACCTTAAACCCTAAACCCTCAACCCCTATAACCTCAACCCTATACATTGGACCCTTAACACTAATCCTTCAACCAGTTACCCTCAAACCTCTACCCTCAACCCTAAACCCTCTACCTCAACCATAAACCCTCAACCCTAAACCCTTAAACCTTAAACCCCTAAACCTTCTACCCTCAACCCTCAACCCTAATCCCTAGAACCTATATCCTCAACCCAATACCATAAACCATCAACCCTATAGTTCCTCAACCCTCTACCCTATACATTGGATCATCAACCCTCATATATGTATGTCCCTCCCTCCTCTTATCTCCTTCTCTCTATCTCACTTATCCATCCATCTCTCCCTCCATCCATCCCTCCCTCTCTACCTTAATCCCAAAACCATATACCCCCAACCCTTAAACATTTAAACACTCAACCCTAAACCCTAAACCATCAACCCTCAACCCTTAAACCCTAAACCCTTAAACATTATACCATCTACCCTAATCCCTCACCCCTAATCCCTCAACCCTTAAACAATTAAACATAAGTAAAATATATACCCTAATCCCTTAACCCTCAACCCTTAATCCATCTATCCTTAAACCCTCAACCCTATACCCTCTTACCTCTACCCTCAACCATTAAACCATAATCCCTCAACTCGTATACCCTCTTCCCTCTACCCTCAACTCCTATACCCTCTACCCTATACAATGGACCCTCAACCCTAATCCCTAATCCCTATACCCTCAACTCTCTACCCTAAACCCTAAACCCTCAAACCTCAACCCTTACCATAAACCCTTGAACACTCTACCCTCTAACCTCTACCTTATACATTAAACCCTCATCACTCAATTGGCAATCCTCAATCATTAATCCCTCAACCCTCAATCCTTAAACCCTAAACCCTCAACTCCTATACCCTCTACTATATACATTGGATCCTCAACACTAATCCTTAAACCAAATACACTCAAACCTATACCGGAAACCCTAAACCCTTAAAACTTCTACCCTCTACCCTTGACCCTAATCCCTCAACCTTATACCCTCAACCCAATAACCTAAACCATCAATGTTATAGGTCCTCAACCTTATACCCTCAATTCCAAACCCTCTCCCCTATACATTGCATCCTCAACCCTCATTTATGTATGTCCCTCCTTCCTCTTCTCTCCTCTCTCTCTCTCACTTATCCCTCCATCTCTCCTTCCATTTGTCCCTCCCTCTCTACCCTAATACATCAATTGCATACCCTTAAACCTTTAAACACTCAACCCTAAACCCTAAACCCTCAACCCTCAATGCTTAAACCCTAAACCCTTAAACCTTGTTTCCTCTACCCTAGACCAAATAACCTCTACCCTCAACCTTAATCCCTCAACACTTAAAACCTAAACCCTCTACCCTCTACCCTCTACCCTTAAAACCTTATTCCTCAACCCCTATACCCTCTACCCTATACAATGGACCCTTAAACCTAATCCCTCAACCCTATACCCTATACCCTCAACCCTCTAACCTAAACCTTAAACCCTCAACCCTCAATACTTAAACCCTAAACACTTAAACCCTATAACCTCTACCCTCTACCCTATACTTCAAAGCTTGAACCCTAAATTCTCAACCCTCAACCTTTAATCATTAAATCCTCAACCCTTAAACCCTAAACCCTCAACCCCTATACCCTCTACCCTATACACTAGACAGTCAACCCTAATCCTTCAACCATATACCCTCAAACCTATACATTAAACCCTAAACCTAGAAACACTTACACCTTCTACCCTCTACCCTATACATTAAACCCTCAACCCTCAATTCTTAGCCCTCAACCTTTAATACCTAAACCCTCAACCTATATATGCTATACCCTATACATTAGACCCTTCAACCATATATGCTCAAACCTATACCCTAAACCATAAACCCTCTACTTTAACCCTAAACCCTCAACTGTAAACCCTTAAACTTTCTACCCTCTACCCTCAACCCTAATCCATGAATCAATCCTATACCCTCAACCCAATACCCTAAACCATCAACCCTATAGGTCGTCAACCCTATACCCTCAATTCCCAACCCTCTACCCTATACATTCGATCCTCAACCCTCATATATCTTTTTCCCTCCTTCTCTCCTTGTTTCTATCTCACTTATCCCTCCATCTCTCCCTCCCTCCATCCCTCCCTCTCTACCCTAATCCTTGAACTGTATACCCTCAACCCTTAAACCCTTAAACCCTTATACAATCAACCCTAAACCCAATACCCTCAACCCTTAAACCCTAAACCCTTAAACCCTCTACCCAATACCCTCAACCCTAATCCATCACCCCTAATCTCTCAACCCTTAAACCCTTAAACCCCAGTAAAATCTCTACCCTAATCCCTCAATAATCAACCATTAAAACCTCTACCCTTAAACCCTCAACCCTCAACCCTCCACCCTCAACCCTCAACCCTCTACCCTCTACCCTCTACCCTCTACCATCAACCCTTAAACCCTAATCCATCAACTCCTATACCCTCTACCCTGTACAATGGACCCTCAACCATAATCCATCAACCCTATACCCTCAACCCTCTACCCTAAACCCTAAAAATTCAAGCCTCAACCCTTAAACCTTAAATCCTCTACCCTTTACGCTCTACCCTCTACCCTATACATTAAACCCTCAACCCTCAATTCTCAACCCTCAACCCTTATTTCCTCAACTCTCAATTGTTAAACCCTAAAACCTCAACCCCTGTACCCTCTACCCTATATATTTGACCTTCAACCATAATCCTCCAACCATATACCATCAAACCTATACCCTAAACCCTAAACCCTAAACCCTCTACTCTCAACCCTAAATCCTTAAACCTTAAACCCATAAATCTTCTACCCTCTACCCTATAAATTAAGCCCCTCAACCCTTAATTATCAATCCTCAACCCTTAATCCCTCAACCCTCAACCCTTAACCATAAAACCTCAACCCCTATACCCTCTACCCTATACATTAGACCCTCAACCATAATCCTTCAAAAACATACCCTCAAACCTATACCCTTGTAATATTGTAGAATTGCACCTATGGGAAATTCCATATTTTTGCATCTTTGCCTAGCATTTATGACACCCTAAGACATCAATGGAAAAACCCCTTGGGTCATAATTTCATGACTCTGACTCTAGGAGGACAAGTGGATGAGCAACAGAAGCCTAGAAAAGCATTTTATGAGAATATAGGCCATGGACAAATGCACAGTGCATAGATGTCTTTGCGGTGCGCTAGTGTCCTGTCTATTTCCTGAGTTCAAAACGTGGAATCTAGAAGGTTAACCCTTGTGACATGTGTCCTGGAGATTACATTCTAAAAGTAACAACTCTTTTCCACCCTTAAAAGCATAAAAATCTCTTTCTTCCTCTCATTTGAAGGTTGGAAGATTGGAAGACAACAAACTAGCTCTCATTCAGTTCTTGCTACAACTTTGAGACATATTTTCCTTTGATAGCAGTGCCCTTGCAGGTGAAGCCATGTCAAATGGAGGTCCCCTTAGTAGTAGCAGCTCTGAAGCAAGCACTCAATGGTACATCCATGTGCTTCGAAGAGGGCCTTGACCCATGGGTAACGCTCCCTCTTTCTCTCTCACTTTCCTTCCATATGCATTTATCTACTTTTTCATGGTGTGGGTTTAACTCCTTGAGTTGCTATTATGTTCACCACACTCTTATCATGGTGTGGGTTCTACTCCTCGAGCTGGTATTGCTTTCACCACATGCTTTATTTACTCCTTTTACACTCCTTTCCAACTTGGTTGTCTATGGATGTGGGAATACCAAAGCGGGGTCTAACTAAGGCAGGTCCCTATACAGCCATCCAACAACTTTCCCCTTGATCCTTTGTGCGCAGGTTATGAAAAAGAGCTTGGAGTGAAGATTCGAGTGTCTGAGAAAAGGGTAAGCTTTCTCCAAGTATCATGATATGTCCTTTAGTATTTGGTTCCTTGATTAGTTAACAGTTCCATTTAGATCACTCTTGATTCTATGAGTAGGACTACTTTCTGTCTGTTGAGTTCCTGAGTTCTCTATTGCTTAGGACACTAGCATGAATTTCAAATGCCAGTCCTAGATCTACACTGACATTTATGTCCGAGAGCTCTCTCTTCTTGGACAGGAAAATTTTTATCCATCTCTCTTAGGACCTCTAACTATTTCCTCCAATACATAACTGTTTTTTTGGTTCTTTATCATTTTTATATCATGAGGTGTATAAGGGAAGTTCATTCCCTGGTGATCTCTCAAGAAAGGAGAGACCTATGTGCAACGAATCCCTCTTATATCACATTTTCATGAACCTGACATGAACATCGGAGCTCTATTTGTGATGTTGCACATTTATAATAATGAATTTTTTGAGGAATATTTTGATAAGATAGAGGATGCTCTAAATGATTTCTTACGAGCACTCCCCCCTATCTACAAGTCTCCTCTCAATAGGCTAAGGGATTGGTAAATGTGGTGGTAGTCTCAGTGGCTCCTCCAAGCCCTAAGAAACCCATCATCTATGTAACCCTAGCTGAACCTTCCGTCTATGGAATTTCATGCCTTAGTAATTCACCAGACTTATATTCAAAGTTCATGAAAGCTACAGACTTTACATCTTATACCACCATTGGGCACACATACCCTAAAAGGAGTAATAAACAAAACTTGGATCAATAACCTTCTATTCATACTTCACAACCTATTTATTTTCCACCTTCTCAACCAAACCTTCTTGTAGCACCTAAGCCTACGATCAAAGCACCGGGTGATTATGATCTCATCGAGCAAATTTGTGTTACTCCGATTAAGATCTCACTTTGGGACTTGCTTCAGACCACTTTAGTTTATTAGGAGATGCTTCAGGAAGCCTTACAAAATATTCTCTTGCATTCCTTTGCTAGGCCTACATATGTTAATGTGTTGTTGGCTCATATTCATGTGGATTCACCAAATATTACGTTCCACCCGCATGAACTCCCGCCTCCAGATGTACATAAGCAAGTAGAGCCTTTGATGATCATAGTTAATGTTAACAACATCGGTATTAGGCATACCCTCATTGATACCAATTCAACTCTCAATTTTTGCGATATGGACCTACTACCTAAAATTAAAGTTGATTCATCTTCCTTAGTGGCTTCCTCCTTGTAAATTTGTGGATTCGATAATGTTGGCTGCCAAGCTCTAGGTATGATAATACTACCTTTGTAGCTAGGCCCCGTTACCTTACCCATGTTGGTTTATGTGATGCCCGACCCATTACCTTACAACCTCCTATTAGGGAGACCTTGGATCCATGCTATGGATGCAGTAACCTCTACTTTACATCATTCCTTGAAGTTTGTCGCAAACAATTAGGTGGTTACAGTCAAAGCAGATCCAGAAGGCATTCATCTTTGTGAATTTTCCACCACCGGTCACACTTCAACTATATCTACCCTTAAGAATTGTATTCCTTCATTAAATGTCAATACTATGGCATGCTATTCATCGATACCCTCTGTGGAAGTTATTCCCATGACGAGTGTCGAAACTAAAAAACTTCCTAAAGCAGAAGATCTTGGCTCTCCTGCATCGCCTTCTCAAACAAATACTTTCCTTGGAGACAATTGGGGTTCCTAAAAATTTTCTAAATTCTTTATTGCAAAGTACAAGGTAGACCCCTCTTTCTTGGACCTTCCACATCCTCCTAACATAAAGGTGGATAATACTCCTGTGGAGGAAGAGAAGTGTGACCCTGTCTAAAAGATCACTCCTTCCCACGCTAAGGAGAAAAATCCACCTCCTACAAAAGAAATTAATGTATGTGAACCTAACAAGGGAGGTGAAAGTACCCATGTAGAGATGTTCAACATTCGTTGGTGGAATGAAGTGCTCTATGTGGATCCACCACCCCCTAAAGTTTTGCAAACTCGCTATGGGTTCATATATGAACTCGCTTCTCGATATGGCTACGGGTAAAAAGGCCTAGGACATATTGAACAAGTAATTGAAGTCCTTATCCATATTAAGCCATGACAACACAATTTAGGACTAGGATGTTCCATTGAGTAGTCTAAACAAAAGCCTTGGTGGAGTGTTAATATGATTTATGTCGAACCATTGAACCTTGTTCACCATGAGTTAATAGAGGAAATGGAACAAGCTGAAAAAAACGCCCTTTATGTCTTCTCTTCAAATGAAGCATTAGAGGAGTTTTTAGGTGCCTATTCTCTGTTACCTCCTTATCACCACAAAAGGAATTTCATGTATCGCTTGCATAACCAACCATATTTCTGGGAATCTGTCTTGAGTATTAATGAAGAGGACCCTCTATCTAATACCTGTGATGCCATTACAATACCTCACTATGAGGACCATAATTCCCTATGGATCCCACATCTCCTGAAAAGGTGATGAAAATCAGGAAGTGTCTCTCTTCGGAAGAAGTAGCTGAACACTCCAATATATTACATTCTCACCCTGACATATTCTCTTGGACATACGAGGATATGCCCAGTATTAATGAATCTAGAGTGGTTCATAATATCATCTTATGTCCCGATGCCAAGACGGTTAAGAAAAACATCTGAAAGATCAATCCTAGAAGGGCATTAATGGTTAAAACTGAGATAGAGAAACTGCTAAAAGCATGCTTTATCCATCCTATCGACTATTTCCCTTGTATTTTGAATATAGTCATTGTTAGTAAACCTAATGGTCGTATTCACATATGTATTGATTTCCAAGATCTTAAGAAGGCTTCTCTTAAGGATTATTTTTCGCTACCTAATATAGATATGATTTTCAACTCGACTGTAGGCCATGCATTGCTTTCTTTCATGGATGGCTTCTCAAGTTATAATTTGATCCGTATTAACCCAGACGATCAGTACAAGACAACCTTAACTACCCCATGGGGTACTTTCTGTTATGTGATCATGCCCTTTGGGTTAAATAATACAGGACCTACTTACCAGCAGGAAATGACCCTAATATTTCATGACTTTATTCACAAGATTCTAGAAGATTACATTGATGACATATTGGAAAAATTGGTAACTCATTAGGATCGTCCTAAGGACCTTCGTCTTATTTTCAAAAGACTTCATCTCTATAAAATGAGATTGAATCCCCTCAAGTGTGTCTTGCATTGATGCTAGCAAGATTCTGGGGTTTATAGTCTCTCATCATCAAATCAAATTTGACACTAAAAATATCAACGCTATCATCAACATGCCTCCACCGAGGAATATCACTGAGTTGCAAAGTCTATTGGGAAATATTTAAGCAATTTGTAGATTCATATCTTAGTTGGTTGATTGCACCCTTCCTTTCACTCATCTTCTAAAAAAGGATGTTCACTTCATATGGGATGAGGAATGTCAAAAATCCTTTGAATCAATCAAAGCCTATTTGGCCAACCCTCCCGTATTGATGCCAGCTATGCAAGATAAACCTTTTCTGCTTTACCTAGCCACATAACCATATGTTTTGGAAATTCTTTTAGCTCAATACGATGACACTAGAAAGGAAAGAGAAGTCTACTACATTAGTTGTGTCCTAGTTGATTATAAAACCCATTATTCCTCTATGGATAAACAATTCCTTTCTCTTGTCTTCGCTACACAAAAGTTGATGCATTACCTTCTCCAGGCTGAGACATAAATTTTAGTAAAAAAAGACCTCTTAAGACATCTATTTTCCAGTACTAATCTAGCCAGAAGGTTAGTGAAATGGGTTATGTTTCTTTCTAGGTTTGACATAAAGTTTGTTGCTTAGAAATCAATAAAGGGTCAAATAGTTGTGGATTAGTTGGTAGACACTCCTTCATCCCGCTCCTTTCCTAGCTTAGAAATTTTTCCTAATGAAAATTTTTTTGCAATCAACCATGACCTTGAATGGAAAATGTATTGCGATGGGTTAAGATGTCAAACTAGTTCTGAAGCGGGTGTGGTCCTAATATCCCCTAAAGGTAAACCAATTTCCTTATCCTTTCAGTTACATTTTCCTTATACCAATAACATCGCTAAGTACGAAGCCCTCATAGCTAGCTTATGTGCCACAATAACACTAAAGATCAAACACCTCCATATCCTAGGTGACTTTGAACTTATAGTAGACCAAATAATGGGAACCTATCAGGCCAAGCAAAGTAAGTTGTCCCGGTACCGAGACCTTTCCTTGTCTTTTCTCAAATGACTTTCTTCTTTCACAATAGACAATCTCCCTAGGAGAGCAATCAGACATCATGATTCCATGGCAAGTGTTGCTTCCTTGGTACCTTCTGAAAGAGATATGAAAGAATACCATTTCATGGTCTAGGTCCTACGAACCCTCACGATTCTTGAAGAACTTGAGGTTGAGTCCCCTATGTGTTCCCATGTAGACTCTGGGGAATGGTTTTATGATATCTATAATTATTTGAAAACTAGAAACTTCCCTGATGATGCGATGAAAAATGATCGCATTCATGTGAGGAAGCTTTCGGTCCACTATGTCATCCTTTCTGACATCCTTTATAAGAAGGCCTATAACGACCTACTTCTTAGATGTCTTACTAAGGTAGAAATACCCCTTACCCTTAAGGAAGCTCACACAGGCTCTAGGGGTGGACATTTTAGTCGTAAATCCTTGGCACAAATAGAGTACTATTGGAAAATAATGGAGAGAGATTCCTTCAACTTTGTCAAGAAGTGCCCTCAATGTCAACAACATAGTTGACTCATTCATGTGCCTACCCAAGAGTTACAAAACCAAACTTCCCCTTGGCCATTCACTAAATGGGGGTTGGATATTATTGGATAAATATCACCCCCTTCTTCCAAAGGACATGCCTTTATCATTACCACTACGGATTACTTCACGAAGTGGGTCGAGGCTATCTCACTTCAATCCACAAACACCGAAGCCATCTATAGTTTCCTTATGAACAACATCATTTCTTGATTTGGATTGCCTACTACAATTTTTTCTGATAATGGGACACCATTCAAAAACAAAGAAGTGAAGCAGTTCCTCGAGAAATTTCACATCTAGCATAGGTTCTCCACACCTTACTATTGTGAATCTAACAATCAAGTAGAAGGGTCAAATAAAACTCTTGAGCTTATTCTCTATAAAAAAATTAATAAACATGGTAAATATTTGCATATTCAACTAACATACGCTTTATGGGCCTATCACACGAGTGTTCATGGATGCTCAGGAAGCCACGAGAGGGGTTGAATAGTGGTCATGGAGTGTGAATGGTGTGAGTGTGATGTGGACAGTGCTACCCGCATCCCTCTGATCTCCCCTTGTAAGGAGGATATGTCTAGCTCCACCTGTCACAACTAGTCTTGCAGTCGTTGAACCTCTGTCGGGCTCATAGTTGTCAGCTACCCACCAAGGTCATCGAGATGGCTCTAAAGGGCATCATGTGCCTACTCAGTGACATTAGCCCTCCTCACCACCGTATCTCACTCAGCGAGCACTGTCTGTAGCTCCCCCAACAGCTAGTTGTACTATCCCCAAATGCGATTAGCTCTGCCATTAGCTAGACGATCTCTGCACCACGCTCCTCATATGCAATCCATAGGAATGCAACCAGCTTGAAGCTAGGGGAATAACTCCCTGCAGACACTGATTGATATGCCTCAAGGACTGACCCCTGAATCTGTATAGCGAAGGAGACCTCTGATATGCACAGAGCTATAAGCCTAGTCCTTGCCTGTGCATCCTCTGCAACCACAAGAAAAGGAAAAGATATCAGTATCACATGGCATGTATAAGATAAATATATCATTAGACTGAAAGTACAAGACATAAAACAATGGACCATGTATGCCTAGATCCCCCAGCTACAATTTAGGGTTAGGGTGAGGCTCAGTCCTCTGACCTATGTCATCGACATTGGTGGCCTCTCCTAGTGCTACAAGTGATGCAACCATAGTAGAAGATGGTGGTTCCAAAGAGATAGGGGTCGCCAATGGGGGATCCGATCTCCTTTGTCACCTTGACCTCGATGGTGCTACCTCCTCCTCTTGGGGCACCTCCTCCTCCTCCCTAGCCTGCTGCCGACATCTCTTCCTATCCTACAGTGGCAGGGTTGGTAAGTCCCCCTATGGATCAAGGTCTCCTCGCAGAGCACCCTCACCAAACATAGGAGCTATCTAGTGCCTCTCCCACCACTATGTGAAATTTTTGGCTACACCAACATTATTCACCACCGATATGGGTGGCAGATCATGATCAGGCTCATCATCATCATATGGTACTATATCTATGATACTCAAGTGAGGGTGGTCCCCGACTATCGCCATGCTCCTATGGGCCCTAGTATAGTTGGGCACATCCGGTGGTGTAGTCTGCAGTTGGCCATGTTGTTGCATGACCCAACTCTAGTAGTAGGGGACTATAATATAATCCCTACACCCTATCAAAAATTATCTCTCTGAAGGTTCCTTAAATACCTGCTATCATCCACCCACCTAAAAAATTGATAGGGTCTCCATTGAACCCTATATGCAGTGAGGGTATCAAATTGTAGCTACCAAAACTATAGATCTCTGAACCTCCGCTAGCCTGTCATCTCATAACAGTGGGCCATGGGGATCTGATATGGTCATAGTTGGGGAAAACTAACCGGTTGAGTGCACATGATGTGGGAAAAGGCCCACACCTACAAAAGTGTGCACACTATCAGACTACGGTACTCATAATGGATGTACCAACCTAGCTCTTGGTAGAGGTGCGCAAGCATGCTACACCCCCAGGTGAAGATTTTCCTATGGTCCACCATCTCTCTGATCATGTGGATGAGGCCCCCGTGTAGGTGTGCACCTCGCCCATCAATCATGATCTGAAAAAGCGATGTTCACGACCATAACCCAGTGAATCAATGGCATTGTGGTCCTCTCCTAGTCATACTAGTGCCTATAGATGTGGCCCATGTCATCACCATTTGTCCTCCTCGTGAAGTAGAGGACACCCTCCACTTGCTCCCGTGCAAATCGTGTGTCATCCAGGGCCATCCACCATCCATAGATGGGTAGTCCAAGGATCCAATAGACATCCTTGAGAGTGATGCTCATCCACTGCTCCATGAGGGCTATAAGCATCCGCTCATGATACATCATCTCTGGCATGGAGAATGCATGCCAGAGGCCGACGCACTCCAAGAGTGTGACCTCGTCTACCGATAAGTAATCCCTCTGCTCATGGACCAGCTAGAATGATCACCCTCCAAGATGCTCTCAAATCTCTGGGTACTCCTCCAAAGAGTAAGAAAATTGTAAATTAGAACATTGACATTTTACATCAAAAAATTACAAAAAATTACTAAGACTTATGCACGATGTGCAGATGTCTACGTGTTACGCATATGTCCCTTGCTGTCATGGTCACCTCTAAGACAACAGCGCGTCTCTGAGATGACAACACTTATATCATATGATAGTGCAATTTTAGGACATAGGCATGAAAAAAGATGCCTACACACCTCATCAGAAAAAAAATGCTAAAAAATGCATGAAAATTTGTTAAAAACAAGAGTTTGTGACCTACCTAGTCCACCTCATGGCCCTTGGTGACATCCTAGCACACCTTCTCTAGCCTCGGCTCCTCATACTCTCTCTTGCTAGGCATTTTGCTTATTTTTCTCTCACAAAAGTCAACAATTTGCTCGCAGTGAATAGTGAAAATGACCCTTCTATGGGCCCACCTAGGTATATATAGGCCCCCCCAGGGCCCATTTTCCCTAGGATTTGTGGCTCCCTAGTTTCTCCTGGATTTTCCCCAATGAACTAGGGGAAAACTCAAGAGGGGGCATAAGGTCATCTCTTGATCATATTTTTCTTCCGAATCAACGAATTTTTCTTGATCATTCCTCTCTTCATGGTACCTTTCTTCTGATTTTTCTAAGCTGACCTAAAATTTGAGTTTTGTAGGATGGAACATTCAACAATTTCATGACCATTCAGATGTTGTTTGTCAAGCTCGAATGCTAGGGGAATCTTTAGTACCAGTCAGCTTAGCTGCGGTAGCCACTATGGTCTCTCATTGTTGGCACGCAAATCTGTAAAATTCAAAAATTTGGGTGAAATTTCTCTTTTCTACTTTAGTGAGGCTCATTTTTTCAAAATTAATTCCACTAAAGTGAGGGAAAAATGTAATATTGCAGAATTGCACCTAGGGGCAATTCCATATTTTTCGCATCTTTTCCTAGCATTTATGACACCCTAAGACATTAATGGCAAAAACCCCTTGGGTTGAAATTTCATGATTATGACTCTAGGAGGACAAGTGGCTACACAACAGAAGCCTGACAAAGCATTTTCTAAGAATATAGGTCTTGGATGAATGTGCATCGCGCTAGCATCCTATTCATTTCCCAAGTTCAAAACGTGGAATCTGAAAGTTTAACCCTTGTGACATGTGTCCTGGTGTTTACATTCCAAAAGTAACAGCTCTTTTCTGCCCTTGCAAGCATAAAAATATCTTTTTGCCTATCATTTGAAGGTTGGAAGATTGGAAGACAACACACTAGCTCTCATTCAATTCTTGCTACAACTTTGAGACATATTTTCCTTTGATAGTAGTGCCCTCATAGGCGAAGCCATGCTAGACTAAGGTCCCCCTAGCAACATCATCTCTCAAGCAAGCACTTAGCAATGCATCTATGCGCTCCGGAGAGGGCCTTGGCCAATGGGTAACACTCTCTCTTTCTCTCCCACTTTCCTTCCATACACATTTATCTACTTTTTCATGGTGTGGATTCTACTCCTCGAGTGGGTATTTTTTTCACCACACTTATTGTGGTATGAGTTCTACTCCTAAAGTGGGTATTTCTTTCACCACATGCTTTATTTACTCCTTTTGCACTCCTTTCCAACTTGGTTGTTCATGGAGGTGGGAACACCAAAGTGGGTTCTGACTAAGGTAGGCCCCTATACAACCACCCAACAACTTTCTCGTTGATCCTTTGTGCATAGATTATGAAAAGGAGCTTGGAGTGAATATTCGAGTGTCTGAGAAAAGGGTAAGCTTTCTCCAAGTATCATGATATTGCCTTTAGTATTTGGTTCTCTGATTAGTTAATAGTTTTTTTAGATCACTCTTGATTATATGAGTAGGATTGCTTTATGTCCATTGAGTTCTTGAGTTCTCTATTGCTTAGGACGCCAACGTGACTTTCAGACAATAGCGCACTATGTTGGCATCCTAGATCTATGCTAACATCTTTTGGCTAAGATCTCTCTCTTCTTGGATAGGAAACTTTTGATCTGGCTATCTCAGGACCCTCTAACTATTTCCTCTAAGACATAACTGCTTTTTTGGCTCTTTATCATTTTTCTATCCTGAGGTGTATAAGGGAAGTTCATTCCTTGGTGATCTCTTGAGAAAGGAGAGACCCATGTGCATCAAATCCCTCTTATATCACAACCATAAACCCTAAACCCTCAACCCTAAACCCTTAAACCCTAAACTCTTAAACCTTCTACCCTCTACCCTCAACGCTCATACCTCAACCGAATACCCTAAAACATAAACACTATAGGTCCTCAACCCTCTACCATATACATTGGATTCTCAACTCTCATATATCTTTGTCCCTCCCTCCTCTTCTCTCCTCTCTATCTC
>VDFB02000013.1:199053253-199070254 GCA_007258455.2 Sequoia sempervirens | reverse complement strand
AGGGAGGGATGGATGGAAGGAGATATGGAGGGATAAGTGTGAGAGAGAGAGAGGAGAGAAGAGGAAGGAGGGAGATACATAAATGAGGGTTGAGGATGCAATGTATAGGGGAGAGGGTTTGGAATTGAGGGTATAAGGTTCAGGACCTGTAACATTGATGGTTTGGGTTATTGGGTTGAGGGTATAAGGTTGCGAGATTAGGGTCAAGGGTAGAGGGTAGAAGGTTTAAAGGTTTAGGGTTTCAAGATAGGTTTGAGTGTATTTGGTTTAAGGATTAGTGTTGAGGGTCCAATGTATACGGTAGAGGGTATAGGAGTTGAGGGTTTAGGGTTTAAGGGTTGAGGGTTGAGGGATTAATGATTGAGGATTGATAATTGAGTGATTAGGGTTTAATGTATAAGGTAGAGGTTAGAGGGTAGATTTTTCAAGGGTTTACGGTAAGGGTTAAGGTTTTAGGGTTTAGGGTTGAGGATAGAGGGATGAGGGTATAGGATGGATGAAGGAAGGACCACAGTAGGGGAGGGGTAGTAGGGAGTGGAGGGACAGGAATGGTGGAGGGTGCAGGGAAGAGGGGTCATAGAGCTGAGGACTATGGTGACAGAGCTGAGGGCAGAGGTAAGAGGGCATAGCCGAGGGTTTCATGACAGAGGGATTAAGGGCTGAGGGTTAAGGGATTAGGGTATATATTTTACTGAAAGCTTAATGGCCATGGTTGGAGGGATTAGTGAGGGATTAGGTAGATGGAATGTATGGTTTAAGGGTTGGAAGAGGGTTTAGGTTTAGGCTGAGTGGCTTATGGTTTAAGGGAAGGATTGGGGTATGGATTAGGGAAGGAAGGAGAGATGGATGGATGGTGAGAGAAGGAGAGTGGACATATATATATGAGGGTTGGATAACTAAATGTATGGAGGAAGGCTGATGGAAGGTGGATACAGACTTGTGACTAGGCTGAGGGCTGGGAGGCAGAAGGCCCATGGGCCTAGGGCCGAGGGCATAGGTTTGAGGCACCCAAGCTGAAGGATTAGTGCTGAGGGTCCAAATGCATAGGGCTGAGGTTATAGTGGGCTGAGGGGCTCTTAAGGCTTAAGGTTTGGAAGGCTGAGGGATTATGGCTGATGACGAGAATTGGAGGATTAAGGTTTTAATGTATAAGGTAGAGGGTGGAAGGAAGGAAGGAGGTAGTTTAGGTTTAGGTATTTGGAGGGGTGGAAGGGGATGGTGGAAGGTGGATGGAATGGAAGGGTTGAAATATGGGGTTTAATGTATAGTGGGTGGAGGGTTTAATGGAAGGACACTGAGGTTTATGGTAGAGGGTATAGGGTTGAGGGATTATGGTTGAGTGTCCATTGTATAGGGTAGAGGGTATAGGAGTTGAGGGATTAGGGTTTAAGGGTTGAGGGTTTAAGGGAAGAGGGATTAAGCGTTGAGTTTTAAGGAATAAGGGTAGAGAGTTTACTTGGGTTGAAGGGTTTAAGGGTATACCATAGAAAAATGGATCATTGATAATTTCATGATCTTTTAGGTCTTTCTCTCATGGTGCTTGGATTATTTTTCTTTTATTTAATGTGACTTATGCATTCATATTAGGTCCTAAAATTCAAATTATGATATCTTGTCAAAGTGTTGTGAAGCATTGTAACACATTTATACACTTTTCTAGACTCTTCTCATTATAATTCACCTAAAATTCATCTTTTCATAACTTATCAAGTCCTATTTTAAAGTGTTGTAAAGTCTATAACAATATTTCATGCTTTTCGAGGCTTGATTTCACTATTTACACCTTTCTTATGCTTTATATGACCCCTTTATGCACTCATAAGACTTAATTAAGGGTGTTTCTTAATGTAAACCTGATAAATAACATCAAATAAAACTTAATTTCCAACAACCACTTACAAGCCTAGAGTGGGACCCATTCAACATGGGTGGAAAATGAGTCCCCCTTGGCTCCAAATTCAAAATAATTCAAGTTTTCTTTTGGGTTTTTATTCAAAAAGACCATATGTTAGCCTATGATGATGTATTATTGGGTTATTAGGGCATAACTGTGTATAAATAAGTATTCTTTTCATCCATTTAAAACCGCATTTACTTGCATTCACTCATACAACATCAATTAGCATTCTTGCATTAAATCATAGCATCACTCAATCAAGCATCTATCAAGCATCTTGAAGCAGCCATTGACATATCTTCAAATTTATTCAACAAGGTTTTTGGTGAGTTTAGGACACTTGCATGTTGTTTATTCATCATTCCTTGTTCATTTCATTTCATTTCTCTATTAAAGGTTTGATTACCAAAGTGGGATTTGAATAAGGAAAACCCCTATACTCTAACCCTTAACCATTTCCCCCTTTTGCACGTGTGTTTACAGACTTTTGTATTTATATTTAACAATAAAATAGGTGTTGAAAAGTGGAAAAGAAGTCAAAAAGTGTTCCAAGTCAACTAATCCCTAATTCAAACTTGGAGACAACCTACAACCCGTTTTCTGTAGATTTGACTCTGTCAATCCAATAAGAAGACAAGTGCAGATCTAGACCTACATGATTGATCTTTGAATTTGAAATTTTTTGGATGAGGACTAATTTTCCATTAGTGGTGAATGAGTCCCACCTGAAGGTTGAAAAAGTTTATTTTGTCAGAATTCAGTTCCCAATAGTCAGAAAGTAGTTTCAGGTGTTTTTACCAGTAGGGGGATTGATTCGCCATCAATGGTGAATGAATCCCCCTAGTGATTTACAATGATCTTTTCCAATTTTTAGAACCTTCTAGATTCAACATCCAACTCTCAGGTGCACTTTGTCAAGGCTCTTTCAATTTTTTTTGTGTTTATTCATGTTTTAGTTCATTTTTGCATACCTCACCATGTTTTCAAACATTGAATATATCATTAGTTTTACATTCATAGTCAGTCAATTTCATCATTTCACTACATTTAGATAATTTCATTTAGTCATAATCACATCATACATTCCTTTATTTGAGTGAACCACCTCAGTTTTTGGGTTCTATCTCTCTCTCTTTTTAGGTGAAAACCCCTAAGAGTGTAAGAGAAGTCCATAAAACCACAAAATTGATGGTTCATTTTGGAAAACCTGCATATTGAACATTGTCTCTTTCCGATTTCAATTGCATCTTGCATCCTAGGTTTCCTTTGCATCAATATTCAATTAGGTTTTGTTTTTTTTTGCATCCTAGGGTCTGTCAAATTGCATTAGTTAAAGAATCATATAAGCTTCATTTTTGCATATCAAATCATTAAAAAAATTGAAAATTTTCATTTGCATCTTCATTTGACATCTGAAAAGCATTAAAATCATTTTACATTTTCTAAAAAACCAACAAAATCTCATACCTGGACTCATTCGCCACCCTAGGCGAATGAGTCCAGCTGCATTTTCTGCATTGGAATTTTTGGTATTTTCATAGTATTTCCTACATTTTTGTTTGTTGTTATTGCCTTCTTGTTTTAGTTTATAGAATTTTTTTCATTAGCATTTTGTTATTCCTAGTTTTCATTTGCATTCACTTCATTTTTTGTGGTACTTGTATGAGTGTTTGGTGCCCTATATATAATACTTTAGTGAGACAAAGTTCTAGACTCATGGCTTCCTGTGATAGCACTTTCATTGTGGACCTTGGGATCTCAAAATCTCCTACTCCTAGTATGGAAAATGGTGCATTAGGCATGGATACTATCACTAGTATACCTTTACCTTCACATACAATGCATGCTGACACACAAAATGATCAAATTCCACAAGATAAAGTCATTAGTTTTCATGAGGATTTTGCACATTTACAACAAGATTTATCCCTTGAAAACATTTCCACCACTTCCATACCTACCGTAGAAAACCTTCATTGTTTGATTGAAAGTGATGATGGCTTACAAGTTATGAAAATAATTGCTGAGATATATAACAAACATGTTCCCTCCACTTTCCAACCAACAAAAAATGTAGTTAGCCAAGGAGGATCTCACATTTCTCGTCCTTCAACCATGGCATCCATTCCCACCTATACCACTCCTCAAGTTACAACAACCATGCAATAGATTAATCATGTGACTCCTTTCGCTATTCCAACCAGCATTCCTAGTTCTTTTGTGGCATCAAATGTTCCCCCTTCCACCTTCACCCCTCTTAGTGTTCCATTCACTTCTCCTAACATTGCATACACTCCATGACCATTTTCCCTTCCCCCTCATACCACTTACACTGCCCCCCTCATTACACAACTCTTTAACACTATTTCCTCCATGCAACAACAAATATCAACCATTAGCCAAAGTCAAAATGCTCCAACCATATACCATGTCTGAAGTATCCCACTATCTCTAGAGATATTAAGAACCCCGATGCCACAAGGAATTGAGATGCGTAGGTTTGAGAAGTATGGAGGTAAAGGAGACCCTACTAATCATGTTAATGCATATACATCATTGTGCAGTAATTTTTTCCTTGATGATAAACTATTAGCCAATCTATTTCCTAGGACCCTAAAGGACATTACACTGGAGTGGTTTTCAAACTTACCAAATAATTCAATCTAGTTGTTTAATGAACTTTTTGATGCCTTTATCAATCATTTCCAAGTCCATATGACTCTTGAAAAGACAATGGCTAATTTAATGAGATGCAAACAAAATGTAGATGAAAAAGTAAATGATTTCTTTTCATGTATTAGTCATTGTATGCTCAAGTAGATGTCAAGATTCTTGATTCACATCTTCAAAAGACGTTTATTGAAAACTTGCACACTCACCTTCAAGATAAGTTGACTATGATGAAATTTACTTTGTTCATGCATTTATTGATAACCCTTTGTGACTATCACAACTCGGTTACTATTCATGCTTCAAAGTCCACTTCTAGCCAAGTTGATAAGTTTGAACAAAGCAACCCAAAAAATGCATAGAACTTTTGAAAACCAAGTAGAGGATTCTTACAGTTCAATCCACCTCCTCAACAACCAACTCAAACTATTTAGAGTCAAGTGGTAGTTGTTAAAGCAATGGTTCCCTTTACCTATGGGGACCCGAAGAGACAATTTACCCCCTTACCTAATACTCTCCATAAGACAATGAATCAACTACTACAACAAAAAATGATCACTTTACCTAGCGTTAAACCACTTGATACTACCAAGCCTTTACCACCCACCTTTAAACCAAATGCTTATTGTCATTTTCATCATAAAAATGGACATGACACAAAATAATGTAAGCATCTCAAACACTTAGTTCAAGACCTCATTGATTCGGGTCGTTTGTCCATCACGGGTGTCAATGATCAAGGAAATAAGTCCGTTTCACCCCCAATAAAAATTTAAAAATCTTTACCAACCCCATGCCTAAACACAATGTCTCATTTGTCAAATATAGTGAACCTTCAAATAGTCATGTGATGAACATTAATACAAATACTGAACAATATGATAATACTCCAAATGTTACCCATGCTAATCCTATGGATGAACTTGTGTATGATAGACGTTATCGCTCATAAGGGCCCAACCAAAAAATCTCTTGATATTACTTTTTCTTCTCATGATATACTTAGAAATATTCTCGATGGTCCTCTTTAAATAGTCATCCACATCTATGATAAGCCCACCAATGGGATATTAATAGATCTCACATGTGGCAAGAATGTGATCACAGAAGAATTTTTGGTATTACATGATATCTATCAATATGATTATGATAAAAAAACCACATGGATTAAAACAAATACTAGTTTTGTGTGCCCTACAATCGAATTGATTGTACTCCCATTATAGATAGGACCCAAAACATTAGATGTAACATTTTCTATCATCCCACAATCAAATCAATTTTGTCTGTGGCTAGGTCATCCTTGGCTTCACTCAATGTAATCTATCCCTTTCGTTGTTCACAAATTTTTGAAGTTTTTGCATGGAAATGAGGTATTTACCATACAACATAGTGGTTTTAATCCATTGTATTCTAAAGGAAATTTTTCCTTAGAATATTTTTGGCCTGAACCTATGGAACCAATCACCCCTCGAAAGGACTTCTTTTTCATTACCTATCAAAATTTCAAAGCCAAACAAATAGCCAAATTGTCTCTTTTCCACATTCCCCATCCACTCCTGCTACTCCTATCCTAGATGAGACAATGCTTCAACTTGAGTCTGAACTTGAAAAAACAATGCAACCTCATGATCAACCAACCATCGACACTTCCCCTTCATTTTATAAACATCCAAGAGATAACAAAACCAACCCCGTCATGCCTCCTCACATTAAACAAGTTTAAAAAGCCAAAGAGAAAGTGACTAACCCATATCCTTTGGTTCCTTCCATTTCTCCTCCTCGAGATGAAAAGGAGCCTATGGTGGATCAACCCACTCTTACACTCAACAAATTCAACATTTAATTAAACAAAATCATGGTGCCAGGGAGTGTAGGAATCGTCATCATCTCCTTTCTCATCAGTTACAAATAGAAGAAAACAAAGAAAAACAACCTCCACCTTTGATAGAATTAATATCTGATCACCCTCCTCTTGACCTACCACAAGATAGTATGATACAAAAATCCCAACAAAATGATCTAATACAGCAACCACAACTCCTGATACATCCTTCATTAGAAATTACTCTCTGTCCTCTCATCATTATTAATCTAGATGATGATGAGGAGGAGATCACTAAAATAGATGAAGAAGTGCATAATGATCTAAACTCTTTATTTTCATCTACCATGAGCTTAAATGATAGATCTTCTACACCAAGTGAAGAAACTAGCACTTCCCCTAGTTTGACACTTGCAATTCTTCCTTTGGACAATCAACCACCCTCACAATATATTGAACATGATTGGGAGGTGAATGACTTGTTAGATGGTTTACTTGCATTCAACTTACTAGCCTTTTACATTTCTTTTCCCATTTTTTTTCCTTTTTATTTGGTGTGATTGTATGTATGTATCATATTCCCCTGTAATGTATGTTTGATGTTCTCCCTTTAATCTCCTATTTTAAATTTATTCTCCACTTCATATGGTTCTTCTTTAATGATGCGCATTGAGACGACCCTTCCATGTTGATCGAAATGTTCCTTTCCATGTCGACCCAAAATATTTTATTTTTCATTTTTCAGGTTCTGGTGATGATGCAAAGTGTTGAGACCGAAATGTATCTTCCATGTTGACCCAAAAAAAACTTTTTTTTTCTATTGCTTTCACTCTTTTTGTGTCATTCTTCCAGTTTTATGTGTATTTTGGGAATGATGATAGTTCTAAGCTCTTTAATCAAAACATTGCAGCAACGAACATACTAACCCCAAATCCATAGGTCCCTTATGTGTTTGGTGTGTTTCTTTATGGGGGGAAACCATCCTTTTTTTTTTTTTGATTTACATGACATATCCTTAACATATGACTTGGCATAGGGGCTTTCCAAATTGTCTCTCATGTCTTGTTTTCTTTTTTCATTTTTCCTTTGCTACTTTAAAGTACTTTCTCACAGAACTATGTGTAGAAATTCCTTTAAAGTGGGGGGCATAGATTGGAATTATTCATTTTCATTCTTGGTTCTTAGTGTATCCTTGTCACTTCATATGATGTGTTTGTCACTTCGTGGATGACATTGGGTGTGATTTCCTTCATAAGTGTGATCTATCTTAGCATATTGCATTCCTCTTAGTGGCTTGATGTGATGCACTGTATCTCCTAAGTTGTGACTATACTATTATTTGATCGGTCCCCTCTTAGAGACATTAGAAACAATGTTCCCTAAGTGACATACCTCACATGAACTTAACAAGACTCATTTGAACATTTTTTACATTTTACATTTTTACACTTTTATATTTTACATCTTTTCCACCTTGCACAATGCAACTTGCATGCCTGTGGCACCATCTTGCTTGTTCATGAGTTCTAAGCATAAAAATATTTGCTTGTCTTATGAAGCACAAACCAACATTATCCTTTGTGGTGCCATATTAAAGTTATCAGGAGGTATAACTTTGATATGGTTGAGTAGGAAGCCCATTTTGCGGAACAACTTTCCCCACAACTACGTATGTTTTTGTGAGTGCATACCAACTAGAATATGTTTCTCACCTTTTGGGCCTTCTCACTCGGTAGACTGCCATCAGTTCTGTTACCCCAGAGTGAGTATTCATTTTCTTTTTTTTGAAAAAACAACCTAGATCTGTTTCACAACTAGTTGAACAAACGATTGAAGCTTGATCCAACTTTTTCTTCTCATCTTCCTTCTCTCTTTCTCTTTCACACTTGTGTTACTTTGTTCTTATGCTTAGTTTACCATGGTATCTTCATCCTAGGGGCTTGATCATCCCTCTTGATCATTTTCATTCCATCTTGCTAGCATAAGTGCATTTGAATCCTTCTTGATATGCATGGCTACTTTAGTGTGAGTTTGAAGCAAGTTCATCCTCTCACTAAAGTGGGGGCTAAATGTACCATAGAAAAATGGATCATTAAAATTTTCATTGTCTTTTAGGTCTTTCTCTCATGATGCTTGGATTTTTTTTTATTTAATGTGACTTATGCATTCACATTAAGTCCTAAAATTCAAATTATGATTCTTGGGAAAGTGTTGTGAAGTGTTGTAACACATTTCTACACTTTTCTAGACTCTTCTCATTATACTTCACCTAAAAATAACCTTTTCATAACTTATCAAGTCCTATTTCAAAGTGTTTTAAAGTCTTGTAACAAGATTTCATGCTTTTCTAGGCTTGATTTCACTATTTACATCTTTCTTATGCTTTATATGACCCCTTTATACACTCATAAGACTTATTTAAGTGTATTTTTGAATATAAACCCAACAAATAACATTAAATACAAATTAATTCCTGACACCCACTTACAAGCCTAAAGTGGAACCCATTTTCCATGGGTGGCGAATGAGTCCCTCTTGGTTCCAAATTCAAAATAATTCAAATTTTCTTTCAGGTTTTTATTCAAAAAGACCTTATGTCAGCTTGTGATGATGTATTATTGGGTTATTATGGCATAAGTGTGTATTAATAAGTGTTTTTTATCCATTTCAACCCCCATTAACTTGCATTCACTCATACAACATCAATTAGCATTCTCGCATTCAATCATAACATCATTCAATCAAGCATCTATCAAGCATCTTGGAGCAGCCATCGATATCTTCAAATTTCTTCAATAATTTTTTTGGTGAGTTTAGAACACTTTCATGTTGTTTATTCATCATTCCTCATTCATTTCATTTTTTTCCTTTATTAAGGGTTTGATTACCAAAGTGGGATTCGACCAAGGAAAATCCCTATACTCTAACCCTTAACCATTTTTCCCCTTTTGCATGTGTGTTTGTAGACTTTTGTATCCATATTTATCAAGAAAATAGGTTTTGAAAAGTGTAAAATAAGTCAAAAAAGTGTTTCAAGTCAACTAATCCCTAATTCAAGCTTTGAGACAACCTACAGCCCATTTTCTATAGATTTGACTCCATCAACCCGACAAGAAGACAAGTGCATATTTGGACCTATAGGATTGACCTTTGAATTTGTAAAATTTTGGAGGAGGACTAATTTTCCATTAGTGGAAAATGAGTCCCACCTGAAGGCTAAATTTTTTATTTTTTCAGAATCTAGTTCTTGATAGTCAGAAAGTAGTTTCAAGTGTTTTTACTAGTAGGAGGATTGATTTGCCATCAATGGTGAATGAATCCCACTGGTGATTTACAATGATCTCTGCCAATTTTCAAAACCTTCCAGATTCAACATCCAACCCTCAGGTGCACTCTATTCAGCTTCTTTCAATTTTGTTTGTTTTTATTCATATTTTAGTTCTTTTTTGCATACCTCACTGTGTTTTCAAACATTGCATATTTCATTAGTTTTGCATTCATAATTTGTCAATTTCATCATTTAGATATATTTAGATCATTTCATTTAGTAATAATCACATCATAGATTCCCCTATTTGAGTGAACCACCTCAGTTTTGGGTTCTATCTCTCTCCTTTTTAGGTGAAAAACCCTAAGAGTGCAAGAGAAGTCCATAGAACCACAAAATTGGTGGTTCAAAGGGTTGAGGGATTAGTGATGAGGGATTAGGGGTGAGAGATTATGGTTGAGGATAAAGGCTATTGGGATAAGAGTAGAGAATAGATGGTTTAAGGGTTAAGGGTTTACGGTTTAGGGATTAGGGTTGAGTGTTTAAGTGTTTAAGGGTTCAGGGTACACGGTTGAGGGATTAGGGTAGAGAGAGAGCGATGCATGGAGGGAGAGATGGATGGATAAGTGAGATAGAGAGAAGGAGAGAAGAGGAGGGAGGGAAAGAGATATATGAGGTTTGAGGATCGAATATAGGCAAAGCTGGTCGAGGAATCTATAGCTGATGGTGCAATGGCTGAGGGTATAAGGCTTTGACTAGGGGTTGAGTGGGTAAATATGGCTGAAGGATTAGGGGTTGGAGGACAAATGTATAGGTAGGAAGGATGGAATGGAGGGTTGAGGATGGAGGGGCTGGGAGAATGGATGGAAGGAGGGTGAAGGGTGGAAGGAAGGAAAGAAAGGAGGGGAATGGAGGGAAGGAAGGATTAGGGTCCAATGGTGGAGAATGGAGGCTGGAGGGAATGGTTTAAGGGGCTGAGGCTTCAGGTGTCGGGGCAGTCTCCTGCTGGAGGCCATAGGCCAAGGTGGGGGCTGGAGTGGGATTAGGCTCATAGTGAACCATTGTATAGGGTAGTGGCAGGGGTTGAGGGATTAGGTTTAATGGTTGAGGGGTAGGGTGGTTTAAGGATTTAGGGGTCATGGAAGTTGAGAGTTGGAGGGACAGAGACATGAAGGAAGGGAAGGAAAAGGAGGGAAGGAAACAGGAAAGAGATGGAAGGAGGGAAAAGGGTGGTAGAAGGAGGGAGGGGAGGGATGGTGATAGAGAAGGAGGAAGGGACAGGAGGGATCGAGATGTATAGAGTAGAGGGTTGAGGACCTATAGCATTGATTGTTTATGGTTTTGGGTTGAGTATATAAGGTTGAGGGATTAGGATTAAAGGTATAGGGTAGAAGGTTTAAGGGTTTAGGGTTGAGGGTAGAGGGTTTAGGGTTTAGGGTATAGGTTTGAGGGTATATGGTTTAAGGATTAGGGTTATGAGTCAAATGTATAGAGTAGAGCATATAGGAGATGAGGGTTTAAGGGACACAATGAAGGAGGGGTTGGAAGGAAGGAAGGGAAGGATGGAAAACAATGGTGGAGGGGTTGGAAGGTTGGAGCAGTGGCTGAGTTTAAAGGAAAGGAATGGTGGGAGGGCAGAGGTTTAATGGTCTTAGGTTTGATGTATTTTAAAGTTTGTCAGAGGGTCAGAGGGTGCATAGGGGTTGAAGGATTAGGTTTGAGGGTCTATTGTATAGGTAGAGGGTATATGAAGGAGGGTAGAGGGAGGGTTTTATGGGTGTAGGGTTTATGTTAATGGATGGAGGGGTTGGAAGGAAGGGACAGGAAGGTGGACATGGAAGGAGGAAGGAAAAGAGGGATGGATGGATGGAGCATGGAGCTGGAGTGGCAGAGGGTTTGGCGGCAGAGGGTTAAGGCAGAGGGTAGAGGGTTTAGGTAGGAGGGATAGAGAGAGGGAGAGAGAGATAGAGAGAGGGGGGAGGGATGGAGTCAAAGAGAGATAGAGGGTAGAGTGTTAGGGGTTTAGGGTTTAGGGTTAAGGGTAGTAGGGAGAGAGAGACCCCACTAGCTTGCCAATTCAGTGAAATTGGCAACCTAATTTGCCTATTTGAAAAATGGGTCCAAGAAATGGGGTCTCCTAGTGATGAAAATCACAATGAGACCCCATTTCTTGGACCCATTTTTTCAAAGAGGCCACTACATTGCCAATTTCACCAATTTGGCAAGCTAGTGGGCCCACTACCTTGCCAATTTGGTGAAATAGGCAAACTAACTTGGCTAGTTTGAAAAAATGGGTCTAAGAAAAAAGGTCTCTTGGTGATAGAAGGAGTGAGTGAGTGAGAGAGAGATACTTGAGAGAGGGAGAGGGTGTATGAGGGAGAGACTTAACAAAGAGAGGGAGGGAGGGAGTGGGAGAGAGATAGAGGGTAGAGGGTAGATGGTTTAAGGGTTTAAGGGTAGAGGGGAGAGAGATAGGAGTGAGTGAGTGAGAGAGGGGGTGGAGATAAACTTGGAGAGAGAGAGAGGGAATAGTGGAGAGAGATAAAGGGTGGAAGGAAAGGAAGGGTAGGGTAGGAGAGAGAGAGAAAGAAATAAATAAAAGATGGACCATGGACAAGAAGGAAATATGGAGCACAGGTGGAATAAATATGAAGGTGGAAGGAAGGAAATGAGCGTGACAACGCGGAGCACATTATAATGTGAGCAAGCTATAACACAAGTGTGCTATAACATGAGCATGGTATAACACGATCCTGTTATAACACAAGCCTGGTATAACACGAGCCTGCTATAATGCAAGCACACTATAATGCGAGCTTGCTACAATGTGAGTGTGGTATAACACGAGTGTGCTAGCCTGGTATAACACGAGTGCACTATAATGTAAACACACTATAATTTGAGTACACTATAACGAGAGTACACTATAACATGAGTGCACTATAATATGAGCATGCTATAACACAAGAATTTTATAACATGAACATGCTATAATGTGAGCACATTATAACATGAGCATGATATAACACGAGCATGTTATAACATGAGCACACTATAACATGAGCGTGCTATAGCACGAGCATGTTATAACAAGAGGATGTTTTGTCTTGCTCTAAAAATAGTAAAAATCTCAAAATACTTGTGATCTCAAGGCCCAAATTCTGCATATTCTTTTGGTTCTATGCGTGTTCCAAAAAAGAAAGATTTTTGATGATTTTATGAAGTGTGCATGCAAGTTTTTCACATTCTGCCACCTTTTTCATGATATTTCTACCAACTTTGCATGAAATAGCAAATTTTTCATGTTGAAAGGCATATAATATCAATTCAAGTCTGAATTCCATTCAAGAGTGATATACAATTTAAGTTTGGAGGGGAACAAGCTTTTGAAAAAGTCAAACTGTTAAGGATTTTGAAGAAAGAAGAAGCAACAACTACATAATTGGGTAGAACTCCTTCATTTGAAACTCTATTTTTTAGGTATGTGAAGTCTTTACATATTTTCTTTCTTTCTATTTTGGCTTGCTTTGATTTTTTTATTTTGCATATTCCATGTTGATCATTGTTTGTTTGTCATTATAACCTTATCTTGTCAACACACATTTTAAATTACACAATTCTTTACACTTTCCAATTACATTTTTAAACCACATCTCTTTGACGCATTTTGTTAAATAATTGACTTACCTTGTGTATTCTTCCACATTTTGTATACACATATATATGATAGAAGTTATAAGTAAGTAAAATAATACATCATTTCTCAATCCTTTACTATGAATGTGAATACCACTCTCCAAATCTTTCATTTTGGTATAGGCATGGGGGATGTTGGAAAATGTAGTTGAATTTGGTTTTACACCTACAAATTGCATATTCTTGAAATTTTCTAAAGTGTTTTCAATAAATATATTTTGTTCATATCCTACAATAATTCTAGTCCACAAGGACATATCTCATTGAGGTATTTTTTCAAATAGTTATACCAAGTAGCTGATTACCTTGTCTATGCTACCAAATTTTCCATACATGACTACCAAATCATTTTATCAAACAACATAGACAAGGAAATCAACTATTTGAAGAAATACCTCAAAGAAATGGTGTTTCATGGTGATGTACATTTTATCAAATTGTTGATTGTGTTGTTTATGATACCAAATTTTCCATACATGTCTCTACAAAATTGGAATATATTCCTCCCACATTGATAGATCTTTGAATCTATTTTGGTTTTCATCTTTATTTCTAAATTTACCTTGTCACTAAACTTACCTCATCACTTATGTTGTGATATATTTTAAATGTTTCTTTTATTAGTCTACCTACAAGGGATTCTAACCCTTCTCTCCATTGTTTCAAGACTCTTTATTCAAGACTGTGAGTCCCCATTTCTATGAGGCATTTTTTCATGCTGCCCCTACCTTGTCAACCCTACCGCATTGGAAAGCTAGTGAGCTCATTACCTTTCCAATGCTCACATGATTTTTTGGATGGAATTCCTTAATGAAATGTGGTAATGTGGCATGCCATGATTGCAATATAGGCTCAAAATGGAAGCATGGGAAAGGCATGTGAATTGTTTGAAAATAATGTTTCCATAGACATGTATGCAAAATGTGGTACCTTTGACAAGCTAGTGAGCTCACTAGCTTGCCAATTCAATAGGGTTGACAAGGTAGGGGAAGCATGAAAAAATTCCTCATAGAAATGGGATCTCTCATAGAAATAGGCTCTCATGGTGATGTACATCACCATGAGACCCCATTTCTATGTGGCATGCGTTGCCCCTACCTTGTCAACCCTATTGCATTAGCAAGCTAGTGAGCTGACTAGCTTGTCAAAGGTACCACATTTTGCATACATGTCTATGAAAAAATTATTGTAAAACAATTCACATGCCTTGTCCATGCTTCCATTTCAAGCCTATCTTGTAATCATGGCTTTCCATATTTCCACATTTCTTTAAGGTATTCCATCCAAAAAAATCATGTGACCTTTGTCAATGCTAGATACACTCTTCTATAGGGTGATTGTAAGTATTTTGTATGAATCCTTGAATGACATATATATCATTTATTTGTATGTATTCATTTTTTATGAATAAATATTTGTTTCATTACCATGCTACAGGAATAATTATCCACCATGTCGAGGAAACGAAGAAGGAATAAACCAAATGATGAATAGTATGAAACTAATAAAGTGAAAAGAAAAGAATGGATGAGAGAATATCATCAGAAGAAGAAATTGGATATGATTGATTAAAAAAAGTGAATTGAAGAGGAACCTCAACCATAAAAAAGAGAAAGGGCATTGGTAGTGTTGAGGACGATTTTACTTGTAGCAATAGGGTGAATAAATTCTTCACAAATAAACTACAAAGAGCCTATCCTTCTTGAAAGATATGGAACAAAGACAACCAAAAGGGGAAATCTACTTTAACATAAAAAGATTGACTTAGCTCAATCCCAAGTCTCCAGTAATTAGGTCTTGATTGTACTAGGTTCACTCTTGGGTATAATGTGATATTTTGTTAATCTCAAAGGGAATATGGTTGTCTTCAGTTTCGTAGAATCATAAGCATTTTACACAATATTTCCAATTCATTCATAAAAATAACATTGTGAAATTGAAATATTTGAAAAAATATTTCATGAACATCAAAAATTTCCTTACTATCACTTAAGTAGATTTAGCATTAAGAATTTAGCAATTTCATAGAAAAATGAAAGATTTTCAATAAATTTTCATTCATTCATCTATTTTTTTGGAACATTTTCAAGAATTTAAATGTCTATTCTAAGATAAAGCATAAAAAATACTAAAAATTAAAATTTCTCTTGATTATTCTCCATGCATGCCCCAAAGAATTCACCAAAATAGAGAAAACCACTTTATACTTCACTAGATTGCTTCACTACATATAAAATGGTGTGAGATTTTAAAGAGAGGGGTTTTAGTTTGGACACCGAGTAGGTTTTGTATGCACCCTTAAACAATGCAACACACAGTCTTGTTCAACTGAACTAAAAAAACTAGCTACAAAAGATTCATGAGATAGGGAGCTATCTAATTGGCTCTAATATTGATCAATGTCTACATGCATACAAATTTTTACACCAAAATGATTCAGAAAAAAAGAAAGAAAAGACAACAAAACTTAAAGTTTTGGCCCTTTTGAAATCCACAAATTCTAAACTTAAAATGAAAATAAAGTAGTAAATGCCCTTTTATAGGAACAAGGCCCCAAGAGTTCAAACTTAAAGTTTATCTAGAGAATCAAAAATAACAAATCAAAATGTAGCACGTGGCATACACCAACTATCATTAGAATATTCTAGATGAATTCAAAGCTTTGACTTTGTCAACAACACTTTTCACTTCTTACTCCAGTTCACCATACTTCACATAAATCAAGCTTATCAACATCCTTCAAAATACTAGATAGGAAACATCTACTAGGACTAGGAACAACCTGCAAAACTCAAAACTTAAAAAATATCTCTACAACACCTCTGGTATCCATTATTCGGTTCTTTCTTTCATCATTCAGGGCTCAAGCTATGGGATCTTTTCTTCACCTTTCTTCAACTGATATTCTTAGAAAGTACTCAACATTGGATGCATAGGTTCTTTTGAAATTACTTGCACTGCCTTCCAAGTGAGTTTGAGCCTAGTGTATTCTTTAGATACCTGGAGTATAATATTATTCCTCTGCACTTTGTCTGTCACATATATAGCTATAGTGTTCCTGCACTGTATAATCTTGTTAATGACCTACTAAGTTAATAGTTGAACAGTGTCTCTATTTATTCTTTCAATCCATTCTTTGAAGGCTTCAACTTCTTTACCCTCCTGTCCTAACATTTGGGGATCACAACCTTGACATGCTAACATTTCAATAAAGTCTTGATCTTTATCAAGCAATTTTATACATTCCACGGTCAATTTTTCAAATCTTTCAATGCATTGCATTAGCATGTCACCTTCCATTTTCAATTGTTTCTTCCATTTTATTGCAATGGAACTTCTTGTTCTAAAATTATATTTCCTTGTATTAATTCTTGAACATCCATTTGTATGAGAATTTCAACATTTCAAATTTCCTCATTAACCTATTCCTGGCGAAACATGCATTCACTTTCAAATCTTTTGAATTTCTTTAATCAATGGTATGCTTCCCTATTGCATCTGTGATGAATTATTCTCCTTGCTTCACCCAATACTCAATCCATTCTTCAAATACATTCATTTTTTGGATTTTTTTTGCAATTACATCCACCTATTCTTATGACATTTGTACTAGATGTTGAGGCAATTCAGTCTATGCTTGACTAG
>VDFB02000013.1:198764023-199053153 GCA_007258455.2 Sequoia sempervirens | reverse complement strand
GTTTAGGTTAGAGGGTTGAGGGTATAGGGTTGAAGGATTAGGGTTGAGGGTCTATTGTATAGGGTAGAGGGTATAAGGGTTGAGGGTAGAGGGTAGAGGGTTTAAGGGTGTAGGGTTTAAGTGTTAATATTTTAGGGATTAGGGTAGAGAGTTTACTTGTGTTTGAGGGTTGAAGGGTTTAGGGATTAGTGGTTAGGGATTAAGGTAGAGAGTTTAGTTGGGTTTAAGGGTTTAAGGTTTTAAGGGTTGAGGGATTAGGGTTAAGGGTAGACGGTATTGGGTTGAGGGTAGAAGGTAGAGGGTTTAAGGGCTGAGGGTTGAGGGTTTACAATTTAGGGTTTAGTGTTTAAGGTTTTAAGTGTTGAGGGTTTATGATTGATGGATTATTGTAGAGAGGGAGGGTTGGATGGAGGGAGATATGTAGGGAGGAGTATTGAGTTGAGGGTAGAGGGTTTAAGGGTAGAGGGTTAAGTGTAGAGGGTAGAGGGTTTAGGGTAGAGGGGATAGAGAGAGGGAGATAGAGAGAGATAGAGAGAGGGGGGAGGGATGGAGTCAAAGAGAGATAGAGGGTAGAGTGTTAGGGGTTTAGGGTTTAGGGTTAAGGGTAGTAGGGAGAGAGAGACCCCACTAGCTTGCCAATTCAGTGAAATTGGCAACCTAATTTGCCTATTTGAAAAATGGGTCCAAGAAATGGGGTCTCCTAGTGATGAAAATCACAATGAGACCCCATTTCTTGGACCCATTTTTTCAAAGAGGCCACTACATTGCCAATTTCACCAATTTGGCAAGCTAGTGGGCCCACTACCTTGCCAATTTGGTGAAATAGGCAAACTAACTTGGCTAGTTTGAAAAAATGGGTCTAAGAAAAAAGGTCTCTTGGTGATAGAAGGAGTGAGTGAGTGAGAGAGAGATACTTGAGAGAGGGAGAGGGTGTATGAGGGAGAGACTTAACAAAGAGAGGGAGGGAGGGAGTGGGAGAGAGATAGAGGGTAGAGGGTAGATGGTTTAAGGGTTTAAGGGTAGAGGGGAGAGAGATAGGAGTGAGTGAGTGAGAGAGAGACTTGAGAGAGGGAGAGGGTGGGAGATAGAGAAAGCAGGAGAGAGAGGTGGGGGAATACCTAGAGAGAGAGGGAGGGGGAGAGAGATAAAGGGTAGAAGATACAAGGTTTAAAGGTTTAAAGGTTTAAGGGTAGAGGGTAGAGGATAGAGAGAGAGAGAAAAGAAACATATTCAAAATTAACTCTCATAACACAAGCATTTTTTGAAGTAGTAGACATTTGACCATTATTTTATCAAGAAATAACATGAGTGCATTATAACATGAGCACATTATAATGCAAGTGAATTATAACATGAGCGTGGCATAACATGCACACAGTATAACATGAGTGTGGTATAATGTGAGTGTGACATAACGTGAGCACATTATAATGTGAGCAAGCTATAACACAAGTGTGCTATAACATGAGCATGGTATAACACGATCCTGTTATAACACAAGCCTGGTATAACACGAGCCTGCTATAATGCAAGCACACTATAATGCGAGCTTGCTACAATGTGAGTGTGGTATAACACGAGTGTGCTAGCCTGGTATAACACGAGTGCACTATAATGTAAACACACTATAATTTGAGTACACTATAACGAGAGTACACTATAACATGAGTGCACTATAATATGAGCATGCTATAACACAAGAATTTTATAACATGAACATGCTATAATGTGAGCACATTATAACATGAGCATGATATAACACGAGCATGTTATAACATGAGCACACTATAACATGAGCGTGCTATAGCACGAGCATGTTATAACAAGAGGATGTTTTGTCTTGCTCTAAAAATAGTAAAAATCTCAAAATACTTGTGATCTCAAGGCCCAAATTCTGCATATTCTTTTGGTTCTATGCGTGTTCCAAAAAAGAAAGATTTTTGATGATTTTATGAAGTGTGCATGCAAGTTTTTCACATTCTGCCACCTTTTTCATGATATTTCTACCAACTTTGCATGAAATAGCAAATTTTTCATGTTGAAAGGCATATAATATCAATTCAAGTCTGAATTCCATTCAAGAGTGATATACAATTTAAGTTTGGAGGGGAACAAGCTTTTGAAAAAGTCAAACTGTTAAGGATTTTGAAGAAAGAAGAAGCAACAACTACATAATTGGGTAGAACTCCTTCATTTGAAACTCTATTTTTTAGGTATGTGAAGTCTTTACATATTTTCTTTCTTTCTATTTTGGCTTGCTTTGATTTTTTTATTTTGCATATTCCATGTTGATCATTGTTTGTTTGTCATTATAACCTTATCTTGTCAACACACATTTTAAATTACACAATTCTTTACACTTTCCAATTACATTTTTAAACCACATCTCTTTGACGCATTTTGTTAAATAATTGACTTACCTTGTGTATTCTTCCACATTTTGTATACACATATATATGATAGAAGTTATAAGTAAGTAAAATAATACATCATTTCTCAATCCTTTACTATGAATGTGAATACCACTCTCCAAATCTTTCATTTTGGTATAGGCATGGGGGATGTTGGAAAATGTAGTTGAATTTGGTTTTACACCTACAAATTGCATATTCTTGAAATTTTCTAAAGTGTTTTCAATAAATATATTTTGTTCATATCCTACAATAATTCTAGTCCACAAGGACATATCTCATTGAGGTATTTTTTCAAATAGTTATACCAAGTAGCTGATTACCTTGTCTATGCTACCAAATTTTCCATACATGACTACCAAATCATTTTATCAAACAACATAGACAAGGAAATCAACTATTTGAAGAAATACCTCAAAGAAATGGTGTTTCATGGTGATGTACATTTTATCAAATTGTTGATTGTGTTGTTTATGATACCAAATTTTCCATACATGTCTCTACAAAATTGGAATATATTCCTCCCACATTGATAGATCTTTGAATCTATTTTGGTTTTCATCTCTATTTCTAAATTTACCTCATCACTAAACTTACCTCATCACTTATGTTGTGATATATTTTAAATGTTTCTTTTATTAGTCTACCTACAAGGGATTCTAACCCTTCTCTCCATTGTTTCAAGACTCTTTATTCAAGGCTAAGTTAGCAACATGTGCAGTCCCCATTTCTGATGAGGCATGATGTTTTCATGCTGCCCCTACCTTGTCAACCCTACCGCATTGGAAAGCTAGTGAGCTCACTACCTTTCCAATGCTCACATGATTTTTTGGATGGAATTCCTTAATGAAATGTGGTAATGTGGCATGCCATGATTGCAAGATAGGCTCAAAATGGAAGCATGGGAAAGGCATGTGAATTGTTTGAAAATAATGTTTCCATAGACATGTATGCAAAATGTGGTACCTTTGACAAGCTAGTGAGCTCACTAGCTTGCCAATTCAATAGGGTTGACAAGGTAGGGGAAGCATGAAAAAATTCCTCATAGAAATGGGAGACTCTCCATTGAGACCCCATTTCTATGTGGCATGCGTTGCCCCTACCTTGTCAACCCTATTGCATTAGCAAGCTAGTGAGCTGACTAGCTTGTCAAAGGTACCACATTTTGCATACATGTCTATGAAAAAATTATTGTAAAACAATTCACATGCCTTGTCCATGCTTCCATTTCAAGCCTATCTTGTAATCATGGCTTTCCATATTTCCACATTTCTTTAAGGTATTCCATCCAAAAAAATCATGTGACCTTTGTCAATGCTAGATACACTCTTCTATAGGGTGATTGTAAGTATTTTGTATGAATCCTTGAATGACATATATATCATTTATTTGTATGTATTCATTTTTTATGAATAAATATTTGTTTCATTACCATGCTACAGGAATAATTATCCACCATGTCGAGGAAACGAAGAAGGAATAAACCAAATGATGAATAGTATGAAACTAATAAAGTGAAAAGAAAAGAATGGATGAGAGAATATCATCAGAAGAAGAAATTGGATATGATTGATTAAAAAAAGTGAATTGAAGAGGAACCTCAACCATAAAAAAGAGAAAGGGCATTGGTAGTGTTGAGGACGATTTTACTTGTAGCAATAGGGTGAATAAATTCTTCACAAATAAACTACAAAGAGCCTATCCTTCTTGAAAGATATGGAACAAAGACAACCAAAAGGGGAAATCTACTTTAACATAAAAAGATTGACTTAGCTCAATCCCAAGTCTCCAGTAATTAGGTCTTGATTGTACTAGGTTCACTCTTGGGTATAATGTGATATTTTGTTAATCTCAAAGGGAATATGGTTGTCTTCAGTTTCGTAGAATCATAAGCATTTTACACAATATTTCCAATTCATTCATAAAAATAACATTGTGAAATTGAAATATTTGAAAAAATATTTCATGAACATCAAAAATTTCCTTACTATCACTTAAGTAGATTTAGCATTAAGAATTTAGCAATTTCATAGAAAAATGAAAGATTTTCAATAAATTTTCATTCATTCATCTATTTTTTTGGAACATTTTCAAGAATTTAAATGTCTATTCTAAGATAAAGCATAAAAAATACTAAAAATTAAAATTTCTCTTGATTATTCTCCATGCATGCCCCAAAGAATTCACCAAAATAGAGAAAACCACTTTATACTTCACTAGATTGCTTCACTACATATAAAATGGTGTGAGATTTTAAAGAGAGGGGTTT
Source organism: Sequoia sempervirens (assembly GCA_007258455.2). Classification (NCBI taxonomy): domain Eukaryota; kingdom Viridiplantae; phylum Streptophyta; class Pinopsida; order Cupressales; family Cupressaceae; genus Sequoia; species Sequoia sempervirens. Next base: position 199,048,473 of record VDFB02000013.1, on the reverse strand, counting down.
TAGTTTGGACACCGAGTAGGTTTTGTATGCACCCTTAAACAATGCAACACACAGTCTTGTTCAACTGAACTAAAAAAACTAGCTACAAAAGATTCATGAGATAGGGAGCTATCTAATTGGCTCTAATATTGATCAATGTCTACATGCATACAAATTTTTACACCAAAATGATTCAGAAAAAAAGAAAGAAAAGACAACAAAACTTAAAGTTTTGGCCCTTTTGAAATCCACAAATTCTAAACTTAAAATGAAAATAAAGTAGTAAATGCCCTTTTATAGGAACAAGGCCCCAAGAGTTCAAACTTAAAGTTTATCTAGAGAATCAAAAATAACAAATCAAAATGTAGCACGTGGCATACACCAACTATCATTAGAATATTCTAGATGAATTCAAAGCTTTGACTTTGTCAACAACACTTTTCACTTCTTACTCCAGTTCACCATACTTCACATAAATCAAGCTTATCAACATCCTTCAAAATACTAGATAGGAAACATCTACTAGGACTAGGAACAACCTGCAAAACTCAAAACTTAAAAAATATCTCTACAACACCTCTGGTATCCATTATTCGGTTCTTTCTTTCATCATTCAGGGCTCAAGCTATGGGATCTTTTCTTCACCTTTCTTCAACTGATATTCTTAGAAAGTACTCAACATTGGATGCATAGGTTCTTTTGAAATTACTTGCACTGCCTTCCAAGTGAGTTTGAGCCTAGTGTATTCTTTAGATACCTGGAGTATAATATTATTCCTCTGCACTTTGTCTGTCACATATATAGCTATAGTGTTCCTGCACTGTATAATCTTGTTAATGACCTACTAAGTTAATAGTTGAACAGTGTCTCTATTTATTCTTTCAATCCATTCTTTGAAGGCTTCAACTTCTTTACCCTCCTGTCCTAACATTTGGGGATCACAACCTTGACATGCTAACATTTCAATAAAGTCTTGATCTTTATCAAGCAATTTTATACATTCCACGGTCAATTTTTCAAATCTTTCAATGCATTGCATTAGCATGTCACCTTCCATTTTCAATTGTTTCTTCCATTTTATTGCAATGGAACTTCTTGTTCTAAAATTATATTTCCTTGTATTAATTCTTGAACATCCATTTGTATGAGAATTTCAACATTTCAAATTTCCTCATTAACCTATTCCTGGCGAAACATGCATTCACTTTCAAATCTTTTGAATTTCTTTAATCAATGGTATGCTTCCCTATTGCATCTGTGATGAATTATTCTCCTTGCTTCACCCAATACTCAATCCATTCTTCAAATACATTCATTTTTTGGATTTTTTTTGCAATTACATCCACCTATTCTTATGACATTTGTACTAGATGTTGAGGCAATTCAGTCTATGCTTGACTAGATAGGGTTAGGGATTTTATAAAATCTTCCAAGGTAGCAACCCATTATTTCAATTCTCTTTTCTTATTTTTATACTTATATACTCTAGAAATAGTGGTATCTAGGTTCACCTTTATTTCTTCCAACTCTTGCCTCCAAGACGAATGTCCAAGATTAATGCTTGTTATCTTATACTCTTTAGGCGTTATTTCATGTCTATCTTTTTCAACTATTGGAGTAGCTATATGGATCATTCTATCACCATCTACATTTCTTTGTATGACATGTTTTGCTTTAGCTCTGCACCTAGGCTTAGGAGTATCTACTTCCTGTATGAGACTATTAAGATCCATAGGCAATACTACTACTTCCATTGGGGAAGCCAATTCCCTAATTAGCCAATCAAGTGCATCTTTGTCATGCTCCACCTTTGCAACATTAATTTTTTCTTGGTTTCCACTTGATTCATGGCACTCTATTCTCATATCTTTAGTATTATCTGTGACGTCCTCCAAAATAGGAATTTCCTCAACAATTTTTGGCATAGATTCAAGATTACTAGGATTTGACACTGTCTCTTCTATTTGAAGACTTACATTTTCCTATCTATCTAGATGTTCAACCTCAATTTCCTAGATGTTACTTTCTTTATTCTCTACTACACCAAGATTTTCTTCATTTCTAACTTCATCACCTAAAACTATTGTAGCTTCTCCCTTCTCAATATCAACTTGAACCTAGTCCTTTTCTGACTCTTCAAAGACCTAAGACTATTCATTATCATTTAGAACATTCCCAAGAGAAGCCTAGGATTCAAAATATATCTTCAATAATCATTTCATCAATAGGATCCTACTCTGCAGTCTCCCCTATTTCCATCTCAAGGATATTAGGGTTCTCCACTTCTAAGGTGAGTGTTCCTTGTATAAATTCTTCTTCTTCAACATTTATAGGAGTGGACCCTGTATCCAAAAATTTCTTCTATCACTAGTTGTACCATAGGTTTATATTTACACTGATTTTCTTTTACCTTCTCCCACATGGCACCCCATTTATCCATCTGTTTTTTATTGTTGTCTTCATTTTCCTCAGAAATTTCATCCAAACCCATAGGAGTTCCTCCAAATGGTTGTTTCATACTAGCCATGTTAATAGAAGAAGTAAATAGTGTTGTAGCCCTTTGAGATGCAGACCTAGTCTATGTGCCAACATTTTATGTTACTCCTACTTCTTCATCAATAACTAGTTTAACCTTTGGTTTTGGTATAGAAAAAGATGCACCTTTAGGTCTTCCTTTTTATTTATCTTTGCTTGATTCTGATTCTTTCTATTTATCAGATGGATTTACTGGAACTTCTTGTTTTGAAGCTTCAGGGGTTCTCTCTCCAATCTTTATACCAGGAACCGCCTTACTAGTTTTCCTTTTCTTCCTAGCAGGTTCTCCACTCTGAAATGCAGTTTCATTTCCTTTTTTTTATTATTTTATCCTTTGAGAATGTGGGTTCAATTCCTCTTTCTCTTAAAGCTTTACAAAAATCATTTATCTAGTGTTGAGTGTATAATAGAACTGGTCTAGAGAACTCATCAATTGATGTCATTTCTTCACCTTCATAATCTAGGTCTAGGATGGGTTCATCATACACTCTATCTTCATTATAGGATTTATTCAACACTTGTCCATAATCCTCTTCCAAATGATCTATAATTTCATGGAGCATAAGAATCTGAGTAGATTTTAAAGACAATCATTGATACTTTCTTATTCTTAATTTGTGCTCATCTTCAAAATTAAGCCAATAATCTTCTAGGTCTTGGACATGAGCACAGTAACTAGTTATGGCCTTGGAAATATTCCCTTCAATATCATAGTACATTCTTTGAAGTGGAAAATACTCAAAATTATATGTTCATAGTTCTTCTTCACACAAGTCAGACACTCTGATTACATTGCACTTATAATTCCCTACCTCAATAGGAAATTTGAAAGAGGCCTTCTTATGAGCATTGATATAAAGAGACTAAGATGGTTTTAACTATCTCACCAATTCTAATAAAATAATTTTGTCTATTGGATACCTGGGAAGCATGACAATCTTTTGGATTTATCACCTTCCATCATTCTAACTAGCTTCATGGAGAACAAATCATTAAATCTCCTGTAATTCTCTTTGTATCCATGGATAGCGATCTAGGGAAAATGAGCATATATCAAACTATTTCTGACTTCCCTACCCAAAGTACCAATCTTTTTCAACCCTTGTTTGCTTTCCCTCATGGTGCAAGAATAAATCACATATGAAGGCATATAAAAACATCTGGTTTTGGGAAATGTCGTTATCTGTTCATATAATTTGTCACTAGTAAAATTTCCCCAATGCATTTGCATGGGATTTTCCATTAGTTTGGATATTATTACAAACATCTAGGGTTCAAATTTATTGGCATCTTGTAAACCAGCCGTTATGCTTAGTAGAGTTATAATATATTGAGTTTCTTGGTTGAACATAGACCTTTGAATTACTTTGGTTTGTGGTGCAATTGACTCTTGGCACCATTGGGTACTCATAATTTCTCTGTTGTGGGCTTCAATAGTCTGATATGTTTTGGCCAAGTTTCTTTTGTATCAACATTATACATCTGGGTGAAAAAAGGAAGCCCAAATGTGTATCTAATTCCTTTTTTGTGAGAGGTCTACATAGATTCTCCCCTCTTTTTCAACAACTCTTTTTCCTAGGTTATAATAATTCATGCATTGATAACCAATTCAAGGGCCCCCATTGTTGGTGAAAACCCTCCTGCTAAAAGTAACCCATTTTCTATAACATTTCCAACACACTGAGAAGCATTTTCCCCTTGTACCCAAGTGCAAATTTTTACATCAGAAGTACACCCCATATGAGTATGTGTAACTACCACATTGATTGGTATGGATTGCAAACTGCAATATTTAAATTCATCTTCTACCCTTGTGTCAAAAGTACTCATTTTTGTTGGTGTGTTCTGCATTTTCAAATGTGTGTCTTGTGTGTGAGTTAGGGTTAAATTTAACCAAATTTGTTACAATTTATAAAAATTTCAATTCACCTTTTGACTAAATTCAAATCAAAGAATGATCAACAATGTTTCAATTTCTAAAGGGAAATACAATCTTTCAAGATTTTCATGTATGAAAATAATTAAAAAAATATTAGTTATTCGAAACATACTTGGTTTTGGTTGATAAGGACAATATTTAGAAAATGGAACTCCAAAACCCTTGGTAGTTGTGTTATTAGTTTCTCGATATTTACCTCTCCTTGTATGCCAATATTATTTCATTCTTTCAATGTCCTTTGAAAATTTGCAACATAACGTGAAGTGGAGTGTTAGAAAAGTGATTGCATGCTTAAGGTGGTCCCAAGTACATGGGAGTATTTCACCACCTTTATTAATTACCTATTACAATGCATTAATTTCTTGAATAAAGGTGCAATCATTACAATTAGGGTTCAAATTACGAATGCCTAGATTTTTGTATGGGATCGCTACTAGAGGAGAAAGACAGTGTGATGATCATGCATGGTACTTTGGTGGCACTCTGATATTACATGGATCTTTTTCAAGGCTTAAGCCTTTAAGGATACATGATAAATTTGTGATCACCAAGATGAAAACCTCCAGTATCAACTTTTAGGAGAAATACGAGGATCCAAGGAACTTACCTTCAAGCTTCAAAGAAAACAAGAACAAAAGGAAAGGCTAGGAAACAGGTTCAAGAGAGATTACAACATTTCAAAAAAGACTCCCCAGTTTCTAAGTTTTGAATAAAAGGAATGAAATAAAACTACCAAACTTTGATACAAGAAAAATGATATCACTAGGATTAACACTTCTGATGGATGAATTACTTGGCAGAGCTAGGGCCAACTTAAAATATAATTCACTTTGATGCAACCACACAACTCTGGGATTTTAGTTTCTAGTAATATATTAAAATTCATGACAAGATTGAAACATTGAATCTAGGAAAGAAATAAGAATAAAACAAGGACCAAAAAAAATTGAAAATGAGACTAGCAACTAACCAAACCACAGAATGATGCCAAAACAAAAGAAAGTGAAAGAGAATAGGAAAGAAAATGGGGGTCCACATTTTTCCAAAGGGAAAAATGGGGTGTGATGTGAGACCACACAACATATAGCACAAAGGGAATGAATGTGAAAGCATTGTGTTAGGATAGAATTGGATACTGTAGTTGGAGACATACCCTCTACCCCAAGTGAATAAAAAGGGACACAATTAAGCACACGTGAATATGGAGGGACACCATCTACTACAAGTGAATATGGAAGGACACCATCTACTGCAATTGAATATGAAGGGGCACCATCCACCACATATCAAGTTGAGAGTACATCATTACTCAGATTTGATGAAGAAGGTACAACATCATTCCTATGTCAACCTCAAGGTATGTCATCTATTCCACCATCAATTGAAGGTACAAAATCTATCCCACCTCACTTAAATATTGATTAAATTCCTAATGTTGAGATGTATGTACCTAGGAGAATGCCACCTAGAATTTTGCATAGAAAGCCAAAGTATTTGATTAATATTGATGAGGATATTTTGCAGCACATGGAAGGTAAGATTCCAACACACACTTGTAGAAGATATGCTGATAAGATTTGAAAATTATTCTTTGAAGGGATAAATGAGATCACAATATGTAAACTATTTGTTCAAATGATGTGAGGTTTAAAGTATAGAAATATCATGAAGATTCTTGGACTGAGAACATCGAATGCTTCAAGTGAAAACACTATTGTGAAGAATCTAATGGATGCTTATGGGAGTGTGGGTAAGACCTCACACTCAAAGGATAGTAATGTCACCTGATGTGTCATTACATCAAATTTTGTAAGTAGTCAAACAAGGAGATATTGTCTCATCAGAAAGACGAGTGAACAATTGAGAATTAATAGAAAGAAATTATCAAGAGCTATTCAAAGGCGACAAAGAATTGAGGGAACCAATTCAAATGAATTATAGGAATTCTCAGGGAGACTCCCATGAAAAGATAAAATAGTTGTTGAAGCATTGAGAACACTAATTGAATACTATTGGAAGAATAACACAAAACCATCTCCAAATTAAAGGGATGTGGTAAGAAGGAGAATCGATAGTCGCAACCGTGAGCCACATCCAAAGCATTTTTTGGTTATGATTCAAACCTAATTTTTTGGTAAATTTCAATAGGATTATCCTCAAATTCAAATTTGTCAAAGATATTTTGAAATGCTTAAATTTTTTTATGTCAAGATAAATCACACATGCACTGCTTGTTGTTGTAGACTACATATTGAGTTCTCTAACCATTATGATGTTTATTGTTCTATATGTTTATATTTGCATACTAATGATGTTTTGCAGGATTGTGGCATACATGCCCCACCAACATCTTCAAGAGAGTTTTTATCAAAAAAATTATGTGAAATAGAGGATGGCCAAATATTCTATAGGAAACTATGCTTGGATGGTTCATGTCAACATTGTGGTGGCTTGCAACGTATTCCAATATGTCAACATATGGAAAGCACACATGAGGTGGGAAAGAAAATAGTAGACTTCGAGAAGTATAAAATAGTGAAATATGTTACCAAAAATGGTAATCAAGAAAAAAGGTGTGATTTGGTTATTCAAAAGATTCCAGTGTATCAGTTTATGTCTATGCTTCATGACAATATAGTGTATGAGTATGCAAGGCATACCCATAGAGCTTGATGATTGGACACACAATTCAAGTTATGCAAGGACACCTTTCTAGGTGGTAGCATAGTTTTAGTGGTCACCTTTGTAGAGAACTACACTCTATAGCCATAGTGTGAGGTGCAGTCACAATATTATAACTCCACATATGTTTCAATATTTGTGCACATAACATTCATTGATGTAGCTGATAGTAAAGAGGACCAATGGAAGGTATTGAGGGAGTATCACTTTTATATTAGTGATGACCGTACACACTCTCTAAATTTCATGTAAGGTTGCTTCTAGTTGTTCTATAGTGATTTGTCTTAGAGGGGCATAGCATACAGTCAACATATAATATGGTTGAATAATTATGCAACATAGTTGAAGAACTCACACATGTTCTACTAGTTGAGAAGGATGCATGTCATTACAGGTGTTCAAAATATGTGGAACTTTTGTGAGGCTAGGCATGGAAAGGGGGAGCATGATGGTGTAGGAGCATGTGTGAAAAGAGCATTAGCAATGGAAGAGTTAAAGTATAAAGACAATGCAATGTTGATAGATACAAAGTCAATTGTTGAGTGGTGTAATGCTTCGATAGGTCTAGGTAATGAAGGTACATCTTCAATTCATAAATTTTTTTGGTTGATGGATGATACTAACATTGCACCATATGAGGATTGTTGTACACTAAAAAGATCGAGTGAGCTACACTCTTTCCTTAGCTCAAATGTAGGTTCATGGAGTATTCATATGCGGAAGATGGCATGCTTTTTTTATTGATGTACAATGAAAGCCTGGGACGATTGTGAGTCAAAGGAGTGGGTTGAGAAATGGTCATTAAGTTATCTTAGACCACTTCACATGTATCACCCTCCAACAATATTGGAACTAACACAGATGGAATCATTAGTTGACTTTGACCACATATCAGATCTAGTTCAACCAAGTAATATATCTACTTGCATAGTTTTTGAAATTCCTATTGTTATCTTACTTCGTAGTGTATTTGTAATGTTGATTAGTTTCATCTAATTTGTTGCACATATCAATGTAGGGCATGTTTATGCAGTTATTATAGGTGAAGAAAATGAAGAGGTAACATATTATTACTTGTGTTGTTGTGTTGAGGCCAAAAAGAAATTGGAGACCCCAATTATAGATGGAGAAAACATCAAATACCCTACAAGCTCAGTTGTTGTTACTGGAATGTGGCTTAGAAGGTACCCACATAAGAGTGTTAATTTTTTTTTATTTTAGGACTTTGACACACATCAAAATATTCTTCATTACTTGAACTTTTCCGTGGCATCCAATGTTCATTTGACCAAATATGGGGGTAGAAATTTGAACAAAACCTTATGGACGATGCTTGAGTCTATCCATGAGGCAATACTTGACACAATAAAGAGTAGAGTAGACCCAAATGATTCGTTGGATTAATTTGTAAGTATGCACATTGGTTCTTATTAATTTGTACTTGTATGCACATTAATTTTTATGATGCCAATGCTATCATTTAATGTTTATATCATGTATGTAGGTGATTGATGAAGTTATTAGACTTGTAAATGTAGCACACTTTATGTTTAGAACTGTGAAAAAGGATATAGAGTTCAATGGTATTTTATTTTTCTCAAAAATATGCAAAAGAAATGTAGGATATTCTCTATAGATTAGTAAACTAAGTGGAAGATTAAATTGTGTTGTTTTTATAATAGGTTACAATTTTCCAAAAGGTTGGAAAGTAATAGTTTGGTTACGTTCTACTCATGTTCTATTCACGAGAGGTTGTTGTGTGCAATAGGTATCTTGGAACTCCCAATGAAGATGTATGTCTAGAAGTGACTAAGTTGAGAGACTGGCATGCCTATCCTCAATGGAAGCATCAAGATTTAATCCTTTTTTTTCCCAACTTGGAACCAAATGGTGTGGATTTGTTGTCTGTAAGTGCCTTCCATCTATTTTCATTTCATTTCCATTTTGGTGCTCTTTAGTTTTCTTCTTTTACTTTTCCTATTTGTAAGTAAACTACTAAAAATTGATTGGTGTCTCCTTGCAAAATATGTTGATTTATGAGCCATCCACAAGAATCTTAGTCAAAAAAGCAATGCAACATCCTTATTTTTGATGATATTGATGAATCTCAATTATGATTTTATACCATTATAAAAGTGTGTGTGAAGCTTAGTGAGGGAATTTCAATTTATTCATTTGAAGTTAACCTCATCATGAGCACCTATGATTTAGACATTATAAGATCATCTCGAATTTCAAGTTATTCTATTCATGAGAGGTTGTTGTGTGAAATAGGTATCCTGGAACTCCCAATTAAGATGTATGGCTAGGAGTGACTAAGTTGAGATAATGGCATGCCTATCCTTAATGGAAGCATCAAGATTTAAAGCTTGCTATTCCCAAATTGGAACCAAATGGTGTGAATTTGTTGTTTGTAAGTGCCTTCCATATCTTTTAATTTCATTTCAATTTTGGATTCTCTTTCTTTTTCTTCTTTTACTTTTCCTATTTGTAAGTAAACTACTAAAAATTGATTGGTGTCTTCTTGTAGAAAATTTAGATTTATGAGCCATCAAAGAGAATCTTAGCCAAAAGAGTAATGCAACACCCTTATTTTGATGATCTTGAAAAATTTCAATCTTGATTTTAAGCCATGGTTTCTAAAATGCTCAATTTTCATAGAAACTATCTTAATATGTTCAAATTGAGCATTGGTTAGTGGGGCACATGGTTCTTTGAACATAGAAGGAACTTATATTTGAATTTCAATATTCCCATACTTTGGAATTGTATTTTATGAATTCTTTGAACCCATAATCCTTACTTCGAGGACCCATATTATTGTTTGATAGTTTTGAGAAATCATTGTGCCTACAAGTGCAAGGACTTGGGTTTAGAATGGTGTATGAAGCATATTAGACAATTGTAGCACAAACATAAGAATCAAGACTATTAAATAAATCTCATTTTATTGCAAACATCATATTATTAATATAGTGAGTGTAATAACCATTGATGGTTACCAGTCATTCTTTTTCTTCTTGTATTCTCTCACTATTACAACTAGCACTAGTTGACTAACTTATTATAAAAACTTCATTTATTAAAACAAATCAACCTTATTATTATATATAAATATCAATATATCATACCATCTATTATCATAAAAATTTATAATGATATTTACTCAAATTTCTAAATTTATTGTTTCCCTCAAACATTTGTAATTCATGCAGCATAATCCTTTAACAATCCAAATTGTAAAAGGACAACAATATTTTATGGCCTGTTACCTAGAGACCATGTTAGTTATAGGTATTCTTTGTGAGAAATCAAATCATGTAAGGAACCTCTACAATAACCTCTCTCATTTTTTGTTATCTTGGAGTCATTTTCCCATGGTGACCAATTTTCACTTGATGGAAAAAGTGTCAAATGCAAGCAATGTAAAGTTGCAAAGTGGTGCAACTTTCATTCTACAAATCGTGTTACCAAAAGAGTATTCAAAAATATTCAAATAGGTATGTTTATGCTAGAAATATTCCTCTTTCACACTCAAACATGTTGAATCGCTCCAAGCTATATTCAACCAACTCAATCTCTTAAGGATCCAAATGCAAAATGGTTGCAATCTTTGACAGACTACTACTCGGAAATCATGATGCTTACAAACTCTCCATTTGAGCCTATGGTATTAAATTGGGGCCCTATAAAATAACCTCTCTCAATTTTTGTTATCTCAAAGTCATTTTCCCATGGTGTCTTACTTTCATTTGATGGAAAAAGTGTCAAACACAAGCAGTGTAAAGTTGCAAAGTGGTGCAACTTTTGTTACACAACTCATGTGACAAAATAGATTATTCCAAAACATTTAGATGGGTATTTTTATGCTAGGCATGGTTCTCTTTCACACCCAAACATGCCAAATCACTGTGAGCTACATCTAACCGACTCAATTCCTTAAGAGTCCAAAGTGCAAAAGGGAATCAATCTTTGATAGGATATTACATGGAAAAAATGACGCTTACAACCTCTCCATTTTATCCTATGAGATCATGTTAGGAACCTATACAATAATATCTCTTATTTTTTGTTATCTCGAAATGGTTTTCCCATGGTGTCTAGTTTTCACTTGATGGAAGTGTCAAATATGAGCAGTGTAAAGTTGCAAAGTGGTGCAACTTTCATTCTGCAACTCATGTGACCAAAAATACTCTTCCAATTCATCCAAATGGGTATGTTTATGCTAGGAATGGTCCTCTTTTGTACCCAAACATACTGAATCACTCAAAGCTACGTTAAATCGACTTGAACCCTTAAGGGTCCAAAGTGCAAAATGGTTGCAATCTTTGACTAGCTATTACTCAAAAACTGTGATATTTATGAACTCTTCGTCTAAGCCTATAAGATCGTGTGGGGCCCCACTACAATAACATATCTTATTTTTTGTTATATCAGAGTTTTTTTCTCATGGTGTCCAGTTTTCACTTGATGGAAAAAGTGTCAAATGCAAGTAGTGTAAAGCTGCAAAGTGGTGCAACTTTCATTCTACAACTCGTGTGACCAAACAAACTATTCTAATGCATCTAGCTAGGTTTTTTTACACTAGGAATTTTCCTCTTTCACACCTAAACATGCCAAATCACTCAAAGCTATGTTTAGCTAGCTCAATACCATAAGGGTCCAAAGTGCAAAATGGCCACAATTTTTTTACATGCTATTACTCAGAAATTGTGATGCTTACGAACTCTCTTTTTAAGCCTATAAGATCACATTAGGTCCCTCTATAATAACCTCTCTCAGGTTTTGTTATCTCGAAGTCATTTTCCCATGGTGTCTAGTTTTCACTTGATGGAAAAAGTGTCAAATGTAGCAGTGTAAAGTTACAAAATGGTGCAAATTTCATTCTATAACTCATGTGACCAAACAAAATTTTTTAACACATTCGAATGGGTACATTTATGCTAGGTGCATTCCTCTTTCTCACCCAAACACGCTGAATTACTTTGAGCTATATTCAACCAATTCGATCCCTTAAGGGTCTAAAGTGCAAAATCGTTGCATTCTTTGATAGGATATTACTTAGAAACTATGATGCTTATGAATTCTCCATTTGAGCCTACAATATTGTGTTGGGCCCCACTACAATAACCTCTCTTGGTTTTTGTTATCTCATAGTTTGTTTCCCATGGTAGAAACTTTTCAATTGATGGAAAAAGTGTCAAATGCAAGTAGTGTAAAGTTGCAAGTAGTTCAACTTTCGTTTTACAATTCATGTGACCAAAAAAACTATTCTAATGTGTTTGGATAGGTAATTTTACACTAGGAATGGTCATTTTTCACACCCAAACATGTTGAATTACTCCAATCTACGTTCAACCAACTTGATCCTTTATGGTGGCATGCAAAACAATCAAAAAGAGAAACATTCACAAGATAGTTGAGAAGTCTAATTTTTCCACACCAAAAGCATATGCTCATCCTCAAGTCTACCAAGGGTAAGAAATTTTTTAATTATCCTCCCCGCCCTTAGGAAATACATTGCTCAAGGATCTTAAATAAGCCTTCTTACCAAATTTGAAAAAGCATGATAAGCCCATGATTGACAATTTTGTACTCATCAAAGTGGGTACTAATTCTATATTAAATATAGATCATATTTCTTCTTTATCTTTAAGATCTTCTAATTTTGAAAATGGTTTCACCAAGCTATGAAGGGTGGATTGTTCTTTATTCAATTATTGCCTATGTGGGTTCATTTTCCTTATCTCCCATTGCAATTTTGTGTCCAGATTATTTCTTTCAAAGTATTGGGAATTCTTTGGTTAGATTTATATCCATTGATCTGATGGATATAGAAATATATCAAAGGGGTTTGTTGAAAAATTTTGGTTGATAGTTGGGGAGTGAGCATGGAAACAAGCCATTGCTTATGGAAATGTTAGTGTAGAATATTTTTCCTAAAATATTCCTTTAGATAAGTTTGCTAGTTGTTAGATTTTTATGTTAATGATTGTTTACTTGTGCAATATTGCATGGAGTTGCATGCCTATTTTCTAGTTGGTAGTTTCCATTATAGAAGGTTCATCTCTTGATATATATATATATATATATTACACTCATTCTTAATCAATTATCAAGTTAATAATGAGTGCATTTATTTACAATTAATCTTTTCTTTTTAATTTATGCTATTTTGCAATTTGTAACTCTACTAGTATTCCTAGAAACATCGAAGTTGTTTAGCATCAACTAATAAAGCTGTTTAGCATAAATCAATAAATATTCAAGAAAAACCATGAAGGATAAAAATGATCAATGCTAGGGATAACCAACTAATAAGTATACACGAAAATATAAGTCAAGTATACATGTGAATAAGGGAAACACAAGTACTCAAATACACATAAGCCTTGAAGTATAGACTTGAATACATAGTATATGCAAATTAATACAAAGTATATACATGAATACAAGGTATATGCATGAAAACACGTAAGTCACAAATATACATTGGAATATATGTAAGTCACAAAGTATACACGTAAGTTGTAAAGTATACACTTGAATATGTGTAACTCATATCTATTGAACTGTGGATTTATAATGTAAATATGGACACCATCGATAAAAAAAGATTTGTATTTACCAAATAGCAATGTAGGCATACATCAATATATGTCTATATAAGTATAAAATATATACAAAATAGCCATATCAGCTTACGAGAATTCCATAAGGCATACAATGTCAAATATATCCAATACAAAATATGTACAAAAATGCCATATAGGCATACAACAAAGGGCTCTAGAATCAAAATTCATTGCTCTCCATCCTCTCAAAACAAATTCTTTCCCTTTTGTTGGTTGGAAGATGGTGATAAGTTTGTCACTCATTTAATTTGAGGTCGAGGAGTGCTCCTACTAGTCCTCTTAAGGTTTAGTTCTCAATCAAGCCTTATTTATTACAATAACAAGTAAATGCATTAATATATAGAAATTACAGTATAAAAAATGATATATTTAACAAAATAATCACTTATTGCCTCTAGAAGATCACTCTCCTTGAGGGAAATATTTGCATGCCTATGTTGTGGCATGTTGAATCCCTATAGAAACCATCTAAAGAGAAATTAAACTATGAATCAAGAATGGTTTGATTTTTCACTAACAACTATAACAATGAATGCAAATTGAAATTTAGTAATCTGCCACATACCTCCATGAGAGGCATCGAGGAGTCTATAGAAGATGAAATATCAAGCTTCATTTCCTTATGAACATTTAGAGGTGTATTCACTTCCAACATCTAAAAACAAAACAACCAATTGTTCAATCATGAAAAATACAATAGTGATGCACACTATGGCTTGTAATGTATGAGATAATGAACAAAATTTTTAGTACTTATTAAACTATATATTTTTTACTATCATGCTTACTATTTTCCCTATTCGTAGGGTGATCCCACAAAGCTGGTTTACAATTTCTGGGAGATTTTTATTTTTGCTGAAGTCACATATTTTTGGAAAATATAATGACTTAAGCCTTAAAAAGTTCCATTTAAAGTATTACAATTTAATATGGTTTTATCAAATTACCTTAGATCAAATCCCCTTGGATAGAACACTGCTAGTTTTAAACCATACCTATAACAGAGTCTCCTTTACACCTATTAAAATGCTGATAAAAAACCACTTTTCATTTACCTTTTCAGGGATTAAATGAATTCATTTAATTTATTTTTTATGTAGTCCTTATTATAAGCTTCCAAAAAAGTATAATTTTAAATAAATTTATTTTTATTATTATATTTATTGTTTTTTTCTTATGAATGTAGGTTTTCACAAAAAATCAAACTCTTTGTTCTGCACATGTGGAAAAATAGAAGATTATCATTTTTTTTTGAAAAATATGAGTGCACCAAATATTGATGTCCTTGATCTGGACAACAAAAAAAAACTATTGAATTTCGATACATACAAAAAAAGTTATGCGTTATACAGTCGCACTATGTCTGAATTGTAATTGGTTTGACTTCGAAACTTGATTAAATAAAAAATATTAAAAAAAAAAATATAACTAAGTGGAAGCACTAGATATGGGAGTTACAAATCTAAATTTGAAATAATTATAATTTTATCCTTCATGGAAAAAAAGTTATGCGTTATATGGTGAGCATCACTTTTTAAAAATGTTGTTTAATGAAAGAAACTAGTTTTCAAGGGAGATGGAAAAAGAAGTACAATTTGATTCCAAAATTTTTGAAAAAATATATTTAGAATCTAAAGACAAAATTTCACAAAACTCTAGTTTGAATAATTTTCAAATTCCTCACGGTCTAGCCACTATAGGTGCCTGAAAGTGAAGATTTAGTTAAAAAATTATTTTAGAGTCTAGTTTGGCCAAAAATTGTAAACCACTATTATGGGATCACCCCGTAGCTTGTTTGAAAGCACCTATTTTAGGATTTTAATCATATAAGCAAGGCAATGAACCATTTGATAAAATGCTTTGGTATAGACATGTACAAAAATTGTGGCAGTATAGAGAAGGTAGTGAATTGTTTGAGAAAATGCCTCAAAGAAATGTGGACTCATGGCACTGATGGAATGCCATTAAAAAAAAATGTGTCAAGGAATTCCATCACCATGAGACCACATTTCTTTGAGGCATTTTATCAGACAGTTAATTGCCTTCTCTATGGTATTATGCTAGGATGGGATGGATGGTATAGTGTGGTCTTGGTTATGAGATGGAGGGTGATCATGACATGAAGAGGGATGGGTGGGGATATGAACAAGTGGAATAAAAGGTGGAAGGTTCAATGGATTGGTAAATAGAGGATGATGATGATATTTCTTACTATTATGCTTTGATATATTTTTTCCAAGCATCCATAGTTTGTTGGAAAGCACCTATTTTAGGTTTTTAGCCACAATAGGAAGGAAGTGAGTAGTTTGATAAAATTCTTTGGTAGACATGTATGGAAAATGTGGTAGCATAGAAAAGGTAGTGAGATATTTGAAAAAATGCCTCAAAGAAATATGGTCTCATGGTGATGCAATGGCATTCCATCACCATGAGTTCACATTTCTTTGAGGCATTTTTTCAAACTACTCACTACCTTGTCTATGCTATTGCTTACTATTATGCTTTGATAGATTTTTTCTGAGAATCCATAGTTTGTTGGAAAGCACCTTTTTTAGGCTTTTAGCCATGTAGCAGCAAGGAAGTTCAAGTAGTTTGATAAAATTATTTGTAGACAGGTATGGAAAATGTGGTAGCATAGAAAATGTGGTGAGCTATTTGAAAAGATGCCTGGGGGAAATATGGTCTCATGGTGATGGAATGGCGTTCCATCACCATGAGACCACATTTCTTTGAGGCATTTTTTCAAACTACTCACTGCCTTGTCTATGCTATTGCTTACTATTATGCTTTGATAGATTTTTTCCAAGCATCCATAGTTTTTTGGAAAGCACCTTTTTTAGGCTTTTAGCCATAGCAGCAAGGAAATGAACTGTTTGATAAAATGCTTTGGTAGAAATGTATGGAAAATGTGGTAGCATAGAAAAGGTAGTGAGCTATTTCAAAAAATAAGAAATTTGGTCTCATGGCGATGGAATGGCATTTCATCACCATGAGACCACATTTCTTTGATGCATTTTTTCAAACTACTCACTACCTTGTCTATGCTATTGCTTACTATTATTCTTTTTATAGATTTTTTTTCCAAGAACCCATAGTTTGTTGGAAAGTACCTTCTTTTAGGATTTTAGCCATAGTAGCAAGGAAGTGAACTATTCAATAAAATGCTTTGGTAGACATGTATGGAAAATTTGGTAGCATAGAAAAGGCGGTGAGCTGTTTGAAAAAATGCCTCAAAGAAATTGGGTCTCATGGTGATATTGGGTCTCATGGTGATGGAAATCACCATGAGACCACATTTCTTTGAGGAAATTTTTCAAACAACTCATTGCCTTTTCTATGCTATTACTTACTATTATTATTTCACATATTTCTTCCAATCATCCATAGCATAGACAAGGAAGTGAACTATTTGAAAACATGCTTCAATAAAAAGTTGTCTCATGGAATGCCATGAAAAGTAAATGCAATTGGCAGTTGCTCCTAGTTATTACTTATGCTATGTGAAGTAATTGCATCACTGATTATGTTAACTTTCTAAACAACAATATTGTGGTTGAAAATTTGTCATCTATCAACATCTAGTTATTAGTTATGGAATGTGAAGTAATGCTTTGAGTTTGAAATATGTGCAATGCAATGCAATCAATGATATGAATATAAACTATGTAAATCTATTAAGTGAAATTAATTAGTTAAACTCTTTATTATATTACCTTCATGTAGGTTTGTCTAGCTCCACTGGCACTAGGAGGTGTTCCCACAAAACCTCCAATATTAGCCTAGATTCAACATCTAAAATCAAATATTAGAATACCATTCATATAACAATGCTTTTAACATGTTATAAATTTATAATTTTTTACTAGTTACATACCTCAATGGTAGATGTAGTAGAGTAATAAGTATGTGTAGGGCTAGTGTATCCAGTATCAACACTATGACCCTGAGATTTTATTAGAATCATAAAAATAAATTAGTTAATCTTGCATGTCAAAAATGAAATTTAATAAATTAAATTCAATGAAAATGCTAACATTTACTTGAGTATCGATGCCATAAGCCTCATTCAAAATCTCAGCTACCTTCACCATTTTCGTAGTTGTAGACGTATCCTATGTAGTAGCCTCCTAAGTGTCAGTGGGGTCATATGTACAAGTCACCTTGACACAAACCTAACATGAATGGGGTGGAAGCCTACCACTCGAAGACTCCCCTAGATGGTGTTGTACTATAGGACTAGCATGTTGGATGACATTGTGGGTAAAAGAGTTGATAGCCTGCAAAGTGTCTACCTTGACACTCTCCTTTGCAATGGAAGGGATAACAATGTGCTCATGAGCTAGCCTAGTGAGAGGTCATCTCACTTGCCACCTAGGATCCTATCGTGCATTGGGTCTATCTTGAGACAACCTCCCACCTCTCCCCTAGAAGTCCCTCATATCAAAATAATTTAGGATTTTGTTTAGGATAAACTCACAATAGAGTTTTCTTAGGAAATATTGTGGGACTTCACAATTGTTGCATGGTGGGTAATAAAAAACCATGTACCAACTATCCCCAAAAAATTTCCTAATCCCTTGGTGGTGGCACCAATGGATAGGAAACCTCTTGGAATTGAGGTCAAGATTTTGATTTGTATGTGGGTTGGTGAATAATGAGCACAAATCATATTTTGTAATTTTTTCATCTTTTATTTCTTTATATGATAATTTATTTGTGTACAAATTCTTAGCCACCCGCCTCCTATCTTTCCAACTACTTAATTGTTTGTTGACTGAATCTACATGTTTTAACATTTCTTTAAGTGAATTTGCAAGTGTTCTTCTTTCCATGGTTGAACCTAAAGGATCATTCAACCTTGTGATTAACTCCTCAATATGTTTTTTATTGTTTTCAATTATCCCCCTTAAATTTTGTTGAGTGCCAAGAGGATGTTGAGGGATTGGTGGAGGATATTGTTGTTGTGGTTGTTGAGGATTTTGTTCATGTTGTTGCTGCTCTGGTTATTCAGGATTTTTAGGATGGTTTTTCACGATCATTATCATTTCTTACAAATTAAACAAATGAGTATCAAAAATAGCCTAAAACTAACAAATTCACAACAAAAACAAGGAATCCTTACTTATTTGACCTCCTCATCAACATGGTGGAATCTTAGTGAAAAAATTGTAATAAATCAATGACAAAAATGCAAAAAAGATCCCTCCAAAATGCGAGTGCACAAGAAGAAGGGTTTTTGGCCATGGGTTGCTAAAAAGATAGTAAGAGTAAAAGTGAATTTGATTTGCTTTCTTTTGTTTTAATAACCTATAATGAGCTCATGTTATAACATACTCACATAATAGACTTGATGTGGCTAAGCGTTAGGCTCAGTCACACCAAGCCATAATGCAAGTGTGTTATAACGTGCTCTTATTATAGCCTATCAAAAGTTATTTTAAATTTTGGCCACAATTTGGCCCCCCATCTTTTTGCACTCTCCCATTGCAAACACTAATGCCAAAAGGTGTAGAGGTGCCTAGATTCAAGAAATATGGAGGAAAGGGAGATCCTTCTAACCATGTTAATTCTTAAAGTATACTTCCTTATGTAGTGACTTTTTCCTTGATGATAAACTTTTGGCTAAGATTTTTCCTAGGTCATTGAAAGATACTGCCTTGGAATGGTTTTCTTCTTTACCAAACAACTTAATTTGTTTATTCAGTGAAATTTTTGAGGCCTTTGTAAATAATTTTCAAGAGCATATGACTCCCATGATGACCTTGGCTGATTTGATGAGATGTAAGAAAAAAGAAGATGAAAAGATAACTAACTTTATCTCATGCTATCAATCACTTTATTCCCAAATCAATGTCAAGGTCCTCGACCCTCATCTTCAAAAGATGTTCATAGAAAATTTACAAAGCAATATTCAAGATAAGCTCACCATGATGAAATTCCTATCCTTCACGCACTTGTGCACCACCCTCCATGATTATGAAAATTTGGTTAGTAGTTGAGATACAAAATCCACTTCTAGTCGAACTAAGAAATTTGAGCCCATAAACCAAAATAATTCCCAACCTTTTAGAAAATAGAACAAAGGGTTCCTTCAATTTAATCCCCCTAAAAAAAAAACTTAGAATGTCAATAACCAAGTAGCTACTGTTAAAGCCACAATACCCTTTAGCTATGGGGACCTAAAAAGATAATTCACTCCTTTACTTGATACCCTTCATAACACAATGTCCCAACTTTTAGAACAAATGATTACCTTTCCTCCCATCAAAAAACCTGATCCTAATAAACCTTTACCCCTGAGTTTTAGATCAAATTATTATTGCAACTATCATCAACAAAATGGACATGATATGGAACATTGTAAGCATCTTAAACATCTTGTGCAAGACCTCATTGATTCTAGTCATCTTTCCATTGGAGGTGTTAGTGAACAAGGAAATAAGTTTTTTTCCCCTCCTAACTAAAACTTGAAAATATTTACCAACCCCATGCCTAAACACAATATTTCATTTGTCAAACCTAGTGAAACTACAAAGATTGATGTGATGAATGTTTACATGGATGATGAGAACATAAATACAATTCAACAAAGTCCTATGGATAATGATCAAAAATAAAAAAATCCTATTGATGGTTTGGTTGCATTGGTTGAAACTCACCATCATAACGACCGACTTAAAAATCCTCCTAACATTGCTTTCACTTCTAAATATATACTTAAACATGCACCCGATGGTCCTCTTTACATAGCCAGATGAATCTATGATAAGCCCACTAATGGGATATTAATAGATCTTGCCTATGGAGAGAACATGATCATCGAGGAATTCTTACTTCTACATGAGCTTTATCAAGATATATATGATAAACCAAAATCAAGGATCAAGACGCACAATAGTTTCACTTGCCCTATGATGGGATTGATCATCTTACCATTGCAAATAGGACCAAAAACATTAGACATCTCATTTTCCATCATCTGACAGTCATACCAATTTTGTGTGAAGCTTGGCTATCCATGGCTTCACTGCATGAATGCAGTCCCTTCAGTTGTACATAAATGCTCAAATTTTCCTTTTGAAAATGAAATATTCATTTTCCACCATAGTGGCTTTAACCCTTTTTCCTCCAAAGTAAAATTTTCCTTAGATTTATTTTGGTCCAAGCCTATGGAACCTATAAAACCATGAGAAGACTTCTTTTTCTTGTCTTATCAAAATTTCAAGGCAAAGAAGATAGCAGAATTATCCCTCTAAAACATGTCCCCACCCACCACTAAGCCTACCATCCTAGATGAAACCATGATAGAGCCTAAATAAATTCCAAACAACCAAGACCAACCTAAGACAAAACATTCACCTACCTCCTACAAAAAACCAAAGAGACAATGAAAACAACCCCATCACACCTCCTAGAATAAAAAAAGTTTACAAATTAAAAGAGAAAGTGGTTGAACAACCTCCTTTGGTTCCTTCCATTCATCTCCTTAGGGAAGAAAAGAAACCTATAGTTCACCAACCCGCTCCTACAAAAATGCAACTTGAAAACATGACTAAAAGAAACAAAGGTGTTAGAGAGCATAAGCATAGATGTCGTAACCTTGCTTGCAGATTACATGAAGAACTAAAAAAATAAAATTAAAATCCAAACTTGACTAGAGCAATTCATGATAACCCTACTCTTTCCCTAAAACAAAAAAATCCAATACAAAAACCACAACAAGAGTTGAACTCTTCTATGGAAATTATCATTTGACTAACTATTGTGATTAATTTGGATGACAATGACGAGGTTGCTAAAATTGATGAAGAGGTTCATAATGAAATAAATACATTTTTTTCCTCTTCTATGAGCTTAAATGACCATTCTCCTACAAAGAGTGTTGAACCTAGTGCTTCCCTTAGTTCAACACTTGCTCTTGTCTCTTTAGCTAGTTTTCTGCCTTTGGTATACAATGAACATGATTGGGATACAAATGACTTCCTCATAGGTTGACTCACATGTGCCTTACTAGTTTTTTGCATTAGTTCTTTGTTATTTTATTTTGTGTGATTACATGTGTGTGATGTGATCCCCTGTGACATTTTGTTTGATGTTCACTCTCTCTCTCTCTCTCTTTGTGGCATTCCTCTATTTGTACCTTCATTCTTCTCTATGTCATAAATCTTTGACTTTTCAATTTTTATCTTTTTCATTTGTCTTATGTTTTCCTTTGGGAATGATGCAAGCATCGAGACACTCATGTCTCTTCCATGTTGAGCCAAAAGGATTTTTCCTTTGATTCTTTTTATCTCCTTTTCATTTTTCTTGTGTTTTTCTTTTGGGGATGATGCAAGGTGTCGAGACATCCATGTCTCTTCCATGTTGACCTAAAAGGATTTTCTTTTTCCTTGCTCTCTTTGTGTCATTCTTCTAGTTCTATGTGTATTTGGGGAATGATGACAGTTCTAAGCTCTATAAAAGAATTGCAACAAGAACATACTAACCCCAAATCCATATATCCCTTATGTGTTTAGTGTTTTCATTTTAGGGGCAACCCCTTTCTTTTCTTTTTCTTTACATGATGTAGCTTTACTTGGAAACATATGACTTGGCATAGGGCTTTCCAAGTTGGCTCTCATGTATTCTTTGTTTTCATTTATCATTTTTTACTTTAAAGTAATTGCTCACAACATGGTATTTAGCAATTTCTTTAAAGTGGGGCATACAATCACATTATTCTTTCTCATGGTTCATAGTGTAGTCTTCTTACTTTATATGATGTGTTTCTCACTTTGTGGATGGCATTGGGTGTGATTTATTTCAAGAGTGTGATCTCTCTTAGCATATTACATTCCTCTTGGTGTCTTGATGTGACACACTCCATCCCGTAAGTTACACATCTTTTATTCTTTGATTGGTCCTCTCTTGGAGAAATTGGGCACAATTTTCTTGTTAACATGTAGGATCACACCCGAATGCAAAGGTAAAAAATCTTAGCAATCCTATGTAACATGAAAACACTCTTGAGCCCGCGGGTTGCTCATAATGAAAGTGAATCTCTAGATTATGGGTTGGTTCCCCTTTTGATTCTTTTATGAAACTAATGATATACGCATGAAAATGGATAGAAAAATTAAGATGAAAGGTAAAAAAATGAAACTAGTAGGATGGTGATGCACCTAAATGATAATGAACATGGAACCTAATTCACAAATACTTTTCAAGAGATCTATTTACATAGCTTAACTTGGGAAGTTATCTTCACATGACTCTTCTTAGCTCTTTGTAGCTACTTTTTGTATAAAGGAATTTTTTTTTTTTCCCTTAGTTCTTGCTTTCCACTTTCATGTTCATTGCAGAGAGTTAGAAAAGTCTTGTAGCTCAATTTTTTTAGAGTATTGATTCAATAGTTTATAGTATTTTATTTCAATTTTGCAAAAGGATTCCTTTTGGCCTTCCAATAAAATCAAATATTTTCCTTCTAGGTTTTAGGTGTCATATTTTATGTTTGATTTGATAAGAAATTTATTGTGTTTAAATCTAAAAACCTCTATTTTTCTATCTCACTCATAGGTGTATGCACACAGTTGATTTTAATTTCACAGGTCATACATTGTGCATGTGATTCATTTTATCATTCTAATAGTGAAAACATTGCTTTTCCTTCAAGGAGGGTAAATTTTTCAATCCTTTGTGTGAATCATTTATGTGGTTGAGCTATTCAAATTTAGTTGTGCAAATAGAAACATTGAAAGGTCCTTGTGAATCATATTGTGATTTCATCATCATTTAGGTGCATCACCATCCTTTTAAGTTTAGTTTTTACCATTCATTTTAAATCCTTCTATCCCTTTTCCTATATAATCATTAGTTCCCTAGAAAATCAAAAGGGGAACCAACCCATTATTTGGAGGTCTATCTTCACTATAGGGTACCCACAACCTAAAGATATTCCAATGTTTCAACAGGATTAGTTGAGTTTAGGCTTAGCTAGGGTGCAATCCTAGTTGATAATAGTTCCCTAAGTTAAAGACCTCACATGAACTAAGCAAGACTCCCTTGAGCATTTCTTACTATTGCATTTGTATTTTCAGTTATATGGCTACCTTGCATAACACAACTTGCATGCCTATACCATAGAGCCATCTTGTTTGTTTATGAGCTTAAAGCATATGAAGTTTTGCTTTCCTCATGAAGCTCAAAAACCATTTTTGTGTGGCAACTTATCAAAGTTATCGGGAGGTATAACTTTGGTATGGTTTGAGCGGGAAGCCCAACCAAGGCATGACTTTCCCCATAGCCACTTGCATGTGAGTGTGAGTGCATACTGATTGTATGTGTATGTGTCTCACCTCTTAGGATCCTTACCCAATGAACAACCATGAGTTCTATTGCCTCAGGTGACCTTGTATTTTTTAGAAAAATAGCCTAGATCTGATCCACATTATGATGGAAAAATGGTCAAAGCTTGATCCAACTCTTTTATCTTTTTACCTTTTCTCTTTTTTCGTCTTTTATAGTGTATGCTTGTGCTTTGTTGTTGCTCTTATATCGTTCTCATGTGTGTTCTTTTGTGCCTATGTTGGTTTGTTATGGGATCTTTATCCTAGGGGCTTGATCACCACTCTTGATCATTTTCATCCCATCTTACCAGCATTGGTGCATCTGGACCCTTCTTGGTGTGTGTTTTCATACTTTTGTGTCAGTTTGAAGCAAGTTCATCCTCTCACTAAAGTGGGGGCTAAATGTAGTGTCAAAAAATGTCATTGGGGACATTTTCACACTTGTTTGGGCCCTCCTTGCTAAATTGAGCTTAATGTTGCCTTGATTTAGTGTTGTAATGTGGTTGACACATTCACATTAGGTCTTGGGCCCTTGTGTACTAATGAATTTTAATGGTACCTTGCTAAAGTGTTGTGAAGTGTTGTAACTCACTTTCACACTTTTCTAAGGTTTTATTAATTAATTACACCTAATAAACATCTTTTTAACCTTAATCATGCCTTATTTTAAAGCATTGTAACACACTTTCACACTTTTCTAGGCTTTCCATTAATTATTTGGCTTTCTTATGCTTTAATTGGCCTTATTTTTCATCCACAAGCCTCATTTATTACATCTTTTTGAGGTTAATCTGGACACCAATCAATACTGAATCATAATTCAGGTGTTTTAGGCTTCAATGGCCTAGATTTAGTGATCCAGGACTCATTTTCCATGTTGGGCGAATGAGTCCCACCTATATTTTTGGGTCTCGATCTTGGTTTCACACATTTCTAAGCATTTTTAAAAATGGTCCCAAAATTTAGGCCTGGTGGGAATCTTTCGCTACCTTGAGTGAATGAGTCCCATGTGGCCCAATATCAAAATTAATTCAAATTTATGGTAGGATTTTATCGTCCTAAATCTGATGTCGACTTGCAGTGTTGAAATTTTGAGAATTATTGCATAATTGAGTATAAACACAAGTTTCTTTCATTCATTTTTCACCTAGCAAGTTGAATGAGCATTCTTATAACAAGTTGAGTTCACAAGAGCATTCAAGCATTCACAAGAGTATTCAAGAGTATTCAAGGGTAGATTATCAAGAATTTTAGAGCAATATTCAAACATCAATCATCATGCCAAGGATTTCATGGATCATGTTTATTTTGGAGCTAACAATTGTGGTGTAGGATTCTGTGATTCAAGCAAGCATTTCATTCAAGATCCATCTTCTTCAAGCAAGACTCAAGATCTACATCCATTGGATCCATCTCAAGCATAGTTGCAACACTTCATTGCTAGGGTTTGGTGAGTTGCAACATCTTATTTTGTTCATTCATCATTCTCCATTCTTATTTGATTTCATTTCAAGGATTGATTTCTAAAACGGGGTTTGACCAAGGAAAACCCCTATCCACTAACCCAACAACATTTTCCCCTCTCCTTTGTGTGTGATTTACAGGTCTAGATTGCAGATTTCCTAAGGAGAAAGATTGGGGAATTTTTTTCAAAGTTGTCATCAACACTTGAAGAACATTGGAGAAGACCTATAGCTTGCAAATTAGGGTTCCAGATTCGAGAATTAATTAGGGAGGACAAAAAAAATAAAGAAGAATAGGATCAAGCTTTGAAGATTTAGAAAATTCTAACTGGACTGATTCTCCACTTCTGCTAAATGAGTCCCAATTCTAGTCAAATTTTAGATTCTTGCATATTTAGATACCCTTTTAGCATATTCCTGTTCCTGCAAAATTTTCTATAATCTGGACCGATACACCCAGCTTGGTGAATGAGTCCCAATCAATATTAAAGTCATATTTTCTATTGTTTCAGACCTTCATCTAGTCATTTCTAGATTCTTTGGTGCACACATTCTTTTTTGTAGCTCTTTGTGTTGTTTTAATCACTTTTTAGGTCATTTTATAGGTCATTGCATTGAATTAAGGTTTTGTGCTTCATCTTGCATTTCATTTGTCTTTTCCAAGTCCAAACTTGGTGGTGAACCCCTTTTTAGTTAGCATTTAGCCCTTAGGACAACCCTCTTGCAAGATCTCTTTCTCCTTTGCATTGATATCTCAAGGGTTTGTTCTTGAGTGAAAGGTAGTGAAAATTGTCCTTCTTTTAGGTCCTAAACCCTAGAAGAAAGGAAAGAAAACAATTTTCCACCTTTCAACATGTAGATAGACTCACAAAAACATACATACATATATATACATATACATATATATGTGTGTGTGTATTAGAATTAAGATATCTATTATTAGTAGTATTTAGTATTTTAGTTGTTGTGGCAAGGGTTTGGGGATTGATATGTTTAAATGATTTTTCATCGAATCTTTTTATCAAATGGTGTATTTGTCATAGCTCATATATAATTTTTGTGCCAAGTCTTTAACATATGGGATAATAATTAAAACTTATTTTGGTTGATAGGATAGAAATAATAAGGGGATGTACAAATCTAACAAAAAATAGGGAGATATTTTAATTATACTAGTGTGTGCAAAGTTTGCATGGGAAACATAATTAAAGGGGTAGAAATGAAATTATAGGTGTTAATTAGTACCTACAAAATACATGTTCTTTATCATTGACTCTTTAAGTGTTTTCACCAAGACATATATAAACCATGTGAATTACTTATTTTGATTGTATTAGGCTTGTCCAAATAATTATCCCTTATACTAGTAAAATTTTATTTTATCACATAAATATATTTGTTATTGCTTGTGAAAAATTTACTTTATATACTTTTACTTTCTCTTATAATAATATACTAAAAATGTGAAGACTTGATTTCAATGGGTCTATGAAACATAATTAAGCTATCAATTGTTATTGTACTTCGTTATTTAGATTTATTACATGATTGCGAACTACTTGTAAAATACGTGATACAATAGTTTTGAAGTCAATAAGTAGTTCTGAATGTAGAAGGAAAAATTACAATGATATATGACATCTCAAAGAAGTTAGTGAAAGGAATAGTATGGCAAGAAAAGTAGAAAATTTTAGTTGACAATAAAACCATCTAGTTTAGTCATGTGGTAGTTTCATACTATCTTATTTTTTTTATAGCTATCAATTTTTAACAATAGGTGGTTTTGTAACAAGCCTAGATAAATTGTCTTTGGAAATTCTTAAATCACCAGTTATTGCCTTACAATTATTTCATTTTGTTAGGAAGTTGAAATTTTTTCAATGCTGTCTCTTCCAATTCAAAACAATGTACAAGGATTATTCTACCTATGGAGGACTTCAAACACTCACAAAAGGAAAAGGCACATGTATGATATGAGTATGCTCTTGTTGTAAGATTTCACATGTTTATTTTATATATTTAAAATTAAATACCAAAGGTTTTCAATGGATTTATGACCATCTATAGGTATGACAGATTATTCCAAATGAAGTATGCGTTCCAATACATCTCTTGAACAATAAATACACAATTTGTATGTGACTAAAAATCATATGAGGATTTTTCACTCAATATTCTAGAGTTGTTTCTCATTTACATGTTTCTATATGAGTATCTCAAATTTAGTCTATATTATCCTTTGGGTAATTTAAACTTGTTTTCACATGTTTTTACATAATATGAATTAACTTGTTAATTTTAATATGAAAATTGAACTATCTTCAATATTATAAAGTGATCGTAGAATTGACATAAACATATATATAATTAAGATTTTAATGGAAATAAGTCTAAATTTATAGAAATAAATTCTATGAAAATAGAGTTGTAATATCTGTAAACTATTATTTTGTGTGTTCAAGGTGCAAAAATATCTTATTGATTATGCCCATAAAAAGATAGAGAAGCAAAGAAAATTTCCTTTCAAACCACAATTGATACAAGAGAGTGGAAGAGCACAATAAGGCCAATGAAAGTAACATGAATATAGAAGTGGATTAGTATGAACCTCTATGCCCAATTTCATAATCTTGATGACAGATGCTAACCCTTGAACACTTACGAATCCTCTCAAGCTCGAATCTAAATCCTTATGGGTACGTGAATAGTGAAAAGGTAGTGTGTTCTATTGATTTTTAAGGTTTCATAATCTTCGTGAAAACTCCCAAAATTTAATTGGTTGTGGTTGATTAATGCCAATACTACATATATCAATATCTTAAGCGCTCTTTTGCACCGAACGACGTGACCGTAAGTGGAGATAAAACTCCATGTTTGTACATACAAGAGGAGACACTCTTTTATTTCCTTTGGGCCAGATACAACGTTAGATAGTATTTTCCTGTGAAAATTTCTTCGAATGAACAAGAAAACATTTCAAAGCCAATCTAGTCCTGTGAACTTAGATTCACCATTCTAGAACACTACAGATCGAACATCTAATTCAACTACCTCATCCATCTCTGGTGTTTGTTCGTTCGACTTTCCTTACACATTTTGTCAGCTCATTTCACATGGATGGAAGATTGTTGTGAGAAGTATTTGAACAAATTAAAGCTGGGATCCTTTACTAGGTGTAAATATACTTTTAAGAGAGCTTCCCATCACTGAGTTATCTGTACAGACCTCAAAATTGTTTCTTTTGTTAAAGGATTTTCTCTCACACCCACCTTTCAAATTTGAGATGTGATGGTTTTGATCAAGAGACATGTTATAGATCTTTATGTTCACTTTTTATGATGAATTAGCTGGGGGATTCTGTTGGCCTCCATTTGAAAAACATGAAGTACTATAACAGTATAGTTTACAAAACGATTGCAAAAGTTACAAGGAGTAGCATGGATAAAGTAAAATATGCCAGCTTACGTTGAAGTATCATTAAACTGTTAAAACAATAAAGGAGGGGAATTCGACATTCTTCCCAGCGCTTTATCGGAGAAGAAACATCATGTCCTCGGCCAACAAACTTTTCAACTTGCACTTAGTTGTCCTGCTCCGGAGAACTTGACATTGTCACATCCAATAATGGAAGCAAATTCCGTGGAAAAGCTAGCTATGCCTCTATGCTCGATGTATAAAATCTGCACAAAACATGGGAAAAGTAAAATCATTTGAGACCTCAAAGTGGCCTTTCGAATGGGTAATCATGCGGCTCTCTAGGACTTTGCCAATGTAATTCTTGACAAACATGTTTACTTTTCTATAAGTAAGCCTATCTATCTACAACCAATCCTTCTTTAACAAGAAGAATCTTCACTTAAAAAATCCACTATATATAATTAAGCCTTTCTATTTACAACCAATCCTTCTTTAACAACAAGAATCTTCACTTAAAAAATGCACTACTATTGCATCAACACTAAATGCTTTTTTTCCATATCATTAAATTCTTTAGGAAGAAAAAGACGATTCAACCTTACCTTTAATCGATCATTCAATAAAGCCTCTACTAGCTTTGAAATAAAGTCCTTGTGAAGAGCTCCGCCCAAACCCATACCTTCTTGACACTTTGACAATCCCTAATGTAACTTGGTTTCAGATCCAAACACTAGTTAAAGACCTTACTCTTTTAACTTGAGAATCACAAACATACATCCTTTTTCACCATGCCATGAAAATAAATAGCCACCTTAGGAAAAAAATCAAAAACACCAAATCAAGGTTAGATTCTAGAAATCACTTAATGCTACATAGATATGAAAATAAATTAAAAAACTTATACATATAAATCATCGAGCAGCATATCTATCATCCACATATCACAGTCATACACCCTCATCAAACTTCTACCAATAGCTTAAGAGAGGTGAACCTTAGGTCCCCAATGAAGAAAGATGAAAAAATTGAAATTATGGATTATCCAAATCGCCCCAAGAGGAAAACTAACTTGATCTATGCCATACTATCAGCTAGATAATCAGTTATTGAGTATGAAAGTATCCTCCTCGAACCACATACTTAACGAGTGAGTGTCCTCCATATATTATGATTCCATTCTTCATTTATGTATTGATCATAAGACTCCCAAAATCTAATTGGTTGTGGTTGATTAATGCCAATACTTCATACTACAATATCTTAACTGCTCTCTTGCACCGAACAACGTGACTATAAGTGAAGATAGAACTCCATGTTTGTACATACAAGATAAGATCCTCAGTTATTTCCTTTGGGCCAGCTATAGCGTTTGAAAGGATTTGCCTGTAAAAAGTTTTTCAAATGATCAAGAAAACATTTCAAAGGCAATCTAGTCCTGTGAACTTGGATCTAACGTCTAATTCAACTACCTCATTCATCTCTGATGTATCCAAGTGTTTGTTCGTTCGACTTTCCTTACACATTTTTTGTCAGCCCATTTCACATGGATGGAAGATTGTTGTGAGTAGTATTTGAACAAATTAAAGGTGGAATCCCTTACTAGAAGATGTAAATAGGCTTGTAAGAGATCATCCCATCACTGAGCTATTTGTACAGACCTTAAAATTGTTTATTTTGTTAAAGGATTTGCTCTACCACCCACCTTTTCAAATTTGGCATGTGATGATTTTGATCGAGAGACATGTTATAGATCTTTTCTGATATGTTATAGATCTTTGTGTTCACATTTTTTATGATTAATTAGTTGGGGGATTCTTGGCCTCCACTTGAAAACATAAAGTACTATGACAGTATAAGAAATAGCATGGATAAAGTAAAATATGCCTACTTATGTTGGATTATCATTAAATTGTTAAGAATGAACGAGGGGGATTCGATATTCTCCACAACGCTTTTTACGAGAAGATACATCATGTCCTCGGCCAACAACCTTTTCAACTTGCACTTAGTTGTCCTACTCTCTCTTGATTCTTGACATTGTCACGTCAAATAATAGGAAGCACATGACAGGGAAAACCTACCTATGCCTCTATGCTCGATGTATAGAATCTTCACAAAACATTGGAGACCTCAAAGTGGCCTCTTGAAAGGGTAATCGTGAGGCTCTCTTTGGACTTTGCCAACATAATTATAGGAGGTCTATAAAAGATGTAGTTCTTGACAAATAAGTTTACTTTTTAATAGCTCAGCGTGCAATCTTTCTTTAACAACGAGAATCTTCACTTAAAAAATGGCATCACTATTGCATTTAACATTAAATGACTTAACAATAAATGACAACACCATATTACCAAATTTATTAGGAAGAAAAAGATGATCCAACCATATCTTTAATTGATCATTCGATAAAGCTTCTACCAGCTTTTAAATAAATTCAATGTGAATTCAAGATCTTGTCTAAGGAGCTCCACCCAAACCTATACCTTCCTCACACTGACAAACCCTAATGCAACTTGGTTGAGAAAGAAAAAATATAGTCCAAACAATAATCAAACACCTTACTCTTTTAGTGAGGATCACAAACATAGGTCCTATTTTACTATAGCATGATAATAAGTAGCCATCTCATGACAAGAAATAAAATATCCAAAACAAAGACTAGATACCAAAAATCAACAAGACATTACAACAATAATGATAATTCAAAGAAACATGTCATATTGAATGATAAACATACTTAATGCTACATAGATAGGATAATAAATCATAAATTTTATACCTATAAATCATTGAACATCATATCTATCATCCATATATCACAATCATACAACCTCATCAAACATCTACCAATAGCTTAAGGGAGGGGAACCTTAGGTCCCCAATGAGGAAATATGAAAGAATTGAGACTATGGAGGTTTAAAATATAAATACTTATCTTAATCACCACAAGAGGAAAATTAACTACTATACATTATTATTAATATAGGTGGTCTTGATCTATGTCATACTATTAGCTAGACTTTCCATTTTTTGAAAATGTATGAAAATATCCTCCTTAAACCACATTCTTAAAGGGTGGGTGTCTTTTATGTATTTCTTAGATTTTCACTTGAGATGATTCCCTTTCATCATTGACACATTGATCACAATTAAAAAATACCCTTCCACTATAACAGTTTACACTACAATAAACAATGTTAACACCACACCTATTACTACTCCTTCCCACTAGATCTATGCATCTAGTTCATTCCCTACAAATAGTAATGTCATGAGGGAAAATGCCATCTTACTCAAATAAGTATTCAACTCCAATAGCCCTAGGATTATCTCATATGACACTATTTAATTTTAGTTTTATGAAACCCCTATGAGATAAATTTCTAGATTTATTATTTTTGCTAACAAGATATCTAGTCTTAATCTTCTTTTAACATATGAATAGGTATGTTTGATTAAGAGTTCTTCCCTCTCAACCTTTAATTCAACATTTTCTTTCCTCTTAATGTGCCCCCTTTTCACTCATATAGTGCCTTCTCTTTATGATGTCAATTAAATATTTTTATTTTCTTTTGGGTGATTCCCACACAAAAAATTATAGAGTAAACTTCAAAAGAACCATTTTTTTATTAAATCTAATTTGATTTTTTTAGGGTGAAAGTTTAAATCCGTGTCACACTTTCAATCAACAAAATAGTTTTGAATGAAATAATTTTGTTCAATTTTTTTCTTAAAATAATGTTATGTAAAACTATTTTACCAAAAATAATTATTAATATTTTTATTATATTCACTAGCTTATTGATCTACTACTACTCTTTTATCCAATTTATATTGATACTATGTAGATTATCGATAATTAGTATTTAATGATATTTTTTTAATTTAGATTATTACATCTAATATTTATTATTATAATTGCATTTCTTTTATTTTCATCCAAAATGTATCTAACCTATATTTTAATTTTATTAATACATAATTTTACTTATATTTTTCTCAATTATTTTCTTTATATTTATAATTATCTTAACATTTCTTTTATCTTTTGTTATTTGCAGTTTTTCATATTTGTCTCTATAATTTTAAATTATAAAATTGATTAATCTTAATATTTATTATTTTTTTATATTTTTATTTTTTTTATACAATCCCCCACACAATCACAAAGATAAATAATCAAATAAAAGAACTAGAGTGTATTATAACATTTACTCTTTTCATTCTAATTTAATATATATTATAATGCACTCTAACTATTCAATTTGATTGTTATTATTATAATAAAAATTAAGTATGCATGTATATGAGATTTATAAATATCTATGCTAGTTTTTCCTATAAAAATCCTCTCCCTTGTATTTGTAAAATCTCCTATTGGATTCCTTTATTATTTCTTTTCTCAAATTCTTAATTTTTTTTCATTTATATAATTAGATAAATTTATTATTATATAATTAGGTATACTTTAATTTTACAATTAATATTTTGTTTCCTTATTTTATCTCTTGGTTATTTTTTTCTTAATTTATATTTTTTCCTCCTTTTTATCCCTCTTTTTCCATTTCTATTGTCACTTTTTTATCTCTCCATCCTTTTAAGTTTTAAGTCTATAATTCAAACAATACATATACATATATATACATATACATATACATATACATATACATATATACAACAGGGGTGTCCCTGCGACCTAGCCCAGCAACCCAACAACCTATATCTTTGATGCAGTGCATCCAGTGGTGTAAGGGCAATCTTGCATCACCCAAAAATAGTTAAATTTCAAGTTTCTCAATTTTTAGATGTTTTTACATTTTTGGATACCCTTTTCATCATAATAAAATTCCCAATTTATGGTTTTTATTTTCTATTCCTGGCTTGAAAGATATTGTAGTTTTAGTTTCCCAGATTTGCACCTAAAAATCTTCTGAGTTAGATTTGAGGCACTTAGAGCTTTTGGAAATGCCCTGAAACTTGCCAAAATCAGCATAGAGGATTTTGAGTGTGTTATTGACTTCGAGACCTTTCTGACGGTTCAAACGGTTCACGAATCGGAGTCCTGGATCAAAAGTTATGGAAGTTGGTGCACTTTCTAGAAGATACAATTGCAAATGTTCTTTTAAAATTTGAACTTCAAGTTGTAATTTTTCGGCACCAAACCACCTAAACTCAAATTTGAATGTTGTTTTGGCTCCAAACTAAAGAGGAGCTCTATTTATGGGCAGGTTTCTAATTTTTGGGTAGCTTTTGGACAAGTTCGCATATTGCGAAAGGGTTATTCTGTAGCTTTTGTAACTTGCATGTGTTGTAGAACTTGGGGATTGGAGATCCTCTGCATGTAAGAAGCTCCATTTTCTAAATAATAAAATTATTCTCTTGTCTGCGGGTTATTTTCAGGTTCCCGCCGCGGCCCCACCGGGCGGTATCGTGAGCAAGGTTTTTGAGCATGTGGACGTGCATCGCTGATCGCGTGGAGGGGGTGCAGTTCACACCTCAAGACCGGTCAGGTTGAGGTCAAGAAAGATGCCTCCAAGAGTGATGTCTGGTAGGCATGGTGGTTTCAGAGGTGGTCGAGGCAGCAGAGATGCTGGTGGAAGAGATGTACTGGCAACCCTCTAGAGATAGATTGATGTGTTACAAGAGAAGTTGAGAAGAGGGTTAAACCCGAGGGAGTGGAAAGTGAGGATGAAGGAGAGGAAGAAGGTTCAAATGGAGAAGAGGAAGAAGCATGATCAAGAGCAAATGCGCTAATAAGGGCCATTTCAAAGATCGGGAAAAGACCCAAAGCAGAAGTCCCCAGTTATTCTGGAAGTCTGAACCCAGAAGAGTTGATCGACTGGATCAACAAGTTAGAAGAATATTTTGAGTATGAGGAAATAGAGGACCCAGATCAGGTTAAGTTTGCAAAAATGAAGCTGAAGGGCCATGCCAAGATTTGGTGGAAAGAGGTCCAGTTGGAAAGAAATCGAAAAGGAAAAGTCAAGATCACCAGATGGGATCGCATGGTAGAGAACCTAAGAAGTAGTTCATACCAGTGGACTACGAGTTAGATTTGTTGAAGAAATTGCAAGGGTTGAAGCAAGGAAGTAGATTTGTGAAAGAATATACTAAATATTTTCACAAGATAATCATCAGAACGGGTCACACAGAGGCCAATAAGGAGAAGGTAGCCTGATATCTTAATGGGTTACGACCGAGCATTCAAGAGGAGTTGAGCCTGGTCAAAATGACCACCATTGAGGATGTGTATTAGTTTGCTCTAAAGGTGGAAGAGAAGCTGAACAAAAGATTTGATGGCAAGCAAAAAGGATCAGGAGGTCAAAGTGGAAGGGGCAGTGGAAGACCTTCAGGAAGTCAAAATGATGATGAAAAGAAAAGTGAAGATGTGGGTACCAACCGAAGCCAAAGGAATGACAACTTTTACCACCCTCATGATCAAAACAGTGGTGATCAAAGAGGTAGAGAATGAGGGAGATATGGACAAGGATCTGGAAGAGGTGGTTTCAAAGGAACGTGTTTCCAGTGTGGTGAAGAAGGGCATCAAGCCTATGAATGTCCACAACACAAAGGAAGGGCAGACAAAAGGCCAGAAGGTCATGGAAGGGTTGCACATACAAATGAGGAGGCCCAATCTGAACATTAAGATGATGCTGAAAAGGGAGAAGCCCTAGTGATTAGGAGAGAGCCCCGTGATCTGGTGGAAAAGGAACTAGAAATCGAGAAGAATCTCGCCTCGCATAAGGCAAGTGTGTGAAGGAAAATGTTTTGATGTCATTATTGATGGTGGGAGCACTGATAATATAGTGTCAGAGGAGATGGTCACAAAGTTGAAGCCGAAGAGGGAAAGGCACCCGCATCCGTATCGGATTGCCTGATTGTAGAAAGACTACAAAGTTTTGGTAAATGAGAAGTGCCTAGTAAAGTTCAAGATCGGGAGCTACCATGATGAGGTACTCTGTGATATCATCCCCATAGATGCATGTCACATGTTGTTGGGGAGGCCGTGGCAGTTCGATAGGCGAGCTATACATGATGGCCATGCAAACACTTATTCCTTGACAAAGGATGGGGTTCGTCACAAGTTGAAACCCCTGAAGGAGACCGAAGAAAAGGTATGTAGTAGTGCTAGAATTTATTATGTAGATGGAAAAAAAAATTTAGAAGGTATGAAGCATGAGCATGTGTGTTATGCATTGATTCCTAGAGTGAGTAAGGAGGATAGTGAGAAGGTTCCAGAAGAAGTTTCTGGGATGTTGGATGAGTTTCAAGATATTGTTTCTAATAATGTACCTAAGGGTTTACCACCAATAAGGAAGATCAGTCAGTAGATTGACTTGATTCCTAGAGCCAGTTTTCCAAATAAGGCAGCTCATAGAATGACTGCAGCAGAAAATGAGGAGTTGAACAAACAAGTTCAAGAGTTGTTGAGAAAGGGTTTGATATGGGAGAGTTTGAGTCCATGTGCAGTACCTGCAGTACTAGCACCAAAGAAGGATGGGGAGTGGAGGATGTGTATAGATTCCAGAGCCATAAACAAGATAACAATCAAGTACAGATTTCCCCTGCCAAGGATGGATGACTTGATTGACTGTTTGAGTGGAGCTTAGTACTTCACAAAGATTGATCTGAAGAGTGGATATCACCAGATCTAGATTTGAGAGGGAGATGAATGGGAGACTGCCTTCAAGACCAAAGAGGGCTTGTACGAGTGGTTAGTCATGCCTTTTGGGCTAACCAATGCATTGAGCACATTCATGCGGCTCATGAACGATGTATTAAAAGAATTTCTGGGAAGTTTTGTTATTGTGTATTTAGATGATATTTTGATTTTCAGTAAGACATTGGATAAGCATTTGATGCATATTCAGAGAGCCTTTGAGAAGTTAAGAGAAGAAAAAATGTTGATTAATCTAAAGAAGTGCAGTTTTGTGAAGAGGGAGTTAGTGTACTTGGGGTTTGTTGTCTTAGCAGAAGGTCTCAAGATGGACCCAGAGAAGGTGAAGGCTCTTATGGAATGGCCTACCCCAAGAACTGCTACTGAGGTGAGATCTTTCCATGGTTTGGCTAGTTTTTATAGAAAGTTCATTAGGAACTTCAGTAGTATTTATGGACCCCTGACTGAAACAATGAGAGGGGATAGAAAAGAATTCAAGTGGAGCATTGAAGCGGAAAAAAGTTTTGAACTGTTGAAGCAAAAGGTGATAGAGCAACCTATTCTAGCCCTCCCAGATTTCAACAAGGTGTTTCAGGTGGATTGTTATGCCAGTGGTTGTGCAATTGGAGCAGTGTTGAGCCAAGAAGGTAAGCCCATTGCTTATTTCAGTGAAAAGTTAAATGATGCCAAGAGAAAGTATTCTGTATATGATCAGGAATTTTATGCAATAGTTCAAGCATTAAAGAAATGGAGAGATTATTTGTTGCCTAAGGAATTTGTTCTATATACTGATCATCAGGCCTTGCAGTACCTAAATAGTTAGGAAAAATTAAATCAAAGACATATGAAATGGGTAGAGTTTTTGCAAAGTTATACCTTTGTTTTGAAACATAGGAGTGGGAAGTCAAATAGGGTTGTAGACACCTTAAGTAGGAGGCATACATTGATGACAAAGATGTAGATTGAAGTGGCTGGGTTCACGAACTTAAGACACTGTATGCAGAAGATCCTGATTTTGCAGAGGCTTAGAAAGTTTGCAAAGAACCTGTTACGACATGACAAGGTGGCTAGATTTCATAATTTAGGATGGCATGTTATTTAAGGGAAGTCAATTGTATATTCCGAGGAGTTCCATGAGGGAGAACCTGATAAAGGAGAAGCATAGTGGAGGACTGGTAGACATTTTGGTCGGGATAAGACCATTGCCATTATCAGTGAGCATTATTATTAGCCTCAGTTGTCACATGATGTGAAGAAGTTTGTACAAAGCTGCAGGGTATGTCAGATGGCTAAAGGAGTGAGCCAAAATATAGGCTTATATCAGCCCTTACCTGTACCAGAGAGGCCATGGGAGATATAAGTATGGACTTTGTTCTTGATTTGCCAAGGACACAACGAGGGAATGGTTCGGTCTTTGTGGTGGTTGATAGGTTTTCGAAGATGGCACATTTCATTCCATGTCAAGACCCATGATGTAGTCCACACATGACTTGTTCTTCAAAGAGGTGGTGAGGCTGAGCATGGTCTACCAAAGAGTATTGTTTCAGATCGTGACACCAAATTTGTGGGGTACTTTTGGAGGACCTTGTAGAAGAAGCTGAAGACAGAGTTGAAGTTCAGTTCTGCACACCATCCACAAATAGATGGGCAGACAGAGGTTGTTAACAGGAGTCTGGGTAACCTACTGTGATGTTTGGTAGGAGATAAACCCAAGGGATGGGACTTGATTTTACCCCAGGCAGAATTTTTTTACAACAATTCTGTCAACAAAAGCACTGGTAGATCACCATTCCAGATTGTGTATGGAGGTAGCCCCATAACAGCTCCGGAATTGAGGAAGATGGACCAAGAGAAGAAAATAAGTGCTGAAGCCAAAGATTTTGCAGAACACATCAAGGATATACATGAGAAGGTAAGAGAGCATATTAACAAGATGAATATGCAGTATAAAGCTAAGGCAGATCAGAAGAGGAGGTATAAGGAGTTTCAGATTGGTGATGAAGTGATGGTCCACTTGAGAAAAGAAAGGTTTCCAGTGGGAACATATAACAAATTGAAGATGAAGAAGTTCGGTCCCTGTAAAATTTTGAAGAGGCATGATTCAGGGAATGCATATGAGGTAGAGTTGCTAGATGGATTCAACATTTCCCCTGTGTTCAACATTTCAGATTTGGTAGAGTATCATGAAGGTGGCGCAGAGAAGTATCAATGATGGAATAGTGTGGGATTCTAGCATCTACTTCAGAAAAGGAGGAGATTGAGGAAATCTTGGATAGTCGTGTGGGAAGGAGTACCAGGAACAGGTAGTATGAAGAATATCTGGTGAAATGGAAGGAAGGCCCTGAAGATTCATCCTGGTTGTCTAAGGAAGAAGTTGACGTTTTAGTTTTCCTCCACCATTTGAGACATGACAGGTCACTTCTCAAATTACCCTGTGTCTGATGCATGACATCCAGTGGTGTAAGGGCAATCTTGCATCACCCAAAAATAGTTAAATTTTAAGTTTCTCAGTTTTTAGATGTTTTTATATTTTTGGATACCCTTTTGTCATAATGAAATTCCCAATTTATGGTTTTTATTTTCTATTCCTGGTTTGAAAGATATTGTAGTTTTAGTTTCCTAGATTTGCACCTGAAAATCTTCCTAGTTAGATTTGAGGCACTTAGAGCTTCCAAAATGGCCCTAAAACTTGTCAAAATCAGCGTACAAATTTTGAGCGTATTGATTTCGAGACCTTTCCAATGGTTCAAACGGTTCGCGAATCGGAGTCCTGGATCAAAAGTTATGGCCCCTGAAGTTGGCGACTTTCTAGAAGATACAATTGCAAATGTTCTTTTAAAATTTGAATAGTTTCAAGTTGTAATTTTTCGGCGCCAAACCGCCTAAACTCAAATTTGAATGTTGTTTTGGCTCCAAACTAAAGAGGAGCTCTATTTATGGGCAGGTTTCTAATTTTTGGGTAGCTTTTTGGGGACAAGCTCACATATTGTGAAAGGTTTATTCTGTAGCTTTCTGTAACTTGCATATGTTGTAGAACTTGGGGATTGAGATCCTCTGCATGTAAGAAGCTCCATTTTCTGAATAATAAAATTATTCTCTTGTTTGTGGGTTATTTTCTGTGTCTTGGGCTGTGCCCTCATCAATCTTGGGTACTTGGGGCAAGATAGGATGAGAGTAATCCCCTGTGAGTGAGATTCCTTGCTCATAAGAAGTCTCACCTCTTAAACCTGAGAGTGGAGTCAAACCCAAGACCAATGAGAAGCAAATAATATTTTTTCTTCACCTTGATGATCATTCATTGAGCATGATCTAAAACCTTTATGCGAAAAAATACACAATTGAATCTAGAAGCATTGAAAATCAACTTTATTGAATGTGAAAAACTCTTGCATACTAATAAAATGATGTTTTAATCTTTTCATATGAAAGTGGGTTTCTCTCTCTTAAATAAATAGGGCTTCCTGTGTGATCTTATCAATTTTTGATGTATTATTATTCCTAATTTATTATTTAAAATTTATAAGAAGTATTAATTTTATATTATATAGGATGGCCCACTAGTATAACTATACATATATATTTGATGACCATACAAATAAATTATGTGAAGAATAACAATACTTAATCTTTAAGGCTTGCATGCCTCCATTTTGATGGTTGGTTGGTTGGTTGAGACATGCATGTCTGTCTTTTGTTGTTTGTTGTTTTGTTGAACTCATGGGATCAAGGGCCCTTCCCTTGCTACTTTAATATAAAAATAATACTTAATGTTGTTCAATATCTTTAATAACTTGAGCAACATAAAGATACTCATAATGTCCTTGATATTTGTGTGATATTTTGATGTAATATTTTCTCTATACTTTCAACATAATCAACTTTTAAGTCAATGTATCTAATGTTTTTTGATACTTCTATGTAATCTTTTCTCTATACTTTTAACATAATCAACTTTTAAGTCAACGTACCTATTGTTTGTTGACATCTCTATGCAATCTTTTCTCTATACTTTTACCATAATAATGTCCATAATTAACTATGATATATATATATATATATATATATATATATAATAGAAAGTTAAAATTTATATGTTTATGTAATAAATAAAATAATTTTCAACTAAAATAAAAATGATTTCTGATCAGTTTTAAATTACTTTTAGATTTTGTTGCATATATTTTTCAATCTAGATTTCCAATCACACTCAATAATCTATTAAAAAAAAATCTATTAAATAAAAAAAAATTAAACTATAATGAAACTCATCCTCTATCAACATTATTAAAGTTTTAAATAAATTAAACTTTATTAAAGCAAATAGAATTTGAATTCTGTGAGTACGAAGAATATAATTTAACCAAAAAAATCAGTGTGGAGAATAAAGTGTGACTACGTTATTAAAAAATTATTGTAAGGAAATTATATTAAATTTAAGAACAAAAGATTATTGCCATGCTCGAAAGCGATAAGACAAGTTTATAAGTAAACTTTGGACAGCTGGGGAATTATAAAAACTTTTTATTTTGGAACGTTTTGAAACAAGCTTTCCAAAATATACTGAAATCCCAACAACTTAAAAAGACTCAGAAAGACGTACAATAATCTCCTCTTTATTTAGAGAGAATATATAAAAGTACTCCATCGATGGACACATCGAATCATTGAAGGCATGCGGAAGGGATTCTTTTCGACGTCCACTCTCAACTCGACCAATTGTCTACCCCAACAAACTTTCGGTTCTTCCACTACTTTTCCTCGCCAATGACCACTGGCTGCTTGTCTTTCCCATTCAACACGCCAATACCCATATTGCCTGGCACTGCCGAAGTTTCAATATTTTCAAGCTTTGTCTTGTCAGGGTACGAATACGAAGTGGGAAGCATTTCCGTGTGGGCTTCAGTGGAGAGCTTGCTGTCCTTCACTTTGCCCCACAGAACACCATAAAGCCCTGATACAATGATCACTGCTCCCAGAATGCTGCATGCCATTAACTCAAATTAGAAATTTGTTTGTTATGTGACAAAGTATATAGAAAGAGATGTGGAACTTTGATTACTAAAACTGTGTAGAATGTTTAAATCGTGTTTTAGATCATATTCCGTGATCTATTATTAGGAACAAGAGAAACATATTTGGTGATCTATTATTAAAAACATGGAACCTTCATT
Organism: Sequoia sempervirens; assembly: GCA_007258455.2. Classification (NCBI taxonomy): domain Eukaryota; kingdom Viridiplantae; phylum Streptophyta; class Pinopsida; order Cupressales; family Cupressaceae; genus Sequoia; species Sequoia sempervirens. Next base: position 199,006,670 of record VDFB02000013.1, on the reverse strand, counting down.
ACTAAAGTAACAAACTAATGTTTTTGGTTCAAAACTGTGTAGAATGTTTGAATCACTTTTTAGATCATATTCCATGATGTATTATTAGGAACAAGAGAAACATATTTCATGATCTATTATTAGAATGAGGAGAAATAATCATTATTAGAAAACGACCAATGAATACATTTATTCTTTTTGATGATGGAATATGGAGTAGATCCAAAATAGATTAATGAATGCGTCTTTTCTTTTTGATGATGAAATATGATAAAAAATATTCGTAATTTAAAAATCTCTACACAAATTTTTGTATATCATAATATGTTTACTTTTAACGGATTATATACTCAATTTAAATGGGAAATGGCTAAACAACCAACCTGCCCACATAGATGTTCTGATGGAGGATCATTGAGTCCATGATTGCTGAAATTATCATGGTCAAAGGACTGAATGCTGTGGCGAAGACAGGACCCTTGATTTTCATGCACATTCCTTGCACAAAATATGCAACTCCTGAACCCAGCACTCCCTGTGTTTTTGTCAATTACATTGAACTTTTCTCAGTTAGCCCTTTAGATTTTTTTAAATCAAGTTTTACCCAGTAACGGGTAACCTTTAAAATAGCAGGCAACATTATATTTTTTAAGCTATTACTTCAGAATATTGAAAATTAAGTTTTAATTATTGATGGGTAAATTTATAACTTAAATGATTAAGTATGTTGTTTGTTTTCAATCAAATTTGTTCATAACTAAAATAATAAGAAAATTGATTAGATTGTTTTGTCAAATCTTACTATTTAAGAATTTAACCATTAAAAAAAGGTGTGCATTAAATAAAACTACTGAAATATTGTTTACTTTAAATCTAACAATCACTCTTTCAATTTTAAAAATTAAAAAAACAACCCATTTTTGTGACATCAGAATGCACATATGATTAGATCATTTAACCATTTTCTATTTTCAATTAATTAACTAATTTGATAAAAAATGCATCTTGATGTCTGAATAGACATCGGCCATTTTATAACTGGCTAAACCCAATGATGAACACTTACTGAATAGAAAGCAGTAAGAAGGTTCATGTCCCATCCGATTGCCCAGGTTGACAGGCGCCGCTCAACAGCCACGGTGATAATAGTTGACTGTATTGTGCCCGCAAAGCATATTAAGGTGGCAAGAGAAAGCTGGGCCGGGTACCTCTTAGAAACTATAGCCTGAATTATGACATGCATAAGGTTAGAACATGAAGGAAACCGTTTAATATGCCACATTATATTAGAAACTTACTTTTAGCAAATTTTTGTTAAAGTAATGTTAGTTACCTGAAGAACAAACAAGGATGCCCAAGCAACCATTGCAATAAGAGAACAGATGAAACCTTTTATCATATTACTAGTACTGTCATGAGAAGCAGCAGTTGAGGAATGGGCATGTTGATGTGAAGACCAAGGCATGGGGACAAGAGCTCCTTTGTAAAACGTCATGAGCATTGCTCCACCAACGCACAGTAGCGTTCCAATTATCTTTGCTTGGCTACGTATCTCACGAATCTTTACTTTTTCCATTCTAAACAATATAACATACGTCGAATCATAAGCAGTAGCTATGATAAAAGCTGTCTCTATACATAAAAGTATTATGAATAACCTTTGTGACAACGAAGGATCGAAAGACTTCTTTTAATATCTAGAATATTTAATCTCAAATCCAATAAAAAATTCAGCTAAAAAAGCCCATGAACTTGCTTTAACATACGAGACAGATTGATGGAATTTGGACAAACGAGATATATTATTATATTGATTTCTGCTTATTAAAAAACTAAACAGAACAATTGAGTATATCTCACTAAACCATTGACAGATTACATATCGAACCAATCTCATCAATAATAAACAATATAATATAGAATTTCTCATCAATAATAAACAATATAATATAGAATTTCAGCTGCACTTGAGCTTTTGCAGCATGCTTTTTCACATAAAGCTGTAATTACCTGCATACAAGAGCAATGACAAAAGTTGTAGCAGGAACCAAGTTATTCATTGCACCTCCAAAGGTAGGAGAGGTATATTTCAAACCCAGATAATAGAAATTCTGATCCAGGACAGGTCTGCACAAATTCATAAACAATATTTCCAACTCTTTAATAACAATATAATTCCCATTCTTCAATAAAATCTGTGGCAGATACCCAGCAAGAAAAACATAAAGCAGGTAATGAGAGCAACATACATACCCCAACAAACCCAGAACAAAAATCTCACAAAATAAGCGAAAATTGATTTTGGTTCTGACCTTCCTGCAAAAGCATTTTGACAGAGTTGATTGATTAAGAAAAGAAAACAAAAATATATGCAGTGTGTTGAAAGAAATCTAAACATTTTCAATTTTATCACACTGATCGTAGGTCAGAGAGTGTGATCTAACCACCCATTAAAAGTAAACAAACATTTATTGAATGTAAGAACCTTAAATACCTTTCAAGAAGGAAAACAAAACTTGAAACATTCATAGGTTTTTAAGAAACCTTTTCTTGAATCTGAGAACCATAAATACCTTTCAAGAAGCAAAACAAAACTATAATACCTATTTCTTTTCCAAAACTATAACCATACCACTTTTTTTGTTCGCCAAATTTTTTTTTATTGAATTGAAAAATCTTAAATACCTTTCAAGAAGCAAAACAACTATCACCTTGATCATGGGTTATTTAGGGATCAGTGAAGATGATCTAAACACAGATTTAAAAGCTAACATACAGAGTTTTTTCACCAAGTATAGGAAACTTAAATACCTTTCAATAAAATAGGCAAAAGGAGCTAGGACAACAGTAGCAACTAGATGCCTATACACAACCAGAACATAGTGACTCATCCCATCATTGAGGGAAATCTTGGTGAGTATGGCCATCCCTGCATATCCAAACTGCAGGGACGTCATTGCAATGTACGGCTTTGATTTCTCATAGAGTGCCATCCTCGTTCCCATACTTTACTGAGTTGAACTCTCCCCTCTACCGAGGATTTCTATTTTATGCCTGATCTTAATACCAGACTTGAAGCACGATATGTAAAGGTTTATGAGGGAATGAATATTTATAGGCTAACAAGATGCACCAAGACCTCCTACGGGATGCACAAAATCTCTACACGTAAGGTGACAAAAAATCCAATTGGATTTTTGAACGGTGACTTGAACACTTTGGGATAATTTCAGGCCACATAATTCACGTTATCTAACACTAGGCAAACGTGTTATATGTTGGGTTGGGCAGATATTATTCCAGCTCTTGGACATAGTTTCTCCACATGAGAGTGAGGGACACTTTTTGTGTGTTTAATTATTAGGAAAAGGATAAATGTGTAGTGTAAAGAAAGCGAGAGCAAAACAAAATGAAGATATGTGCAATCTGACGTTGCTACTAGTGGGATATGAAAGCTCATTTCGCTCACATCTGCAATAAGAACAATGGGAGATACTAGAAAATATGAGTCACTTAGCATTTGTGGTCTGGTGGGGAATTAGAATAGCCCGTCTTTTTTTGGAGATGTGACGAGGAAAATAGACCAAGAAATGGGTGGGAGAAGTGTTAACAGGGGGGAAGATAGTAATTTAGAGAAAGAAAATGACAAGGCGAGGGGTGCACGAAATGGGACTCCATTAAAATGATATCTTACAACTGTACAGAATATAATTTTCTTCACTCACTCAACAAATTTCAATGCAATATCATTTTTATATTCACATAATCAACGACAAAGTCGTTTCCAAATGCTCCACATTTTGCACCAGGGATTTCTATCGTATAGTAGATGGACACTTTTTTTGCTCCTTTTCCACCAAATTTCTTCTCGAGCAGAACTCAAGGATTTTTAAGGGCTAACGAATCTCCTTTAGGGGATCGATTCGGAATAGGCATAAATCATGTGTATCTTTGCATCTTGAAAGTAAAGTTTTCTCTTATTTTCGTTAGAATGTTCTTTGTTTTCTTCTTTTCAAGTTTCTATACTTCTTAGGCCCTTCGACTGTGGCTGTTTATGATATTTTAGACATATTCTATACAGTTACTATGATGCCTTTGCCCCATCACGAATGTTCTTTCTACTTTCCTCCTCCTTCGGACTTTCCTTGAACATTTTATGAGCCCATTTCACTTGGATAGAAGATTGTTGTGGGAAGTAATTGAACAAATTAAGGTTGGGATCCTTACATGAGAATGCAAGTATGGTTGTAAGAGAGCATCCTATCACTGAGCTATTTGTATATTCCCCTTTCAAATTTGACATGCGATGGGTTTGATCGAGAGACATGTCACAGATCTTTGTGTTTACTTTTTATCATAAAATAGATTGGGGATTCCGTTGGCCTCCCCTTGAAGGATAAAGTACAAATACTATAACAGTATAGATTAAACAAAACAAATTTTGTAAAAGTTATAAGGAATGGAATGTATAAAGTAAAATATACCAGCTTATGTTCAATTATCATTAAATTGTTAACAATAATGGAGGAGAATTCGACAAAGTCCCCACCGCTTTATACGAGAAGAAACATCATCTCTACAGCCAACAACCTTTCCTACTCGCACTCAGCTATCTTGCTCGCCATTTCCTCTCTAGCTCGTGACATTGTCACATCCACTAATGGCAAGTAAATGCCACGGAAAGCCTCCCTATGCCTCTACGCACATTGTATAGAATCTGCAAAAAACGTGGGAATAGTAAAATCACTTGAGACGTTAGAGTAGCCTATTCAATGGCTAACCGTGAGACTCTCTAGCGCTATGCAAATGTCATTATAGTAGACTTATAAAAGATGCAATTCTCGACAAACGTTTATACTTTCCTATAAATAAGCCTTTCCATCTACAATCAAGCCTTCTTTTACAACAAGAATCTCCACTTTAACAAATGGCACGTCTATTGCCTAACACTAAATTCCTCAACAATAGGTGAAAACCTTATATCAAAAAAATTATTAGAAAGAAAAAAGATGAAGCAATCATACTCTTAATTAATCATTTGATAAAGCTTCTATTAGCTTTGAAATCAAGTTCTTGTGAATTTAGGTTCTTGACTAAGGAGATCCATCAAAACCCATACCTTACCCTAATGTAATTCCATACAAACAAGTTTACTTTCCTATAGTCCATCATTTCCATCTATAATCAATCTTTCTTTAATAAAAAGAATATTCACTTTAACAAATGAAACCTCTATCGCCTTAACACTAAAATCTTCAACAATAGATGGCAACCATATATCACCAAATTCTCTCAGAAGAAAAGGATGAGGAAACGATACCCTTAATTGATCATTTGATAGAGCCTCTACTATATTTAAAATAAAGTCCTTGTGAATTTAGTTTCTTGACTAAGGAGCTCCACCAAAACCCATACCTTCCTCTAATGAAAAAAAAATACAAACCTTAATGTGATTTGGTTTGAGCACGAAAACCTAGAATCCAAACACTAGTTAAAGACCTACTAATCTAGTGTGGATCACAAGAGGCCTTATTTCACAATGCCATGGAAATAAGTAGTCACCCTAAGGAAAGCAATCAAATACCTGAAATTGAGGCTACATGCTAGAAATCAACAAGACACCACAACAATAATGCCAATTCAAACAACCATGACATACTAAATGAAAAATATGCTTAATGCTACATAGATAGGACAATAAGTGGGAAAAATAATATATATAAATCATTGAACATCATATATATCATCCACATATCACAATCATGCACCCTCATCAACTTCTACCAATAGCTTAAAGAAGGGGAACCTTAGGTCCTAAATGAGGAAAGATGAAAAAAATAAAATTGTGAAGGTTCAAATTATAAATACTTGTCCAAATCATCCCAAGAGTAAACATGAATACTATATATTACTATTAAGGGGTGGTCTTTATCTATGGCATTCTATTGGCTAGGTAATCAATTATTGACATTTTCACTTTTGTGACAATATATTAAAAGGTCCCTATTAAACCACATGCTTGAAGAGTGGTCATCCTATGTGTATTTCCCTATTTTCTAATTGGGATGATTCGCTTTCCTCATTTATGTATTGGTTAGAATTAACAAGTACCCTTCCACGGTAATAATTTGCATTACATTAGACAAGGCCAATACCATAGGTAATACTACTACTTCCTACTTAACCTAATATTCATCTTATGCCCTAGAAATAGGCATTGAAGGAGACCATCATGTTAACTCAAAAATCTATTACAACTCTCATAGCCCTAGAATTATCTCATGAGGCACCATCAAATTTTAGTCTTATGAAGCCCCTATGTGAGGGCTTCATAGATTTATTACCTTTACTTAAAAGATATTTAGTATTAATTTTCTTTAACATGTGAATAGGTATATTTAAATTAAAATTCTTCCTTCTAAACCTTTGTTTCCATATTTACTTGTCTCTTAATGTGCCCCTTTTTCACTCACATAGTATCTTTTATTCAACATTATATTGTCTTCTTGATGCAAAGCCAATATTTTAATTACTTTTTGGTAATACCTTAAAAAAAGACTATATATATACAAAAAAATAAGCCAAAATTTTTCTTCAATAAATATAATTGACGCTTTTTGGGGTGAAATTCTACATGTTTTTCACAATTCAGGCAAACAAAATTGTTATTGGTGAAGCAAATTTTCTTGAAATTGTTCTTTCCTAAAAAAGTTTTGATTGAAACTACTTTGTATAAAATTATTTGGCACCTACATGACATAAAGGGTTTTAATGAAAATTCTTTCACCCAAGAAAAATAAATTGATATAATTTCACATTAAAACTTAAATTAGCTTCAGTTTATATGGAAATGTTTCAACCAAAACCCTTTAAGGTAACAATGTTTTGGGTGGAAAAATTTCACCAAAAACTATTTAGATGGTAGCTTATGTGGTTGTCTAACCCCACTTTCGATGCAAATCTAATATAAAATATTCAACTTTGTTTTTTTCTAACCAAGGGAATTTTCATGATAATTTAAATATACCCCTTCATAGAGTTTAGAGTCTAGAATATATATATTTAAATATTTATTATTATTTTTAAAATAAATTATTATACATAATTTATTATAATCAAATGTGAGGTTGAATATAAATTGAATAATATGACAAAAATGAAAACATATACAATAAACTAGAGGAGATAATCATCTCCAAGAGGGTTGTTTTTTAAAATTAGAAAGAAGGAAAAAGACAAAAGTTGACATACCATCAAAACTATGACATTTTGAGTAAATTGGAATTTAAACAGGTATTAAAAAAAATATTCATCAAAAATTATTGTTTTTCTTCATGCAATAGATTTTCATGCTTTTTATTAAAAAAGCAGTGAAGGGATTTGCTTCTATTACAAAAAGAAAAAGAAAAAAGGAAAACAATAAAGAAACATAAAACTAGAGAGAGACAACTCAATCACTAGAGATTGAAGCTTGCAAATTTGTCCCCAAGGGCTTGCCAAGTGAAAAGGAGTCCTTAGGAATATATATTTTCCTACATTTCACAAATATCCAAGAATAAAAAACTAGATTTGAATCATTTAGACATGGAGGGGGAGAAGCCCCTTCAGAGTGACTGTAAGAAGTGGAGCAACAAGAATCTTAGGTGAAACAACCATGTCCAAGACCAAATTAGTAGGAAACACAGTAGAAACAACCTTGTCCAGGAATCAAGCAACAAGAGCCACAAGAGAGGCAGGACCTTCAACATCAGGATTATTCATCTAAGCAGAAGGAGGAGGCCCAAAATCATTAGTATCAATAGAAGAAACATCATCAGGGTACACAATTAGATGGTCTAGGAGAGAATTCCTCCACCAATTGGAGGAAGACACAAGATGAGAGCCACGAGGATAGTCACAAGCCAAGTGTCCAATAGTAAAAGAACACCTATAATGAAATGGGATTCTTTCATAATCCACAAGTTGAGACCAAGAACAACCATTAACTTGAAGCATAGCCTCACCAGGTAATGCTTGAGTCAAATCAACCTCCACCAAAATTTGAGCATAGGAGGTGTGAGTAAAATTCTTGTAAGTAGTGTCCACTTTCAAGAACCTATTGAGTGCATTACCAATGCCTTCAAAAGTAGAGGGGAACCATGAATATAAGGGAAGATAAGACAGTCTCACCCAAATAGGCATAACATCAATGGGTTCCTTCAAGGCGTTGAAGGAATGAACTAAATGACTAATCGATAGGGGATGAGTGTTGGTATATGTGGCGACTAATCATGCTACATTGTACACTTTTCATGTATCCTCGTCGGGGTCTAGGGTTGGGTTAGGCCCTAGGTGAGGGTTCGAGGGCAATAGCCCCTGAGAAAAAAATTTCTCCTATTTTTTGCTTTGTCACCCACAAAATAAAAAATGACTTTGTAAAACCCTAATTCTAGAAGCTTCTAAAAATCTTGAAATAAGCAGTTGGGATGAGAGTTGCTAAAGGGAATTATTCGTGAGATTGTAATATGTTTTACACTAGATAAGAAAATAATTGGATGGCTATAGTTTTGTGGATGTAGCCCATATTGGGTGAACCACATTAAAGTCTTTGTGTTGTCTTGTTGCTACAATAATTTTTGTGTGTGTTTTATTTCTTTATTTTATTGATCAAATCTGCATTTAACTATTAAATATTTTCCTTCTAACCCTAACAAGTTGTACCAAAGCAAGGCTATGTTCAGTTATCCTCTACAAGAAGGTCTCACGATTGAGTCAGAGTAATGGAAGATGAGGGTAAGTTGAAGGTTGAGAAGTTCAATGGGAAAAAATATTAGTTATGGAAGATGTAGATAGAGGACTACCTCTATCAAAAGGATTTATGGCAGCCATTAGAAGGGAAAATCAAGAAACCCTCAATAATTTGTGATGAGGACTGGGATATTTTGGACATAAAGGAACTTGGCAGTATTCATTTATGCCTGGCACAATCAGTGGTGTTCAATATTACAACAACAAAGACAACTCAAGAGTTGATGAAAACCCTAGGGAAGTTATATGAAAAGCCTTCCGCTTCGAATAAGGTATTTATTATGAAGCATTTATTTAATATAAAAATGGTAGAAGGTGGGTCAGTTGTTGATCATTTAAATGAGTTTAATACGGTTACCAGTCAATTAACTTTTGTAAATGTAAACTTTGATGAAGAAGTTAAGGCTCTTTTGATTTTGTGTTCTTTTCCTGAAAGTTGGAATAGCTTAGTAATGGTTGTTAGCAATTTTGTTTCTAATTCAAATACATTGAAATTTGATGATTTTGGTGTTATTTTGAGGAAGGAAAATTGTAGGAAAAACTTAGGTGGAACATCCACATTAGGAAGTGTTTTGAATGTAGCAAGAAGGGGAAAAAAAAAGGAGAAAGGAAACAATTCTGGAAGTCGTGGGAAGTCATGAGGAATATCAAAGGACAAAAAGTCCCAATCTGGAGAAAAGAAGGGTTGCCAGTAGTGCGGTAAGCCGGGTCATTTAAAAAAAGATTACTAATCTTGGAAAAATAAAGAAGACAAAAAGGAATGTAATAAAGAGGAAAATGTGGTAAGTAATAAATTTTATGAGGATGCTTTGATTCCTTCCCTTGATAATGCTGATGATTCTTGGGTGTTAGATTCAGGGGCTTCATTTCATTATACGCCCCATAGAAGTTATTTTCTTGATTATGTCCAAGGGGATTTTGGGCTAGTTTATTGGAAGATAAAAAACCCTATTAGATTGTTGGAAATGGTAGAATCAAGATTAAGTTGCAAAATGTGAATCATTGGCTATTGCATGAGGTAAGACACATTCTAAAGTTAAGAAGAAGTTTAATTTCAATAGGGCAACTAGATGATGAAAGTTGTGTTATATTTAGTGATAAAAATTAGAAGGTTACAAAAGGTTCCTTAGTGGTAGCAAAAGGTGTGAAAGTAGGAACCTTATATCTTTGTACAGGTCATACTGTTCCTTCTACTTTAGCTATTGCAAATAAAAATCAATGTTTAGGAAGAGTTGCTATCGTTTAGCAGGAAAAAAATCAGATAGTTGTTGTGGATTATGAATCAACACTATGGCATAATAGACTTGGGCATATGAATGCAAAAGGTATGAAAGTACTTCATTCAAAGAATGTTTTACCAAGTCTAAAATGTGTTAATATGGATTTTTGTGAAAGTTATGTGTATGACAAACAAAAGAGAGTTTTCTCAAGGATGGGAAGCAAAAGAAAGATGAGAAATTAGAGCTAGTGCATATAGATGTATGGGGACCAGCTCGAGTATCTTCTCTTGGTGGCTCTTGGTATTATGTCACTTTTATTGATGATGTAACAAGGAAGGTATGAAAATATTTATTTAGTAAAAAATATGATGTATTTGAAACTTTAAAAAAAAGAAGATTGGTTGAGAATGAGATGGGTAAAAAGTTAAAATGTCCTAGATCTTATACTGGTGGTAAGTATTGTAGCAAAGAGTTTGAAGATTATTGTTCCTCTAATGGTATTTGTAGGTAGAAAATAGTTCCAAAGAATCCACAGGAAAATGGAGTGGTTGAGTGCATGAATAGAACAATAATGGAGCATGTACGGACTATGAGATTGCATGTTGGAAGTCTTTTAAATATGTGGGTAGAGGTTGTAAACATTGTTGTTTATTTAATTAATAGAGGTCTCTCTAATCATTTGGGTTGTGGTATTCCAGAGGAAGCATGGAAAGGTAATAAGGTGAGTTATTCTTTTATCAAAATCTTCGGTTGTGAAACATTTGCACATCTAGGTTTTAAAAATAGATCTAAGCTTGATGCAAAATCAAAGAAATGCATATTTTTTGGATATGGTTGAAAATAAAAAAATTGTGAGAAGCAAGGATGTCATATTCAATGAGAAAGTGTTGTACAAACATCAGTTACAACAACATGAGAAGAAATAAAATGATTATGTAGTGTTGTATGTTACACCAAACAACAATGTTCCAATGGTTCCTCATGCTCCACAACAACAACACCAACAAATACCACAAACTCTAGTGAATGTTAGATGAACTTCAAGGATAAGTAGAGCCCTAGAAAAATATTCTCCCTCTTTGTATTCTATTTTATTAATTGATGTTGGTGAACCAGAATGTTATGATGAAGCTATGCAGGTGGATACCAAGGTTCAATGGGAGCATGGACTGGAAGAAGAAATGAACTCCTTGCTAAAAAATCAGATTTGGGAATTATGCAAGTTGCTCTTAGGTAAAAAGGATTTACCAAAAAAATGGGTTCATAGGCTGAAAGAGGAGGATGGAGGTAAAAAACTATTTAAATCCAGGTTAGTTGTAAAGGGATTTGCATATCTAAAAAAGGTATTGATTTTGATGAGATTTTTTCTCTGGTTGTTAAAATGACTTCTATTCACACTATTTTAAGTAATGTGGTTATTAAATATGTTCATTTGGAATAGCTAGATGTTCAAACAAATTTTCTCCATGGTGATTTGGAAGAGGAAATACATATGTAACAACTACAAGGATTTGAGGTCAAAGGTCATGAAAAATTGGTCTGCAGATTGAAGAAACGTTTATATGGCTTGAAGCAAGCACCTCAACGATGGTATATTAAATTTGATAGCTCTATGGCTAAGCATGGCTACCTTCAGTGTAATTCAGACCATTATATTTATTTTAAGAGGTTACATGATGATAGCTACATTAATTTATGTTTATATGTTGATGATATGCGTGTAGTAGGGTCTAACATGGTTCACATTAAGGAGTTAAAACATCAATTAGTGAATTATTTTTGTATGAAGGATTTGGGGGTAGCAAAACAAATCCTTGGTATGAAGATTACAAGAGATAGGAAAAATAGAAAATTGTTTTTATCTCAGACTAATTATATTGATAAGGTGTTGTAGAGATTTTATATGAAGAATGCTAAATTTGTATGCACACCTTTGCCTAGTCATGTTAAATTGACAAAGGATATGTGTCCAAAGACACAAGAGGAGGAAGAAAAAATGTCCAAAGTACCATATGCTTCAGTTGTAGGGTATGTGTAGGATCATCATGGAAAAAATAGGGATTTAAGTGGCAATGAAAATTCAAAAAACTTAGAGTTAGGCAACTTGATGTAAAAAATTAAATAAGTCATCTATATTATTTAAAAAATATGTAAGAATAAAATTTGTAGCAAATTGAATGTAGTTTCTAAACTACTAGGTTTATTTTATTTTTAAAATATATTTGGTAAAAATTTGAAATTTCAATGCAGTAGTATTTAAATTTCAGAGAAACAATAAGAAGTAGGTGTCTATCGACCACCCTAACTACAATAAAATGATAATATTTTTTTATAAGATTTTAGATATAAGTAGAGGACTCATATCTTGATGTGATGCATATTTTTTGTAATTTTTTTCCAAGTAAATAATTAATTATGATTTTTTATTACAAATTTTAAAAATATAAAAACTTGTATGTTTGACCACCTTAACTTGGTTAAAACTTCATGAAATTCATTTTTAAAAATCCTATAGTATGTGAAGCATAGAATGTGATGCATGTTTCGATTCAAAACGTGATACTATTTGAAAGTTATAGATGTTTTTCAATCAACCTATTAATAAGGATTTTAGTTGTAATTCAAGTAGAAAATGAATAATAATTATTTATTAGGGTATGTACGGATCATGGTGGGCCAAAAAGTGGCAATATGATGGGTATTTGTAGGGTATGTGGTTGAGACATTTTTTTACCCAAAATTGATGAAATGAAAAGGGTTTTTAAAGGAGATTCTCAACTTTCCACCAATATAAATTATGCTTTACTTTGAATTTAATAAATAATTATTATTCATTTTCTATTTGAATTATGACTAAAGTCTTGATTGATATGATGATTGAAAAACATCTATAGCTTTCAAATGGTATCAATTTTTGAATCCAAAATATGCATCACATTCTATGCTTCACATACTATAGGATTAAAAAAATAAAAATTGAATTTCATGAAGTTTTGACCAAGTTAAGGTGGTCGACATACGAAGTTTTATATTTTTAAAAGTTGTAATAAAATATTCATAATTAATTATTTACTTGGAAAAAAATTACAAAAAAATACATCACATCCATACATGAGTCCTCTACTTATATCTAAAATCTTTAAAAAATAATTATTATTTTATTGTGGTTAGGGTGGTCACATACACTACTTCTTATTTTTTCACTAAAATTTAAGTACTTGCATTGAAATTTTAAATTTTCACCAAATAGATTTTAAAAATAAAAAATAAACCTAGTAGTTCAGAAACTACATTCAATTTGCTACAAATTCTATTCTTACATTTTTTTGAAATAATATAGATGACTTATTCAAATTTCTACGTCAAGTTGCCTAACTCTAATTTTTCTAAATTTTTTGCCACTTAAGGGCCTATTTTTTTCATGATGATCCTGCACATACCCATTAAATTCAAAGTAAATCATAATTTATATTGGTGGAAAGCTAAGAATCTCCTTTAAAACCCTTTTCGTTTCATCAATTTTGGGTAAAAGCAAGTCATCATGAGCCACATATTCTACACATACCCATCATATCGCCACTTTTTGGCCCATCATGATCCTATACATACCCTGTAGGTAATTTAATGTACGCCATGGTATGCACAAGACTGGATATTGCACATGTTGTAGGAGTTGTTAGTAGGTATATGAGTCATCTTGGAGTTGAACATTGGAATGTGGTAAAATAGATTCTAAGGTACTTGAGAGGTACATCCAATAAATGTTTATGTTTTTGAGGCTCTAATACTGATTTAAAAGGCTATGTTGATTTAGATTTGGTAAGGGATATAGATACCAGGTGGAGTACCACAGGTTACGTATTCATAGTTGGTGGGACAATAGTAAGTTGGATTTCTCAGTTCCAAAAGGTGGTTGCTCTATCCACCATAGAGGTAGAGTATGTTGTTGAAATAGAGGAAGCAAAGGAGATGATATGGCTGCAACTTTTTATAAAAGATTTGGGGAAACAACAGGCTAAAAAATCACTTGTTTAGAGATAGCCTGAGTGCTATACATTTTGCAAAGAATTATGTCTTGCACTCTAAAACCAAAACTGAAATATCATTTTATTCAGTCAGTGTTGGAGGATGGACAGGTGAAGCTAAAAAAGATACATACAGATCTCAATCCAACAGATATGTTTAAAAAGGTAGTGATAAGGGAGAAGTTGAGCTCCTCTTCAACTTCGGTTGGTCTTCATGGCTAAAAGTATAATAGAGCAATAGGGTTGAAGGTGCTTATTTCCAGTGGGAGCTGTAAATGCAACAGTGTCATCCAGGATTAGTCTCCAAGTGGGATATTGTTTAGTGAGGATCCTAATCAGTCTCCAAGTGGGAGATTGTTTGTATACATGGCCACTGATCATGCTATATTGTACACTCTTCATGTATCCTCACTTTGGTTCCAGGGATGAGCTAGGCCCCGTTTGGGGGTTTCTAGGGCAACAACCCCCGATAATTTTTTTTTTCTTATTTTTTGTTTCGTCACCAAAAAAGTAAAAAATGACTATAAAACCCTAATTCTGGATTCTTCTAAAAAACTTAAAATAAGCGATTGGGATGCGAGTTGCTAAAGGGCATTATTCATGAGATTTTAATAGTTTTTGTACTAGATAATAAAATCATTGGATGGCTATAGTTTTGAGGATGTAGCCCATATTGGGTGAACCATGTTAAATTCTTTATGTTGTCTTATTATTGCTATAACTTTTATGTGTGTTTTATTTCTTCGTTTTATTGATCAAATTTGCATTTAACTATTAGATATCTACCTTCTAACCCTAACAATGAAAATATAATTCTCATAAACTATGATCTAAGAGACCTATCTATCCTTATAATAATTAAAGAAAACAACAAAAAATCCTCTAGCAGAAGGGTAAATCTCAATAGATTACCCTCCAATAATGGTGTCTAATGCTTCAAGATCTAGAGGTGTAGATTTGGGAGAGAATACCATAAATGAAATAATATGTAGATCAATCTTGTATTGGAGAAAAACTCAATGCAATCTAAGACTTCCTACTTGAGATAAATCACTAGAGAATCAATAGCACACACCTAAGGGTGCACTAAATTCACCCCACCTTTCTGGAATGCACATCTTCAACAAATCATGGAGAAACCATATTTGGAAAAAAACCATGTGTAGCCTTCAAGAAATGAGATAACATTCCCACAACATGAGAGTGAGGGGTAGAAGCCTCCGTCATTAGGGACAAAATGACTTGCACACTTAGATGCATATCATTAGTAGAAAGATCGACCACCAAATCACAACCCAAGGAAAAGTCAACGTGTGGCAAAGTCTGGTTCAAAATCGAAGGGGAGCAAGAGGGGTGAGAGGAGTGGGAGTTCAAAATTGTAGGGGAGTGGGAAGGATAGGAGGAGTAGGAAGCCATCGGGAAATCTAGAGTTACTTGTTTTTACTTACTAGATTTTCATGTTATCTAAGGGCGTCACTCCCTTCACCTCACCATGTCCTATGTAATATTTTCCCTCTGTGCTAGGGAATATCTCCATTAAATTCTTCTATCGAGTTTTCTATATTTTGATCTTCTTTAAAAAATCGTTATTCTAACATTATTCAAATAGGGGGAAAATATATATACCTAAAATTTACCACTGATGTTTGGTTGATTTTACCTTGTCATTTCATCTAAATCCCCTCCTATTTACATTAATTAAATAATACGGCATTTATTTAATTAATATCATTGATTTCCCTTGGTCCTCTAATTTTTTGAGGTAATTAATAAATTAATTACATTACCTTTTTTCCCCTTCCTTTTTAAATTAGACAAATACTTCTATTTATTTATTTTAATCATTCATCCCCCTCAAGAACTAAATAAAATATTTAATTCTTAAATTTCCTCTCTCCTTGTCACATTTCACATTATCCCTCATTAACTCCTAATCCTAATCCTAATCCCTCCACTAATGGTGTGCACACAGTTAATCCTTGATGAAGAGGTGACACATCTTCTAACTTTTCTCACTTGTCTCATAATCATTTTTTCATTTTCCTAATCTCCACCTAATTCATCCCTAAATTGTTTGCACATTCTTAATCCCTTGTTTAAGAATGGATAATATCCTTTCTATTTATTGCCCTCTACCATGTCCAATCAACCTTAAAGGCTTTCAATTATTAGAGAAGTAACCTCAAATGGGTTACCTCTCCAAAGTAGACCAAAGGAATTTAAAACTCCTTTTATTCCCCTCCATCCCATCATTTTGGTTGATTGGACAAGAAATACCTTTATGAGGAAAATCCTTTTCATATCCCAAGGTACTTGCAAAGTACCCATCTTTCTCTCAAGCCTCCAAATGGTGACACTTGTCACCATGCTAGGATTTGAGAGGTCAACTCTCCTCCCTTTCCTCCCATGATGCCACTCGACATCACCTAATGAGTTGAAATGTCTCAACTGATCTACACCATTGATCTTCAACTTTCAATCCTAGCCCTTGATCCTATTCATCCCTTAATCATCAACAAAAAAAAAACTATTTTTCTAATCCACAATCATTTGTCGAATTTGATATAGTTATGCTACCAAAATTTTGTTGAGCACACACCGAAATCGATCACATCGAGGGATTCTCCACATCAAGCTCATCATCATACTTGGATTTCATCAAATTTTGAGCAGGTATGATTTATTAGGACACAATCTTGATTATTTCTTGTTTTATGTATTTTGTTGGGTTTTCTAAGAAATTCCTAGCATTTAGAATATATTTTTCACTCCACACAATTATGACTAAAGTTATACCAATATTCTTTCTATTTTGATTTTAAATAAATAATATTATTATATATTGTAACTCAAGTTATAGGTATTACCTCAATACTTCAATTTTTAAGGTTATGCATCACCCAAGTCTATTGGTTTATTTTTTTGAACTATTATCCAATAAAAATACATTATATTCTATGTGAAGATTTGATTTAAATGGATCTACAAAACTTAACTAAGGTATCGATTTTCACCATACTTAACGAAATATTTATTTCATGACTCTAGATTACTTGAAAAAACATGATATAATGATTCTGAATGCAATATCTTAGTCCCAAATATACAAGGAAATACTATAATGGTATAGGACACTTAAAAGAGATTAATGAAAGGAAGATTATGTGAAGAAAACTAGAAAATTTTAGTTGGTAATGAAACCATCTATTTTAATCATGTGACAATTTCACACTAGCTTTATTATTTAATAGTTATCGAGTTTCAACAATAGGTGGTTTTGTAACCAACCTAGTTGTTTTATCTTTGGTAATTTTATAATCACCACATTGTTGCTTTGCAGTTATTTCATTTTGTTAGGAAGTTGAAAAAATTTCAATACCATCTCTTCCAATTCCAAGCATTGTAAAGGGGCTATTTTACCTAAAGAGAACTCCAAAGAATCATAAAAGGAAAATAAAGATGTAAGACAATAGTATGCTCTTATCCCAAGCTTTCTTGTGTTCATTTTTAATATTTCATCTCTTCGAGATAGTTATAAATGAAGTATGGTTCTAATACATGCCTAGGGCGCTAAATGCATAATTTGTAAGTGAAAAAAAAAAATCATATGAGGAGATTTTATTCAATCTTCTAGAATTGTTTCCCATTTACATGTTTCATTAGTTGTATCTCAATTTTAGTCTCTGTCAATTTTTATTACTATACTTTAGATATTTCTAGCTTGTTCTCACAATTAAATTGCTCAATCTAACATGAAAAACTGATTTGTCTTCAATATTATGAAGTGATTATGGAGTTGACATAAGTATATATCTATAATTAGGAATGTTATGAGACTATGTGTAGTGCCCTCCATTGTGGCCTGTTTGGGCATTGGAGTAAAGGTTCATTGGTATTTCGTTGTTTATTGTGTTATTGAATTTTGTGGTGAAACTGATATTTTATATGACCTTGTGTAATCAATGAATTAAATTAAAATTCCTTATGAGGTAACATAAATAAAATTCAATATTTAAGCTTTTGGATTCGACTGTGTCAATTTTTTTTTCCTCTTCCTGATGATGGATAACTGAGTGTGATCCGAAACGTCGACAAAAAAATTGACACAGTGGAATCCAAAAGCTTAAATATTGTATCTTCATGGACTGTGGAAAACTTATACCAACTATAAATAAAATTAAAATTAAAATAATAATTAAATAAATTAAGTTTATGAAATATAAGGTAAACATATCTTATTTTATAAATAAATAAATTCTTATTGTAAAAAAGTATTGTACCTAATTATAATTGCTAATTTAATTCTCTTGCGAAGATAATTATTTAATTATGGTAAACAATGTAATGCTTAAATAAATCTTAAAGATAAGATTTGAAAGTGACGTAAAAAAAAAACAAAAATAAAAAAAGATAAAAAGAAAGCCATGCAAGGCTTTAGATGGAATTTTAATGGGAAACTTGTCAAACTTGGAGAAATAATTATTTTAATAAAGTGAATGAAAAGAGGTAAGATGATAAGATTTGAGAACTAAGTGGAAAGCTAGAAAAGTTGGAAGAAAATAGAAAAAGGCAAGAAAAAAAAAAAAAAGGATTTAAAGCATGTGCACGACTCAAAATGGAGGTTGAAAATGGAAACTTGTTTAGGGTTGTTGATTTTCCTTCTAGTTTGAAATCTTATCTCGTTAAAAGTGTTATTTCTTTTAAAAAGGGCATTTTAATTTCTAACCAAAAAAGTTCTTTTTTTTTAAATTTTTGGGGAAAAATGAAAACTGAGGCTCTGCAAAATAATTCTAAAAGAAGATTTCAGTTCTAGGCTTTTGGATATGGTTATCGAATTGAATTAATTATGGGTTTTGAAAGGAGGATAGGGGCTATGAAATAGTGGTCTTTAGCTCGTCTTCCCAGTTTGTTGAGTGAAGGAAATTCAAAGAATAGTTTAAGGGATGATAGAGCCAAATCTAAAGGGTTAAATCATGAAAGTGAAATATATCTTTTGATAACGTTGCCAAAGAAAAAACGTTGGACAGACACCGATCAGGAGGGAAGTGCTAGGCCACCGAGAGAGGGCACCAACCTTTCAATTACGGTAGTATGGGGTTAAGCCCCACTGAGAACGATTCAACTATTCTCAGTTACAAGGCCCTGGAGGTTGATCAAAGATTTGGATAAGAGAACTAAGATGTAGAGAGAAGGTGGAGGAAGAAGGGATCATGAGAGAGAAGGATAGTAAACAGAAACTATCGATGTACTCTCCCTTGTTGGCTTAACAAGGTCAACAACATAGTCGTACCTTATTTCTTGAGATGAATCTTATAACAGTTTATCAATATGCCCTATCTATTAGTATTCTTATTGATTTGATAACTACGTATTTCATCTTAGTTGCTCAAATATGTCATTTTCTCATCTCTAATGGATCCTCTATTATATTTATCCTATGTCTAATTACGATATTGTGTTTTGAGATTCAAATTCAAGCTTCTTTAAAGATTGATGCATTAGAAACTCTGCTCTAGGTCTTCACCATGGTCGTTAACATATGTTTCCTCTTTCAGAATGACCTAAAAGATGTATCCTTGGAACCCTTAGGATTAGTCAATCTTCTGTCTGAAAACCATTACTCTCTGATTGCATATCGTTAAGATAATGTTCTTGAGACCTTCATAATCCATCTTTCATTGTTTCAGTAGCTTTATAATATGCACGGGAGTAACAAATGGGGATCACATTCTTTGAGGCATGTTGTCGAACTATTGTCAAGCCTTGTCTTTGTGCCCACGTTTTACTATATGTGTCAACTAAAAATAATTGTAACTTCAACATAGACAAAATGCCCCCATTCTTTACCTTTGGATGGATGTCCTTACCTTGCTCAAAGCTCTCATTTTCAGCCAATTTGTAAGGGCGCTAACAAGTTTAGAGTTTTGTTGATGTAAGGGATGGGGAGTTTGAGTTACGCCACCCATCACTTAATATAGCTTTGCGCCTACTGAGAACACTTCCCTGAAATCTTCTTCAGCCTTATCAACATAAATACCGCAAGAAATTTCCTACTTGGCGTGTAGATGGCATTAAACCCGTGGCTTGGGACACTGAAAGTTATCCTTCTTTAAGAATTCCCTTCATCTTGTTGACTTGTAATTTTCATCATTCCTATCAAGGACCAACAATATTGAGAGTTCTAAACCTTACCATTAGGAGCCTCACCTTAACCTGCTAGCTTTTATTTTGATTTGGAAAGCATGTTTTGGTCACAATGTATATTCCTTACAGTGCCTGCTAGAGTCTTCTGAAAGCTTAATCCTTTATATTAATCTATTTTGTTCTTATCATAAAGTATTGTCCCTATTTGGACAGCAGGTGCTTATTCTTATGCATGCATTGAATCTCTATTTTCTCACTTTGGTTTGATAAGCTTCACTAGGCTAGTCTAAGGTAGATTCGATAATCTAAAAAGGGGTGGTAGAAAGATAGGAGGGGTAATGGGAATGTAGATTAGCGAATTCCCTCAACCAATCCTATACCAAGTTTTGGTTATTGTTTAAGCATATGTCTTATGATTGTTATGTTTATTTCCTTATAATTGACTTAGCCTTTCCTTGTTTATGTGTGCTTTATTAAGTAGAATATCTTTGATAAATTCAGCTTTTAGCTGTTATAGTTAAGAAGAAGACTTGTGTTGTAATGTAGTGTTGATGGAATTAGTTTATCCTTTTAAATGTAATTAGAGTATTAATTGGTCAATTATGTCTATATATATATCTATATATTTATAGGAATGGTTATAAATCCTGACTTGGAATAAAAGTAATTTGTTGGAATGCTTTTATAACTTCTTTTATTTAAAACAATTTTATGATGAGCATAGCGAGATGTTAGTAAGGTATGTGTGTATAGCCTCTAACGATTTAAAATGATTTCTTATCAAGTGAAGAGTGAATCATAGATTATAGTTCAATTGTTCTTTGAAGTAAATTGCTTTTGATTTGTTGGGTTAGTATTCTAAGTGTGATAAAATATGCCTTGAGATAATTATGGTATGTGATTATAGAGTTCCTTTAGTTATTTTAAAATAATTCTTATTGAACAAATGGATAAATTGTAATTCAATGGTCATTGTTCATTTAAGCGTAATTTGGTGTTTCTAATTTGTTGTGTCCTCTTTTGAATTGCTTGGCTTCAGAAGTGATTTTATTCCATTGGGTTCGTGTGGAATTTATAAGTGGTTTGATGGATCCTTTCATTGTGACTTTTCTTGAGTTGATGTGAGTTGGGGATCTTTTTAATTTAAATTGTTTTACTATTCGTTTAACCCTACGTGGTGAATTCTTGGTTTGTTTTGATTTTTGGAGGTCGTATTAAATGATTTTGTGGTAGGGTATTTTGGATACTAATGCAATGCTCTTTTATTATTTTGGTGAAACATTAAATAATATCGTTGTCATGTTTGTTGATTTTGTTAAAGGTCATTTTCTTACCAACTGTATGGGTATCTAGTGAGGAGGAAATTGAGGTCTCCCTTGGATGCCTGGTTGGATGTTTTTACGTTTGTTGATGAAGTCCTGATTATGGATGGTTCTGTGTTGATGTAAATACCTTTGGAGATTATTTTGATTTGAGGGATCCTTTTTCATTTAATTTGTGTTGCAATTTAATTGGGAAGCCGTATTATTGTTTTGGTTGTTTTTCTCGATGTCGGAACCCAGTTTGGTTTAGGAACCCATTTAGGGATATCTTGTACCATAGGTTTCCAGAGCCTTGATTTCATTGTTAATTGATGTTTCTATTTTCAAGTGCTCTTGATGTGGCAAGTTATTTGGTATCATTATTTTGAAAGGGTTGTACGAGATTTTTTTAAGATTCAGATTATGTGTTTTAGTGAGATGGGTAATTCCTCGCATGTCGTTTGTTTAGATTTAATGTTTTGTTCTTTATGGTACAACCCTTGATTTTGATTATGTTTTGGGGTCTCCATGGAGAGTGGCTTTTTGTGGGGGCCGACACCTCAAATAGGAGGAAGGGCATAGGATAACCCAAGTAAGAGTTAGATTAACAAGTGAAAACCTAATAATAGAACTTAGGGGGATCGGTAGTAATAACATAATAAGACAATCTTGGATACCTCGTCTGTCTAATAGGGCTATTGCAGACTAAGGGTAGATTGAGAAGGACATGGTTGGCAAAGTCATTACCTCATCCCCATGAGAGGGGTTAACATCTCTGCATGAGTCACCTTATGGGGTTGGCGCATCAAGTAGGACGAAGGGCCAGGATAACCATAGATGGGGGCCAATGCCTCAAGTAGCCTGGTATAGCTGGTGCTTGGAGGAAGGGCATAGGATAACCCATGTAGGACTGGGTGCTACCACAATAATGGGTTACACTTTTTGGGACATCCTAATTTTTGCCTGAAATCAGATATTTTTAGAAAATACAATGATTTATGACTTTAAAGGTTCCATTTAAATTATTTTAATTAAAGAGGGATTGATCAAACCCCCTTATATCAAACCCCCTTGGATAGAACCTTGTTAGATTTAAACCATACCTATAATTGAGTCTCCTCTACACCTATCAAAATCCTGATAAAAAACCACTTTTGATATACCTTTTGGGTGATCAAATGAATTCATTTAAAATTTGTGTTTTGTAATCCTGTAGCCCTAATTATAAGCTTCCCAAAAGCTATAATTTTAAATATGTTTAATTTGATTATTATATTTATTTATTTATTTCTTGTGAATGTAGGATTTTCAATGAACATCAAGTTCTTTATTTCACACATACGAAAAAATAGAAAAATAGAGAATTTTTTTTCTAAAAAATACATGTGCACTAGGTATTGATGTCCTTATTCCAACAAAAAAAGAATAAGTTAATTCAAATGAATACAAAAAAAGTTAAGTGGGCCAAAGTACACCTCTGTCCAAATTATAATTACGCTGACTTGGAAAATTAATTAAAAAATATATATGTAACAAAAAATTATGAAAAAATATCCATCCTCTAAATATTGATGTGAAAAAATTGTATTTTAAAAATTAAAATTGTATCCTATCTATAAAAAAAGTTATGTGGGCCGAAGTAAACATCACTTTTTAAAAATGCTATTTAGTACAAAAAAAAAGTTATTAAAAATTACATAAAATGATTCACAATTTATTTTTTATTTTTTTTAAAAAAATATAATTAGAATCTACACAAAATATCTAACAAATAACTAGTTTGATTCATCTTCAAAACCTTAATGGTTTAGCTGCTATAGGTGTAAGAAAGTGAATGTCTGATGAAAAATCCTTATTTTAATGTCAAGTTTGGCCAAAAACTGTAACCCATTATTGTGGGATCACCCGACTATGCGATGACACTCTCCTCTAGTTGCCCTTATGCTTCATTTCCTTGGTTTCCTCTAGAAGTGTGTTATGATTTTTGTCTTGGATTTTCTTTGCAAGTGATTATTATTGTTACTTTTGATATATCTAGGATGGTTTTTTTATGGTCTTGTGTTTACTATGATTGGATCTTGGTTGTTGTTGTTTTCGATCTATGGAATCTTCTGTTGTTGCTTTTGGAGTTATTGTTACTATGATATTCTTTATTGGGTTGGTCTTGTGGCATCCTTGGTCGCATTCCCTTTCTTGTTAGCTCCTTAGCATAGGGGGTGAGTCTTCGGACCCATGTGGTTGGGTGGAATGTGCTAAGCACCCCATTGGGTCCCCAGTCGAGGATCGAAAGGTGCAGATATGTGCCACTTGCAGTAATTCTAGAGTTGTATCCCACTTGGAGCTAGTTATGCTACTTGTACTCATCTGCTCAGTTGTATCATGCTATCTTATTGTATGGTTTTAATTCATGTTGGGAAACACATTTTTATAATTGTACCTCTTGAGAATTGTAATGTGATGTAATGTAGATCATTTTATTATGATAAACCTTGTGTGGATATTGGTCCATGACAGTTGTTGCTCGATGTATTGTATCTATGGAAACATGTCCCTTGAGTTTGAGTTAATCATGTATATGTTATTTTTACGTACATGGATGGTTCTTATTAATGTTTTGTCATGTATGAGTTCATTTGTAAATGTTTACTTTGTTATGGATTATGTCTTTGGCTTTCATTCTTTGTTGTCGTTGTATGGATTTAAGTTTCATAATGACTCCTCGTGTACCCCAAGGGACGTAAGTGTTAACGAATTTGTTTAATTAAGTTTTATGACTTATGAATCAATGTGCATCTCATTTATGTTTAGATTTACTTTTTTTAAAAAATTATGCGGTAATTATTGTTAGTTGTCCTTTGGGGTTCGCATGATGGGTTTTTACAAGATGGTATCAGAGCATAGGTTCATACACTGGGTACTATGTGTGCTCACTATGTAGCCTTGCGTTTAAACCATTGAGTCTAGAGTTTCATTTTTTTTGGTTGTCATTGCTGTGAACCTGAGTTTCTTCCATTAGCCGCTGTCGGATTGATGGTGCAGGAAACTAATGGGAAAGGATAGGACCCTCGGTGTAGTGCGCAATGCACTGATATCCTTCCTGTCAGGGATGCACTATGGACGCTTGTGTTGTTGTGTGATGTGGTTTAGAGGAAAATGATGTGAGTTATGTGTGTGAATATTTCAAGTGTGCATGGAATTTTCCATTTTGCTGTCCTTGAGTGATGGATTATGTTTTTTTTGAATTTGTGAAGGTGTAAAAATTTTACCCCTTTTGTTGAAATTTTTGTAAGATTTGGTGTTGAATAATGAATGAGGTGGAGTGCTTTGTGTGGAAATGATCGAATATAACAAAAAATGTGCGTTGGTGTGGATAACTATGTTGGGATTTTATGAAAGTGTAGCATTTTGAGGTTATGATAAAGTTTGAACTACTGATACTAATGTGTTATGTTTTATGGTAGTTAGTGATTTCCAGGGAGACGGCTTCAAAAACTCATTAATAAAGGTAACAAAGTTGGAATCTATAGAGATAGATATGTATAATGTCAAGTAGTAAGCCATTTTTGATACAACATATGAACTAGATGTATGGTTAGAATCCTTATGTGAATATTTGTCTAACTAATAAGTGGCAAGTTGTTTATGAATTATTAGAGTTGTTATGAATATTATGTGGTCTGGTGAGGGATAGTGTAGTATCACTCATTCGTGAGTACCCTACTATGCTGCAACTTCCTCTTACTACGTGTTTGTGATATATATTTTGTGCGCAACGTTTGTTTGTATGCAGGATTGTAGGAAATAAGCCTTGATTCCACCTACATTGTCAGGACAGGGTGAGCATCATAACCACCCAATGGGTTGACGTGGAAAATAGAAGCTGACAAAAAAGTGTCCCAGCTGAATTCATCCACCCTGTCTTTGTTTCCATTTTAGGTATTGTTTCTTTTCTTTTATTTTGATGTCGTTTAATTCTCTTTAATGTTTGTTGATATTGTTGTTAGTTTATGGTGTTACCATGTTTATGCTTGAGCTCAACTTCTAGGAGTAAGTCAAAGCCTAGGGGGGGAGGATGTAGTGCCCTCCATTGTGGCATGTTGGGGAATTGGAGTAAAGGTTCATTGGTAATTCGTTGTTTATTCCATTATTGAATTTTGTGGTGAAACTGATATTTTATATGACCTTGTGTAATCAATGAATTAAATTAAAATTCCTTATGAGGTAACTTAAATAAAAATAAAATTAAAATAATAATTAAATAAATTAAGTTTATGAAATATAAGGTAAACATATGTTATTTTATAAATAAATTAATTCTTATTGTAAAAAAAGTATTGTACCTAATTATAATTGCTAATTTAATTATCTTGTGAAGATAATTATTTAATTATGGTAAACAATGCAATGATTAAATAAATCTTAAAGATAAGATTTGAAAGTGATGTAAAAACAAAACAAAAATTAAAAAAGATAAAAAGAAAGCCATGCAAGGCTTTAGATGGAATTTTAATGGGAAACTTGTCAAACTTGGAGAAATAATTATTTTAATAAAGTGAATGAAAAGAGATAAGACGATAAGATTTGTGAACTAAGTGGAAAGCTAGAAAAGTTGGAAGAAAATAGAAAAAGGAAAGAAAAAAAAGGGGATTTAAAGCATGTGCATGACTCAAAATGGAGGTTGAAACATGAAACTTGTTTAGGGTTGTTGATTCTCCTTCTAGTTGGAAATCTTATCTCGTTAAAAGTATTATTTCTTTTAAAAAGGGCATTTTAATTTCTAACAAAAAAAAGTTTTTTTTTTAAACTTTTGGGGAAAAATGAAAACTGAGGCTCTGCAAAATAATTTTGAAAGAAGATTTTAGTTCTGGGCTTTTGGATATGGTTATCAAATTGAATTAATTTTGGGTTTTGAAAGGAGGATAGGGGCTATGAAATAGTGGTCTTCAGCTCGCCTTCCTGGTTTGTTGAGTGTAGGAAATTCAAAGAATAGTTTAAGGGATGATAGAGCCAAATCTGAAGGGTTAAATCATGAAAGTGAAATATATCTTCTGATGACGTTGCCAAAGCAAAAACATTGGAGAGACACCAATTAGGAGGGAAGCGCTAGGCCACCAAGAGAGGGCATGAACCTTTCAATTATGGCAGTATGGGGTTAAGCCCCACCGAGAACGATTCAACTGTTCTCAGTTATGAGGCCTTGGAGGTTGAGCGAAGATTTGGATAAGAGAACTGAGACATAGAGAGAAGGTGGAGGAAGAAGGGATCATCGGAGAGAAGGATAGTAAATAGAAACTATCAATTTACTCATCCTCGTCGGCTTAACAAGGTTAGAAACATACTCGTACCTTATTTCTTGAGATGAATTCTATACCATTTTATCAATATTCCCTATCTATTAGTATTCTTATTGATTTGATAACTACGTATTTCATCTTAGTCGCTCAAATATGTCATTTTCTCATCTCTAATGGATCCTCTATTATATTTATCCTATGTCTGATTACGATATTGTGTTTTGAGATTCAAATTCAAGCTTCTTTAAAGATTGCTACATTATAAACTCTGCTCTAGGTCTTCACCGTGGTTGTTAAAATAGGTTACGTCTTTTAGAATGACCTAAAAGATGTATCCTTGGAACCCTTAGGATTAGTCAATCTTATGTCTCGAAACCGTTACTCTCTGATTGCATATCATTAAGATAATGTTCTTGAGACCTTCATAATCCCTCTTTCATTGTTTCAGTAGCTTTATAATACGCATGGGAGTAACAAATGGGGATCACATTCTTTGAGGCATGTTGTCAAACTATTGTCAAGCCTTGTCTTTGCACCCACATTTTTCTATATGTGTCAACTAAAAATAATTGTAGCTTCAACATAGAAAAAATTCCCCCATTCTTTACATTTGGATGGATGTCCTTACCTTGTTCCAAGCTCTCATTTTCAGCCAATTTGCAAGGGCGCTAACAAGTTTATAGTTTTGTTGATGTAAGGGATGGGGAGTTTGAGTTACACCACCCATCACTTAATATAGCTTTGCACTTGTCGATAACACTTCCCTGAAATATTCTTCATTCTTATCAACATAAATACCATAAGAAATTTCATGCTTGGCATGTACATGGCATTAAACACACAGCTTGGGATGCTGAAATTTATCCTTGTTTAAGAATTCCCTTCATCTTGTTGACTTGTAACTGTCATCATTCCTATCAAGGAAAAACAATATAGAGAGTTCTAAATATTACCATTAGGAGCCTCACCTTAACCTGCTAGCTTTTATTTTGATTTGGAAAGCATGTTTTGGTCATAATGTATATTCCTTACAATGCCTGCTATAGTCTTCTAAAAGCTTAATACTTGATATTAATCTATTTTGTTCTTATCATAAAGTATTGTCCCTGTTTGGACCTCGGGTGCTTAGTCTTATGCATGCATGGAATCTCTATTTTCTCACTTTGGTTTGATAAGCTTCGCTAGGCTAGTCTAAGATAGATTCGATAATCTAAGGAAAGATGGTGGAAAGATAGGAGGGGTAATGGGAATGTAGATTAGCGAATTCCCTCAACCAATCCTATACCAAGTTTTGGTTATTGTTTAAGCATATGTCTTATGATTTGTATGTTTATTTCCTTATAATCGACTTAGCCTTTCCTTGTTTATGTGTGCTTTATTACATAGAATATCTTTGATAAATTTTTCTTTTAACTATTATAGTTAAGAAGAAGACTTGTGTTGTAATGTAGTGTTGATGGAATTAGTTTATCCTTTTAAATGTATTTAGAGTATTAATTGGCCAATTATGTTTATA
The DNA here is from genome assembly GCA_007258455.2 of Sequoia sempervirens. NCBI lineage: Eukaryota > Viridiplantae > Streptophyta > Pinopsida > Cupressales > Cupressaceae > Sequoia > Sequoia sempervirens. The sequence continues at coordinate 198,978,404 of VDFB02000013.1, read as the reverse complement.
TATATATGTATATATTTATATGAATGATTGTAAATCATGACTTGGAATAACAGTAATTTGTTGGAATGCTTTTATAACTTCTTTTATTTAAAACAATTTTATGATGAGCATAGTGAGATGTTAGTAAGGTATGTGTGTATAGCCTCTAACGATTTAAAATGATTTCTTCTCAAGTGAAGAGTGAATCGTAGACTATATTTCAATTGTTCTTTGAAGTATATTGCTTTTGATTTGTTGTGTTAGTATTCTAAGTGTGATAAAATATGCCTTGAGATAATTATGGTATGTGATTATAGAGTTCCTTTAGTTATTTTAAATTAATTCTTATTGAACGAATGGATAAATTGTAATTGAATGGTCATTGTTCATTTAAGACGTACTTTGGTGTTTCTAATTTGTTGTGTCCTCTTTTGAATTGCTTGGCTTCGGAAGTGATTTTATTCCATTGGGTTCATGTTAGATTTATGAGTGATTTGACGAATCCTTTCATTGTGAATTTTCTTGAGTTGATGTGAGTTGGGGATGTTCTTTAATTTAAATTGTGTTGCTATTCGTTTAACCCTACGTGGTGAATTCTTGGTTTGTTTTGATTTGTGGTGGTCATATTAATTGATTTTGTGGTAGGGTATTTTGGATACTAATGCGATGCTCTTTCATTATTTTGGTGAAACATTAAATAATATCATTGTCATGTTTGTTGATTTTGTTAAAGGTAATTTGTTTATCAACTGTATGGGTATCTGGTGAGGAGGAAATTGAGGTCTCCCCTGGATGCCTGGTTGGATGTTTTTACCTTTGTTGATGAAGTCTTGATTATGGATGGTTTTGTGTTGATGCGAATGCCTTTGGAGATTGATTTTGATTTGAGGGATCCTTTTTCATTTAATTTGTATTGCAATTTAATTGGGAACTCGTATTATTGTTCTGGTTGTTTCTCTCAATGTGGAAACCCAGTTTGGTTTAGGAACCATTTAGGGATATCGTGTACCATAGGTTTCTAGAGGCTTGATTTCATTGTTAATTGATGTTTCTCTTTTCAAGTGCTCTTGATGTGGCAAGTTATTTGGTATCATTATTTTGAAAGGTTTGTACGGGATTTTGTTAAGACTCTGATTATGTGTTTTTGTGAGATGGTTAATGCCTCGCATGTCATCTATTGACATTTAATGTTTTGTTCTTTATAGTACAACCCTTGATTTTGATTATGTTTTGGGGTCTCCAAGGAGAGTGGCTCTTCATGGGGGTCAATGCCTCAAAGAGGAGAAAGGGCACAGGATAACCCACATAAGAGTTAGATTAACAAGTGAAAACTTAATAATAGAACTTAGGGGGATGGGTAGTAATAACATAATAAGATAATCTTGGATACCTCATCTATCTAATAGGGCTATCACAGTCTAATGGTAGACTGAGAAGGCCATGGTTGGAAAATTCGTTACCTTGTCCCCATGAGAGGGGTTAACAGCTCTGCATGAGTCACCTAATGGGGCCGACGCCTCAAGTAGGAGGAAGGACCAGGATAACCATAGATGGGGGTCGATGCCTCAAGCAGTTTGGTATAGCCGGTGCTTGGAGGAAGGGCACAAGATAACCCATGTAGGACTATGCGATGACACTCTCCTCTAGTTTCCCTTATGCTTTGTTTCCTAGGTTTCCTCTGGAAGTGTGTTATGATTGTTGTCTTAGATTTACTTTGCAAGTGATTATTATTGTTACTTTTGATATATCTAGGATGGGTTTTTATGGTCTTGTGTTTACTATGATTGGATCTTGGTTGTTGTCATTTGTGATCTATGGAATCTTTTGTTGTTTCTTTTGGAGTTATTGTTACTATGATATTCTTTATTGGGTTGGTCTTGTGGAATTCTTGGTTGAGGTCCCTTTCTTGTCAGCTCCTTAGTATGGGGGATGGGTCTTCGGACCCATGTGGTCAGGTGGAACATGCTAAGCACCCCATTGGGTCCCCAGTCAAGGATCCAAAGGTGCAGATATGTGCCACTTGCAGTAATTCCAGAGTTGTATCCCACTTGGAGTTAGTTATGCTACTTGTACTCATCTACTTAGTTGTATCATGCTATCTTATTGTATGGTTTCCATTCATGTTGGGAAATGCTTTTGTATTATTGTACCTCTTGAACATTGTAATGTGATGTAATGTATCATTTAATCATGATAAACCTTGTATGGATATTGGTCCATGACAGTTGTTGCTTGATGTATTGTATCTATGAAAACATGTCCCTTGAGTTTGAATTAATCATGTATATGTTGTTTTTACGTACATGGATGGTTCTTATTAATGTTTTGTAATGTATGAGTTCATTTGTAAATGTTTACTTTGTTATGGATTATGTCTTGGGCTTTCATTCTTTATCGTCTTTGTATGGATTTAAGTTTCGTAATGACTCCTCGTGTACCCCAAGGGACATAAGTGTTAACGAATTTGTTTAATTAAGTTTTATGACTTATGACTCAATGTGCATCTCATTTATGTTTAGATTTACTTTTAAAAAAAAATTATGCGGTAATTATTGTTAGTTGTCCTTTGGGGTTCGCACGACGGGGTGTTGCACTATGCGTAACTTATACAAACTAAGTTGTATCAAAATAGGGTTATACCCTTTGAAAACTATATTTCTTTGTTTGCTAAACATGAAAAAATATCTGACTTATTGATTACGTCTATGAGAAGGTTGAGGAGGAGAGGAAATTTGTTTCCTTTCAAACCCAAAATTGATTCAAGAGAATGGAATAAAACAATGAATTGACAAAAAGAAAAGCGGATGAGCATGAAGGTCCATCTCCAATTTCATAACCTCTTTGAGAGATGCTAACCGTTGAATCCTTCAACAAACACTTGTAAATCTTGGCAAGCTCAACTCTAAATCCTTATATGTGAATAGTTGAAAGTTAAGTGTACTCTATTGGTTTTTAAGGTTTTATAAAATCTAGTCTTCCAAACAAAAAGAAAGATGGATGAGCATGAACCTGCATGTCCAATTTCATAACCTTGTTGAGAGATGCTAACCATTGAATCCTTCAATAGACACTTGTAAATCTTGGCAAGCTCAAATCTAAATCCTTATATGTGAATAGTTGAAAGTTAGTGTACTCTATTGGTTTTTAAGGTTTTATAAAATCTAGTCTTCCAAACAAAAAGATAAAAGAATGAGCATGAACCTGAATGTCCAATTTCATAGCCTGCTGAGAGATGCTAACCATTGAATCCTTCAACAAACACTTGTAAATCTTGACAAGCTCAAATCTAAATCCTTAAATGTGAATAGTGAAAAGTTAATGTGTTCTATTGATTTTTAAGGTTTTATAAAATCTAGTGTTCCAAAAAAACTCCCAAAATGTAATTTGTTGGGGTTGATTAATGCCAATGCTTCGTATTACAATATCTTAACTTCTCTCTTGCATAGAACCACGTGACCAAAGTGGAGATAAAATTCCATGTTTGTACCTACAAGAGACCCTCTGTTATTTCCTATGGGCCAGCTACAACGTTAGAACTTTTTTTCAAATGACCAAACATTTCAAAGGCAATCTAGCGTCTAACTCATCTGGACCAGATTCCGAAAATAATCGATCTGGTCTCAAAGGAAAAGAAGAATCGTAAACTTTTACGTACATAAAACATTTCAGTGCTGAGGAATTACTTCCAGCTACATGTCCAACCAACCAAGCAAAACGATGGAAAAACTTTGCAGTGTAAAGGTGGTTATAAGCCTTTCCATTGTATGCCATGAAAAACAGAAACATCCCTCAGGTTGATCAATAGGAACCTTGATGTGTATCGATTTTCTCTAACAATTGAACTACTTAATCCATCTCTGGTATATCGAAGACTTTGTTTCTTCGACTTTCCTTACACATTTCGTCACAAGGATGGAATATTGTTGTGAGAAGCAGATGAAGAAATCAAAGGCTGCATCCCTTACTTGAAGATGTAAATATGCTTTTACGAGAGCATCTCATCACTGAGCTATTTGTACAAACCTCAAAACTGTTTCTTTTGCTAAAAGATTTGCTCTCACATCCCCCTTTCAACTTTGACATGTGATAGTTTTGATCGAGAGATATGTTATGGATCTTTGTTGGATTGCTTAGTTGGGGTATTCTGTTGGCATCCACTTTGAAAAGATAAAGTATAAGTACTATAACTGTATAGATTACAAAACGATTGATAAAGTATAAGTACTATAACTGTATAGTTTACAAAACGATTGTAAAAGTTTCAAGGAATAGCATGGATAAAGTATACTATGCCAGCTTATATTGAATTATCATTTACTTGTTAAGAATAATGCAGAGGAATTCGACATACTCTCCGCTGCTTAATACGACAAGAAACATCATCTCCTCAGCCAACAAACTTTTCAACTTGCACTTGGTTGTGTTGCTCGTCCACTTTCACATGGTCACATCCAATAAAGGGAAGTAAATGCCATGGAAAACTTCACTTTGTATGCACAATGCACAAAAAACGAGAACAGTAAAATCACTTTGAGACCTTGAAGTGGCCTTTCGAATAGGTAAGCATGAGGCTCTCTATGACTTTGACAATGTCATTATAGTAGGCTTATAAAAGATGCAATTCCTAATTATCAAGTTTACCCTCTTATAGATCAACTTTTCAATCTACAACTACTCCCTTTTTAACAACAAGAATCTCCACTTTAATAAATGGCACCATTATCATCTTAACACTAAATCCAGGCCTATATTGCAGATATGTTGGAGAAAATTCAGAGGAATTTCCTATGGATAGGTACTGAGGAAAAGAAAAAACTGGCTTTAGTAAGTTGGGATAAAGTCTACCTCCTGAAAGTATAGGGAGGTTTGGGTATTAGGAAAATTTCCCACCTAAATGAACCTTTGATGGCAAAGGTTAGATGGGACCTTATTCTAACCAACAAGGCTTGGTGCAAAATTATAACTGCAAAATATCTCAGCCATTCAATGTTCCATAGTGTGCTTTCTGAAACTGGTTTCCTTGGAGGCTCTCGAAATTGGATTATCCTTAAAACCTGTAGTTTGATCTTGTTGGGCCTTAGGTGGAAGGTGGAGAATGGAAAACTTATCTATTTTTGGGAAGACTATTGGTTGTTTGACCAACCCCTTAGTGACCACCCTTCTTTTAAAAACATTATAATCCTTGCTAAAAGCTCCTTTTCCCCCTAGTTTATGATTATCTTTTGCATGATATCTCTTGGAAAACCCTTTAGACTTGTTGCTGGGACCAATACCATCTACACAAAAGCTCTTTGTTCATCCAAAATGATCTTTGTGGGATCAAATTCTCCATATTTCCAAGGTTGGATTGTTTCTTTAGGGCCAAAAGTCCTAAAGGAAACTTCTTTGTCTAGTCAGCCTACAATCTATTGTTAAAGGACAATGGCATTGTTTGGATGAAAGTTTGGAACAAAAACCTCATTCCTATTTTTTTTTTTTCCTGATGGACCACCATGCACAATAGAATCCTAACTCAAGATAATCTCATAAAGTGTGGCTTCTTGTTACTGAATATATGTGTCCTATGCAATATGGATGAGGAAACGGTCCCACACATCATCATACATTGTCCCTTTTCTTAGAAAACATGGGGATTTGTGCTGCATAAGATTCAAAATTTGTAGCTCATAATAAAAGATCTGAGTGACTTCATGGAGGAATAGGTTAGTCATTTTCATCACCCCCTTATGAAAGAGTTATGGAAGAAGATGCCTCCACACTACTGCTGGAGTCTTTGGAAGGAAAGAAACAATCAAATCTTTAGAGACCCTAAAATAAGTCTCAAGTAGGTCTTCTCGGCTTTCTACAAACTACTATTAGATAATATATCAATTTTTCATTAGGTCTACTTGGATTCCCCTCCTCTCCCTCTGGAATCCAAAATTGTTACTCATTAGGGTTTACCTAATTCATTCTATAATGTTGACATTACAAAAAAGATGGCTAGGCTACATACTAGATGGACTCCACCCTAATTTGGCTAGTGTAAACTTAATTTGATGGTGTTGCCAATGGCAACCCTAGCTTGGCTAGTGGGGGTGGAATATTGAGAACCCTTTCTGAGGTAGTGTTGGCAGGTTATGTTAGGGGACTCGGTGTTAATTATAACAACTAGATGGAGAGCATGGCTCTTTTATGGGGTCTCAAAATTGCTCTTCCTATTAGTACCAAGAATCTTCTTATTGAGGGGGACTCTAAAGTGGTAATTTATGTAGTGAAAGGATTTGCTAAACTTGGATGGGTGTTAGAGGGTATTATAAAGATTTTCAAAAACTCCTTGGTTTTGAAATGTTTCAAGTCAAAAAATTTATCAGTCGGTCAACCAATTGCTAATGTTATGAAACTTTTGGAGATGGACCAAAAGTCCCTATGGTGCTAACATAATTTCTCCAATCTCCCTAATTATGTTGGAAAGCTCCTTACCTTCGAGTGGAATTGCACTACCTTTACTATTGACAATTAATGGTGTTTTTGCTTGGAAGGACTGGAACCCTATCCTAAGAAATAAGTTTTTGGTAGTGGTATATATTTTCAAGTGAGAAGGTTTAAGTTTGTTTCCATCAGATTTTAAATTTGGGAATTCTTTTTCTTTTTATTGTTGCATGCTAATGTGGATGCTAACTTTGCCTAGGGTTATGGGCCATGTTCAAGATTGGTTTTAAGAGTTGTGTCGTTGGACATGTTGCTAGCATGGCTCCTCCACACTCATCTTGGTCATGTGAAGGTGGTAGAGTATTGCCATAATTATGGTAATTATGATGAATGTACTCATTGGGTCTTTGATGGGACTTGTATGATCATCTTCTATTAGGCTCAGAATGCTTTGAGTTTAGCTATGATTCTTATTGTAATCCAAATTTTAATCACTCGTACCAGTGGTCTTACAAGACATGATCAAATATTTATTTGGAGGATACTAAGTAATAATTATAATTATTATCTAAAGCGGTTATGTAATTATTATTATTTTGACAAAAAAAATAATTCTTTATCTTCTCATGTTTACCCTCATTGCTCGACACTTTATTGTTTGTGTAAGTTTTTGAAAAGGTTGGGTATCTTTTTGCAAACTTTTTTCTTTAGCCATGATAACATGGGTGGGGATAGAGTTTGTTTTGAACCTAGTTCTTGCAACGAGTTCTCTACTAATGTCATTATTTGGTATATTTTTTGTGAAGGAGGGGTTACTCCACTCTTGGAGTGCCTTAATGGACATGATGAGAGTCTATCTATTCAGTTCACTTGTTCCTGGGACCCAAGTAAAGTGAAAGTAGGTGTCATTTCCTTTAAGGTGGATGAAGTTATTGTGTAGGAAATAGGTATGAACATGAAAGGAAAAAAATGGAAAAAAGAATAGTAAAGTTGTAGACAAAGGTAGTTTGGCTCTATTTTTCAAAGATGGTGAGTAACCCACCAAATTATTTGGGCTTAAAAAATTACCCAAAAAATCTCCCATTTCTTTGCATCAAGGACTTATTCTACACCTTTATCACTTTCATCTTTCCTTATTCTTGCCTAAATAAATGAAAGTCATTTTGGTTGAGTAAATCCCCTTTGATTCCCTTAGGGCGGTGACCACTTTGGCTCCTCAAGGGAAAACCAAAGGAAAAAGGAAAAAGAATTCTAACCCTACTAATACCTCTCCCAAGTTGTGAATTTGAGTGAACCCTCTACCCTAACTAATACTTCCTTGCCCACCATTGTTGCTAGCCTGACTAGGGATAATCCTTCACCAAAGACTTTTTTTTGCTAATCTCAAGTAGCTCAAGGTCTTTGTGACCTTAAGAATAGTCTCCCCTCTCATGGGTTGGGAAAATGTGACTAGGTGGGATCTAAGACAACTCCCCTCACCGAAAAGAAGAAATTTTCCTCAACATAGGTCTTGATTGAGATGGCCAATGTTGATGTTGTCAATGTGGAGAAGCATAGGGTCGAGGAGCTGAAGGATGTGAGAGACTCAAATATTAGAAGATCCAATTTTCTAGCAGTCTATCCAAAGTCTATTGAAAAGGAGGTGATTGAGGATGCTCTTGAGTAGGATGTGAGCTTCTCTAGTGATGAGGAGGAGGATGAGTTTGGTTCTAAATGTTCAAATAACACTAATGAGAGATAGTCTAAGCACATGGTCATTATTGGCATTGCCAATGTGGACCTACCTAGTGAGACTCATAGTTTTCCATGTTGTGCTGCTACAATGGAGGAGCTTATATAGCTTAAAGGGAAGGTGTTGGAAATTGAGAATAAGATGGTTATCCTATCAAAATTCAGCTCCAAGGTTAGGAACAAATTGACCACTACGTTGTATTTGCTACAAAATAAGGAAATAAAGAAGGTTGGTGATAAGGATAATAGCCATAAGAAAATTTTCAAGTTCATCATTGAATATTGGGGTAAATTTTTTTCTTAGGCATGTGTTTTCTTGTCTTTTGTGTCTCCTCACTATTCACTATTAATGACTCTTTATGTCTTGTTAAAGCATTGCTAATGTGTTGTCTATGGTCTATGGACTTCATTTTTCAGCCTTTGAGCTCTTTTTATATGGTCCAACACCCTTGTTTTCCTTCTTTAATTATAAAAAAACATCATGCATCAAATCATAATCGTATGTACATCACCAAATTATAATCATACATGTGCATCATACATCAACATACATCAATACACATCATCAAAGTAATCAACTATCTATATAAACACATATACATCGTGAAAATCCATATTCATAATCCATAAAATAATAATCATCCATATCATAATCAAAGCCAAAATGCATCCATATGCATCATCAAAATAATAAAATATCCATGTATAGGTCTATTCATCCATAAAATTTCCATAACAATAAATGTCAATATACATGTGGATCATATAAATGAATGACTATGATACAATAAATCTCATGAATAATCATATAATATATCATCAAATATTGTAAATTTAGGATCCATGACCTGGTAAAAGAATAAAAATCATCACCTATACATGTTGACTCATCTCTCATCTATCAAAAAAGCTTGTGTATTCTTCCAAAACAATCACCTATATCACCCTCATGTCTACCTACTATTGTAGACATATGAGTGTATCAGGGACGGTGCCACTCCCCAAAATTTTGATGGTACTCCTCCTTTGCCTCCTTGTGGAGGAATCATCGATCTAATCCTATAAAATCTTGATCATAGTGATTGGGACCCACCTTGACCTAAGTTGAATTCCTTTGAAAATGTTGACCTCCTCTCGGCATCCAAGAATATAGTGTAGTATAAATCTCTATAGTATTTTGTCTCTTGGCTGACTTGTATGAGGTACTATGACATATCCACTATAGTTGCTCGTCCCCCTCATGCCTTGGAAGCATATATCTCCTATCTATACCTATATTTATCTTCCTACAAGAGAGTCTGCTTAATGCCCCACACATCCCTAGCTAGCTGGAGGAAATCTTGGTTAGCTATGATGGTTTGTAAACTATCACACTCGATTGTCCTGGTCACTAAGTCATCTTGTTCCTACTGTAGTAGTCCCTACAGTTGGGTGACCACACTCTTCACTGCCACTATCCTCTCCTCCAAATATCCATGTCTCCCTCCACCCTCTCCTCTTGTCAAGGTGGTGTAACATCCTCTAAGGTGGAAATTGCTGGGGACCTCCTCTCCTCCACCCCATCAACATCCATCTATTGGTCCTTTCCCTCCTCCTCCCCCTACCATCCCTCTCCATCACTCACCTCCACTCCCTCCTCCACTATATCTGCTCCTACCTACTACTCCTCCAGGTGCAAGACTCTCATCTATCTCAACCTGTGAGCCTCCTCCATCATAGGTTCCACCTTACTAACATCACCATCTCTGACATGTGGCCCCTCCACCAATTTTCATATTTAGTAGTGACTTGTGGGTCATCCACTCCTCCCTATTGTTTCTAGATCACCTCCACCATGTCCCTCCATTTCACTGCTACTATTCTTCGGGCTATCCATGATCCCCATTTCCATGTCTCCCATGAAACAATGGAAAATATCCACACCCTCTCTAGGATAGCTTGAATAATGAAAAAATGGTGTGCCACCCTATCAATTTTTTATCCCTCAATCAAAAATAGGTATTTTTTGATGAGGTAGCACTAAGTGAACACATACCTTTAGAACCCCCTTTCATCATACCAATCCTCCACCTCTCTATATAGATGCTATATGATGTCCCCTTCATCCAACTCATCCATAAACTATCTCTAGGGTACCATGCTCTAGACATCCCTGTACTTGAGTCCTAGCCACCAACAAAACATCATGGGTTCATCTTCCACCTTCGTTGTCCTCTCTCTTACAAACCACATAACACTAACGTGCTCCCAAACCCACACTTGTAACAAGGTGATATGTGTCAAACCTACTGCTTTCATAGAACATACAAGACGTATGTCCATATATAATTGGGCTAGTAGGCATGGATTCCATGCATATGTTTATATCCTCTTCACAATCCCTACCACCACGTTCCCCAATTTCAAGTTCAAGAAACACCCACTCCTATCTGGTAAGAGTACTCCACTGATGAGGCCAGACAAAGACAATTCCCATCATGGCACTTTCTCTATGCATTTTTCCACATTTAATGCCCATCCCTATGTCGTCAGGTTTGTCATCCCAACCATCACCTACAATAGCTCCAACATAGCCTATTCTCTTGATGCCAATACCCTGGGACCTTAGATAGGAAGCCACAATATCCTCTATATGTCCTCAAATGTAACAATAATATCCCCTATTAGGAGGTGAAATGTGCTCATCTCTAAGATGCATCTCTCTATTAGTGTAGTTAATAAGGGCTTGCATGCTTGAATCACTACCATCTTGGAAACATACACCAGGATACATGTACCCAAAAAAGCCTATTCTACATCCAAAAACTCACAATTTGTAGCACCATGGATCTTCTCTCCTAAGTTTGTAGACTCATTGTCACTTGCATTCATCTAGTCCACATGTCAGGTTTTTTTAACTATTTTAATTTTTTCTCTTTTTTGGTGGATCTTCCTCTAGGGTGCATCCACCTATTCTATAATAGATCCACCCCTATAGGTTCACATATTATTCTTCCATATATCCATCTCTTTGGAAATTTTTTCTTTCCACCCATAGATATGCCCTTTTTGCATATCTAACCTTCATCTAGTGGATCAATGTTTATGTAGTACATCCACCTTTGCTCTAGCGAATCTTCCCAAGGGGTGAATCTACTTGTCCTCTATATCCTACCCTTCTACCCATAGATCCGCCTTTTGGAATATCTTCCTATCCTTTGGTGGATTGACCAATGCTAGGTGCATCCACTCTTTTGTTGTGGATTCACCCTTTGTTAGATTCACCCCTTCCCTAATGGATCTACCTCTTCTTGGCACATCCACCCATCCTATCAAGCAATCACCTTTCAAAATTTCCACCTAAGTGTAGGTGCATCCATCCTCCCTCGTACTTGGGTGGATCCACCCTATCATGATGGAAGATCCACCAAATAGTTGACTTTTACCTATCACAAATTCTAAAAAATATAAAGTACAATGTAAAGATGAAATGTCTAGCTAACCACCTTTCTCTCCTCTATATGCCCATTCCCTCACAATGTCAGCTCGGTGTGGAATAACTCATACACACACCATTATACTCATTCTCCTCTATGTGCTCCATCAAATGCTTAGAGTTCAAATGAATAGTGATTAGCCCCTAATTCCTATTTATAGAAAACCCTAATTTCTCCTTTTTGCTACCATTTTCTCCTCATTCCTCCATTTTCCTCTATTCCTTTGTTTTTCTTCCTCATTTTCCATCATGGATCTACTACTTTCCTTCTTTCCCAAGAGGGTTCCTAGGCCTCTTTTTCCCATCTACCCTCTCGAGGGGACATCACTCCCTTCACCTCACCATCTTCTACATTATCTTTTCCTTCTATGTTGTGGCATATATCTAGTCAATTATTCAATTGAGTTTAGTATATTTTATTCTTCTTTGAAACATCATTATTCTAACATTATTTCAAAGAGAGAAAAAATATAGACACCTAAAATTGACCACTTATGTTTAGTCAATTTAAATTTTTCATTTCATCTAAATCCCCTCCTATTCACATTAATTAAATAATAGTGCATTTATTTGATTAATATAATTGATTTACCTAGTTCCTCTAAATTCACAAGGTAATTAATTAATTACATTACATTTTGTCCCCCTTCCTATATAAATTAAATAAATACTTTTATTTATTTTATTTAATCATTTATGTTCCTCAAGGACTAATTAAAATATTTAATTCTTCAATTTCCTCTCTCCTTGTCACATCTGACATTGTCCCTCATTAACACCTAATCAAAAGGCTAATCCCTCTACTAATGATGTGCACACACCTAATCCTTGATTAAGAGGTCTCACATCCTCCAAATTTTCCCACTTACCTCATAACCATTTCTCCATTATCCTAATCTCCACCTAATCCATCCCTTAATTGTTTGCACATTCTTAATCCCTTGATTAAGAAATGGATAATCTCCTTTCTATTTATTTCTCTCTACCATGTCCAATTATCCTTAATGTCTTTCAATTTTTGGAGAAGTAACACCACATAGGTTACCTATCCAAAGTAACCAAAAGGAATTTAAAATTCCTTATATTCCCCTCCATCCCATCATTTTGGTGGATTGGACAAGAAATTCCTTTATGAGGAAGATCTTGTCCATCTCCCTAGTTACTTGCAAAGTACCCATCTTCCTCTCAAGCCTCCACATGGTGACACTTGTCATCATCCTAGGATTTGATAGGTCAACTCTCCTCCCTTTCCTCCCATGATGCCACTTGGAATCACCCCATAAGTTGAGATGTATCAACTCATCTTATGGACAGTGGAAATGGAGTCACAACTTCTTTTATCCACACCTAAAAGGGGAATGAAGGAAGAGGAATCCAATTTCACAATGATCACACTCAAGAACAATTTTGTGAGATTCCAATGCAATAAAGATTGAAATATATCAAGCGAGATTGTTCCTAAGGTTGTAAATTGATAAAGAAGACAAATTATGCATGCAAAACTAAGAAAATGTAAAATGTTTGAAAACACAATGTGATATGTAAAATGAACTAATAATGCAAATAAACTATAACAAAAATTGATGAAATAGAAGAGGTGAACCTGGAAACTGGAACTGATACGAAGAGGCTCTAGAATTCGATAGGATTCACTATTGAATCCAACTAGGATATTTATGCCAAGCTGGGCGACTTAGTCCTATTTCGAGGAAATTCTGTCAGAATAGGTTTCAGCTTAAAGGGTATCCAGAACTACAAAAAACACTTTTTAGGCCTAGTAGTGTGACTAATTCACCACCGATGGAGACTTAGTCCACCTTCAACTTTTGGGAAATTCAAAGATGGAATCTGTAGCTCCTGGTTTGCAGTTCAATTCGTGATAAGTTTATGGATCTGAATATGTAGAATCTAGTTTGTAGATGATCTCCAAGCTTCTTTTATGGTTTTGTTAACATTAAAATACTTTGATGAATTCATGACACCTTTTAACACCTTGCTCTTTGACAAATCTGTATACAAGACCTACAAAACACACATGCAAAGAGGGGAAAAGGGTTAAGGGTTAGTGAATAGGGGTTTTCCTTGGTCAAACCCTAGTTTGGTAATTAAACCCTTGAAAATGAAATGAAATGAAATGAAAAGGGAATGATGAATGAACAAAAGGAAATGCTATAACACACCAAACCGTTGAAGTAGAAATATGAAGATATGCAAGTAATGACTCCAAAGTGCTTGAATGCTAAATAACTTGATTGCTTGATTAGAACACTAGAAGAGATTATGAGACTATAGATATTTTTGGAGATGAAAAATGAGAGGAAAACCCTATATTTATACAAGATTATACAAAATTTCATGAAAATACCACATCACAAGCCGACCACAAGGTTTAGAAAATCATATCCTGCCATAATTTTTAAATAATTTTGATATTTGAGCTAGGTGGGACTAAGTCGCCCCAAGCGGTGACTTGGTTCCACCAGGGAAATTTAAGTGGGTGTCAAGAATTAAAGTGTATTAAATGATGTTTAACATGATTATTCTCTAAAACACACTTCCTATAAGTGTATAAAGGGGTCATTTAAGCATAAGAGAGGGTCAAATTATTGATGACAAGCCTAGAAAAGTGTTAAATTTTGTTAAAAAACTTTACAACACTTTGAAATAAGGCTTGGTAAGTGATAAAAAGAGGTTATTTAAGTGAATTATAATAAAAAGGTCCTAGAAAAGTGTGAAAGTTTGATACAACACTTCTTAAGTAAGACACCACTTGAATTTTGTTAATTTGCTAGGGCCCAAGACCTAACGTGAATGTGTTGAACACATTACAACATTAAATCAAGGCACAACTAAGCCAAGGTTGTAAGGATAACCTAAAAAAGACATAAAAAGTAGAAGGGTTACTTTTTCGGTGTCCACATTTAGCCCCCACTTTAGTGAGAGGATGAACATGCTTCAAACTCTTACTAAAGTAGACCCATGTGTAATCAAGACGGGTTCCCATGAACCAATGCTAGAAAGATGGGACAACAATGATCAAGAGGGGTGATCAAACCCCCATGATCAAGATCTCATGAGAAACCATCATAATCGCAAAGGGAACACACATGATGATAAGGCATAAGCACACAAAGCCAAAGATGAAAGAGAGAAAAGGAAAGAAAGAATGAATGAATCAGATCAAGCTTCGACCATTTGTCCAACACAAGGTGGATTAGATCTAGGCTGTTTGTCTGGAAAAATGCATACTCACTCGAAGGAGATGAAACTCATGGCTGTTCGTTGGGTGAGAAGGCCTAAAAGGTGAGAAACATACACTCATGGTAGGTATGCACTCACACACACGTAAGTGACCATGGGGAAAGTAATGCCTCAAAATGGACTTCCCACTCAACCATACTAATGTTATACCTCCTAATAACTTTAATAAGGTGCCACAAAATAAAATGACATTCCGAGCTTCACGAGAGAAGCAAAACTTTGTATGCTTGGAGCTCATAAACAAACGTGTGATGGCACCATAGGCATGCAAGTTGTGTTATGCAAGGTGGCCATATAAAAAATGCAAAATGCAACATGAAAAAGATGTTCAAAGGAGTCTTGCTTAGTTCATTCGATGTTTTTAACTTAGGGAACATTGTACATCTAATGTTTCCAAGAGAGGACCAATCAAAGAATAAAAAATTTAGGGGATGCAGTGCGTCACATCAAGCTACCAAGAGGAATGTAATATGCTAAGATAGATCACGCTCATGAAGGAAATCACACCCAATGTCATCCAAACGTGACAAAACACATCTTATGAATTAATAAGGCGGGACTAAGAACCAAGAAAAAGGAAGAATGCAAAATGATAATGCCAATGTATGCTGCCACTTTAAAGGAATTGCTACAAACAGTATTGTGAGCAATTACTTTAAAGTAGAAAATAAAAAATAAATAAAAAATAAAGAAGACATGTGAGCTAACTTGGAAAGCCCTATGTCAATTCATATGTTGGGTATGTGCAAGATCATCATGGAAAAAATAGGCCCTTAAGTGGCGATGAAAAATCAAAAAAATCAGAGTTAGTCAACTTGACATAAAAATTTGAATAAGTTATTTATATTATTTCAAAAATATGTAAGAATAGAATTTGTAGCAAATTGAATCTAGTTTCTAAACTACTAGATTTTATTTTTATTTTTAAATTTATTTGATGAAAATTTGAAATTTCAATGCACTAGTACTTAAATTTCAGGGAAAAAATAAGAAGTAGGTGTCTGTCTGAACACCCTAACCACAAAAAATTTCCATTGTATTGACAATGTATTTCTAATTAGGATCGATGGCGCGTGTCTGCTCTGCATGTCGAGCTAGGGCGTCCGTGCCCTATCTCTCTTCGTGTTCTCTGCTTGCTTCTACGTTGGGAGGGGGGCCTGTTCGTGCGTTTGGGGGTGTGGGTGGCGTTTTTCTTTCCCGTTGCTTCTTCTTTCTCTGCATGCGTGTGGGGATTGGTCTCTGGTGTACACAACGAGTTTGGTGTTGCTGGTTGCTGCGTGCGTCCTCCGCGGAGCGACCCTTGGGTCCTGCTTTGGCTCCCTGGTTTGGCCTTTTTTGGAGGTGCTTCCTTTGTTCTTTGCCTACGCTAGCGGTGCTTGTGGGTGAGGGTTTGTGATAACCTTGTTTTGGTTTTTTGGGGGGCTTGTATGCTCACTGTGATTTGGGTTTAATGTCGCCTGGGGAGACCTCGGGTGTGTGTTCCAAAATGGACTTTAGATCTGCAATTGGCATGAAGTCTCCTACATCTGCTTCAAAAATTTTCAATAATAATTTGTTCTTGTCGGAACCGGGGTTAGATGGAGTGGGTGTGTCTAGTGGGGCTCGAATCACGAAAATCAATGGATGCCTGGAACGCTGCAAGGAGAGGCCAAAATTATTCATTCCATTGGAGATGGTTGCAGAGGATATTGATTATTATTCGAGACACTCTTTTTATTGCAAGTTTTTGGGTATGCGGATCTCGATGCAATTTTTAGAGTCTTGGGCCCGACGAACTTGGATGCCGGAGGGTGAGATGGATATAAAACTTCTGGCGAATAATTATTTCATGGTTACCTTTGACTGCATGGCAGATCGTAACAGAGTTTTTGAAGGGGGCCCCTACTTCTATAACTAGGTTGGTCTGTTCGTTAAACCATGGCATGCTAGTTTTAACCCTGCTGAGGAGCTTCCGACGCGGGTCCCGGTGTGGGTTCGACTTCCGCGGTTTCCTATGGAATGTTGGTGAGATGATGTTTTTCATTTGTTGGGGTCGATGCTCGGGAAGCCAGTTGGTTCTTCACAACAGACTCAATTTAAAAAGGTGATAACTTTTGCTTGTATCTGTGTGGAGATTGACCTAAGTAAGCCATTACCAGATTCTTTGGATATGTCTGTGGGTCCTCATTCCTGGGTGCAGTCATTGGATTATGAAACTCTTCCATTTCGATGTCGTCTCTGCCATGAGTATGGTCACCTACAGCGAAGATTCCCTAGGGCTAGGCCTGTTGAGACCCATTTTTCTCAACCTCCTCACAACCCTCCTAAGGAAGATAAGGGAAAAGATCCCATTCCTGGGGATGGGGTTGATCCAGATGGTTTTGCGCCTGTTAGGAATTGTAATAGAAACCGAGGTCAAAAGAGGACCTTGACTGAAAGACAAGATGAAGATTGTTTCAATATATTTGAGGTTCTGGAGGATCTTGGCCAGCAAGAAGTGAATCCAGGCTTGGTTAATTTGGATCAGGGTATTGTGTGTTATGGGCAAGAGGATCCTCCTTTTGGGGCTACTCAGGAGGCACATAATTCTGGAGCTTTGCAAATGGTGACTGACCTTCCAATGGATGTCCAAGGGGAGCTAGTTTCCATGGTGGAAATGAAGAAGAGTGGGGGAGACACCTCTATTCTGGCTTTGCATGCAAGTTCAGATGTAGGTAAGAATCTAAAGCCTTCTCCTTCTCCTTTGGGTATACATCAGAAGGATCTCAAAAAAGGGTTGGGGGAGAAATCTTCAAAGCTTGGCAGGAAAAAGGATATGGAAAAGATCAAGTTAGCTGGGGAAACTCTGGTGGAGTCTGGGTCAGTTAAGACTTTGGATTCACACTTCTCAAGCTCTTTGAAATGATTTTTCTATTGTGGAATGCAAGGGGCTTGAACAGAAGCCCTCAAAAAAAGGTTGTTCGTGAGTTGGTTAGAAGTCAATCTCCTAATATCTTGTTCTTGCAGGAGACTAAGTTATCTGTAGAATGCATGATTGGTTTATCTCCTAAGTTGTGGAGAAGCGGTGAGTGCCAATGCATTGGTGCTCAAGGGTCTGCGGGTGGAGTGGCTTGCCTCTGGAATCCTTGAAAGATCCATCCTCTTTGGTGGATCTCCAACAAGTCCTCTATCTCGATGATTGCTTCTTACTTTGAGACTGGGGAGTCTATCCTCGTCACTAATATCTATGCTCCTATAGATTTTCAGGGCAAGTAATTTTTGTGGGCTCATATTAAATTTGTCTGAAGTATGGTGCCCTTTTATCCTTGAATTATGGCTAGTGATTTCAATGCTATCTCTGAGTTGGCTGAGAAGAGGGGAGGTGTTGCAAGGTTGGAGCCTTCTGCCTTGCTTCTTCAGGACAATATTTCTGCTTTGAATCTTGTTGATGTTAAGCCTAATAATGGTCTTTTCACCTGGAGCAATCGAAGACTTGGGGATCTCTGTATTTCTGAAAGACTTGATCAGTTTCTGGTGTCTTGTTTTTGGGTTGGTGGCTTGTGGTCTTCTAGCTCATAAATTTTGGATTGGAGGGGGTCCGATCATTGGCCTATCAAGCTTGTTGTATCTTCAACTCATGTGCCTCGTTTGCCCCCTTTTAAGTTCTAGCTTATGTGGCTACGTGAGCCCTCTCTTCATGATCATATGGCCGAATGGTGGAAAAATGGTAGGCCCACTTTTGGTATAGCAATGTATACTTTTTCTAAGCTTCTCCAATTTGTTAAATATCAGCTTAAGCGTTGGAACCGTCAGTGTTTTGGGAACATCTTTCAAGCCAAGTTTGTTGCCCAAGCTGAGTTGAACAGCATTACGAGGGTAATTAGAGATAATGGTGTGACTGCTATTTTACTTTAGGAGGAAGCCAAGGCATTGAGAGTATTAGAGGAGTGTGAATTACGAGAAGAGATCTATTGGAAACAGAAGGCACGAATTGAATGGCTTCAGGAGGGAGATAAGAATACTGCCTTCTTCTTCAACTCAGTCAAAGCCAGGCGACATGGGAACTCAATTTCTGTTCTGGTAAAAGACTCTGGTGAGCCTCTCTCCTCTTTTAAGGATATTTCATGTGAAGCAGTGCAGTATTTTGATTCTTTATTCAAGGAGGAGCCCCAAGGGGCTCCTAATGAGGAGGCTCAAGTTTTGTCTTGCATCCCTTCTTTGGTCACTATGGAGATGAATGAGTCTCTTATGAGTGATATCTCGATGGATGAGCTGGAGAGAACGGTGTTCCAAATGAAGAAAGGGAAGGCCCCTGGTCCTGATGGCTTTCTGGTGGAGTTCTTTCAAGATTTCTGGGATATTATCAAGCTTGATTTATTGGCGGTAGTCCAGGAATCTCGGAGGAACAAGCAGATGTTACGGGCTCTCAACTCTACCTTTTTGGCTCTTATCCCCAAATGTGATGGGGCTGATAGGCTAAGTCAATTTAGGCCCATTTCTCTTTGTAATGTGATTTATAAAATCATCTCTAAAATTATTGCAGATAGGCTGAAAAAATGGCTCAAAGTGTTGATCTCTGAGGAGCAGAGTGGTTTTGTAGTAGGCAGACAAATTTTGGATGGGGTGGTTATAGCTACGGAAACCATTCATTCTATGGCCATTTCTAGGGATAAAGCAATGTTCATCAAGCTGGACATGGCAAAGGCTTATGACAGAGTTCGTTGGTCCTTTCTTCGAAAGATCCTTGGGGCCTTTGGTTTTGGGGAGGAGTGGATTCAATGGGTCATGAGTTGTGTTACTTCAGTTTCCTTCTCGGTTTTAATTAATGGTGAGCCCTCAGAGTTGTTTTGTGCTTCCCGTGGTCTGCGTCAGGGTGACCCAGTCTCTCCTTATCTGTTCTTGCTTCTTGCTGAAGGTCTCGGCCGGTTGTTGAAAAGGAATGCTGAGACAGGTTTCATTCAGGGGTGGCGATGGGGAGGTAATATTCCCCCACAGTCTCATTTGTAGTTCATGGATGATACTGCGTTGATGGGTATGGCTACTATCAGGGAGGCTACTCATTTGCGTGTTGTGCTAGATGTTTATCTTCTTGCCTCAGGTCAATGAATTAATGAAGATAAGTCCTCAATCTTCTTCTTTAATACTCCTGGTCCTATCCAGTGGAGGATTGCTAATATCTTAAGGTTTCAGGTTGGCTCCCTTCCTTTGACCTATCTCGGTATTCCTATCTCTGTCAAAAGGATGCCCAGGGACTCTTGGCAGAGTATTTTGGATAAGCTTCGGACAAAAGTTAACCATCGGACCCATAGATGGTTGTCCTTTGCTGGCAGGGTTCAGCTGATTAAGTTTGTGGTTCAAGCTCTCCCCATTTATAGATGTATGCTTCAGGTGGCCCCGGTCAGTTTTGTTCAAGAACTTGATGCTTTAATTAGACAGTTCCTATGGGCTGGTAATTTATTATCCTCCAAATGGAGTCTGGTTAGATGGAAAATTATCTGTAGTCTAAAGCATTATGGCGGTCTTGGATTAAGGCAGTCATCTCTGTCTGGGACAGCGCTTGGTGCTAAGCTATTTTGGAGGTGGTGTGTGGAGTAGGGTCAGACCTGGGCTAGGATTTTATCTCACAAATACTTCCCGAGGATCCCTCAGATGGATATTCCCCGCTATCCTCTGGTGGGGAAAGGTTCGGTGATTTGGGATACGCTCAAGAAAGGGGCTGCTCTCGTCAAGGATGGGTTGTTTTGGATTTGCAAAAGTGGGCTAGAGGCTCACTTTTGGTTGGATTCTTGGGATGGTTTTCCCCCTATTGTTTCCCAGTTTCCTCACCTGTTGCCCCTCTGTCAAAGATTCACCGCAGTTGGTTGGGTTAGGGTGAGTGATTTCAAGTCTATCTCCATCCAAGGCCAGTTGAGGGTGGCTAGGTGGAAGAATCAGGAGGAGTGGCCTGTGGTTGGTATGGAGGAGGAGTGTGTGGAATTGCAACACATCCTTTCTAGCAGGAGTTGTATCTCCCTCCCGGATGGAGATTTTTTATCTTGGCCCCCCAACCCTAAGGGTGTTTATACTATTGCCTCTGGATATCAGGTTCTCTTATCTCGCAAGTTGGACAGGGTAGAGGTTTGTTGGTGGCAGAGAGTTTGGGATAAGTTTTCTTGGCCAAAGTGCAATTGTTTCATTTGGACTTTGGCCTGGAAGAAGTGCTTGACTTGGGACAATATTCAAAAGCGGGGATTTCAGGGCCCTTTCAGGTGTGTTTTGTGTGGGAATGGGGAGGAGGATTCTGCTCATTTGTTTTTCCGCTGCTCTTTCTCCTTGAGGCTGTGGCATTTTTGGTGGGAGGCTTGGATAAGCCCTTGTATTCATGCTTCCTCTTTGGTGGATTTTTGGAGTAGTCTTGGCAGTCCCCCCGCTATGGCAACTTTCTTGAAGGATGTGTGGTATGTTGGGCCTACCTTCATTCTTTGGCAGATTTGGTTGGAGCAGAATCGTAGAATCTTCCAAGGTGAAAAGATGGTCATTCAACAGATTTGGCAGAGAATTATGGGTATGATTCAGGAGATGGTGGAAGCGAAGTGTGAGGTGGCGTATCCTTTGGAGAAGGAGGATGCAGAGAAGGTGGAGAGACTGGGACTTCAGGAGATGTCTTCGGCTTCGGCTTGTGTTCGAAGGGGAAAGAGGGCGAGGAAGAAAGTGATGAGAATAGGTAGGTGGCTTCCCCCTCCTGTTGGTGTTCTAAAGATTAATATTGATGGCTCCTCTAGGGGAAATCCTGGGCCCACAGGAATTGGGGGGGTTGGTAGGGATTCTTCAGGGACAGTGGTTTTCTTCTTCTCTATCTATGAAGGGGTGCAGACTGTTAACTTTATGGAAGGCCTGGCGATCCTCTTCGCTCTTGAACGGGCCTATGCTTTGGGGTGGAGAAAGGTTATTTGTGAGTCTGACTCACAAGTTTTGGTTAATTTGCTTAATGTTAGGAATATGGCTGATGTTAGCTGGCAGTTGGCTAGGATGGTTCAACAAATTATGCAGATTAGTTCCTTGATGGAAGTGGTGACTTTTGTCCATATTCCAAGGGAGTGGAATAGGGCTGCGGATTGCTTGGCGAAATGGGCTTCAAAGCAGCTTGATGGCTGGAAGGTTGAGAGGTGGGAGCAGACTTCCTAGGAGCTTCGTCATGATCTGGAATTGATTATTGCCGAGGAAAGAAAAGAGATTGATGGTGGATGTTGATTGGCTCTTGCATTGTTTGATTGTTTCTTTTGGGTTCCTTGGGGCTTTGGCCTTTTGCTATGATGTAATGCTGTATTTTTGATCTTCAATAAAGTTTTTACCCCTCTTTTTTCAAAAAAAAACACCCTAACCACAATTAAATGATAATATGTTTTTATAATATTTTAGATATAAGTAGAGAACTTATGTCTCGAAGTGATGCATATTTTTTTATTATTTTTTTCTAAATAAATAATTAATTATGAATTTTTTACTAAAACTTTAAAAAAATATAAAAATTTGTATGTTTGAACACCTTAACTTGGTCAAAACTTCATGAAATTCATTTTTTTTAGTTCTATATTATGTGAAGCATAGAATGTGACACATGTTTTGGATTCAAAAAATGTGATACCATTTGAAAGCTATAGATATTTTTCAATTAGCCTATCAATCAGGACTTTAGTCATAATTCAAATAGAAAATGAATAATAATTATTTATTAAACTCAAAGTAAAGAATAATTTATATTGGTGAAAAGCTGAGAATGTCCTTTAAAAACCCTTTTTGTTTCATCAATTTGGGTAAAAAAAATCGTCAGCCACATGGGCGAAGTCTAGAAAAACAAGGTAAGCTGTTAAACACGTTTTTTGTGTTGACTTCTTAGGATTGCCATGTCCTAGCCAAATTCCAAAGCAACCCCGAGGCTAGCCCATAAGTAGTAAGGTTTGTGTCAGAAATATCGGATATCCGATGAAATTGGATATCTAATTTGAATCAGATATCTGATATATTTTAAATATGATTTTAAAAAATGTAATATAGTTTATAATTTAATATATAATATACAATTTATGATAATCTGTTATGAAATTGTGTATAATATATAATATATTATATTATTATGTATAATATTTAAATATTATTTCTATATTTTAGTTAATGTATAAATATTTATATATATATATATTAACCAATATATAAGATATTATATAACTAATTAATATTACTAATATATAAAATATTTAAGGGTATGTGCAAGATAATGATGCGCCAAAAAGTGGCAATATGATGGGTATGTGGCTGACGACTTTTTTTTTACCCAAAATTGATGAAATAAAAAGGGTTTTTAAAAGAGATTCTCAACTTTTCACCAATATAAATTATGCTTTACTTTTTACTTAATAAGTAATTATTATTCATTTTCTATTTGAATTACAACTAAAGTCTTGATTGATAGGTTGATTAAAAAACATGTATAGCCTTCAAACAATATCACATTTTTTGAATCCAAAACATGTGTCACATTCTATGCTTTGCATACTATAGGATTAAAAAAAGAAAAAATGAATTTCATGAAGTTTTGACCAAGTTAGGGTGGTCAGACATACAAGTTTTTTATATTTTTTAAAAGTTGTAATAAAAAATTCATAATTAATTATTTACTTGGAAAAAAATTACAAACAACACATTGGGACATGAGTCCTCTACTTATATCTAAAATCTAATAAAAAAACATTATCATTTTATTGTGGTTAGGGTGGTTAGACAGACACCTACTTATTTTTCCTTGAAATCTAAGTACTACTGCATTGAAATTTCAAATTTTCACCAAATATATTTTTTTTAAACAAACCTTGTAGTTTAGAAACTACATTTAATTTTCTACAGATTCTATTCTTACATATTTTTAAAATAATATAGATAAATAATTCAAATTTTTACACCAAGTTGCCTAACTCTAATTTTTTTAATTTTTTTGCCACTTAAGGGCCTATTTTTTTCATAATAATCCTGAACATACCATTAAATATTATCTCTTTCCCTATCTATCTCTCCCTCTCCCTCTATCTCTCTATCTCTCTCTCCCTCTCCCTCTCCTTCCCTCCCTCCCTCCCTCCCTCTCTCTCTCTCTCTCTCTCCCTCTCCCCCCTTCTCATCTCTCTCCCTTTCCATCTCTCCCTCCCTCTCCCCTTCTCCCATCTCTCTCTCTCTCTCTCTCTCTCTCTCTCTCTCTGTCTCACCTTCTACCGCTTCTCTCTCTCTCTCCTTCTCTACCCTCTCCCTTCCCTCTAATTCTCTCTCTCTCTCTCTCTCTCTCTCCCCCTCTCTATGTCTCTTTGTCTCTCTCTCTTTTCCTCTCTATCTGTCTCTCCCTCCCTCTCCCCTTCTTCCCCTCTTCCCCTCTCCATTCCCCCTCCTAATTCTCTCTCTCTCTCTCTCTTTCTCTATCTCTCTTTGTCTCTCTGTCTCTCTCTGTCTCTCTTTGTCTTTGTCTCTCTCTGTCTCTCTCTATGTCTCTCCCTCTCCCTTTCTTCCCCTCTTCCCCTCTCCCTTCCCCCTCCTAATTCTCCCTCTTTCTCTCTCTACATCTACCCTTCTTTCCCTCTCCCTTTCCTTGCCTATCTCTGTCTCTATCTCACTTTCCCTCTCTCTCTGTCTCTCTCTATCTCTTTGTCTCTCCATCTCTCTCTCTTCTCTCTCTCTCTCTCTCCCTCTCCCCTTCTCTTACCCTCTCCCTTCCCCCTCCTAATTCTCTCCCTCTCTCGCCCTCTCTCTATCTGTCTCTGTCTTTGTCTCTCCCTTTCGCTCTCTCTATCTTTCTCTTTCTCTCTCCCTCTCTCTCTCTCCCATCCTCCACTTCCTAATTACTCTTGGGTCTATGTGAGAAAAATTGGATATCTGATTTATAACATCAAAATCTTACCATTGGGTATGTGTAGGATCATCATGGAAAAAGCAGGCCCTTAAGTGGCAAAAAAAATAGAAAAATCAGAGTTAGGAAACTTGACGTAAAAATTTGAATAAGTTATCTATATTATTTCAAAAATATATAAGAATAGAATCTCTAGAAAATTGAATGTAGTTTCTATAATACTAGGTTTGTTTAAAAAAAAATAAAAATCTATTTGGTGAAAATTTTGAAATTTCAATATAGTACTACTTAAATTTTCAGGGAAAAAATAAGTAGGTGTTTGTCTAACCACCCTAACCACAATAAAATAATAATAATTTTTTATAATATTTTAGATATAAATAGAGGACTCATGTCCCGATGTGATTCATATTTTTTTGTAATTTTTTTCCAAGTAAATAATTCATTATGAATTTTTTATTACAACTTTTAAAAAATATAAAAAATCGTATGTTTGACCACCTTAACTTGGTCAAAACTTTATGAAATTCATTTTTTCTTTTTTTAATCCTATAGTATGCGAAGCATAGAATGTGATGCATATTTTGGATTCAAAAAAATGTGATACCGTTTGAAAGCTATAGACTTTTTTCAATCAGCTTATCAATCAAGAATTTAGTCGTAATTCAAATAGAAAATGAATAATAATTATTTATTAAATTCAAAGTAAGGCATAATTTATATTGGTGGAAAGTTGAGAATCTCCTTTAAAAATACTTTTCATTTCATCAATTTTGGGTAAAAAAAAATTGTTAGCCACATACCCATCATATTGCCACTTTTTGGCCCATCATGATCCTGCACATACCCCATTACAATACATTTTGAAATATTTTTCAAATCAGATATCAGATTTTATCTGATATCAGATTTGTGGGTCATCGAAAAACCCCAAGTGGGCTATTTTGGGCATCCCAACGGACCCTACATTTTGTTTGTAGGATTTGCAGGTGACAAAAACACGATTTCAGATAGGAAGAGACAAAGATCAACTTTTTGGAGCATCTTCTACTCAAATTTTTCATAAGCAATCATTTTTTTAGCATCTTTTTGGAGGTATAGTGGGGAGCAGTAGTCATTGGAAGAAAAATTGTAAGAGAAAGCTTACAAAAGAACAAATTGAAGCATATAGACAAATAGATAGAGAAATTTATAGGAAGAGAAGAGAAGGTATGTCAAAGATTGGTGAACCTGAGCCCTTTGGTCTTTCAGGTGAAGAGGAAATTGAATATGTTCAAGGTGAAAATTTTGAACATGATATTGAAATTGGGAATGAAAATGTTGTAATTGATATTGAAAATGTTCAAGGTGAAAATGTTGGAATTGAATATGTTGAACATGATATTGAAATTGGGAATGAAATTATTGAAATCAATATTGAAAATGTTCAAGGTGAAAATGTTTGAATTGAAGATGTTGAACATAATATTGAGCCAAGTGTAAATTATGTTTCACCAAATTACATGAGAAATGAAGAACCTTGTGTGGAAGAAAGGAATATTCCAAATTCAAGACCTTCAAGAACCCCTGAATGGTTATTTGAAATTGATGAGAACATTATAAACAATTTTGAAGGAAAGAGGTCAACATGAACCATTCGGTTGTGGGATATGCAAATTTTCAACCAATATTTTAACAATAAGACATTGACTGAGCAATGCCAAATTTTTGTACAATTTCTGAAGATACAAAAAATGAGACCTTTTCTAGCCAAATTGAAATTCATGTGAACAAGAAGACCTAAAAAACTTCTATTATTGTCAAAAATATTTTTAATGCTTTTAAGTATATTGGAAAAAATAACAAGGAAAAAGATAAGAGAGCTACTCAGAGAGTCATTACAATCACACTAGTAAGCCATCAATTGAAAAAGGCTCACTTTATGAGACAAACTTATATTGATTTTGACATAAATCATAAAATTTTGGATAGAGCACTTGCAAGAAGAGAAAGAATAGATGATCCTCTTCAAAATGATACATGGGATTTTTCTAGGAGGCTTCCATGTGTTGATAAGAAGCTAACCAATAATAAGCAGGTAATTCAACAATTTTGGCATGATAACTCTAGAGTATCACCCAAAGCAAAGGATGTTTTAAAGTTAAGAATTGACAATCAATACCATACACCGTGTGATCCTAAAAATTTCTTGGAATCAAGCCAAACAATTTTGTTCAAAATTTTTATTGAAACACATCCAAACATGGAAATCTCACAAAGAACTTTTAAAGGTTTGAAGCCATTTTATTGTGTGCCTTTTAAAATTCATAATACTTGTTGTAAATACCATGTGGAGTTTTAAATGTACCACAAACTATTATTCTATATCTGTTCTACTTTTTATATTAATGAAATGTTGTAGGAGTGTGGTGTAATTCATCCTCTAAAATCATCAAGGGAATTGCTAGTTCTATTTTTATGTTCTAGAGATGATGGTTTCCTTTTCTGTAGAAATGATTGTTTAAATGTGAAGTGCTCACAATGTGGCTTGTCAAAGTTTGTTCAATGTTTTCATAAGGGTTCCAAAAATGAATTTTGAAAGAAGCTTGTTGAGAAAAAGAGATATGAGATAGTCAAATATACTTTGTAGAGTGGAGGTGAAAGTTCTAGATGCGAGTTGGTTACAAAAGAATGCAGTGTTGTTGATTTTATTTTAGATTTTAAGGAGAATATTTTCTACAAGTATGCAAGGCATAGCCATAGGTCTTAGTGGTTGGATCAACAATTCAGGATGTGTAAGGACTCTTCTCTGATTGGAACTATTATATCAGTGGTTTATTTTGTAGAAAAATACACATTGCCCCCACAAAATAAGGTACAATCTTAGTATTACAATTCCATTCAGATTTCTATTTTTGTCCACATAACATATAGACATGCACCTGATAGTACTAAATAGGATCGCAAGATAATCAGAGAGTATCATTTTTATATGAGTTATGATAGATCTCACTCATTTGAGTATTTCTAACATTGTTTCGAGAATTTTTTTGAGTTCTTGCAGGAGCATGATATAGTAGTGAGCCAATGTCTCATTTGGTTAGATAACTGCATAGGTCAATTCATGAATGCTCATATGTTTTATTGGTTGAGTAGAATGCATGTAGAGAGGGGTATACCTCATATTTGGAGTTTTTTTGAAGCTAGGCATGGGAAAGGGGAGCATGATGGAGCAGGTGCATGTGTAAAGAGAGCTTTAGTTAAGGAGGAATTGAAGATTTCAAGACAAAAATTCAGTGATGCACGTTCTATTGTTGATTGTTGTAGTTCAACATTGTCATAGAGAGGGACATTTGATTCAATAGTGCACATATTCTTTTGGTTGGTTGAGGAGGTTATAGTGGGAGGCAGATTGGATTGTCATACAATCAAAGATTCTTCAAAGATGCATTCATTTCAAAGATCAGATGCAAGCACATGGACCATTTTGGACATGAGATTTGGCCTTTTATTGTCAGATGTGTATTCAATTGTGTGAGTGGGATCAATGTGAGTCAAGTGAGTGGGTGGATACATGGGTTCCACAGTATATAACTCCTTTATCTTGAACAATATCCATGACAAATGCAACAATGGAAAGTTCAATTGATTATGACCATCTTTCATATAATGAAGAGAGATCATACTATTGGTTGGATCAATGTGTGCGGGTAAAGCATAAGCTAACATAGTCGATGGAAAATGATGATGGGTTCATGTATCCTACAGGTTTAGTTGTGGTTGCAGGAACTTGGTTGCAAACATACATGATTAGAAAGAATGGAATACTTGCATTTGAAGACTACGAGAAACACAAAACCATTCTCATGTATTCACACCTTTTTATAGAAACAAATGTTAAGTTGTTGAAGCATCATGCCAAACCAAAGAAAAAAAACTATGGAGACTTAGTAATGTTGATCATGAAGCAATATTGGATACTCTTAAGCAAAGAGATGGCCCTTTAGGCACACTTGAATATCATATTCAAGAATGGGAGGTACAATGCTTAGGTTCATTATGCTTAAGTTCATTAATGTGAACTTTATTTAATATTCACAAAAACTTATTGGTTGGATGATGGGATAGTTAGAAAAGTTATTTTGATCATAAATATGTGTTCCCAACTCAAATTGAGGGGTTGGTGAAAAGTGAAGAAAGAAGAATGTGTTGTTTAAGCCTCATTTTCTTTGTATTTTCATACATTATAGTGTGCAAAATTCTTTTGTATGAATTTGTATGTGTTTGTACAAAATAGTAATCAATTAGAATAGATAGAGTAATGTATTATCTTTCATTTGATTTGGAATTTGTCACAATGTTGCTTCATGTTTGAAATTTTTTCATCTTATTGAACACATGTTCATGTGGGGAACAGGCTAAGATAGACATGATTACAACTTCATGGGTATGAAACTGATGTAACAGTTGATGAAGCTGAAAGTAAGTTAATGCTCTAATATGGATATAATATTTTAAAAGCTTTTAGTTCCATATGTATATTTTTTCACTTTTTCTATCTATTATCCAAATAGAGAATTATCTTCAATCTGTTTTCATTTAGTCATATTACTGACACATTCTGATACTATGGTAAACTATATTTTCAATTTCATTGGAAGTGAGGGTATTGACATTCACTTCAAATACATTGAAGTAGTAGCCAAAATTGGACAAATCAAGGAGGTGGAACATGTAACCAGAGAGTCAAACTTCTAAATTTTTGTGATCATTTTGGATTTGTACAATGCTTAGGTTAATTATGCTTAAGTTCATTAGTGTTCTTTATTTAATACTGATATTTTGTATACTCTTGCAATGCAGGTGTCTTTAATATTGATATTTTGTATATGCTTGCAATTCTTTTTCATGAGAATTCTCCTCATTTTGTACTAGATATTCTAGATGCTTCATTTTTCAAGTAGTTCTTTCATGTTTTGGACTTGTGTGAGAAAAAAATAGAGCATTGCAACTCAATTTTCTTAGTCATAGCATTGAGAAACACACGTTGTAACAAAATTTTCAAAGCAAAGACACATTTAAATCTTGTATCTACAATAACAACACATTTTCTCAATAAAATTTTAGTATTTTTCCTTCTTAATAGCCATTTCATTATGTGCAAATGAATGATTATTTTTATTCTTCTGTGTTTTATGTTTAAACCTCAAAAGCATTGCCTCATTTCTAGTGCTTTTAGTGAACAAAAACAATTAAATAAACTACCTGTTGACAGAGCAGTGAATAAATATGACTAAATATAATGATTATACAATTAATAAGCATTGTATCAATATACTACCATTTTCTATAAATCAATGAAAAAAAACAAGTTACCAAATTGATCAAATGACTAAATTGATAAAAAAAATTATGAGTAACAGCTCGCCAAAGATTGTTGCCCTTTTCCACTTTGGACGTTTAAGAGATTTCATCGGTTGAATGTATCTCAAACTACTTCGGCCTATTTGGGTGTGAAAGGGTACCATACCTAACCTAAAAATACCCATACGAATGTGTTGGAACAGTTGATTTGGTCACACATGTTACAAAATAAAAATCACACCCCTTTGCAACTTTACACTGCTTGCATCTAACATTTTTTCCATCAACTAAAAGCATGACACTATAGGAAAATTCCTTCAAGATATAAAAAACTGAGAGATATTATTGTAGAGGGGCCCAACATGATCTCATAGCCTAAAAAAAAAGTTTGTAGAAATCACAGTTTTTTAGTAACAGCTCGTCAAAGATTTCTTCCCTTTTGCACTTTGGACTCTTAAGGGATTTCGCTGGTTGAAGGTAGCTCAAACCGCTTTAGCCTATTTGGGTGTGAAAGGGGACCATACCTAACATAAAAATACCCATCCAAATGTGTTGGAATAGTCGATTTGGTGGCACGAGTTGTAGAATGAAATTTACACCACTTTGCAACTTTACACTGCTTGCATCTGACAATTTTTCCATCAACTGAAAGCATGACACCACAGGAAAATGCCTCTCAGATATCAAAAACTGAGAGAGGATATTGTAGAGGGTCCCAACATGATCTCATAGCCTAAGAATTTTTTTTTGTAAGAATCATAGTTTTCGAGTAACAACCCATCAAAGATTTATATTATTTTGCACCTTGGAATTTTCAAGGATTTCGCCAGTTGAACGTAGCTCAAATTGCTTCAGCTTGTTTGGGTGTGAAATGGGACCATACCTAACCTAAATGTACCCATCCAGACATGTTGGAAAAGTTGGTTTGGCCACACGAGTTGCAAAATAAAAATTTACATGTAACGCCCTGTCGCGCTAACCCCAAAGGACAACTAAAAAAGAATCACAATAAATTTTTCTTTTAAAAACATAAAGAATAGACACTAGGTTTACTAATGCAATTAACATAGCTAATGATTATAAATTAAAAACCTAAGTCCCTTGGGGTACACGGGATGAAATTACACAATTTAGCCCATAACAAAGTTGATTTTGCAATTGCCAATTCTACTAGCGTAACCCATTCATTCACATAACTCCATTTAAACATTCATTAAAAAAACAATGTGATAGGAATATTCCATATAAAACCATATAAGAAAATTACAATAAATTAAACATGGAAATATAAAGTACATATTTCCACAGATACAACATAACATTAAAAGTATTTACAAATTATAGTTCTAGAATAATTTACATGGTGTGATTATACATTACATCAGTTTGCTAGTACATATCAATGAACACATATACAAAATTACATCATAAGTCTTCCTAGTGCACGTGGGAGTGATACATCAATACATAAAATACATTTGAAGTACAAATATACATCTGGTAACATATGAACCCTGGATCAAATTGCATCTACAAAATTTGCACTGAAAGGTACAACTGCATCACAGGGGACCCAACGGGGTGCATAACACATTCCACTTGACCACCCCCGTGCTAGGAGTAAATAAGGAAGGATCCCTGACCAAGTACATCCAAACAAAAAATGGAATACTAAACTCTAGACACGAAAAAGCAAGAAACCACAAAGGAAACATAATATTAAAAGACAACTTCTAGAGGCTAGCAATAAAAAAAACTCAAGGGAATGCTAGAGGAGAGTGTCATCGCATAGTCCTACATGGGTTATCTTAATTTCCTTTCTTTAGGCGCCGCTCCTATCTATGGTTATCCTGACAACCTCTCTAGGTGTTGGCCCCATAGGGTGACTCATGTGGAACTGTTAACCTCTCATGGAGATGAGGCACCGATCTTGCCAACCATGACCTACTCGGCCCACCTTTATTCTATGAAAGCCTTAATAGGTGGACGAGACATCCATAATTATTTTATTAATTTTTTACTACCCACCCCCTAATTAATTAATTAGGTTATCACTTCTTACTCTAACTCTAATGTGGGTTATCCTAACAACCCCTTTGTGCGTCGGTGCCCACATATAGCCACTCTCCCTAGAACCCAAAACATAAAATACAGTACCAAGGGGTTGTACCAACAAGAACACTAAACCACAAAATAGAACAACTGCGAGGAAAAACTATCTCACCAAAATCACATGAATCAACACCCATAAAAAATTTATTACAACCCAAACATAAACTCAAGATCACCACTATAGTAAAAAATAGGGACAAATATCAAATTAAAAGATCATAAGGGTATGTGCAGGATCATGATGGGCCAAAAAGTGGCAATATGATGGGTATGTGGCTGATGACTATCTTTTCACCCAAAATTGATGAAACAAAAAGGGTTTTTAAAGGAGATTCTCAACTTTCCACCGATATAAATTATGTTTTACTTTGAATTTAGTAAGTAATTATTATTTATTTTCTATTCAAATTATGACTAAAGTCCTGATTGATAGGCTGATTGAAAAACATCTATAGCTTTCAAATGGTATCACATTTTTGGAATCCAAAACACGTGTCACATTCTATTCTTCACATACTATAGGATTAAAAAAAGAATAATTGAATTTCATAAAGTTTTGACCAAGTTAAGGTGGTTAGACATACGAGTTTTTATATTTTTTCAAAATTTGTAATAAAAAATTCATAATTAATTATTTACTTGGAAACAAATTACAAAAAATATGCATCACATTGGGGCATGAGTCCTCTACTTATATCTAAACTCTTATAATTTTATTTTATCATTTTATTGTGGTTAGGGTGGTCAGACAGACACCTACTTCTTATTTTTTCCCTAAAATTTAAGTACCACTGCATGGAAATTTCAAATTTTCACCAAATAGATTTTTAAAAAAAAAAAAACCTAGTAGTTTAGGAACTTCATTCAATTTTCTACAGATTCTATTCTTACATATTTTTGAAATAATATAGATAACTTATTCAAATTTTTATGTCAAGTTTCCTAACTTTGATTTTTCTGATTTTTTTGCCACTCAAGGGCCTATTTTTTCCATGATCTTGCACATTCCCATAAATACACATCATTTCCACATGCCTATGGTAGTTCCTAACAAGTAACTTAAGCACCTATAGAAGGATAACTAACTTAAGGGATTTTCCCACAAGACATAATCCCAATTAAGAGAAAACCATAATTGACTCAACGAAAATTTCAAGAGTAAACAATTATGTACATGAATAAGCTATAATACAAACAACACCATATAACATTTTTCATTACAAAATAATTTCACCAAGAAAAAATAAATAAATAAATTCACTTGAGAACATTCAACTTAATTTAAACCATAAAGTTTATTTCTAATTTAATCAATCACACTAAAATATCCAATGTTGCAAAGTTTAACATTATCCAATTGTTCAATGATTTCAGCATATATAACCATATATATATATACATATATATATACGCTTTTGTGTGTATATACATATATATGTATATATTAATAAAGCATATATTAAAATCATGCATTTAAATCACATTATAAAATTATCCATATGATTCACTATAAATTTATATATATATGTGTGTGTGTGTGTGTGTGTGTGTGTGTGTATTAACATATATATATATATATAGATGTATATGTATATGTATATGGATGGGAGTATTTAAATAAAAACAACATTCCTTCAGACAAACCTAATATTTTCTCAAACAAAACACAAATCTAGGCATGCACATTATAACCCCAAAATAATTTATTTTCTTTTCCAAACAAGTATTTCACAACTAATTTTATTGAAGAAAGATTAGAGGGTTTCCCAATAGTTTTCTACTAAATATTTTCAACAACAAGACCTTTCAAACATGTATATCAATTTCAAGCATGGCATACATGATTTTCATTTCCCTTACAAAACTATCAAAAATAAAAGAATTAATAAATCAAAAAGAACCTGGAGTCCTTCATTTGATCGAATCCAAAAACGACAACCCTTCTTCCTCTTTCGAAAACAAACTTCCTCTATAGTTCCTTCTCCAATTCCTTCTTTCAGCTAACTTTTGGATCAATATTATATTTTTTTTACCAAGGACAATTTTTTTAACAGAGAAGCACACACATATTTTTCTCCAATTGTTGTTCTTCTTCCAAAAAAAAGGAAAAAAAAAAACCATTCCCGTCCAAAGAAACATCTTCCTCTCACAATAATAAAAATAAAGAAAAATAAATAAAACTCTTCATTTTCCAAAAATCCACAACATGCATTGGTTCCTTTTTCTTTCTTTAAAAGCTCACATTTATCTCACAAAGTTAATTAAAAATTCATTATTTTCACATTTATCCTCGCATGATATTATCATTAGATTTTATAATATTAATATTTTGAAACAGATAATTTACAATTATCATAAAAAATATTTATTTAAATTAATTACTTTATACCTTTTAATTAATTAAATAACTTTTAATTTACAATATTTAAATCCAACATTTAACTAAATTACAATTATGTACAATTAATCATATCAACAAAATAACATTAATTAATCCCATATAAAATAAAGATAAATTAAATAACAACTATTCAAAAATAAAATAAATAATCAACAACAAACAATATTGAAACAAGGACAAGGTCAAGACCACGACACCAAAAGACTCACAACGAGGTGACACACTTGGGATGGGGACACTTTCTTATCAACTCCCTTTTCAACATCATACCCATTGGGTTTATGGGACATGCTCAAACTTGGAAAACATGTGGAGTCGATGTCTAGTACCTACATATTGCATAGAAACAAACGTCAAGTAGAATGTAAATCTCCATTACAGACACACCGTGAAAGGTAATCACAGGGTAGCAGGCCACTCGCGAGTGAGTGCTGCCACTTCATCCTTTCACCAAGACTCACTAGCAAACACATCAGAAACCATAGCAGCATAGAATCACAACATCACCATATATATTATTAAAGAAAACCATAGCATAACCAAATGATATAATCACCACATAATGTATCATCAAACATCATAAGAATGTCAAATGCAGCAAACCAGCCAGACTATGAATCCACACACAACCAATCTGGTGAACTAATCACCATCACAAACCAAGTACAAAACCAACATATAAGAGTATTGAAGAGTATCAACAACATGAGGGTCATTACATCCTCTGTCCCTAGAACATGACTTACTCCTGGAAGCCACTAAATAAATATGGGTAAGCCTCTCTAATACAGGATGCATCCTCCCATGTTTCTGAAGTCTCATCATTTAGGTCCCACTGAACCTACACTTGTTCAATATCTCTACCCCTGAGGATGAGTCTCCGATGTTGTAACACAACCATGGGCTCGAGTACTAGCTTCCCATCCTCGACCTATAGAGAATTCCAATCAAGTATGTGAGTAACATACAGATAATATGGCCTAAGAACTGAAACATGAAAAACATCATGAATCTGAGATAAATTGGGTGACAGTGCTAGGCGATAAGCAATGGGGCCAATCCTTTCTAGAACTTCAAATGGTCTGACAAATCAAGGCATGAGCTTGGAACCCTTTCCATAATGAATTGGGCTCTTTCACAGTCACACTCTTAGAAAGACTTGATCACCAACAGAGAATTGATGGTCAACTCTATGTGCATCATCATATTTCTTCTGTCTATCCTGTGCTACGACAAGATGCTCTCTGATGTGAGCTACCTACTGCTCCATGTCCTGAATAATTTTAGGACCTAAGAGAACTTTGTCCTCAAGATGGTCCCAACTTAATGGGGTCCTATAGGGATCACCATATAGTGCGTTAAAGGGGGCCATACCAATCGAGCTATGATACCCATTGTTTTAGGAAAACTCCACCAGATGAAAATAATCCTCCCAACATGACTGTTGATCCATCACGTACATACGAAGCATGTCCTCAAGAACCTAATTAACCCTCTCTATCTGACCATCTATTTCAAGATGGTAGGTAGAACTAAAATTTAGTTGAGTTCCTAAGGCATGCTACAATGATGTCCACAATGCAGATGTGAACACTAGGTTCATGTAAGAAATGATTCTCCTTGGAATACCATGCAGATGAACAATATCTTCCATGAAGATTCTAGCAACTGAAGAAGAAGTGTAAGATTATCAGATGGGGAATAAGTGTGCCACCTTGGTCAATTTTTCAACTAAGACCATGATAACATCATGTTGTCGAGAAGTCGTAGGCATTCCCACAATAAAGCCTACTGAAATTATGTCCCACTTCCATTTCGGAATGAGATGCGGCTGTAAAAGACTTGCGAGATATTGGTGTTCTACCTTGACCCTTTGACATTCCAAACATGTCTAGCCACCAAATTTGCAATATCCTCTTCATGCCATCCCAAAAGTATAGTGTATGAAGATCTGCATACATCTTGTTAACTCCCAAGTGAGCAGAGTAGGGAGCGCGATGTGCCTTAGTCATAATTAGAGTTTGAAGACCCTCAATAGAAGGCACGTACATGTGACTCAAATACCTCAAAAGGCCATCAGACTCCAGTGAATACCCTGCAAACTTTCCTTCCAAAGCTCTACCTGATTCAATTTTAGCCTTCACTTCCTGATACCAGCTATCTATGGGAATTGCTACGAGGACCTGACTCCTCAAATCAACCTTGAGAGCCACTACAAAAATATCATGTCTCCGCCAACTCAAAGCATCCACCACTACATTTTCCTTTCCCTAAACATACTTGATCTCAAAATCATATTCATAGAGGAATTCCATCCACCTCCTCTACCTAGAATTCAAGTTTGGCTGCATAAAATTGTATTGCAAACTGTGATGATTGTTGTGAATCTTGAACCTATGACCCAATAAGAAATGTCTCCATCTCACAATGGCATGAACCATTGTGGCTAACTCTAAGTCATGTGTGGGGTAATTTAGCTCATGATCCTTGAGCTTGTGAGATTCATAATTAGTTACACGACCTTCTTGCATCAAGACAGCTCCTAAGCCCTCCAAGGAAGCATCTTTGAACACCACGAAGTCCCCAGTAGGATGTGGAACAACTAATATCGGTGCACTATTCAACCTATCCTTAAGGGTCTCAAATGTTATCTGGCACAAATCTGACCAAATAAACTTCTTCCCTTTAATTTGAAGTGAAATAATGGGATGTGTGGTCCTTAAAAAGCCCTGTACAAACCGTCGAGAGTAGCCTGCTAATCCCATGAAACTATGAATCTCTGGAACATTCTTGGGTGCTAGCCAATCAACAATAGCATGGATCTTTGATGGATCCACTGCAATACCTGCACCTGAGATGACATGCCCCAAGTATTTCACTTCTATTTTGTAGAACTCACACTTAGCCAAATTGGCAAATAGTTGGTTGTCCCTCAAGCATTGTAATACCTGTCTCAAATGTACCTCATGTTACTCCATTGATTTAGTGTAAACCAGGATGTCATCGAGAAACACAAGCAAAAACTTATACAAATAGGTTCGGAAGACTCCATTCATAAGGCACATAAAAAATGATGGTGCATTCGTTAACCCAAACGACATAACAGTGAACTCATAATGTCTGTATTGAGTGTGAAATGTAGTTTTATGTATATCAGAATTGGCTATATGCAACTGATGATAACTAGATTTAAGATCAATCTTGGAGAAAACTTGAGCTCCTTTTATCTGATCGAACAAGTCATCAATTCTCGACAAAGGATACCGATTCTTTATCATTACTTTGTTAAGCTTCCTGTAATTAATACATAATATGAGCGATTTGTCCTTCTTTTTCACAAATATAATCGGTGCTCCCCAAGGGGAAACACTAGGATGGATGAATCCTTTTTATAAAATTTCCTCCAACTGCAAACGAAGTTCCTGCAATTCCTACATTTTCATCTAGTATGGAGCCTGAGATATAGGCTCAGCTCTAGGAACTAGATCAATTCTGAAGTCGGTGTCATGCTTTGGTGGCATCCCTGGAATTTCACTTGGAAAATATCAACATATTCCTTAAGAAGGGGGTAGTCATCCAATGAAAACCCTTGACTCTCTTCTGTGTCCAAGTCATTAGCAGACATGAAAAACAACTAACAACCCTATCTAAAGCACCTTTTTAATTGCATGGATGAGATAAAACGTAGTGAGATAGGTCTCTGAACACTAATGATCTCAACCTCATTACCCGCATCGTCAACACAATGCACAACCTTGCATCGACAATCAATTATGGCACGATGGGAACTCAAACAATCCATACCTAGAACCACATCATAAGAACCAATAGGTAGGATTTAGAGGTCCACTATAGTCATGAGTGACCTAATTTGAAAATTAAAACCTTGTAGTAAAGACTTAATTGCTACCTTAGCCCTAAAGGCCAATTCAACCTACCACTTATTGCCTTGCCTTGCTGCCACCAGTCTACAATGCTTTACTACTGAAGGGGAAATGAATGAATCAGATGCTCCAAAATCAAATAGAATGGAAATACTAGTACCATGCAACACACTTGATGTCTCGATTATAGTGCCCTGATGTTCTACTTGATGATTGTCCACTGTTGCAAACACCCTATGTGCTATGCTCACATTACCCAATGTCAGTTCAGAAGTAGTTGGTATCTGACTAAATCTTGAAGTGCTCCTTTGTGGACACTATCTAGAAATATGTCCCTATTTCCCACAAGAGAAACAACCTATGCCTTACCCAAATCCTCTAACACTAGATGGTGCACTCGACTACTACAAACTACCTAGTGAAGGTGTCGACTGTGTGCTTTATGTAGGCTGCTCAAAACGATCCGGTCTAATTTGCTTCCAACTTCGGTTCTTCCTGCTCTGAGATTTGTCTCCCTGTTGAGATTATGATTTGTTCTGTTTGGGCTGTGACTACTATTGTTGCTACAGACCACCCTTAGAGGGTGCCCGAAACTTCCTAGAAGACCCTGCAGCTTGAGGTTGTCCACCTCTAGAACCAAAACCTGATGCTGGAACACTGTCGATCTGAACTCCTGTATG
Organism: Sequoia sempervirens; assembly: GCA_007258455.2. Taxonomy (NCBI): domain Eukaryota; kingdom Viridiplantae; phylum Streptophyta; class Pinopsida; order Cupressales; family Cupressaceae; genus Sequoia; species Sequoia sempervirens. The sequence goes on along the minus strand of VDFB02000013.1, from coordinate 198,939,304 downwards.
ACCTCCCAATGCCATTGCTAGATTTTCTTCTACAAGATAATCCTTCTCAACAACTACCTCCATTGTCTTCAGCTTGAAGACTCTAACTCCACCACTGATTCTGGCATTTAAGCTCCTGACAAAGTGTTGCACAAGCATTGCCTCATCATTACCAATCCTTGCATACTATTTGAGCTTGAAAAAATGACTCTCATATTGCTCCACAGACATTGCCATCTATCTTAACTCATGGAATTCATCTGCTCTACACTGCCTCCAGTGATTAGAAAGGAAACAAGCCCTGAATCTCTCTATAAACAATTCCCAAGCCACCATATTGATGTCAATATGTAATTTTTGTTCCTCTAGCTACCACCAAGTGGACACGAAGCCTTTGAGGTGCATGATGGTGCACCTAGCCCTGGTATTACTTCCATAGGGATGCATAGCAAAGCATCTATCCAATTCAATCAGCCACGTCTCTGCCTCAAGACCCCCACTAGAGCCATCAAATGTGGGAGTTCGTCCTCTCAACAGGTCTCTCATGTGACCCACCACTACTCATCCTGATCAACTATTATTTCCTCACGTCTAGGTGACCTTTCCCTTTCCAACCTCTATTCTTCCACTTTCCTAGGGCCTAAACGATCTATTATCTCCTCCAGTATATGCTACAACCATCCATCTAAACCTGGTTGTTCCAGGTTTTGACCACCACCTCAGGGATTTTTTTTAGAACTCTTTCGTTCCTCATGCTCTAACCTGTGGGAACTCAGTGGTGGTGGCCTCTTCCTCAGCCACGACCTCTACCCCGAGGCATGATCCTACACAACAATTGGGGGTATGTGAGATCAAGAGTTAATGCAAAGGTTTCCTAACAGACACAAACTACTCAGAGAACCCAACATTAGCAATCTTGGCTTTGATACCAAGTTGTAATGCCCCGTCACGCTAACCCCAAAGGACAACTAAAAAAAACTCAATAAATTTTTTTTTAACCATAAAGAATAGACACTAGGTTTACTAATGCAATTAACATATCTAATGAGTATAATTTAAACACCTAAGTCCCTTGGGGTACATGAGGTGACATTATGCAATTTAGTGCATAACAAAGTTGATACATCCAATTGCCAATTCTACTAACATAACCCATTCATTCACATAACTCCATTTAAACATTCATTAAAAAAAACAATGTGATAGGAATATTCCATATAAAACCATATAAGCAAATTACAATAAATTAAAGATGGAAATATAAAGTACATATTTCCACAGATACAACATAACATTAAAATTATTTACAAATTATAGTTCTAGAATGATTTACATGGTGTGATTATACATTACATCAGTCTGCTAGTACATCTCAATGAACACATAAACAAAATTACATCATAATTCTTCCCAGTGCACATGGGAGTGATACATCAATACATAAAATACATCTGAAGTACAAATATACATCTAGTAACATATGAACCCTGGATCAAACTGCATTTGAAAATTTTGCACTGAAAGGTACAATTGCATCACAGGGGACCCAATGAGGTACGTAGCACATTCCACCCAACCACCCCTGTGTGCGAGTAAATAAGGAAGGATCCCCGACCAAGGAAATCCAAACAAAAAAAACAAGACTAAACTAAAGACACGAAAAGCAAGAAAACACAAAGGAAACATAATATCAAAAGACCACTTCCAGAGGCTAGCAATAAAAAAAACTCAAGGGAATGTTAGAGGAGAGTGTCATCACACAGTCCTACATGGGTTATCCTAACTGCATTTCTCTAAGCACTACCCCCTCTATGGTTATCCTGACAACCTCTCTAGTCACCGACCCCATAGGGTGACTTGTGCAAAACCGTTAACCTCTCATGGAGATGAGGCAAGAATCTTGCCAACCATGGCCTTCTCGGCCCACCTTTAGTCTATGAAAGCCCTAACAAGCAGACAAGGCATCCATAATTATCTTATTAATGTTTTACTACCTAGCCCCTAATTAATTAGTTAGGTTATCACTTTTTACTTTAACTCTAACGTGGGTTATCCTGATAGCCCCTTTGTGCGCTAGCACCCACGTAGAGCCACTCTCCCTAGAACCCAAAACATAAAATCCAATACCAAGGGGTTGTACCAACAAGAACACTGAATCACAAAAATAGAACAACTGTGAGGAAAAAACATCTCACCAAAATCATATGAATCAACACCCATAAAAAAAATAGTACAACACAAACGTAAACTCAAGATCACCAGTATAGTCAAAAATAGGGACAAATATCAAATTAAAAGATCATAAATACACATCATTTTCCCATGCCTCTGGTAGTCCCTAACAAGTAGCTTAAGCTCCTATAGAAGGATAACTAACTTAAGGGTTTTTCCCACAAGACATAACCCCTATTAAGAGAAAACCATAATTGACTCAATGAAAATTTCAAGAGTAAACAATTGTGTACACGAATAAGCTATAATACAAACAACACCATATAACATATTTTGTTAAAAAATAATTTCACCAAGAAAAAAAAAATTCACTTGAGAACATTCAACTTAATTTAAACCACAAATTTTATTTCTAATTTAATCAATCACACAAAAATATCTAACGTTGCAAATTTTAACACTATCCAATTGTTCCATGATTTCGGCATATATAACCATCTATATATATATATATACATATATATATGATTTTGTGCATATATACATATAAACATATATATATATATATGTATGTATATATTAATGAAGCATATCTTAAAATCATGCATTTAAATCACATTATAAAATTAACCATATGATTCACTGTAAATTTACACACACACAGACAGATATATATATATATATATATATATATATATAGAGATATTTAAATAAAAATAACATTCTTTCAGACAAACCTGATATTTTCTCAAAGAAAAAACATATCTAGGCATGCACATTATAAGCCCAGAATAATTTATTTTCTTTTCCAAACAAGTATTTCACAACTAATTTTATTGAAGAAAGAGTAGAGGGTTTCCCAATAGTTTTCTACTGAAGATTTTCAACAACAGGACCTTCTTTCAAACATGTATATCAATTTCAAGCATGGCATACATGATTTTCATTTCCCTTACAAAACTATCAAAAATAAAAGAATTAATAAATCAAAAAGAACCTGGAGTCCTTTGTTTGATGTCGAATCCAAACATGATAGCCCTTCTTCCTCTTTCGAAAACAAACTTCCTATGCAGTTCCTTCTCTGATTCCTTCTTTCAGCTAACTTCTAGATGAATATTATATTTTTCCTTACCAAGAACAATTTTTTTAATCGAGAACACACATATTTTTCTCCAATTGTTGTTACTTCTTCCACCAAAAAAAAACAAAATAAAAACCATTCCCGTCTAGAGAAAATTCTTCCTCTCACAATAATAAAAATAATGAAAAATAAATAATGCTCTTCCTTTTCCAAAAATCCACAACATGCATTGGTTCCTTTTTCTTGTTTTAAAATCTCACATTTATCTCACAAATTTAATTAAAAATTCATTATTTTCACATTTATCCTCACATGATATTATCATTAGATTTTATAATATTAATATTTTGAAACATATAATTTACAATTATCGTATAAAACATTATTTATTTAAATTAATTACTTTATACCTTTTAATTAATTAAATAACTTTTAATTTACAATATTTAAATCCAACATTTAACTGAATTACAATTACGTACAATTAATCATATCAAATAAATAACATTAATTAATCCCATATAAAATAAAGATAAATTAAATAACAATTATCCACAAATAAAATAAATAATCAACAACAAACAATACTGAAACAAGGAAAAGGTCAAGACCACAACACCAAAAGACTCACAACGAGGTGATGCACTTGGGACGGGGGCACTTCCTTATCAACTCCCTTTTCAACATCATACTCATTGGGTTTATGGGACACACTCAAACTTGGCAAACAGGTAGAGTCGGTGTCCAGTACCTGCATCCTGCATAGAAACAAATATCAAGTAGCATGTAAATATCCATTACAGAAACACCATGAAAGGTAATCGCTGGGTAGTAGGGCACTCATGAGTGAGTGATGCCACTCCATCCTTTCACCAAGAATCACTAGCAAACACATCAGAAACCATAGCAGCATAGAATCACAACATCACCATATATATTATTAAAGAAAACCATAGCATAACCAAATGATAATCATTGGATAATGTATCATCAAACATCATAAGTAATGTCAAATGTAGCAAACCAACCAAACTATGAATCCACACACAACCAATCCAGTGAACTAATCACCATCACAAACCAAGTACAAAACCAACACTTAAGAGTATTGAAGAGTATCAATAACATGAGGGGTATTACATTACACCCCTTTGCAACTTTGCATTGATTGCATCTGACACTTTTTCCATCAACTGAAAGCATGAAACCACAGGAAAATGCCTCTGAGATATCAAAAATCAAGAGAGGTTATTGTAGATGGGCCCAACACAATTGTGTAGCCTTAGAAAGAAAGTTTGTAGGAATCACAGTTTTCAAGTAAAAACCCATCAAAGATTGCTTCCCTTTTGCACTTTGGATTCTTAAAGGATTTTGCCGGTTGAACATAGCTCAAATTGCTTCAACCTATTTTGGTGCAAAAGGGGACTATACCTAACCTAAATGTACCTATCTGGATGTGTTGGAATAGTCGGTTTGGTCACATGAGTTGCATAACAAAATTTTGCACCTGCTTACAACTTTACATTGCTTGCATTTGACACTTTTTCCATCAATTGAAAGCATGACACCACAAGAAAATTCCTCTAAGATATCAAAAACCAAGAGCGGTTATTGTAGAGGGGCCCAAAATGATCTCATAGCCTCATAAATTTTTTTTTTAGGTATCATGGTTTCCAAGTAAGAACCTATCAAAGATTGCTTCCCTTTTGCACTTTGGACTCTTAAGGGATTTTTCCGGTTGAACATAGATCAATTTTTTTTTTCTTGTTTGGGTGTGAAAGAATACCATACCTAACCTAAACATACCCATCCTCACATATTGAAATAGTTTTTTTGGTCACACGAGTTGTAGAACAAAATTTACACCCCTTTGCATTTTTACACTACTTGCATCTAACACCTTTTCCATCAACTGAAAGCATGACACCATGGGAAAACATCTCTGGGATATCAAAAATTAAGAGAGGTTATTGTAGATGGGTCCAACATGATCCCATAGCCTCAGAAAAAAAAATTTAGGCATCACGGTTTCTAAGTAAAAACCTATAAAAGATTGCTACCCTTTTGCACTTTGGACTCTTAAGGAATTTCGTCGGTTGAATCATCATTGTAACTTGAGTTCCAAGTTTTTTTGTGAGACAAGTAGTGATTGAGTTTGATGTTTCTACCCTATATAGGGTTTCCCAAATTGTTGGAAAACTATCTGAAACCTTGGTGTCTTATTTGAGTCTTGTAACCTTGGTGAATGTGTTCTATTTTGTGAGAAGCCTTGAAACTTGAGGGATGGTGTCCTTATATAAAATTTCTCAACCCCTTCTCAATTTGGGAGAGTGTCCTTATATAGCTATTATCTATCCCAACTGATTAAAACCACTTTTTAATCAATTTGTTAATAAAACTTCATTTTTGCACTTTCTTGCAAAAGTTGCTTGACAACATTTTAGCAACTTGACAACTTTTTACATTTTTTGACAAATGACCCCAAATCACTTCAAAATGACTCTAAATGAATCCAAATGGTCATGGATGACCTTATTACACCCAAGAAACAAAAAATAAGCCAAAAAATTAAAATGATCACCATGTATGCCTATGGGGCTCTTGATGCCCCTACATCAGTAGACAACCATTAAAACATAAATGATATAGGAATTTTGTCACATGTATTATATTTGCAGCTTCCCTTGTAGACATGTATGGAAAGTGTACAAAATTTTTCATAACTAGGCTTCTCATATCCTTTGGCATGTGTATCCACATAAAACTATGATATTTTTTGAATTTCAATATGTAATGATAATCCAATATGAAATATGTAGTGTGAGACAATGATATTTGTGTATTTAAACTTTACCATTGTTCTTGTCTTCAAATTTTTTATACTATATAATATAACTAAGCAATATATGATATAACTTAACCATTATTCATTATTTTTTATTGTGAACTATATTATATAACCATTATTTTTTATTCTAAATTGTATACATTGATATTTAACCATTTCTCAAGACTAAATTTTCAAAGAGTTTCAACATGCACATGAGGAACAAATTATTTCGATTCTCAACTTCTATATATCAAATTATCCAATTATCAAGTGTATGTCCATATACACAAATTTCATCAATTCCAACTCAAAAAAAGTTTTACAAAATGTGGCATATGTCATCTTGATATCTATTCAAAATATGCATGCCAAAACTTCTTTGAATAGATATCGAAATGGAAATTTTGGCTCTAAAGGTACCTACATAAGAAAAATCAAACCACAATTGAGATTAGTTATATTATATAATATAAAATTGAATAATTAACCTCAAAATCAATATACAGTGAATTATAATTAAACTCTAAAATTGAAATCTTGATTACCTCATGTCTACATCTCTTCAAATGGTCAGGAGTCCTAGAATATGCCCCTCTCAAAGAACCAATCAAACTAACTTTTGCAATTCCAATCTATATATGTGAACAAAAACATAAAATTGATACAAGTTAGTATACAATTGTCGATAATAGGAACACATTTACCAAACACAAAATAAAATAAACACATACCTCTTTAAGTATCTCTTTTTCTTTATCTCCTTCAGGTGTTTTGACACCTCCTCCTTGAGGTGTTTCAACACCTACTCCTTGAGGTGTTCCAACACCTACTCCTTCAGGCATTGTGACACTTGTCAACAAGGATGTGTAGGTCATAACCACTTGTACATAAAAATGAAAAGTATATGAAGCTACCAATCTATGTCGATGTATGTATAATCACTATAAGATCTTAAAAATCTTAATTCAATTGAATTTGAGTTCAATTACCTTTCCCTTAAATCTACCATTGTGCCTCCAGAGTCTGGACAACACTACACCTCACTCGCACTAGGTGTTTCCAGAAAGAGGAAAATAAGATAAACATATAAGTTGATATATAATTTCATTAATGACAATTCAAATGAAAATAAAGTATATAATAAAAAAATGTAAATGAGTGAGTGCAAAAATATATACCGTGTGCATGTTGAGGCCAAATGAAATGGCCAAGAGGGTTCTATTAGTAACTTGTAAAAGTTCATCCTCATAAATCAATTGTTAAATAGACCATGTAAATAAATATTAGTACTTGTTACTATCTCTTATTAATATTCATTTAAAAACAAATGCAAGTTATGAAGTTACAACTTAAATCTTACCTATGTAACTATTCCAACCTCCCCCTCTCTAGCACAAGAGGACTCTACAGGGTGTGCTCCAATCCCTTGCATCTGATCTCCTATATCGTCCACATCATGGAGGTTAAAATTAGAAGTTTTGAAGGGATGCTCAACGGCATGTATAAGATGACCCCAACATATGTGGTTGCACATAGTGCAAGTATGTGGCACATAGTTATGTGTACCTAAGGAGGATTATGCAACAACACTTGATCCATCACCAACATCACCAACATGTGGCTAAGCTATTGTAGCAGTATGGGAAACCAAAAGATCACTCAAAGAGTGAATAGCCATAATAGTCTATGTGGCTACATCCTTGATAATATCTGGATGATGTACTAAAGGTGGCTGAGGAAGGGGAGGAGGGGGGACATATGGTCCCTGGACTAATCTAACTACCCTAGTCTATCTTGGGGAATACTTCCACCAATGCTTTGGAAGGGTTTAATGTCAAAGTAATTGACATGTTGCCCTAACACAAACTTAGCATATAATTTTTTAATAAGTAAAATGGTACATCAATATTGTTGTTGGTTGGTTTATCAAAAACCATCCACCAATGATCCCAAAATTTATCTACAATGTCCTTATTCATGCACCATTTTATAGAAAGTTTTAGTTTATTAACATTAACTAGAAAATCGGTGCGAGGGTTAATAAGTAAAGAGGCTATTAGGGATTTTGTTATTTCAAGATCTTTCACCTCTTTGAAAGACAATCCATCAGAGTAATATTCCCTCATGGTTTCTCATGATGAAAGAATGGAATTATGTTCAGTGGAGAGGGTTTCTATATTTATAATTATTTCTTTCAATGTGTTTGTCATCTGGGATAATCGAGGGATTTTTTTATAAACATCACAAATTCCCCTAAATTGTTCCAATTTTTCACCAATTAACTATTCAATTGATAGGAACGTAGGTGATGGAGAGTTTGGAATTTGTGGGTTTGGATTCTCATCCATAATACCTTATTGAAGTTGAAAACTAATTAATCTAATTGAAATTACACAATATAAATGAAATTATTGTGAAAAACCCTAGCTTTTAATAAAAAACCATAAAAACTAGTTAAAATTATACAAAACTAATACAAAAATAGATTAAAACAAAAAAAAACAAAAAACTTACCTTATAAATTGGATATCAGGAAAAATCTGATATCGGATACACCTCCTTATCGTCGCTATCTAAGACACTATGGCTGCCAAGGTTTAAATTGACCTGTGGCGGCCACTTTTTGGGTATATATTACCTGACACAAATCAGATATTCGATATGTATTAATTTGGGTTGGGCATTGGTATGGAGCAATTTATTGACACCCAACCCAAAAAAAAAAGTCAACTCAGGATTTTTCGCATTTTTGGGTGAATGCAAAACACTCCTGTTTTCATATCGCCACTTTTTGGCCCATCATGATCCTGTACATACCCTATTTTCAAGAAAGTCTACATCATGCAAAGGAAAGGAAAAATAAAATGAAGGGGTTTCCCCCAAAAGGAAAACAACAAACACATAAGGGGTCTATGGATTTGGGGTCAGTATGTTCTTTACTGCAATGTTGTTTAGAGAGCTTAGAATTGTCATCATTTCCTAAATACATAGAACTGAAAGAATGACACAAAGAGAGTGAAAACAAAGAAAAAGAAAGAACCTTTCGGGTAAAAATGGAAGAGACGTAAGGTGTCTCGACACTTTGAGTCATCCCAAAAAGGAAAACACAAGCCAAATGAAAAAGAAAAGGTGAAAGAAAAAGGAAAACCCTTTGGGTCAACATGAAAGAGACATGAAATGTCTCAATGCCTTGTGTCATCCCCAAAAGGAAAAAAAGGAAAAAAAAAAAAGGAAAAGAAAAAGAAAATCCTTTTGCACCAACATGAAAGAGATATGAAATGTCTCAATGCCTTGCCTCATCCCCAAAAGGAAAACACAAGAAAAAGAAAAAAGAAAAGGCATAGAAAAAAAGAAAAGCCTTTTGGGTCAACATGAAAGAGACATGAAATGTCTCAATGCCTTGCATCATCCCCAAAAGGAAAACACAAGAAAAAGACAAAAGATAAGGAAAAAGTGATGTACAACATAAAGAAGAATGAAGGTACGAATAGAAAAGTGTCACAAAGAGAGAGAACATCAAATAGAACATCACGAGAAATCACATTACACACATGCAAACAAATAAAAGAAAAAGAAAAAGAATGTGCAAAAGACTAGTAAGGAAAATGTGAGTCAACTGTCAAAGAAAGTCATTTGCCTCAAAATCTCAGTTGGTATAAGTGGAAGGTGAATAATGCATCTAAGGGATAATGGAAAATACATTACTAGGGAAAGGATAGCAACTTCTTACCCCCACTGAGTACAAGACAAGAATGAGCCGAGGTAGGTGATGGGAAAGATCATGTAATAGTGAGAAGGGAGTGTTCTACAACTATTCGTGACAAGGAGTCGGATAATAGTTTATTGAATTATTGGATAGCAATTATCGCCATCGAAATGATACTTGCTCAGTATTTCTTTCAATCGATGACACTCATCACTTCTATGTCCAAGAATGTGATGGTATGCACAATGTGGAATGTTAGCATCTTTAGGTTATATCACCAACCTATTCATAGGTGGTAATAGTATGAGTCATTTGTTTAAAAGTATTTGTAATTTCCTTTCACATTCAGGTGGTGGACGAAGAGGAAAATTTATCTTTTGTAACTTGTAAGGTCTTTTGTGTTTTCTAGATTCACCCTTTTTCTCAAACTGGAGGAGGAGGACCCAAAGTGATCCTCTCATCCTCTTCATTGTTATCAAGTAAGGGTTGATCTTAAGGAAGGAGGACATTTAGATCAGGAGGGGAATCAAAGATCACCATGCCATCATCATGAAGCCTTAGATATTCTCTACGAGGCTTGTTGTTATGAGAGGGATCTTGATAACATAATCCCATTGTGTTTTCATCTTTTGGATTTTGTTCTAAGAGTTTATGAATACCATGTTTAGTTGTTGTGTCACATCCTTGTTTGCTCAAGATGGTAAAACCTTTTCCATAGGTTTCTTCAAGGTTGATTGGAGTATTGGTAACTTTTTTATCATAGAATGGTTGAGGTGTTGTTTGTTTAGAAGAACTAGGTTCACCTTGTGTAGACAAATTATGTTGTTTGTTTGTTTTAGGATGTAGGTAACCAAACATATCAGGAGGTGGTATTGTAGGAAGGTAATGTTGTTTCATGGATGGATAAAAGGATGCATTATCTTCAAGGTTGTCAAGGCATTCATTTAGGAAATTTTTTATGCTATCATCATCTTCTCCAATGATGTCAACATCACGAGGAGGACATTCATGAGGAGTTGAAGGAGCATGAGGAAGTTCAATGTCATTAGGATCAGTTCCAAAGGCATAGCTTGACATGTTAACTAGGGATTTTAATGACATCCAAACTTTATTAAAACACATAGCCATGATGCAAATGAATGAATGAAAATGAAGTGCAAGAAATAGAATAAAACATAAAATCTAGAAATAGTAACAAAAATGTAATAAAAAAAAATAGAAATGCAAAAAATGGTTTTAAAATGACAGAAATTGCACTGCAAACTATGCAACTAGACTAAGTCACCTAGGGTGGCGAATGAGTCCAGGTAGTGATATTTTTGGAATTTTTCAGAATTTTTTAATTGGATTTTATGCTTTTTAGATTTTCAAATTCAGAGACAAAATGAAAATGTAGAATTTTGTTAATTTTTAATGAAATGCAATGCAAAAATGCAAGCTATTTAAACTTTTCACTAATGCAAAGTATGAAACCCTAGAATGCAAATCAATGTAATTATAGGATATGAATGCACTTGAAATCAGAAATATAATGTTCTAAAGTCAGGTTCACCAAAATGTGGACAATGAAAATGGAGTCACAACTTCTCTTATCCACACCTAAAAGGAGAATGAAGGAAGAGGAATCCAATTCCGTAATGCTCACACCCAAGAACAATTTCATGAGATTTCAATGCAATAAATATTGAAATTTGTCAAGGGAGATTGTTCCTAAGGACATAAATTGATAAAGAAGAAAAATTATGGATGCAAAACTAAGAAAATATAAAATGTTTGAAAACACAATGTGATATGCAAAATGAACTAATAATGCAAATAAACTAGAATAGAAATTGATGAAATTGAAGAGGTGCACTTGGAAACTAGAATGTGATGAGGTGAGGCTCTGGAATCCTATAAAATTCACTGTTGAAGCCAAATGGGACACTTATGCCAAGCTGGGCGACTTAGTCCTATTTCGAGGAAATTCCGTCGAAATAGGTTTCAACTAAAAGGGTATCCAAAATTGAAAAAAACACTTTTCAATCCTAGCAATAGGACTAATTCACCACTAATGGTGACTTAGTCCACCTTCAGCTTTCAAGAAATTCAGAGATGCAATATGTAGCTCCTGGTCCTCACTTTAATTCCTCATAGGTTTTTGGATCTAAATCTCTAGAATCTGATCTATAGGTGATCTCCAAGCTTCTTTTAGGGTTTTGTTGACTTTAAAACAATTTGATGAATTTATGACACCTTTTAACACCTTTCTCTTCGATAAATATTCATCCAAGACTTGCCAAACACACATGCAAAGAGGGGAAAAAGGGTTAAGGGTTAGTGAATAGGGGTTTGCCTTGGTCAAACCTCGATTTGATAATTAAACCCTTGAAAATGAAATGAAATGAAAAAAGAATGATGAATGAACAAAACACAATGCTACAACTCACCAAACCCTTGAAGTAGAAATATGAAGATATGCAAGTAATGGCTCCAAAGTGCTTGAATGCTAAACCACTTGATTGCTTGATTAGAACACTACAAGAGCTTATGAGGCTATAGAGATTTTAGGAGATGAAAAATGAGAGGAAAACTCTATATTTATACAAGATTATACAAAATTTCACAAAAATACCACATCATAGGCTGACCTCAAGGTTTAGAAAATAATATCCCGCTAGAATTTTAAAATAATTTTGATTTTTGAGCCAAGTAGGAGTAAGTCACCCCAAGGTGGTGACTTGCTCCCATGAGGGAAATTTAAGTGGGTGTCAAGAATTAAAGTGTATTAAATGATTTTTAATGGGATTGTTCTCTAAAACACAATTAAGTAGGGCATGTAAGTGTATAAAGGGGTCATTTAAACATAATATAGGGTCAAATTATTGATGAAAAGCCTAGAAAAGCATGAAAGTTTGTTACAACACTTTACAACACTTTGAAATAAGGATTGGTAAGTGATAAAAAAAAGGTTATTGAAGTGAATTATAATAAAAAGGTCCTACAAAAGTGTGAAAGTGTGATACAAAATTTTACAACACTTAAGTAAGACACAACTTGAATTCTTTTAATTTGCTAGGGCCCAACACCTAATGTGAATGTGTTGACCACATTACAACATTAAATCAAGGCACAACTAAGCCAAGGTCACAAGGAGGACCTAAACAAGATAGAAAAAGTAGAAGGGTTTCTTTTTCAGTGTCCACACTTCTAAACTATTGATCTTCAAATTTCAATCCTAGCCCTTCATCATATTCATTCCTTCATTATAGACAAAAACGCTTAGCCATTTTTCCAATCCACAATCCTTTGAGGAAGTTCATACCATTATGTTGCCATTTTTTTTGTGAGAACATACTAAAATTGGTCACACTGGGGCAATTTTCACATCGATCTTGTCATCTTACTTGGATTTTATCAAATTTCAAGGAGGCATGTGTTCCTAGGACCTAATCTTTATTATTTCTTGTTTTATGTATTTTGTTGGGTTTTCTCAGCACTTCCTAGCATTTAAAATACATTTCTCACTTTAAACATAATTATTGAAGTTATACAAATATTCACTCTATTTTAATTATAAAAAATAATATTATAATATATTGCAACTCAAGTTATAGGTATTACCTCAATATTTTAATTTTTAAGGTTATCCACCACCTAAGTTTATTGGTTCATTTTTTTGAAATATTATCCAAAAAAATTACATTATACTATATGTGAAGATTTGGTTTAAATGGATCTAAGAAACATAACTAAGGTATCACTTGTCACCATACTTAGCCAAATATTTATTTCACGACTCTAGATTATTTGAAAAACACATGATAAAATGATTTTGAAGCCAATATCTTACTCCTAAATATAGAAGGAAATATTATAATGGCATAGGACATTTAAAAGAGATTAATGAAAGGAATATTATGGGAATAAAAGTAGAAAATTTTCATTGGTGATGAAACCATCTATTTTAATCATGTGGTAATTTCACACTAGCTTGATTGTTTAATACTTATTGAGTTTCAACAATAGGTGGTTTTGCAACCAACCTGGTGGTTTTGCAACCAACCTAGTTGTTTTGTCTTTGGAAATTTTATAACCACCTAATTATTGTCTTGCAATTGTTTCATTTTGTTGGGAAGCTAACAAAAATCAATAATATCTCCTCCACATCCAAGCATTGTAAAGGGAATTATTTTACCTAAAGAGAACTCCAAAGAATCATAAAAGGAAAATGAGGATGTAAGACAATAGTATGATCTTATCCTAAGCTTTCATGTGTTGATTTTTTTATGTTTAAAATTGAATGTCAAGGATTTTTCATGGATGTATGATCACCTATAGATGTGAGAGATAATTATAAATGATGTATGGTTCCAATACATGCCTAGGACAATAACTGTACAATTTATATGTAACAAAATTATCATATGAGAATATTTTATTAAATCTTTTAGAGTTGTTCTCCATTTAAAAGTTTCTTTAGGTGCATCTCAATTTTAGTTTGCGTTAATTTGTATTACTATACTTTAGATATTTTCAGCTTGTTTTCACAATTAAATTGTTAAATTTAATGTGAAAAAAATAAATTTTCTTGAATATTATGAAGTGATTGTGGAGTTGACATAAGCATATATCTATAATTAGGAGTGTTATGAGACTATGCATAATTTAGGCAAACTAAATTGTATTAAAATAGGGTTGTAATATCTGAAAACTATATTTTTTGTGTTAAACATGAAAAATGTCTTACTTATTAGTTATGTCTATAAAAAGATTGAAGAAGACAGAAAATTTGTTTACTTTCAAACTCAAAATTGATTCAAATAATTGAAATAGAATAATGAAATCAACAATAGAAAAGTGGATGAGTATGAACTTTCATGCCCAATTTCATAACCTTGTTAAGATATGCTAACCCTTGCATCCTTCAACCAACATTTTAAATCTTCGCAAGCTGAAATCTAAATCCTTATATGTGAATAATGAAAAGTTAGTCTGTGTTCTATTGATTTTTTAAGGTTTTATAAAATGTAATGTTCCAAAAAGAACTCCCAAAATGTATTTTGTTGGGGTTGATTAAGGCCAACGCCGTATTACAATATCTTAACTTCTCTCTTGCACCGAACCACGTAACCACGTGACCATAAGTGGAGATAAAATTCCATGTTTGTACATACAAGAGACCCTCTATGGGCCAGCTACAACGTTAGAAATTTATTTTCAAATGATCAAGAAAACATTTCAAATGCAATCTACCGTTTAATTCATCTGGACCAGATTCCGAAAAGAATTGATCTGGTCTCAAAGGAAAAGAAGATTCGTAAACTGTCACGTACGTTTCGAACCAAAACATTTCAGAGCTGAGGAATTACTTCCAGCTACATGTCTAACCCACCAAGTAAAATGATGGAAAAACTTTCCAAGGTAAAGGTGGTTATAAGCCTTTCCATTATGTCTATGCCATGAAAAGCAGAAACATCCCTCAGGTTGATCAATAGGAACCTTGATGTGTATCGATTTTCTCTAACAATTGTACAACGTATTCCATCTCTGGTGTATCGAAGACTTTGTTTCTTCGACTTTCCTTACCCATTTTGTCACACGGATGGAATATTGTTGTGAGAAGCAGATGAAATAAAAGGCTGGATCCCTTACTTGAAGATGTAAATATGCTTGTACGAGAGCATCCCATCTCTGAACTATTTGTACAAACCTCAAAACTGTTTCTTTTGCTAAAGGATTTGCTCTCACACCCCCCTTTCAAATTTGACATGTGATAGTTCTGATCGAGAGATATGTTATGGATCTTTGTTGGATTACTTAGTTGGGGGATTCTGTTGGCATCCACTTCGAAAAGATAAAGTATAAGTACTATAACAGTATAGTTTACAAAACGATTGTAAAAGTTATAAGGAATAACATGGATAAAGTCTACAATGCCAGCTTATATTGAATTATCATTTAGTTGTTAAGAATAATGGAGGGGAATTCGATATACTCTCCACTGCTTAATACGAGAAGAAACATCATCTCCTCAGCCAACAAACAAACTTTTCAACCTGCACTTAGTTGTCTTGCTCGTCCACTTCCAAATGGAAGTAAATGTCATGGAAAACTTCTCCCTGCCTTTATGCACAAAAAATGGGAATAGTAAAATTACTTGAGACCTCGAAGTGGCCTTTTGAATAGATAAGCACGAGGCTCTTTGTGAATTTGACAATGTCATTATAGTAGGCCTATAAAAGATGCAATTCCTAATTATCAAGTTTACCTTCTTATAGACCAACTTTTCCATCTACAACTAATCGTTCTTTAACAACAAGAATCTCCACTTTAATAAATGGTGCCACTATCATCTTAACACTAAATGCCTCAACAATAGATAACAACTCCATATCATCAAATTCTTTAGAAAGAAAAAACTAAAGAAACCATACTCTTAATTGATGATTTGATAGAGCCTCTATTAGTCTTTTGAATTTAGGATCTTTACTAAGGAGCTCCACCCAAATCCATATCTTTCTTGCACTTTGACAAACCCTAATGCTATGTGGTTTGAGAAAGAGAAAATAGAGTCCAAATGCTAGTTAAATATCTTAATCTTCAAATAAGGATCACAAACATAGGATCTATTTCATCATGCCAACTAAATAAACTTCAATTTTGAGATTCCCAGCTAACTAAACTCCAATTTTGAGATTCCAAATTTCCCACCCAAAGAAATTTGTGGGAGAGAGAACCAAACTCTTTAAGGAAGCTTTTGGGAGTTGATAAAACTGTAAATCTATAAACATGGAGAGCTTGGAGTTCACATTGTAAGAGAGTTGGTCTTCTAGAAAAGGATAACCATATATAAGTCTAATGACTAATCATCATGTGTAAGCTATCTATAATTATTTTTAAATGATATATTTTTAAGGTACTTAATGTTAAAGGGATCTTGAAAAATCAAAAGGGGAGTCCTAATTTTGAAATGAAAAATATGATAAATGCATAATTTGATAGTAGTAACAGTATTAAAAATTAAATATTGGATTTATTCTCATTAAATTATTGTCTTGAAGCTATTGAATGAATATCCAAAGATTTCTTGAAATATGTTACCTCATTTATTGTAGAATCTTCCATTAGTGTAGTATCACCCATAAATTAGAGAAAAGGCTATTCTTGAAGACCTTTTGTTAGATACCAATCCTAAATTACACCTTTATCTCCTTAGCTCTAATTTTTTTAAACCTTCAGTGATTAAAATAAATGGATAGGGAGATAAAGGATCCCCTTGATGAATCCCATTTGATGCAGATAATATAGGAGAAGGGATACTATTGATAAGGAGAGACAAATAAGAGTATGAAACACAACTCATAACCCAATCAATCTAATCTGAAAAAAAGAGAGTAGATAACACATTCATAAGGAAAACCAACCTAACTCTATCATATACCTTAGATTGATTGAACTTAATAAACATGGCTTTTTCTCTATAAATAACCATTAAATTAATAGATTTGGTTACTATAATGGAAGGGATTTGCTACTTCGAAGTCTTTAGGACAAGGAAGAGTCTACAAGGAGGGAATATCCCTTGATTACATCAAAGTACAAGCTCAAGAGATAGGATGCAAGATGAAAAAGATTTCAAAAATGTGAAGAAATAAAATACCAAGGTATGAAGGGAAAAATATAAATTAACAAAATCTAGTAAGATGTATAACATAATATAAATTACAAAAATAGAAAGAGGAAAACTTAAAAAAAAATTCCTAGAGAGTGACATGCAAATTCTACATGTCATGCTATCATCCTTGGTAAACCAGAAGCTAAAGAGTAGAAATCTACAACAACCCAGCTCTTTGAATCTAGAAACCTACACACAGTGAGGATGAGGAAAAAAGTTGGGGCTTTTTTGTGGCTTACCTTAGTCAAATCCCTATTTTGGTGTTTCCACCTACATGGACATCTAGATGTATAGAAAATAGACAAGAGGTAAAATGAAATAGACAAGATGTGTGATAAAGATGAACCCTGCTATGGAGTTGAACTTGTATTATAAATAAATTAGATGAGACAAGTATATTTGTAAATAGATAAGACAAGACAAAACAACATGAGATTATTACCAATAGTTTGTGGCTCCATCTTTGTTTGATAGACGAGATGTTGTGTGCTTGCAAGAGAGCATTGGCTATTGATGAGACATGGATCTGGTAGAGCTTTGATGTTGAGAAGAGATGTAATAGAGAATAGAGAAAGAGATCAATTTGGAGTGAGAAGAAGTGAGAATGAATGAGAATAAAAGTTAAAAAATGGTGTTTTGTGAGGTTGCATGGGTGGGAAGAGCCATTACACCTATGATTTTACTATGATGACGTGTGTCATGGGAAAATTTTATGAGATTTCCTTCTTGAAACTTATAAAGTTTGGGGATGCTTGTGCACTGCATGGATGTTCATGCATCATGTAGGTTTCCAACCTAAAACTTTACAACAATGAGGTGGCAAACTGCTAACACTTCATCATTTTCCCTTATGGAGTTGAAAGCGTGAAATTCTAACTCATAAGTTTTTTTCATGAATGTGGTAAGGCACCATAAATGCAAAGGGCTAAATGCACAAGTGAGAAATTTCTATGAGGTGCAATTTTACAACACTATTTTTCCCCCACTTTAGTGAGCTTAATTTTAAGAGAAAAATCAATTGGACTAAAGTAGAAAAGAAAACATTAGTGTGATATTAAAAAATTAAAAATTTACAGATTTACATGTAAAAAGGATATTGTAGAGGCCATAGAGGTCTATTCAGTGGATACTGTGATTCCCATAGCATAAGATCTCAATGATAAACTATACCATCAACATGAAGTTTCATTATGCGAAACTCAAATTTAGGTCAATTTCAAAAATTGGAAGAAGATACCACAATGAGAAGATTTCTTAAGAAAATTGGGTGGTTCAGAAGAAAAATATGATAAAAATTGAATATATGCCCCTTCCTATTTTTTCCCATAGCTAGGTAAGGTGAAAACAAGAAGGATGGAAAGAACATTTTTTCATAAAAAAAGGGCAAAAATGAACTATATATGCTCGGGTGGGCCCATAGAAGGGTCATTGTCACTTTTCGCAATGAGGATATAGTTGCTTGCGATATGTGATATTCAATATCAACAACTGGGATTGAAGAGGAGGAGATCCAATGGTCATCACATAATTGATTCACATCATAGTTGTGAATCAAGAAGGTTGAGCCATATTTGCAATATGTGATAGTAGTGGAGTGTGACGTCAGAAGGGACAGATGGTAGCATCTCCCCATGTCATGAAGTGATGGAGGGTCCTTGAGTTTTCCCTATGGGAAAGTGGGAGGATGACTTGTGTGCTCAATGACATGTTGTAGAATGTGTTTGCATCGTAGAGGTTATATGCATCACAATTTTCACTCTCAAAGAACAAGGCTTCTGTGCGATATTTGATGGAAGGCTTGGTGGGTCCTCTATTTCAAAGTGTGATGGTGTGATAGTAGGACATGTATCACCATCCTATTGCATCACATAATTGCTACAATATATTAAAAACATGACCCACAGAAGAATGAAGGAAAGCATGATGTGAACTGAAGGTTCTAGGTTAATACACGTGGCAAGATTTGCATTCATCACAAGGCTTCAGTGCATCATGGTTTTTATTTCTCAATGGCAAGGGTAACATGTAAAATGTGCTAGACATTCAAGATGTGACACATGGATGAATTTCATTGCAGTGCATGACTCTAGTGTATCACAAATTTATATATGGAAGTGGTATAGAAAATTGTTGTGTGATGAGCACCAGAGGGAAAAGGTATATGAAGAGGGAATATTTCCTACCAAGTGTCAACATTCTATCTCATCGTGGGGCCTCTTCTCATCTTATTTTCATTGCATAATGCATAAAGCTAGGTTACACTATGTGATATAATATGAAGGAATGGATGGGAAATTTTGTCCCATTATATTGCATCAGAAGGATGCAAGCCATCACATTTTCAAGTTAGCGGCTTCAAAAGGGAAGTCCGGCGTATTATAGGAATGCAATGGTCATTGATCTCATATATTGTAGGGATTGGAAGCCATGTTTTAAACTCACATTGGGTCTCAATCTCATCCATCCATATTTTATCCAATGGCCTATTTTTAAACACTAATAGCTAAGAACATTGTGATTCATGAGAGGATGTGGAGTAGTGGTACAACTAGTTTTCAACAACCAATGGCTATTGGGATCAGTTGTCTTCATTGAATTGATTATTTTTCACAGTCTCCCACACCATATTAAATGAAAAAATGGAACAAATGCCTCTTTATTTTTGGAAGGGACTTTCCTTCTATTGCAGACTAGATTTCATGATAGATTTTGTGAGAGTTCTATACATTGCACTTTAGAGAATTCAATGTAGAGGATGGAATGTGGGTCTTAGCATAATAAAGTCATCATCCAGTATGTTTTTCATGATCTAGTCACTTCAAATCTCATGGGAACTAGGTTCTACTAGCTGTTTAACTCTCGAAAGGGTTAGGGTTTGAGCCAAGGTCAACTAAGTTATGTTGAACACTTAGAATACTAAGAGGGGGATGAATTGGTATTCTATTAAACCATTTCAACATTAGCCATCCAATCACTAATGCATATTCAAATATAGTAAGAAAAGAAAGAATGAAAACATCTAGAACATCACACAACACATGAAGAAAAGTATTTTTACGTGGAAAACCCAAAATAGGAAAAGCCACAGTGAGGGTTAGCTCAAAATATATTATAACTGGTTATAGTATATTACATAATTGCTCACTGTAGGTAGACTCACCATCCAAGTGGACTCACTATCCACAAAGAAAAGGATAGAAGAAATAAGGTGGTACACTATTTATTTTGAACTATTACAAATACATCTACAATATACAGGAATATAGTTATGATGAAACACAATAACAATCTTCACATTGATCTGCATCAATGTTCTACTCTTCTTTGCATTATTACACCTTAAATATAAATTCATACTACTTTTCTCAAATTCACATTATGCACAATACATGTCACATCTATATCTCATCACCTATCATAAAATACAAAAAATAAATCTAGCATATATATCAGTATTAAGTGTAACATCAATTAGGTCGGCCAAATTGGATGTAACACAAAAAATTTAACTTGTTAGCCCCAAAACATATTCTCCATACTTCATGCCATAATTCAAAATTTAAAACATCTTAAGATAGGCCTACATGGACCTAAAATAGATCCCACATAAACACTCAACACTTATTAACCCTTTGCATACTCATCAAATGTGTTGGGTCGACATGCCATAGGACCTTAAAAAAATTCCTTCAACTATTCATTCAATTTGCAACACATAGACCTCAAAACACAATACCATCTGGAGTTCAATATCAACTGATATCTTGAAATTTATCTTAAATACCACAACATAAAAGACTCATTCATGAAGGAGTGCAAAATCTCCCACACTAGACAAGAAATGACTGTGAAATGCTAGACTGAACTTATTATTCATATATCTCTCAAAAAACTTCACCAAAACAAATGAAATTTTGGATTTAGATTCTTCTAAAAAGCACAAAAATTAGGTTATAATTATAGAGAATATTATTCCTTTGTGGAGTGGTTCAGACCCAAAAAATGATACATTGTTACACTAAAATAGTAGTTTAGACACTTAGTCAAATTTCCACACAATTGATCTTTTTGGACCAAACTTCTTACATAAATGACTTCCTTAGCACCTCAAAAATCTGTTAGGAATTATTAGAGTGATCCACAACAATTTTGACATCAATGAAAACATTGCATTACATCTTTATGAACTTTCTCCATGCTCATGTTTCCAATTAGCATCATCAATGACAATCTCCTAAAGCTTCCAACAACTTATTCCTGAACTATAAAGGAAACACTTGTATTATTTTTATAGATTCTTCCTCAGATTTTCCCTAGCATAGTTATGTTATTTTTTATATTCTACAATTGTAAAATCATCTTTCAAACCTTTTTTAATACAATCACTATCTTACCTCTTCTCAATCCTTACATCTTGTGTAACATTTGATACCCTTAGGAATGCATGAGTCTTCATCAATTTTACAAGTTACATGAATTTTCTAATCTATTGTGAGTGTTAATTGTGGTTAATCTACACCCCTTTTAGGATCTTTCAAACCCTAGCCTTCAAGTTCTCTTTCTAAGATTGATAAAATAGAGAATGGTGTGAACCTTTCTAGTGGTTTCGTTGATGTTTTGTGCAATTACGAGCAAGAAGAAATATATCAAACCTAGTGCATCACCTTTCTCTTATTTTCAACATTTCTCCTTCTCCCTTAATTCCTCCTACGAGTCATAGTTTAGAGTTTATTGGCACTGGGTTGGACCAACCCTCACTACACTTGGTTTAGAAAGGACGTGGGACTTGTTTAGAGATCAAACCTCACTTGCAAGGTCCCACACCTTGAGGCTAGTTACATTATATCACTGGAATGATGAAATCTTTATTCACTAGGATGCAATTTTGAGTGACAATAGTTTCTGGCATGCTCGGTAGGACATGAAGAAATTTAATTTCACCATTGTTGAGGGAGTGGTACTGCTCTCAATAATTCAGCCTTACAAAGGCACATAAATAAGGTACCTGGTGACTCTGCATTCAATGAAATATTCTACATCAAAGTTGGTAACTCTAATGTTAGGGAAAACTCCTGGTTAAAAAGGAAACCCGTGCATTCATGCCAAGAATCCAAACAAGAGCTTCTTCTAGAGGTAATTTCCAATACACCTAGCTTCCATTTTCTACTTCTAGAAGAAACGATAGAAAGTCCTTGTCACTCATTAGGATAAGTAAAATAAATAGAATTTTAATTCCTCCTAAGGTGCAATCTACACCACTATTGGTTAGATTGTTTCAAGTTAGCGTACCTACTACTTAGAAACAAAGGAGCCTTTTCTAGATGGCTAGAAATCAACCTTTTGTGCCTTTTAATGGAAGTAGCCAACTAAATTTACAACATGATGACATCCCTATGGCCGCATGGAAAATCCTCCCATATTTTAATGGAGAAGATGAAACTACCCCTATTGAACATATCAAAGATGTGGCTTCCCTATGTATAGTCCACCATAGTAGAGAATAAAATGTTTCCCTTAGACTCTTGGCTTACTCATTCAGAGGAAAAGAATTGTAGTGGCTCAGAGGCTTAGCATTCAATTCTACCACCTCATGGGATTAGTTGGGAGGTAGCCTTTACAAGCAGTTTGAAGAAAAATAAAATCACTTGTATTTGGTGGAGCAGTTGATGACCATCAAGAGAGCTCCCCATGAACACATGATAGACTTCAATTTTTTCTTTCAAAATACTTGGGATAGAATCCCACTCATTGTAATACCTTCAACTCAATATGCTTTCTTAAATTTTTTAGGGCTCTTAATAGTGACATTTTTTTAATCAAACAATCTATGGGTGCAAAAATGCTTCTTGATGCTTTTGAATTAGAGGTAAGAGCTAAAAATAGCCTCATCCAAGCTAGGAATATTTCTCCAAGACCTCCCATGCCTATTTTCCTTGAAATTCCACCAACTATGCCTATGCATGTGCCATAATTAATCCCTCTAAAAGTTTCTCCTACACAAGAAAAGACTATCCCAACACACTCTTTTGAGGTACAGGAGATAAAGGGGCTTCTTCAAATGTTTGGGAATGAGTTGGTAAATCTTAAAAAGAAACAATTTCAAAATTGCAAGCCTTACTAGTCCCCAAATCAAACATCATACTAGCTAAATCAATTAAATAGGTTACCTTATCAAGAAAATAATCATGGCCAAAATAAATCCCTTAACCTAAGACCCTTTCAAGAATATAATATAAATATAGAAAGCACATCTAAAGAGTTGATGCTCGTACAAAAAATCCTTGCTCAAGAATATGAATGGTGTTTTCCTTGCAATCAGCCCCATAACCATTCTACTTGTTCAAATGGGGTTATTGATCAAGCCTTTATGGTGCCAAATGCACCTATTTTACAACCAAATACATCATATGAAACACCTTTGCAACAATAAGAGAAGTTTCCAAGTTATACTACACTACTAAATTGGGAAGAAGTTTTGTGGCATTAACCAAGATGATAACTCTATAGCAACTAACACAAGAAGCTAGAAAAGGGCTATGAAAATAGTGCAACCAATGAATAGTGTGTCTCATCAATCTCCTAGACTAGATCAAGAAGTTATTTTTCCATATACTCCTTGGCTCGCGCCCACAAAAGGATATGAAAATCATAGTAAAACCTTTCCTGGGAATTGGACATTCCAACAAGTGACTTATATCTTTCTATAGACGTCCATTTTACTTGTCAAACCAAGGGACATAGACTTTAAATGGCAAGGCAAAATATATGCACTAGGAACTAGTTTTGGTCAAATCTTAGCAGAAATAATACTGGAAAGAAATTCTATCTAAGCCACAGAACAGTAATGCAAAATTATTTAACTCAACTATGATAAAAACCATAACAACTACGACTAAAACATAAACTATGAACCAGCCATATGTTGCAGGAACAGTCACAGGGATGGACTCTCTATGCTGCAGGAGCACTATAAGACTGAGTTTGTATGAAAACTTCAAAGATGAAAGCTAACTAAAGATCAACAGAAAATAACAACTAACTAACTAGCTAAAGATACTTACTAAGTGGGCCCCCTTAGCAAGCATCTACTGATTACACAGATGCTAAACTCATAACTTCATTAAACTTTATTCATGAAAATAGAATGGTATACATTGCTTTGTTGATGTGAAAACTAACAACAAACTCTGTCTTTGATCATACGGATTATGTTTCTCATTATCATACTGACTCTTACATGATATCTGCTATTACTATGCTTCCAACTTACTAACTATCATCTCTTACTCATTCTAACTATCCTCTCCTCTCTATCTGTGTCCCTCGCGCAGGAGGAGAACTTTATTTATAAACAGGAGAGCAACTAACTAACTAACCCTATCAAAGAAAGTCGTGGAAGTAAAGTATATCCCCGAATCAAGGAATAGACTTCATAATGAATTTATGCATTCAAACCAATTTGGAGAAAATCTAGCACTCCACTCTTTCCAGATTGACTGTCATTAAAATTCTTTCCCATAGTTTCGGTCAAAGAGTCTTTTTCGGAGCTTCCTCGAAGTTGTGCAGGAAATGGACTTTACTGCAAGGCCGAGATCGGTTGCGCTTGACTTGATCATTCTTCAACAACCTACGAAACAAAAGGTAACAGATGCAAAAAAAAGGCGTATGGCACATACACGATATCTATTCATAAATCACACATTTTAAATCTACTTCATCATTCAAAAAATGTATACGATATACTAGCCATTTTAGGGAGTCAACGGGCAATAAATGCAATCAAGTCAACACCATGAGCTGCAGGAATATGAAAGTATTATGCTACAGGATATCCCCATAAAAGGTTTCAACAAAGTTTAAACAGCCATGAAATAACAAAAGTAAAGACATTAAAAGTTTATCATAACATCCAAATTATGAGCATATTTTAAGCTCATCACTGCCCCCTGCTTAGCCCAATGCTAGTCCTCCAGCATTAACTTTCCTAGTGGTTTCTCTGAAGTCAGTGGCGGCTGCATGACTCTAGAATAGATGTCCAAACTTGTAATAGAATCCTCTAAAATCTCGGCACCTTTCATATCTTTGGTCTTCTAATTCATTGTTAAGATTTGTAGCCTGGTGAGGATACAGGGGCCACAGTTCAAATCTTGTTTGAAGTCCCAATTGAATATATCTGCTAGTTCGTTTGAGAGCTGCTGTAAAATTTAGGGGACCATGTGGTTTTGACTTTCTTAACCCAACAGTTAATCTCTCCCATCTTTTTTCACTTCTAGTATATGCTAATCTCCAAAAGGAATATTGTTGTGCCTAGAATTCATCATATACTTGCTTTCTGATATCAAATATTTTTTCTTTGGCTGAAACATTATTAATACCATATGTTAGAGCAAACCAATCTTTCAACATTGCATGTAGGTTTGAACTTTGAGAGCGTAATGGGACAGGCTCTGTCTTCTTAGCTTCCTCATATGTTTCCCACTGCCTGCCATAATTCGCCTCATTTGTTGCCCATGACATAAATGCTCTTAAATGAATATCACCAATATATAGAAGAGGATTCCATTCTGTTTCAAATGGTATTAAGAAGCCATGCAAATAGAATTCACATAGAGAATTCCTTAACCAGTTAGGGGCTGCCTGGTATGCTTCATAAAATTCTTTGGCAGTATGAATTATAGGATCTTGGTTTTTGGAAATTCTCATCAATTGAAACCATAAAAGTTGTTCTTTAAGGCACAGAGCATAAACTCTGGGTGGTGGTCTACATTCCATAATCTGACCAGTTACTTTTAACATTTTGTCCATTTTTGCTTTCAACTCAACAATTTCTTATTTCTGACTTTCAATTTCCTTTTTCAATTTCTTCTTTTCTACTTCCCATAGACTTTGTTGCATATCATTCTAGGCTATGTGTCAAAAATTCAGAGTTTGTAATGTAACTGTTTCCCAATTATCTTTAACATATTCCAAAAACTCAATTAAAAATGTCCTCTTATACACAACAATGGCTTTATAGGCTATAAGGTGAAATACAACTTCACCAGGCACATTCAATTGTTCAATCTGTTCTTGCTCTTGCTACAAGATAAATTCTTCTTGTTACTCTAGTGGAGAAATTTGTGCTTCCTCCAAAAATTGCATAGCAGCAGCAGCCAAATCATCAAGATTTGGTAACCCTTGCTCATTGTGCCATGTTTCTTTTGTCTCAACTTGTTCCTCTTCAGGAACGAACAAACTTTGAGCAGCATTCTCAGACTCATTCTGAGAAACATTAAATTCAGATTCAACAGACCCTTCTAAGATTACAATCACCTCAGGTTGCGGTGAAGCAAGGGAGGTCTTAGATTGTTTCCTTGTGGAAACCCTTCTTGGCACAGGTTTTTCTTCTATCGTGCCATCACATTTTTTTCTTTTTTCCAAAAATGAACTTTTAAACAAGCAGTCTTAATCGTAGTTTACAAGAAAAACATGCATTAAACAAGGACATGCGATCACATTTGGAAAGTACCAGAAAGGCATTAAAGAAAGGTCATTTATGCAGTTATGGTAGCGGCGAAAAGACAGGTTTTAAAAGATGGATTACCCCGCCACCTACTTAAAGTATGACATGTGTCCTCACATGTACGAAAGAATAGGTAGAGATTTGGGTGATAATGACCGGTACATGCATAGCAGTAAATGAATAGAATGAAATAGATCAATTATGGGATAAGAAAAGATATGGCATACCTTTGATCATTGCTCGTACGTGTGAAGAAAGATGACAGCGCTGTATGAATTGACAAGTGGGCAAGATATCTTAATTAAGGTTGATGCGAACGGATGAAGTGGATGGGTGACGTGGGTGGATGAAGTGTACGAATGAAATGGATGGATGGGATGGATGGATGGAAGATAAAGAATTGAGATGGGGGCATTAAATGAAAATGGAGAAAAAGGGGTTTCCTTTAAAAAGAAAACCTTTATTATGGGCATGCTTTTTTGAAAATTATGGCAACGCTGCAGGAGAAAGGCTAAAGCCTTCGGTTGCAGGAAGAGTAGCGGGAGGAACCTGAACGAACTGTTGCATGAATTCTTCCTTTGACACTGGTTTATGGTACAACCGGAGTCGGTGGCCATTGACTAGCAATTTGAAATAGACTGGATCAATTGTCACCAGCTATATAGCTCCATTGTTGAACAATTTTCAACTTCATAAGGGCCAAGCTAGTGTGTTGTGAGCTTACCCTAGTTTTCTTGATATCTTGAATCATATAACAGGGCCCAATCTCCAGCAGAAAATTTCCTGGTTTTGATGTGCTGATCATGCCATTTCTTTCTTTGCTGTTGGATTGCTTCTGTGTGCTGCAGGGCAGATTTTCTCATTTCGTCCAAAGCATTTAGCTGCAGGAGATGGTCCTTCTGTGCTTCAGATAAGTCCATGTTGAGTTCAAGAGCTGTCCTCAAAGTTTTATGTTCAAATTCTATGGGTAACATAGTTATTTTCCCATAAAGCAGCTCAAAAGGTGTAAACCCAGTTGTTGTCTTCCATGTAGTTTTGTAAGCCCAAACTGCATCAGGAAGTCTATTGCTCCAATCTTTTCTATGGATTTGCATTGTCTTTGTGATGATTGCCTCAATTTCTCTGTTTGTTACCTCTACCTGACCATTGGCTTGAGGGTGATAGGGACTGGACTTCCTATGTTTAATCTTATAGTCATTCATTAGTGCAGTGATCAGATTTGACGTAAACTGAGTTCCTTGATCAGTTACAAGCTCTCTGGGAACTCCAAATCTTGTGAAAATTTGTTCATACAGAAATTCAGCAACTTTTTTATCTCGGGCATGAGTCATAGCTTTTACCTCGACCCATTTTGTGACATAGTCCGTGCAAACTAGAATGTATGACTTTCCATTTGATGGTGGATCAATTGGTCCTACAAAATCCATTCCCCATTTATCAAAAGGGGTGACTATGACCTGCGGATATAGTGGCATTTCATCTGACTTAGTTGGTCTTCCCATTTGCTGGAATCTGTCACACTTCCTTGTATAGGCCACAACATCCTTGTGTAATGTTGGCCAGTAGTACCCTGTTGTAAGAACCTTCATTGCTATTCTTTTTGATGTAAAATGCCCCCCACATGGTTCATCATGGCAAGCATGCAAGATATCATAAGTCTCATCTTCTCGTACACATCTTCGCATTACTTGATCAGGTCCAATATAGAACAGACAATTTGTGATCCAGGAAAAGTTAAAACTTTTCTCTATCAACAACTTCTTTTCTTTTGGGAAAAAGTGAGCTGGTATTCTATTTGTTGCTAGATAATTAGCAATGTCTGCATACCATGGAGTTTGTGCAACAATAGAGAACAAGTGTTCATCAGGAAACCTATCATCAATAACTTCATGTTCATCAGGTGCAGCCGATTGAAGTCTTGATAAAAATTCAGCTACAACATTAGCTCTTCCTGGTTTGTCAATGATTATGATATCAAATTCTTGTAACAATAGGAGCCATCATGCCAATCTACCAGAAATGACAGGTTTGTTCACCAGGTACTTGATTGCTACATGGTCAGTATGAACAAATATCTGATAACCTGTGACATAATGCCTAAATTTATTCAAAGCATACACTACTGCAAGCAATTCCTTTTATGTAACAGTATAGTTGAGCTCAGGACCTTGAAGGTTTTTGCTGATAAAGTAGATAGCATGCTCAATTGAATTTTCTTTTTGACTTAAAATTGCTCCTATACCAAAATCAGAAGCATCAACATTTATGTGGAAAGAAAAATTCTATTTTGGACCTTGAAGAATAGGGGCTTTAGTAAGCAAGTCCTTTAGTTGTAGGAAGGATTTTTCACAGGCCTCTATCCACTCAAATTGGGAATCCTTTGTTAACAAGGCATAAAGTGGGCTGGCAATTTTACTGAAGTCTTTTATAAACCTTCTATAATACCCTGCATGACCAAGAAAACTTCTGACATCTTTTTGTTTTGCAGGATTTTGTAAATTCAGAATAACTTCAATTTTAGCTGGGTCAACCTGAATTCCATTCTTTGAAATATGATGACCTAAAACAATACCTTCCTCCATCATTAGAAAACACTTCTCACTATTTAGAGACAAATTTTTCTCTTTGCACCTTTTCAATACTTTTTCTAAATTCATCAGTGCTTCTTCAAATGTGACCTCATAGGTAGTGAAATCATCCATGTAAATCTCCATACATTCATGAGATATATCAGTAAAGATACTAATTACTGCTCTCTGAAATGTTGCTGGTGTATTGCATAGACCAAAAGGTAGGACTGAATAAGAAAATGTTCCCCATGGACAGGTAAAAGTGGTCTTATCTTGATCTTCAGGGGCTATTTTTATCTAATTGTACCTACTGTAACCATCCAAAAAGGAAAAATATCTTTTGCCAGACAGTGAGTCTAGTACTTGGTCTACAAAAGGTAGTAGAAAGTGATCTTTTTTAGTGGCACTATTCAACTCTCTGTAATCTACACACACTCTCCATTTTCCTCCTTTCTTGGGGACAATGACTAATGGAGAAACCCATTGGCTGTCAGAAATTGGGTAAATAAAACCAGCATCAAGTAACTTTTGAAGTTCATTTTACACTATTTCTCTAAGTGCTGGATTTACTCTTCTTTGAGGTTGTCTAACTGGTAAACAATCTTCTTTGATATATATCCTATGAGTAAAAACTCGAGGATCTATTCCTTGCATGTCCCCATATTCCCATGCAAAAGCTTTATGTTGTTCTTGTAGCATTTTTAATAAGTCAGCCTCTTGAGACTGTGACAACTTGCTATTAACATTCAAACAATGATCTGGAGATAATTCTATCTGCTTAGTGGAATTACTCATAGAATCAACAAGTAATGTTTGTACCTCTTGTGGAAGCAAGTTATGAAAAATTGTTGAAAGTTTAGGCAATGAACTCTCAGAATCTAGTTGTTGCAGGAAACATTGATGATGACTGCCACTTGGATCAGATGAACTACCTGTATTAGGGTTAAATTGTAGAATTTGAAAAAGCAAAGCATCTTCACTCTGAAGTTGTGAGAATGGATCATTTTGAAGCATCATTAATTTAGCCAAAGAATTGGCTTCTTCAGTCTCTTCCCCCACATCTGGCCAAACAGGTTGGGACAAATCTGGTTGAGGTCTAGCAAGCAGATACAAGGCCAATTTCTTTGTGGACTGCCCATCAGAAATGGTCATATCTCCAGAATGACATCCTATAAAAGTATCAGTAGTCGCTAACCATGGTCTACCAAGGATAACTAGATACCCTCCTAAGGTTGCCTTAACTGATAATATTATGAAATCAATAGGGTACTCCCAAGATTCAAGAGTGACAATTACATCTTCCACCATCCCATCAGGTTTAACTGTGGAGCTGTCTGCAAGCTGCAGAACTATGGGTGTAGACCTAATGTTTGAAATATTCAACGAGTCCATATTATGCTTTGTCATGACATTAATGACAGCACCTAAGTCAATCAGAACATTTTTTACAACTTGGCCATTTATATGTATCTGCACTACAGGACTTCCAGAGTCAATATACTTTGGAATAACTACATTCCACAACATTATGTCAGCCAATTTCCCTAAGACATGAATTGTTTGGGGATCTTTTTTCTTCCATCCAGGCTTCTTCAAACAGGCTTCTTTAATAGCTTTTTCAAAAATGGGAACATCTTTAATAGCCTAAAATAAAGGGATTTGAATATGTACATTCTTGAGCTGATCCAGAATGTCAAAAGTGGGTTCTTCTATGGATTTAGATTCAGTGCTTTGCAACCTCTGAGGAAAAGGTGGTTTTTCTTGTCTTGGAAAAATAGGTTATGGAGAAATTGTATCGGGTATAGGCATATGCTCAGTAGGAACAGTAGGTTCAGTAGATTCTTCAAGGAGAGAATCTGGTATTTCAATAATTAGAAGTGGTTTGGGAGCAGGTAAAGTAGTTTCGGACCTCAGATGGATGTCATTAACGTTTAAGGCATAAGCTTGATATTGGTTGGCTTCAGCAAGATATGCAGATTGTTGTAACTGCTGCTGTTGCTTATTATTGGGATTGGGCAATGGCTGGGTAGGCATAGGCATTTGCTTCAGAGGGCCAGGATTTGTGGAAGTTGCTACAGGAGGTGGCATGAGGGCTTGTTGTTGTGGGTGTGAAAGCTGCAGGAACCCAGGGGACTGATTTTGCCATTGCTGAGGGCCTCTCCATTAAAGATTTTGTTGCCAATTTCCTGAAGGTGGGGTCCATTGCCCTTATGGCTGCTGCCAACCTCCTTGAGGAGATTTCCATTGTGGGTTTTGATAATTAGGCCAATTTGGTTGAGGCGAATTCCAGGGTGGTGGTGGTCCATATGCATGTTGCCATTGGTTATTATAGCTAGAATAAGGATTACCAAAAGTTAAAGGGTCTTGAGGCATACCTTGTCTTTGGGCCCATGGTCTCCTTTGTGCAACAAAGAACACTTGATCATCATCACCTTCTACTGGTTTGAAGTTAGTAGGTAGTTGCTTAGCTTCCAAATTAGCCACCATCTTGCATTTGTAATCACGCTTCTTCTATCTACAGTATGGATAGAACTCATCCAAAACTACCTCAGCCTCTGCATGTTTCTTCCAAGCTTGCATAGTATCCAGTTGTGTAGCCATATTATTAATGATGTCCTACTTGAAATCAGATAGCAAATTTGTGATCTCTATCTGAGAAAATCCACCAGAAGAAGACTTCCCCAATGTAGCATGATGACCTCGACCTTTCTTAACTATTGCTCGAGATTAGTTAAGACATATTTTCTTTATATCATCCCAAGGCAGTTGAGTTATATCATATCCTCCCATCAGGTCTAGGGTGTCAATATAGGCATCACTGATTCCCCTTAGAAAGAGTAGTTTCTGAGAGTCCTCATTGAGAGTATGGTTTGAGTTCCTTTTTAGTGAAAACAAAAACCTGGAAATATAATCTTCCAGACTTTCATCCTCCTTCTGCTAAATTCGGAATATGTCATCACCTTTGTTGGCACTTTTACAATATTCCTTATACTTTTCAAGGAATTTTGTCTGCATGGCGGCCCAACTATCTACAACACCTCTTCGCAGACTCATGAACCACTTGAGAGCTCCTTCCTTCAAGGTGGAAGGAAATAACTTCAGTTTATGAGCATCTGTGTTATAGTCATAACTGCGACAGAGGACATCAAATTCAAACAGAAAAGTTTTTGGATCCTCCGTAACCAAGCCATAAAACTTTGGAAGCAAGGAAGAGGGAATGTTTTTAAGATTTTTGGTATCTCGCTGGGGAACAATGGGAAACTCAAATGCAGGAGGTGGATTATTAGGTGGATTATTTGCCATGTCTGGTTGCTAGAATAACAGAGCGAATAGATTTTCCCCAGGTTCGTTATCAGCTAGGTCAAATGGTAGTTCAATAAATAGATTTAAAGGGATAAACCTTCCCAGTTTGTCTCTTCTTCTTCAATGCATGCAATATGGTGAGTGGTGGTTTGAAAGATTTTGAAAATTTTTTACTAACAAACTAAACTAATGCTGAAAATGACTTCTATAAGACTCCTAGCTAGACGCCATCCCTGGAAACGGCACAAAAAATGGCTCGCACCCACAAAAGGATATGAAAATCATAGTAAAACCTTTCTTGGGAATTGGACATTCCAACAGGTGACTTATATCTTTCTATAGACGTCCATTTTACTTGTCAAACCAGGGGACGTAGACTTTAAATGGTGCAGCAAAATATATGCACTAGGAACTAGTTTTGGTCAAATCTTAGCAGAAATAATACTGGAAAGAAATTCTATCTAAGCCATAGAACAGTAATGCAAAATTCTTTAACTCAACTATGATAAAAACCATAACAACTATGACTGGAACAAAAACTATGAACCGGCCTTATGCTGCAAGAACAGTCATAGGGATGGACTCTCTATGCTGCAGGAGCACTATAAGATTGAGTTTGTATGAAAACTTCAAAGATGAAAGCTAACAAAAGATCAACAAAAAATAACAACTAACTAACTAGCTACAGATACTTACTAAGTGGGCCCCCTTAGAAAGCATCTACTGATTACACAGATGCTAAACTCAGAACTTCATTAAACTTTATCCATGAAAATAGAACGGTATACATTGCTTTGTTGATGTGGAAACTAACAACAAACTCTGTCTTTGATCATACAGATTATGTTTCTCATTATCATACTGACTCTTACATGATATCTGCTATTACTATGCTTCCAACTTACTAACTATCATCTCTTACTCATTCTAACTATCCTCTCCTCTTTTTCTGTGTCCCTCGCGTAGGAGGAGAACTTTATTTATAAATAGGAGAGCAACTAACTAACTAACCCTATCAAAGAAATTCGTGGAAGTAAAGTATATCCCCGAATCAAGGAACACACTTCATAATGAATTTATGCGTTCAACCCAATTTGGAGAAAATCTAGCACTCCACTCTTTCTAGATTAACTGTCATTAAAATTATTTCCCTTAGTTTCGGTCAAAGAGTCTTCGCCGAAGCTTCCTCGAAGTCATACAGGAAATGGACTTTACTGCAAGGCCGAGATCGGCTGCGCTTGACTCGATCATTCTTCAACAACCTGTGAAACAAAAGGTAACAGATTGGAAAGAAAAGGCGTATGGCACATACACGATATCTATTCATCAATCACACATTTTAAATCTACTTCATCATTCAAAAACTGTATACGATATACTAGCCATTTTAGGGAGTCAACGGGCAATAAATGCAATCAAGTCAACACCATGAGCTACATGAATATGAAAGTATTATGCTACAGGATATCCCCATAAAAGGTTTCAACAAAGTTTAAACAGCCATGAAATAACAAAAGTAAAGACATTAAAATTTTATGATAACATCCAAATTATGAGCATATTTTAAGCTCATCACTCCTCACGAAATACAGGCCCGACAAAAGAAACATCTTGGAATCTAGTCTCAAACATCCCACTTGCATGGGGATGTTGTTACAAAAACTCAACAAAAGGTAAGCATTGCTCCTTTTAATAATCATGAACATACAAAAAATTCTAGTGTTAGCATGTCTATGTGGGAATCTTTGTGTATCCTAGGACAAATGGACTATTACAAGCTTCCCTATCAGATGGGGGTGTATCAAAAGAACTAACGAATAACTGAGATAAATTTGTGCTTACCAATACATCCCAAGATAGCAAGGAAAAACCAAAAAAAGAGGTAAAACCACCACCATTTTATGCGTTCTTGATCATAGGGGATAAGTTGGTTCACAATTGTATGATTGACTCAGGGTCTAGTAGCTTTGTTATGCCCAAACAAATTATAGATAAATTGGATATACTCAATTGGATATTGAGTATTAGCCTCTTAAGAACAAGGTAGTCTACCTTGATGGGACAAATATCAATACTATGGGGGTTGTAAAAGATCTAAGACTTACTTTGTGTACACGCCCTTACTTTTCAATCCCATAATATGTCTATGTAATTGACTTTCTGATTTAATTTTCTCTTTGACATTCAAGGGATTTCACTGCTAAAATAGGTGGTTATCTATATTTGGATTGGTCACATATTCTCTTTAGGAAAAGATATGGAACCAAAGTAACCATTAAAACTGATTCCATAGAAAAATATCTCATAGAACCATATGTACCTTGCATGGCCAATGTTAAACGTGCTACTTTTAATCATGATGAGCATGTTGTTGCTCAAGAAACAAGTACCCAAATAGAGGATATCCCAGATATTCTCTTAGATATTTGGGTAGTAGGAAACATTAAAATTTATCCAAATAGGAATTTGGAGGAGGTGGGACTAGGCATTTTTTGGTCCATGAGCCAAATTCTTCAATCCCTAACTTTCAAAAGGAAGAAGAGTAGCTACATGAACAACCAAAAAATGAGGTTTATAAAATGTTTTTTGATGGTTCAAGAAGTAGACATGGAGTTGGTGGGGGTGCTATTATTTTATCTCCACAAGGTGAATAGTATTACTCATCTTTTTTCTTCTCTTAAATTATTTGTTCTAATAACACAACTAAATATGAAAGCCTTATACAATGTTTGGAGTGGGCAAGGAGACATAAAATAAGCTGCCTACAGGTATTTGGGGATAAAGAATTGATTATGAACTAGGTAAGCAGTTTGCATCTAACCAAAAATGACTTGCTTAAGTCATATTAACATAGATTATGGGATATGATCAATATAATAATTTGATGCTTTCAATATGTTGTCCATACCTAAAAATTAGAATAAACATGTTGATAGGATGGCTGCTATAGGAACCCAGTTTGATATTTAAAATAATGTTAAAAGCGATAAGGTACAACATGTTAAGGTTGTTCTAGGGCCATTTGTTCCTAATAATAGTGTCCATTAGAAAGTATTCAAAATTCATGAGAAAGCACTCAATTTCTTGCTTGAATTGACTGAGTTTGTAGATGGAAACCAAGAAAATTTACAACAATATGGTGAATAGATTATACAATTGAGATAAAAAAAAAATTCAAAAAGGCTTGGTCACTTTGGAATCCATATTCAATTTATATGATCAACTAAAAAGAGGAAAAATCAGCATGCATGTCAAGTGGGAACACTATGAGGAAGTGGAAATCTCAAAGGTAGGATTCTTAAAATTGGTAAGCTTTGTTCTTAGGAGAATAAAGAAGATTTTGTTGCACTTTTTCAATATTTTTATGAATTTTTTGCTTGGTAATATTTTTATTTAAATTGTTTTTACCAATTATATCCCAACATACCATTGAGCTTGAGCCATATGCAAAACTAGTAGGGAAAAAGAAAAGACCTTTAAATCCCAAGCTCGAGCCACTCACAACAAATGAATTGAAAAATATGATTGAGAGATATTATTTTCCCACTCAAACACACCTCATGGGTTTCTAATCTTGTCACTGTAAGAAAGAATAGTGGAGAAATAAGGTTGTGTGTTGAAATTAGAGACCTAAATAGGGCTTCACTCAAAGAACACTATCTATTGCCATCTATGAAGTAGATTTTATAAGTTGTTGCAGATTCTGAAAGGTTTTATTTGCTTGATGGATATTACAAGTACAACTAGGTGTCATTAAGGGATGATGATAAATACAAAATGACTTTCAATACTAAGTGGGGAGTAAAGGCATACAAGAAAATTCCTTTTGGTTTATCCAATGTTGCAGCAACCTTTTAAAGAGAAATGGATATGGCTTTCGAAGACATCATGTACAAGATTGTTCTTGTATATTTAGATGATATTATTATTTTCTCAAAGGATGCAAAGGAGCATTTGACTCACCCGAGACAAATCTTTGACCAATGCAAAGAGTTTGGGATACCACTTAATCCCAAAAAGTGCATTTTTTCTATGCATGAAGGTAGGTTACTAGGTCATGTGGTGTCAAAACATGGAGTGACCATTGATCCTAAAAGGGTGAGTGCTATTTTAACTTTACCTGTACATGTCCATAAGAATGGTTTGTAAAGTTTCCTTTGAAGGATAAATTTTTTTAGGAGGTTTATACCTAGCATTGTTGATCTGTTACAACCACTAACAACCATGTAGAAAAAAATGTGAGCTTCAGCTTGTCAAAGGAAGGAAAAGAAAGCTTTGAGGCCATTAAAGAAGCCATATCAGAAACACCTACATTGGTAAATCCTATTTTTTCTAAGGATTTATTTCTCTATGCTTAAGGAAACAAGGATACTATCTCAACTATGCTAGTGCAAAAAAATGAGGAAAATTTGAAGCACCCAATAGCTTTCTTCAGTAAAGGCCAAGAAGGATACGGGAAAAGGTAAAATTTTATTTTAAAATATGTTATTGTTGTTATTAGGAGTCTAAATAAATTTAGGAATTTGGTTTCCAATAAAAATATTCAAATAATGGTTGCTCGCCCAAGTGTGAAAGTGTTCCTGTTGAATAAGGATTTGAGTGAAAAAAGATCTAGGTGGATAGCCAAAGTGATTGAGTATGATGTGGAAATCAAAGTCACAAAGCTTGTAATAGGAAAAGATCTATGCGGACAACTAGTTGGTGACATGGGAAATAATGTGAAGGATGTTGTAGAGGCTTTCCTAGCTATCCAAATACAATCCCAAACAACTATGCACACTCTTCCCCAAAGTTGGGCATGTGATATGGTCCATTTTCTCCAAATAGATGAGCTCCTACAAGGAACAAATAGATATAAGAGAAGGTATTTCAGGATTCAATCCATTGCATATGTATTGTTGAATGGTGTACTTTTCAGGAAGGATGTCAATAGTGTGTTTCTTAGATGCATTGATGTTGATCAAGTTGATAAGGTGCTTGAAGAATTCCATGATAAGATAGCTGGTGGACATCTTGCACCAAGAACTATAGCTCTAAAGATAATGAGTGTAGCCTAATATTGGAATAGTCTATTCAAAGATACCCATGATTGGGTAAGAAAGTGAAAGAAATTTATCTTCTTCTTAGGAAAAGAAAGATTAGATGCTCTTCCTTTGTAGCCTATCCAAGTTGAACATCCCTTCATGAAAATGGGCATTGATTTTATTGGGGCTATCAACCCACCTTCTAGTGTAGGTCATAAATGGGTCCTCATGGCCACAAGTTTTTTGATAATGCTTTAGCTTTTTTGGGAACAAAATTAAGTGAATGGGTCATCAAGAATGGAATCTACTTGAGTACTTCATCAAACTATTACCCTCATGGGAATGGTTTTTCCAAGTAAACAAACAAGATCCTATTAAGGATCATTAAGAGGACAAGGAAATGTAATTAGAGAGATCGAAATACCATGCCAAAGTATACCTTATGGGTGGATAGAATCATCCAAAAAATCCATTGGCAACTCCCCATACGTGCTGGTGTATGGAAAATAAGAATGGTTTCCCTTATTAGATTAACTATAGCTCTTGAATTGGCTAATCAATTAGAGTTTCTAGATGAAGAGGACCCAATGATGGTCAAGTACACCCAACTAATGGAGTTAGAAGAGATCAAAGATAAATCAATAAAGATAATGGATGAGCATCAAAATTAGGTCAAGAGGTCTTTTGATGAAAAGGAAATCCCCAAAGTATTCAAGGAAGGGGATGTAGTCCTTAAATAGAATGAATTGAAGAGAAAACATAAAAGGATCACAAAGTTTGATGCCATGTGGATCGTTCCTTACATCATTTATGAATGCAAGTAGCATAATTCCTTCCAACTATAAAAAATGGATGGAGAAGAAGTACCAATCGTAGTTAATGGGATTCACCTCAAAGACAATTTTTTGAGGTATTTGTTTTAGTTTTCTATACATATTAGTTTTGGTTCCTTTGCTTTCCATGAAGTTCTTTGCACACCCTACATTCTCCTTAAGGGAATGTATGTTCTAATTTCCTTCTTCCCTCCAACTTGCACATTCTTTGTTTTGTTTCACCCTTGGTTGAACCGAGTTGTTGAAATGTTATTTATGACTTTGTGCCCAATGGATTTGATTAGGCACCTAGATTATATGATTAGAAAGAACTCATCCTAAAAAGTTGCCAAGAATGTTTCCATTTCATGCCACCTTTGATGACCCATCATTAATATCTGATCTAAGAGATGCTATGTGGGCCATTCTATTAAAATCCACGTCTATTTTAGATGATTAGGGTTTTGGGGTTTTGAAATTACTCAATTGTATTAAACTAGGGTTCTGATTTTTTTGAGTTTGGGATTTATAAAACCCTCATGTGTTAAACCCTAAAACCTAGGTCTGAGCATGAACTTTTTTTATATCTTTGTGTTGACCCCTGTTGTTAGCTCCTAGTTGTTTAAGTCATAACCTCATGTCTATTTTATCATCCATTATTGGCCCCTTGCTTCCTTTTTTACTGCTTGAGCCCACACATCCAAATATGTTCAAAATTTGGATAAGTATTGAGGGCATCAGTCTTTTGGTAGGTTCTAAGACCTTTTCAATCTTTGTCTAGGTTGTCTTAAATTTCTTTACTCCACCTCTAAGAAAAGCTAAACTTAATCAAAAGTTTTTCTCAAGTTTGAAACTTGCATTGATCTTCAACAAAGTTTCCAAAATTTCTCTTTCTCTACCCAATTATGTTAAAATTGATGAAGTTAAGGCCTTTTCAATGTTTCATATGGCTTCAAAACCTATGTTGGCATTGCAGTGTAGATAATTGTACTCCTATATGATATTACAATTTCACACTTCATTTGGACCTATTTTGGTGACCTCACATTTATGCATTTTTACCCTTCATAAATAGGCCCTCAACCCTTTTATTATGCATCTCAAGGATTATTTTTATTATTTTTCAATATCACAACATGCATTGAATAAATTTATGTTGGAAGTTTTGAAGTCTATCATTGATGATGCAGTCTGGCAACATGAGTATGAAGTGTATATACATTGGTTGATCTAGTGTTGTCATTGATGTCAACATTGTATTGATCATCCAAGCATAGTAGGGAAGTATTTTTGGTGACCATTGTATAGTGCTAGCTAAATAATAAAAGCATGATCTATTATGAATTTGGCTAAGTGTTTCCTTTGTTAGTATTGTGGTCCAATGCGTTAGTTTTTGGGTTCGCACTTCACTGCATGTTTGTATGATTTTATACAATCATAACTACAATTTTGAGCCATTAGATGGAGCAACATTCAAGTTTTTATGACATTTTTACATAATTTATAGAAATATATGAATGATAGCATGTGGCTCTATACATCGCAGTTCTCTTTTGTATAGTGTACCAGTGTGGGAGATTCCACACTTCTTCACAAAAAAAATATTTTTTCTTGTGATGAAGAAGATAAGCTAATGAATGTCATTTGAATGAGAATTTTATGGGAGATTGAGGTTTGAGGTCACATGATTGATTAATTTTCATGAGCTCTTGAAGACTTTGTGTTTTATGTCTATTTTGGGTCGACCTAACATGGTTGAAATTTTGTGGAGAATATTTGAGAAAATCTCTCTTATGTGGGATTTGTATTTAGGTCCATGTTGACCTATCTTGATGTAAATTGAATTTTGAATTTAGGTGCTACGTGTGGATGAAATTATTTAAGGATGACATGTTTAATTTTTGTGTGTTACTTCTAGTTAAGATAACCTAAGTAAAGTTTCACCTTATGTGGATATATATATATATATATCTGTGTCTGTGTCTGTGTGTGATCTTCACTGAGGTTTAATAAGAAATAGAGTGAGAGATAGTGTGTGGCATAGATGAGTGTGAAATAAATATATTATGTGTGAATGTTGTAGAGTAGAGAAGATTGTATGTGATTTATGATATGTATGGTGGTTCACCTACATGTGTGTGATGCAATGTTAAGTAGATGGTGAACAAAGAAGTGTATCAATTTAGATAGTGTAAATATCATTTTTGTACTTCAATGGAACTATAATATAGCATATAATAGATCTTATTTTATTAGTTCAAATAGGCAATGTTTCCAACCATTATTTTTTCTTATTTAGTGAGCTATGAGCTCTCTCTGGATAGTGCATCCTAGAAGTGAGCCTTTTGTAATATCTTGTATCTAGATATAATATATTGTGAGCTAACCCTCACCGTGGTTTTTCCCTTTTGGGTCTTCCATGTAATAATATTGGTGTTCATGTGTCATGTGATTATGTGGTTGTATTCATGTTCTCATTCTTCATTGAAGTTATTTCTATTTAGTTAATTGGATGGGTTGTGTTTAATTGGTTTATAGGAATATTGATTCACCCCCCTCTCGGTATTCTAGGTGTTCAAAAATTGGTATCAAAGGTTGGTTCCCTTGAAGGAGCTTGACCAATTTGGGAAGATCTTAGAATTTGAACATTTGGCTAATCAAAAGTAGCCTAATTCTCTAGAAGAAATTTCTACAATTGAATGTATAGAAGAAGATTGTATCCTAGATAAGGATAAAGAAATGAATGCTACACTTGAAGATCTTAACAAAATTGAAAATGAGAATGGAAATCTAAAGGAAAATCTAAAAGAGGAAAACAAATGCATCAAGAAGCTAAGAGAATGGATAAATAAATTCATAGAAATACATAGAGAAGATAATGAATAGCTAAAGAAAGCAAATGAAGACATCAGTGAACTAAAAATAAAAGTGGAAGAAAGGAAGAAAATTTAGGATTATCTGAATGTAGTGATACATAGCAAGACTAATGAATGCACTAGACTTGAAAAGAAAGTGGTAAATCTGAGAGTAGATTTAGAGAAAGCAAGAATTCATGAGGAAAAATTTAAGACAAGTTCTACAATTCTTGATGAGTTAGTTGTTGGATATAAAGAATCTAAAGATAAAGGTGGTTTTGGAATTGAAAGAGGAGAAAGATCTAAAGTAGATCATACATCTAATACATAGAAGATCAGTGAATCTAAAAAGTTTGAAGGAAAAAGGAACTATGGAAAGTTCTGGAATCAAAGAAGCAATGTTGGAAGACTCCCTATTAGACAACCAAATGCTCAAAGGTACTCATATTTTAATGGTTTTTTCTTTTCATGCAATAAATTTGACATAGGGCTATAGAATGTAGAAATAGAATGAATTAGAATGCTAGACCCTTTTTTGGAGAATGTTTTGCATGCAAGAAATTTGGACATAGAGTTGTTGAGTGTAGAAGTTAGATGATAAATAGATTTAATACTAGTAGGTCATTTAATGAATAGTGTTATTCATGAAACGTATTTGAACATAAGGCTAACCAGTGTGAAACAAGATTGAATGGAGGTTAGATTGGTGAGAAAAATTTATGCTAAAATTGTAACAAACTCAAACATATTACAAAATTTTGTAGAAACAAGAACATAAGAAAGAATGAGCCTACAAAGAAAGATGAACCATTCAAGAAAGTCGATCCAAATGAAGTGAAGAAGGAAATGAAAAAATATGGAGAAAGAAAGAAGAAACTGAGGACAGTGGAGAATATATAGCTCTTGGGTGCAAATGTTTCCTCTGATAACTAAGCCCAAAGATATGGCTTAGGGGGAGCTTTACTAAAAACCATATAGCCCCCTTTTTGATATGATGTGTCATGGCTTGACACGAAGAGACAAGAAGGATAGGAATATTTTGGACCTTTTGGTGAAAATTACAAGAGAAAATATTTTAATGCGGAAGTTTTCAGAGCTTTTATAAAGTTAATGGTGCATACAAGGTTTCAAAGTTTACTAGCTCTGATTTGAAGAATTTATTGCTAAAATGGGTCAAATCAAGGAGTTAAAAGTGTGCTTGGGAAGAAAAATTTATTTCATTAGATGCATGTGAAGGAGAAGTAAAGTGAAGAACAAGAAGTGGAAGGATTCAATGCATCTCTTGGTAGCAGATCATCATAACCCTAATTTTCACCGAACAAGTTTGAGAGGTATTTTATGTACTCAAAGTTTTTTGGAATTTATATTTTTAAGAATTCTAGATGGAATGGAAGTATTGAAGGTTGTAAATGTCTCAGAGAGACCACAACCTAAATTGAACAAGAATTCTTGGAAAGTTCTATTGAAGATCTAGTGGGTGCATTTCCTTGCACTCACTTTGGATTTGTATCGACTAAAGATATCAATGCATACATTCATGTGAAAATAGAAGTTTCCAATAATAAATTATTTTTTCTATGGAAAAGGAAATTTGAAAGAACTAATGATACCTGAAAATTGGAATACAAAACCCTAAAAGAAAGGAGATTGGATGTATGTTGGAAGTTACTATTGTTTGAAGTTAAAAAGAAGTACATAAGAATGGTATTAAGCAAAGTTCACAATGAATCCATTTGGATTGATGGTGTGTACTCAATAACTAAGGAAGCTATAAGGGATGTAACTAGTTTCTAGTCCTCCAGAGTAGTTCCAAAATGAAAAACCATCAAGGTCAAGGACTTAATGGACAAGACATGTGCTACTCTTAAAGAAAAGGAATTCACCTTAAACACAATTAGGAATCTGGCTATTCAATATGCTACAATTATTGTTGGACACAAAATCTATCGACCAAATAATGACTATACAATCTTTGCCACTACCATCTACATTGCACATAACATGATGAAAAATGGTGTTGAGTATGAACTATGTGAGTTACTCTACTAGTATTTGATGAAGAACCTAAAGGAAATCAAAAAGAGCCAAAAAAATACATTTAGGTATGGTACTTTGATAATATATTTTATTTTCTACTTCATGAAGGAAGTACAAGTAATTGGAAAAGTGGAGTGGACAACTACAGAACTAGTTGCACAACAAATAACAAATCATATGAGAAATCTTAGTTATTCAGATGCTCAAGATGTTTCTCTTGCATAATTATTTGGAATTTTTTAGATGAGTATGAATTAATGATTAAGAATACCTAGGAATGTTGTCAAAAGGTTCTCTAAATACAATAGCTTCTTTGTCTCTATTGACTTTTGCTTCATGGAAGCAACTGAACCCAAAATTGTTTGGATTTCTAGGTTGGATTATGAAGTGATTGAGGAAGAAGTTGTTCATTATGTAGAAGTAATTTTAAGTATCCCTAAAGATCTTAGTAGACTAGGATTAGAGGATAGGACTAGAATTGAAGCCTCTGAAAGGTTCTAGGAGAACATGTATGAAAAGGAAGAGCATTTTCATCCCTCTGGTTGAAATTAAACAAGAAGTTGTAGAGAAAGATGACACTAACATAGAACAAGGAAGGATGCACATAAATGATGCTCAACATGAGCATGAAACTAGAGTCAGAGCTATAAGTGAACAAGAAATGGATGAAGCCATGAAATCTTTACAAGAGGAAACCCCCGAAATAAGCATTAATTCATCATTGTCTACTATAGAAAATTTTAGAAAATTGGTTGATTCATTGAAAGCATATGCCTTCGGATTAAAAGAACAAGCTAGAAGTGAACCAAAAGTAAAGATTGTAGAGAAGAGTCTATAGGATATCAAAGAGAAATGTGCAGATGCACATCACAAAGCTATGAAGGGAATGAAGGATACTCAAATTTGTGAAGAAGCACATAACATACTATCATAT
Organism: Sequoia sempervirens; assembly: GCA_007258455.2. Lineage (NCBI taxonomy): Eukaryota > Viridiplantae > Streptophyta > Pinopsida > Cupressales > Cupressaceae > Sequoia > Sequoia sempervirens. Next base: position 198,894,842 of record VDFB02000013.1, on the reverse strand, counting down.
TGCTTGAAGTGGTTAAATGACACATGGATTATAAAGGATGTGATGAGCTCAATTGAAACTCAAATAGGCTATGAAGCATATATATATATATATATGATTTAGCAAGAGATAGGAACAATAAAAAATAGATTGGAATTATGTAGTTGAATGAGAATTTCTTTGCATTGCAGAATTAGAGGGAAGAAACAATCAAACAATATATGATGTTAAGGGACTTAGTGAAGATAAAGCATACTCCTATATCTAGTTCCCTTGCTAGTGCTGATAAACTCTTAGAAATAAACCTTAACCTCAGCACTATGGAAGAAGGAGAAGAGTCTCTTATGGAACTTGAATTATAGTGTTGGACTCTTGTAGAAGCAAAAATACTTTGGGAAGAAGGAAAATCTACTTGGCATAATATTTTGATGAAGCTTAGAGGATCAATATCTTCAGGTTGATAAGTCATACCTTTATGCATATTACTAAGTTTTTTCATAAAATATCATTTTTCTTAGAGGAATTCAATATGTATATCTAAGGAAAGCATAATGAGCCTTTGCACGACCTTTTCAATTGATGTCAAAGGGGGAGAGATTGTGGAAAAAAAAAAATGTCAATGAACTTGGAAAGTGATAGTTACATTTTGGAAAATATGGATGGAAAGCCTTTTGGAAAGACAATTTTATATGTGTAATGGGGAGACAATTTTTGAATCAAGTCATCAAATTTTTTTTGGCATGCATGTTGCCATCAATGACAAAGGGGGATATTGTTGGAAGTTTGGAAATATGTCATTGATGATGTAGTCTAGAAACATGAGCATGAAGCTTACATAAATTGGTTGATTGAGTGTTTTCATTGATTTCAACATTGTAATGATCATCCTAGCATAGTGGGGAAGTGTTTTTCTTGACCATTGTACAATGTTAGCTAAACCAAAAAAGCATGGTCTATCAAGAATTTGTCTAAGCATTTCCTTTGTTAGTATTGTGGTCCACTGCATCAATTTTTGGGTCCACACTTCACCACACATTGGTATAATTTTCTACAATCATAACTAAAATTTTGAGTCCATCAGATGGAGAAACATTCAATTTTTGGGGGCATTTTGTATAGTCTCCAGAAAGATATGAATGACAGTGTATGGTTCTGTATATCACATTTATCTTTTGTACAATGTACTAGTGTGGGAGATTCCACACTTCTTCATGAATAATTATTTTGTCTTGTGATGATGAAGATAAGCTAATGAATTTTGGTTGAATGAGAATTCGATGAAAGATTAAGGTTTTAGGTCGCACAATTGATGAAATTGCATGATCTTTTGAATACTTTGTGTTTAGGTCTATTTTGGGTCGACCTAACATGGTTGATATTTTATGGAGAATATTTGAGAAACTCTATCTTATGTAGGATTTATATTTAGGTCCATATTGATCTATCTTGATGTATATTGAATGTTGATTTTAGGCACTAAATGTGGATGAAATGCTTTAAGGATGACATGTTTAATTTTTGTGTGTTACTTCTAATTAGGCCAACCTAATTTTAGTTGCATCTAATGTGGATATATATGTGATCTTCATCAAGTTTTAATGAGGAATAGAGTGAGAGACAGTGGGTGGCCTAGAAGAGTGTGAAAGGAATATATGATATGCGAATATGGTAGAGTAGAGAAGATCGTGTATGATTTATGACATGTATGGTGATTCACCTACATGTGTGTGATGTAGTGTTAAGAAGATGGTGAATAGAGTAGAGTATCAATTCATATAGTGTAAAGATCATTTTTGTACTTTAATGAAACTATAATTTGGCATAATAGATGTTATTGTATTAGTTCAAATAGAAAGAGTTTCCAACACTCTTTGTTCTTTCTTAGTGAGTTGTGAGATATTTTTGGATAGTGCATCTTGGTAGTGAGCCTTTTATAATACCTTGTATCCAAATATAATATATTATGAGCTAACCCTCACTGTGTTTTTTCCCTTTTTGGGTTTTCCATGTAAGAATACTAGTGTTCAAGTGTCATGTGATTTTTTGGTTGTATTTGTTTCTTAATTCTTTAGTGCAATTATTTCTATTTAGTTAATTGAATGGGTTTTCTTTAATTCGTTTAGAGGAATACTAATTCACCCCACTCTCATTATTCCACATGTTCAATAATTTAATGACTTAAAATTCATTGATCATGGATTTTTAGGCTAGGACCCTTTCACCCCTAGGTGAATGGGTCCCCTTTAAGATCCAAATTCAAATTTTAAACATGTTTTTGGTAGCATTTTAAAGTCCTAGATTCATTTTTTAAATTTTGGCTTTCAAGATTTAATAATCCGGAAAGTAGAAAGGAAGCCTATAGAGCCTAGTCTTTTCACCATTTTACACTAGGTTGAAAAAATATTGACAGAATATTTGTAAGATTAGCACTCAAAAGAAAGGATTAAATTGAAGCAACCAAACTTGAAGGCTTGGAGTAGCATTTCAATTGTTTCTACAGGCCTTCAAGCTCATTTTGGCAAGATTGATCACACATTTTTCATTAGTGAAGATTGATGCCTATGGTGGATCATGACGGATTCTAGATTTTTGGCCATGCAACTAGCCATTTCCCTTGATCTAGTGAGTTGTTTCCTAGTGACCCCATCTGTTGGAAATTTAGTTGTCATTGATACCAAAAGGTGACATTGATGTCAAAGGAGAGATAAGGTATGCAATAGTTCTAGCTCTAGAAGTATTTGTAGAGGTTGTTTATGAAAGGAGCATATTTTTCCAATTCTTTCAAACTTTCTCAATTGTTGCAATGTTTTCATGCAAATATGGTCACATTGTAGTAGAGGGTTCTTTTAGGTATTTGAAGGATTATCTAAGGCCAGATTCAACATGGGTTTTTTGAGGGCTTCTTAGATATGTGGTTTGCAGGTCTAGAGACTGTTTGATAGTTCCAAAATTGTTTTATGATTTCTCTCAGATAGAATTAGAGTTTGACAGATAAACCCTATGGTGAAATTCATGGAATTGTGAACATGATTTCTATTTCATCAATGAATTCCTATTGGACATTGTAGGTTGCTTAAGTAATGACTTAATACTTTGGATTCATTTGAGGAATCGAACCTCTTCACTAGTGTTTACTGACCTGACAAATATTTTGCAACTATAACACTTCCTAAGTCTAGCGCTTAATATTTCCTTTTGGTGTGATCAATGGTTGTGATCAAGTTTTGAAGATCGATGGTGTCTGCCACCTTGCAGTGCATCCATCTAAGTCCCACAAGATAACAGGTAATTGAGAAGACTAGATGTTTCCCACTATAGTGTTTGGTAGGACTAGATAAAGTGTAGGACAACAGAAGAGAATGATGATGACATTGACAAGAGGTGGCATCAATTTGTTGGACAATAAGCTAACTCACATTGTTGTTGTGAGTTGTACAATGTTGATGGTGATAGATGGTAGCCTCCCACTACCTCACTAAGTAGTTGGTCCAGCCTTGTAGTATAGTGGGTCCCACTACCCCACTATGGTTTCAACTTAACACTACGGTATGATGGACGCATAGCTATGAATAGATGGCAGCCACCTATTGCTTTGTTATGGATTTAGCCAAGCCCTATAGTATAGTGGGCTTATGACATGTGTCTCGGTAGGAACCAGTAATATGTGGTTGCTATGAAGGATATTGATGGTGCTATTTTAAAGGTCCATTCATCCAATAGTTAGTTTTTAAAGGTGGGTGATGAACATGGAATAGACGATCATGGCACGAAGACCTCAAATCAACAACCCATATTTAAATTCAAAGAACTCGAATGACTAAGGTCGTGTGAACAAGTGTCTTTGCTTTGCACTTGAATTTAATTGGTTCACCTACAACTGTGACAAATATAATGAAGACTTAATATGCATAATAGCAACACATATAGAAATAGAGATTGGCATTAGTATCAAATCAAATGATTAGAAGAATATATATTAAATGAAAATCCAATATTAGGATTTTACATAGATCCACAGTTGGAAAATACATTGTATTAGAATTCAATGTTTTCTAGGCTTGATGCAAGAGGAAGTGTGAGTAGAAAACATCATAAAACCACTAACAGTAGATCTGGATGTGGATGATAATCTCAAGGAAATCACTAAGGTTGGTGAAGGAAATACAAAACATGATATCAAATACTAAACTAAGTGTGGAAGGGAGTGGAATAGTGAAAGTCAGAAGATAGTTGCAGAAGAGATAGTTCATATGTTGCAAAGAGCATCTAGAGCTTAATGAGGCAGATAGAGAATGCACTAATATGAGAAGAGGAAGAGCTAAGAAGAATTAGAGGGTTGCATAACATTGAGCAATTGCAAGATAGGTTGTAACATTGAACTATATTCAAATTGCAACATCTTGAATTGTAAATCTGATAGGTGGATGCCATTAGATATTTGGGTAGGTGCTCAAAGTAGGGACTAGATGCTTCCTTGGATTAGGTGCTCCTAAAATAGGGGATTGGTGTATCCTTAGGTTTGGTTCCCTTAAACTTTGTAATCAGACATTTGGATGTGAGGCTAGATTAGGATAGTAGATCTTAGCAACATTTCTCACCATGGTTCTTACCATATTGGGTTTTCCATGTACATCTTGTGTTATATAATGATATGTGTGTGTATATTTATGGTTTTGTATGTTGAGTTTTTATTTGCACATTAAGGACTTAAATAATCAATCTATAAAATATTTTAAGGGATAAAATTTGAAGAAATCTACTGATTCAACCCCCTCTCAGTAGATATTTGTATTCCAACAATTAGTATCAAAGCACTAGGTTCGCTAGGAGAAGCTTAATTAGCTTAGGTAGATTTTGGTAAAGTAACCACATTGAATAGTTAGGAAGGTTCTTCTACAAACAAGGCACCTTGGTTCAATGGAATTGATTATTATTTTTGGAGCATATTGATGGAGGCATATCTGGGATCTCTATGATTTGATGTTTGGATATCTATGAAGAATAATCATATTCCTCCTGCTACTCCTCCCACTGATGTTGCAGGAAAGGAGTATGAGAACAATGAAAGAGAAAGGCATGCTATTATATATAGTTTTTCTAGATTAGTACTTGTCAAGGTTGTGCATTGTAAGAATGCACATGATGTCTAGGATAAATTAAAAAACATCTATGAAGGAGATGACAAGGTAAAGTTAGAAAATTTGTAAGTTCTCAGAGCTCGGTTTGAAGGTCTGAAGATTCCTGAAGAAGAGAATATTGTAGATTATCTTCTAAGAGTTGAAGATGTAGTAAACTCTCTTAGAGGATATCGAAAGGAGTTAAAACAAAATTCCATTTTACAAAAGGTTCTAAGTTTAATGGAAAACAAGTATGATCCTAAGATTTGTGTAATTAAAGAAAGAAGATAAGTAGATAAAATCACTCTTGATGAGTTGCATGGCATATTCACTACATATGAGATGACAATGGGAGATGTTGAGCCTTCCAATAGAGAATAAACATTCAAGGTTGTGATCAAGGAGAAGGATTAATTACCTAAGAGAGACAAGGCTGCAACAACTACATCAAAACATGATGAGACTGATGTGGAAGAAGAAAACTTTATAAGAAGGATAAGGAGAGGATCTAGCAAGTACAAAGGTAAGTTTCCCTTCAATTACTTTAGTTGTGTTAGAATATTTCATTTTTCTTCTAAGTTCCCTTATGATATAGAGAATAACCTTGAGCGAGAAGGAGATAGAAAAAATAAGAAAACCTATTATCCTAAAATGAAGAGTTTTGGAAAGAAAAAGGAGAGCCTATATAGTCAGGAAGAAAGTGACTCATCTAATCCTAGTGATATTTTAGATGATGAACAAGATTGTACTCTTGTAATGAAGGAAGAAGAGAAATAATTTCTCTTCATGGAAAAATATTCTAACAAATTTAAGGATGGAAAATCTAAGGACCTTTGCAAAGAAGGTGAAGTGGAAGCAGTTTTTGATCTTGAAGGTGAACTAATTAGTGCTCTAGAAGATCTCAATGACCTAAGGGATAAGTATGTTGATCTTAAAAAGGAAAATAAGCATCTGAAAAATAAAGCTCAAAAGGAGGCTGATAAGCTAACTAAAGATATTGAAGAATCCAATCAGATGGTAGTGAATCTGAAACTTCAAGTGGAGGAAGTCAAAAGAATGGAAGAAGTGATGAAATCAAAAGGAGAATTTGAAATGGATAGATGTATGAAGCTTGAGGCAGAAGTAGTTTCTTTCAGAAAAGATTTGGAAAAATCCAAGGAGCAAGTTGAAAAAGGGTTAAAGTTGAAGGGGGCCTCAGAGATCCTTGATGGGTTATTAAGCACACAAAAACCCTATAACAAGGAGAAATTAGGTCTAGGGCTAGAGAAAGGAAAGACTTCCTTTATCAATCGGTCTGCCAAAATTTATGAAAGATTTAGACAAGAAAAAGGTGGTTCAATTGGTGAGATATCATGCAAGGAAGATGTCTTTGCAGAGAAAAATAAGTCTATTGAGGTGAACAAAATCTGATGGAAAGGAGCTGGCTATAGACAAAAGGAATATTTAGTCAGTTCCCAATCAACAAAAGAAGAAGTAGAATAGATGAATAATGGATGTTGATGGATTCACAAGTGTGTGTCATCCAAAGAGTCCAAGACAAAGAATACCCCTTCACTCAACTCAAGGAAACACTATGAATAGGTACTCATCATTCTTCTATGTGTATTGTTATAACTATAATCAATTATGTCATAGAGCTAGGGAATGTAGAGTAGTTCCTAAAAGAAGTACATACCTTGTAAGTAAGAAATATTTTTCTCCTTTTATGGATATGAGTATAATCTATTACAACAACATAAATTTTGGTCATTTAGCTAGGAATTGTATAACAATATATATAAGACCAAATGTTCAGTTTGAGAAGAAGAATTACACACCTCCCAAAATGAAAAAGGAAATAAATTTCCTGAAAGAGAAGAAGATAAAGTTGAAAAGAAACATAAGAAGGTGTGGAATGAGAGAGATCTTAATCCCACACAATCTATGATTGCACAAATGACACTTCATGTCAAAAAGTAAAATTTTTGGGTAATAGATAGTGGTTGCTCCAAGCATTTGACTGGAGATAAAAGAAAATTTATTGAACTCAAGAAGTGTAAAGAAGGATTAATCATCTTTAGGGATAATATTGTTGTGAAGATTTGAGGGAAAGGAATCTTGACCTTATATGGAAAGAAAAAGACTAAATATGTCCTCTATGTTAAAGGTTTAAAACATAACCTTCTTAGTGTCAACCAAATGTGAGACCATGGCTACAAGATTTTCCTTAATTCAAAAGGCTGCAAGATAAGAAAGAATGGTAAGAAAATTGCAAAAGTAGTAAGGAATGATAGCAATCTCTACAATCTATGTGAAGTAAAAGGAAAAAATTGTATGATAGGCCACGTAGATGAGAGTATTTTGAAAATTTGGTCAAGGTAAGTTCAAAAGGACTAATCAGACACATGCCTGAGATAATTAATCCTACAAGCACCGTTTGTAAAGGATGTTAGAAGGGAAAACAAGCAAGGGCTAAGTTTCCAATAAAGGACTATTCAACTACAAAACCCTTGTAAATAGTTCATACCGATTTGTGTGGTCCCACAAGGACAAGGGGACTGAAAGGTGAGAGATACTTCAGGCTACTAATTGATGACTACACTAGAATGACATGGGTAATGTTTCTAAAAGAGAAGACTGAGGCATTTGAAAAGTTCAAATTATTCAAGAAATTGGTTAAGAAGGAGACCGAAAGAAAAGTCAACTGCTTAAGATTAGATAGAGGTGGTAGATTCACATCAAGTGAGTTCATTGGATATTGTGAGAAGCATGAAATTAAATAAAAATATTTTGTACCAAGAACTCCACAACAAAATGGAATAGTTGAAAGAAGGAACAAAATTGTTAAATATATGGCTAGAGAAATGTTGAGTGAGGAAAAACTGGTAGATACATTTTGGAGAGAAGCAGTTCACACTATAGTTTACATTCAAAATAAAGCTTTATTGAGAGAAAATAGTGGTAAGACTCCATATTAATTGTGGTATGGAAAATCTGCATCTATCAAGTACTTCAAGGTGTTTGGTAGTAAATGCTACATCAAGAGAGATGTTAAGAACTTGGGAAGCTTTGAGTCAAGATGTGATGAAGGATTATTCTTGGGATATTCCACTCAAATAAAATCCTATAAGTGCTATAACAAAATGTTGCACAAGATTGTGGAAAGTATAAATGTCAAGGCTGATGAAAATTTGAATCACAACAAGCCCAAAAAAAGTAATTTTGAAATGAATCAGAAGATGAAAAAGAAGTTGCTACACGTGAGGAAGAAGAGTCTAAAGAATAAGTTGAGAAGTCATCTACAAAGTATGTGCACAAAGATCATCCTTCAAAAAAAATAATGTGACAAAAATGAAGGAGTTCAAACTAGGAGAGGTTAGCAGAGAATAAGGAACAAGTAAACTTTTCTCTCCTATCTTAGATTGAGCCAAAAAAAATTATTGAAGACAACAAGGATGATAGTTGGATAAAGGCCATGGAGGAAGAGCTAAATCAGATTGAGAAGAACAAGACACGGGAATTGGTTCCTAGACCCCAAGAAAAAATGTAATTGGCACTAAATGGGTATTTAGAAATGTAAAATGGAAAAAGTATCCCTTTTCCTCACTTGATTTGGGAATATTTGTTATTGAATTAACCTAATTTCTCCTAGGTTTAATGTTGTAATGTATTGTAACACATTCACATTGATCTTGGGCTCCTTTCTACTTAAATTGTACCTTATTTCATGGTGTTGTAAAGTGTTGTAACACACTTTCACTCTTATCTAGGGTCCTCTTAATTAATTGTGGTTAATTCAAGTTAATTAGTCCCTTTAATTCAAATTTAATCCTTATTTGTGACACCTTTTGAGGATTCATCTCGACACCCATAATTTAAATTGCAAAAAAACCATTTGGGAAAAATCAAGGTCTTAGAGATTGGTGCTAGGACCCATTCTTCCTTGGTTTTGAATGAGTCCTCCCTCCTTTGGACCCCCCTTTCTTTGCATATTTCACATGGGTTTTTTATCCTATTTCACTCCCTAAAGGAATGGTCCTAGAAAATTGTGTCAAGACCCATTTGCAGTAGGTGGCGAATGGTTCCTCCCTTAATAGGGACCCAATTTTTGAATTTTATTTTGGTAGGATTTTAATAACATTCATTTCCTCTAAGGTCAACTTCAATTATTTGAATTTCAAGGCTAATCTCTAAATTTAGTATAAATATGGGGTTAATTCACATAGTTTCACCTAAGAATCAGTATGCAAGCATCCTACGAGTTCACGAGATAAATTTATAGCATTCAAGAAGACATTCATGGGTAGATTATCAAGGTTTTATTGTAGCAATTCAAGATCATATCATCATGTCAAAGGTATAACGCATCAAGCATGTTGTGGAGTTAATGTTGTTGATGTAGCATTGAAGATCCATTTGCAAGCATTATTTTACATCTAATTTGAGATCAATATCTACAATATTCATGGCCACTTCATGTTAGTTTGTAAATTTACATTCCAAGACATCTCCCAAGGTATCATCATTACATATTTCATGTTTCATGCTTCAATTTCATTATTTCATCATTTGGTTTAATTTTCTAAAAGGAGTTTGACTAAGGAAAACCCCTATTCACTAAAAATCAACAAGATTTTTTTCCCTTGAATTTGTGATTATAGATTTACACGTTGAAGATCAAGAGGAGAAGAATATTAAAGAAAAATTGTCAAAGTTGTCAAGTTGCAAGATTGTCATTTATAATGCAAGAACAAAGAAAGGATGCTACAAAATTTGTTATAGGCTTTTGGGAGTTGAAGACTAAGGATATGAGAGTGCAGGAATCAAGGAATAGAACCCAGGCATCAGTTTCTGAAACCCTAACATGGACCTATTCACCACTAAAGGCGAATGAGTCCTCTATGGCCTAATAATAATTTTTCTACAAGGTACACATCATTTCAAGATCTGAAAACTCCCCTTTTCATTCCTATAACAGTTAGGATTAGTTTTTGATTATTATTTTGGCATTTTGGCCTTCATAGTTGAATGAAAGACCCACCTAATAAAAATTAGGTTCATCATCCATTCCATATTGATGGTGAAGCTATTTTTCTATGTTTCAAGAAACAAGCTCAATGAAGATGGATCTATTGTAAGGAATAAAGCTATATTGGTGTGCAAGGGATATGCACAAGTTGAAGGCATTGACTTTGAATACAAATTTGCACTGGTAGCAAGACTAGAGGTAATCAGGATGTTTCTTGCACTTTTAATGTAGAAAGGATTTAAAGAGTAGCAAATGGATGTTAAATCTACATTCCTGAATGGAAACCTAGAAGAGGAATTCTACATAGAACAACCAAAATGTTTTCAGTTGTCAAAAGATGATGATTATGTATGCATATCACTAGTAGAATTTGGCATATAAATGACTAGGTGATTACAAGTTTTAGTCATAACAATTAAAAAGGACTAAATTATACTATTTTTTTGCAACTCAACTATAAATGATTAAATAAATGACTAATTTGGTTGTTAAATAAAAATGACTAAATAGTTAGTCACCAAATATAAATTAGACAAAAAAAATTTTAAAAAAATGGGAAATTATTGGCATGATGCATTGGCATGATTCATGAATTCACATTTATTTTTGTTAATTCCAAACCTAGATTCATTAGTTTGTTGCAGCTGGTTAGCCTAGCATTGAGGTACGTGGTTTTGAATTACAATAGCTGGGCACATGAACTACATTAGGCATTTTGAGTTTCAGCACTTGCATGGGCAATAAAGATTGTTTGGGGAGGACCTTGAGAATTCTGAAAAGGTAGGAAAGGACTTCAGTGTTCATTGCAAATTATTTGAAGTCTACAATGAATTTGGAATTGGGGATGCCCTGTATAGAAAATTTAAAGGTAATTTGAAACCCTCATTACATTAAACAAAAAATATATAGCTTTCTTATTGGTAACTTACAAACAATATACCGCTCTTAATAATGTTCTTTTTACAATATTTCCACTATTCTACTTCATAATGTGTCTAAGCTAAATATAATAAAATTTGGGTGTCAGTGCCAACAATAGAATTTCCTTAAACATTTTTGATACATTTTCACTACAAGTGCAAACTATCCTTGTGTAAAGTAAACATGTGCTAGATTTACCCACACATCAGGCATCTGAACAAAGATGTTTCCTATAACAGCTTCTTGTACTTGTGTCAAAATTTCCTTTGCAATATCAAATTGACCCCTTTCAGCTAGTTCAATGGTTGCCCCATTTGTAACATAAACATTTCCTTGTCTCTATGCCAACACTTTACAATGGTTGTCCCATTTGCAACATAAACATTGTCACTGCAAGTGCAAACTGTCCTTGTGCAAAGTAAACACATGCTAGATTTATCCACATGTCAGGAATCTGAACAAAGATATTTCCTATAGGAGCTTCTTGTACCTATGTAAAATTTTCCTTTGCAATATCAAATTCACCCCTTTTAGCTAGCGCAATGGCTACCCCATTTGCATCATAAACATTTGTTGGTTTTTGTGCCAACAATTAAGTGGCCCCTTTTATGACATTAAGATCCTCTTGAGTTATTATTATACTCCTATTTTCCAAGACAAAAATCCCCAAGGCCCATGGGAATTGAACAATGAGCATTTGAGTTTCAACTTGGTTTCATTTCGAAAAGGGGACATTACATTGTACAAGATTTGTTTAATAGCAGAATAATTTAATCCACCTATTTGGGACTACAAAATAAAAATAAATGAATTAATCTTTTTTCAATTATAGGTTCTTTTAATCTAGAATTTGATAGAAAGATAAATCATAATACATTGAAGGACACATAAAATGTTCCAAAATAAAGACTAAAATAGGTTTCCCATAAAAAATAAGAAAAAGGAAAAATGAAAATATAACATAGAGATGATTCATTTGAGGTTTTTTATAAGATCTCATTTAACTATGTCAAATGGATTTGGAAGGGACAAAGCATATTTGATTGACTAGAATTTCGAGGTAGCTTATCCATCATCATTCTATGCATCATCTTCTCTTGGAATCTGTTTCTCCAATGCACCAAGATAAGATGATGCATACAATTATGATGGATAAGCTACATCAAAATTTTAGTCAATCAAATATGGTTTGTCCCTTCTAAATCCATTTTACATAGTTAAATGATATCTTATCAAAGACCTCAATTTAATCATCTATATGTTATCTTTTCATTTTTCCTCTTTTTTTTTTTTTATGGGAAACCTATTTTAGCCTTTATTTTAGAACATTTTATGTGTCCTTAAATGTATTATGCTTTATATTTCTATCAGATTCTAGATTAAAAGAACCTATAATTCAAAATAGATTAATTCATCTATTTTTTATTTTATAGTCCCAAATAGGTGGATTAAATTATTTTGTTAAAAAAATCTTATATAATGTAATGTCCCCTTTTTGAAATGAAACCAAGTTGAAACTCAAATCCTCATCATTCATTTTCCATGGGCCTTAGGGATTTTTCTCCTGGAAAATAGGAGCTAGGTTTGGTTAAACCTCAAGAATCCTAGACTTCATCATCATATGGATCATCTTCTCTCAAATTCTATTTTTGTAATGGTTCATCATCTTTAGAATTAGAGTATGCATGTCTCCTTCATGATTTTGTTGAAACTGGAGAATTTTTCTTGCCATCATTAGAGTCTTCTAGACCTGCAGTTGCAAGAAGTTCTTGGGCATTTTATGCATAAGTGTGAATATAATTGAAGAGAAAGTGTGTAGAAGGTTGAGTGAATTATGCATAAGTATTGTGCCTAATTGGAACTGTAATCAGGCTTGGATAGAAGCCATTCTCTTAGTTCAAATTTCTGGATGGTTTTAATTTGAATTTTTTTGTAAGAAAATGAGTCTTCTATTTGTAATTGAGCAATGAGCTCTAGGAAGTGAGCCTAAATGCAAATGCATTCCCCTTATTATTCTTCTTTATACTTTTAACAGAGTATAATCTTGTGGACTGACATCCATCGTGATTTTTCCCATAACAAGGTTTCCATGCAAAAATCTTGGTGTTCTTTGTCTCTCTGATGTGGCTAATTGCTTATGGTAAAATTTGTATTCATCATATTTGAGACTAAAGTTAAGTTAATTTTGTAAAGTTTAAATTTCTATGAAAATTGATTCACCCCCCTCTTAGTTGTTTGTCCTTGCTTTTTCCAACAATTGGTATCAGTGTGAGTTCCTATGAAGAAAATTCTAATAGCTTGAGGTGATCTGGGATGGTAACATTCAAGGACAACCCTAGATTTGATGGCACCAACTACTCACTATGGAAAGTCAGGATGAAATTTCATTTACATTGCATTGGAGATGCTATCTAGAAGATTACAAAGAATCAATACACTATTCCTACAAATGGACCCTCCACTCCTAATGAGATCAAGGATGCAAAAAGAAATACTAGAGCCATTAAAGCATTGGTGAGCACTCTGACAGATTTGGAGATGGCTAATGCGGTAGGCCTATAGATAGCTCATGAGATCTAGATAAAGATGGAAACTTTGTATGAAGGAAATACATAGGTAAAGATGGCTAAGCTACAAAGTCTGAAAGGTAAGTATGAAAACCTAAACATGGGTGAAGATGAGAATATTTCTTCTTTTATGCAAAGAGTAAATGAGATAGTGCTAGGTATTAAATGTGTCAGTGGTTTAGTAAGTGAAGATAAAATTGTGACTAAGATACTCAGATCCTTACCTCCCTCCTACAAGTAGAAAGTTCATGCTATTGAAGATTTTATGTCTGTAAACAAGATGACAAGATACACATTGATAGGAAAGCTTGCTACTTTTGAAATAAGTGAATTTGGTGAATCCACACCGAAGACTGAATCTTCATTCAAAGCTATTGTATATGGAAGCTACAGGAAAAGTTACAGTCCTACAGAGAGTTCTAGAAGGGCATCCAAATATGAAGAAGAAATAAAATAGATCAAATACCAAGATAGAGAAGTTCTAGAACTGGAAGCACTCATTGAAGAACAAGAAGGAAGAGGAAAAGGTAAGTATGAAGATGTATTACCTATTAAATGTTTTTCATGCAATAAAATAGGTCACTTTGCATCAATATGTCCTCAAAGAGTTCTTAGGTCCAAACCTAGAAAACCTAGATTTCAAAAGAAATTCTACTTTGCTAAAGAAGCAATAACAAATGATGAGTCTGATAAAGATACTGGAAATTAGGATGATTGGGTTTTTATTGCTACCATTGAAAATAAGCCTGAACCTACTGAATCCATTGAAGAAAAGAAAGCTCTTGTAGCCCGTGTTGAGGAGAAAGATGAATGGGTCATTGATAGTGGATGCTCACATCATATGACTGGTGACAAAAGAAATTTTGTGAATCTAGAAGAGTATGATGGTGGGTTTGTGAGATTTGGGGATAATAATGCTTGTGTGATTTGTGGTAGAGGCTCTATTAGCCTTGGTGGTAAGGAAAATATTGATGATGTTCTCTATGTTGAAGGCCTGAAGCATAACTTGTTAAGTGTTGGAAAAATGGTGCATAAGGGATATGATCTACAGTTCAAGGATAGAAAATGCCAGATTCATGGAAAATTTGGAAATATGATTGCCATTGGTGTGCAGACTAAAGGTGACATCTTTCATTTGAATACTGCTAATGGTAGTTGCTTAATTGCTCAAGTAGATGAAAGTTGGTTATGGCATAGGAGATTGTGTCATGTAAACTTTGACATCATTAAAATAAGTTCCACTCAAGAAGTAAGAGATCTCCTAAATTAGTGGAGCTAGCTAGTGTAATCTGCAATGTCAAATGGGTAAACAAACTAGAGTTTTCTTCTGAAGCAAGCAATTTCACTCAAATAATGTGTTAGAACTATTACATACTGATTTGTGTGGTCCCTCTAGAGTTAAGAGAATTCATGGAGAAATATATTTATGCTTGTCATTGATTACTACTCTAGAATGATTTGGGTTTCCTTTTTGAGAGAGAAAAGAGAAGCATTAGATAAGTTCAAAAGCTTTAAGGCCATGGTAGAAAATGAAATAGGTCTAAAGATCAAATGTCTAAGATTTGATAGAGGTGGAGAATTCCTTTCAAAATAATTCAATACTTACTGTGAAGAGCATGGAATTAAAAGATAGATATCTAATCCTCGAACCCCTGAATAGAATGGAGTTGCAGAAAGGAAGAATAGAACAATTTTGTATGCTGCCAGAACAATGATGGTGGAAGGAAATGTGCCTTAGATGTTCTGGAGTGAAGCGGTAAGTATTGCTATATATACCTTGAATAGAGTAAATGTGAATGGTAATTCTAGTAAGACTCCTTATGAACTATGGTTTGATCATAAGCCTACTATCAAATACTTCAAAATATTTGGAAGCAAATGCTATATCAAAAGAGATGATGACATAGGAAAGTTTGATGTTAGAAGTGATGAAGGAATCTTCCTAGGTTACTCCACAAAGAGCAACGCATATAAATGCTACAACAAAAGACTGAGAAAAGTAATTGAAAGTGCAAATGTCAAGGTAGATGAGGATTCAATTAGATCATCCAAAAGATGTAGCTATGATTTATATGAAGACATCGTGAACCAAGGGAAGAATTCATAATCACCAAATCTACTTCAGATTATTCCATATGTCTCGATGAAGCAACCACAAGTTGTTCTGGTAAATCAAGTCAGTCAAGAAGCACAGTCAAGTGCAACTACACAAGTAAGTTCAAAAAACATAGAAGTCTAAGAGAGTCCTAAAACTCCAAAGTATGTAAAGTTGAATCATTCTGAAAGTCAAATCATAGGAGACAAGAGTAAAGGAGTGCAAACTAGAAAGAAAATTGTTGAAGAATACTATCTGATTTCCAATATTGAACCTAAGAATTTCACTGAAGCCTGTCAAGATGTCAGTGGTTGGAAGCTATGAAAGAAGAACTATCACAAATTGAAAAGAATGACACATGGACACTGGTTCTTAGGCCCAACGACAAGAATGTGATTGGCACTAAGTGGGTATTCAGAAACAAATTGAATGAATATGGTGAAGTGGTCTGGAATAAGGCAAGACTGGTATGTAAATGTTACTCCCAAATGGAAGGCATGGATTTCAAAGAGACCTTTTCCCTTGGTGCTAGAATTGAAGCAGTAAGACTATTTCTTTCTTATGTTGCTTACAAGAACAAAAAATTTTACCAAATGGATGTAAAGTTTGCATTTCTAAATGGGGAACTTGAAGAAGTGTATATTTAACAACCAGTTGGATTTTAGCTAACAAATGAGGAAAACATGGTTTGCAGGTTAAAGAAAGCCTTGCATGGACTCAAACAAGCCCCTAGAGCCTGGTATGCCAGACTGGACAAATACCTACTGAAGCTTGGATTCTCAAAAGGTACTGTTGATAGTAACTTATATTTCAAGATAGATCATGATAAGGAGTTAATCATAGAAGTTTTTGTTGATGATATCATCTTTAGTGGAGATGATAATTTATGCATGAAGTTTGCTGATGAAATGAAGAATGAATTTGAGATGAGCATGATTGGTGAAATGAAGTTCTTTCTAGGATTGCAATTTTCACAATTGGATCAAGGGATGATTCCAAACCAATTGGTAAACCCATGATAACCGGATGTACGTTGACACAAAATGATGATTCTCCTAAGGAAAATAAAACTAGATACAAATCAATGATTGGAGGATTACTCTACTTGACATAGACAAGGTTAGATATTATGCATGTTGTATGTATGGTTACAAGATTTCAAGCTGATCCGAAAGAATCACATTAAACTGGTGTCAAAAGAATTTTCAGATACTTGAAGGGCACTGATGATTTTGGACTTTGGTATTCAAAGGATGATGATATTACACTATGTGGTTATACAGATGCTAATTGGGATGGTGATGTGGATGACAGAAAAAGTACTAGTGGTGGTGCTTTCTTCCTTGGGAAGAAGCTGGTATCTTGGTTAAGCAAGAAGTAGAGCTCTATTTCTCTATCCACTTCTAAAGCAGAATATATTACTACTACAAATAATTGTACTTAGGTGCTATGGATGAAACAAATGTTGAAAGATATCAAGGTGATATATGAAGAACCTATTGAAATGTACCATGACAACTCAAGTGCAATAAATATATCAAGGAATATGGTACTACACTCGAAGACCAAGCATATATCAATCAAGTTTCACTTCTTAAGGGAGAAAGTGAATGAGAAGGAAGTTAGACTGGAGTATGTACCTACAAAAGAATAACTTGTAGATATCTTTACAAAGCCATTTCCAAAAGATACTTTTGAGTATCTCAGAGGAATGCTGGGGGTAGTTACCCCTCGTGACAAGAACTAAATGATGCACTTATTTGCATCAATCTGTGAGCTACATTGCTATATTTTAACCCGGATTGATGTTTTCATGGCTGCTACTCAGGGGGAGTAGTAAGATATGTAGAGATATGGCTCAGATCATGTGTGTGGAAAGGTCATAGTTACCTTTGCCATTGATGTCAAAGGGGCTAAAGTGTAATGTGAAAAATGTAAATATCTAAGGGGGAAAAGTGTAGAATGAAAAATATTCCCAAGAAGAAGAGTAATTGTGTAGTGTGTTGGGTTGATGGTATTTTTCACATCTGTGTTTACATCAATGCCAAAGGGGGAGATTTTTGGGAAATTTTTGGATGGTGTGAAGTGATGCTGATACGTGGTTGTCATTGATGTCAACACTATTAGCATTTGATATTCTAAGTGTTGTATATGTTGAGGATATTGAGAAAATTATAAGTGAATGTGTTCCAGGTTCCTAGTGGAACTGTGTAGGTCTTGAAGGCATTACGTTATGTACGCAAAAGGTTAGTTGTTGTGGATCAAAGGGTTTAATTTTGATTATGTCTAGATCATCTACCTAAACTTTCAGAGGTCCACATGAACTTGCGTTCAAGTTGTGGTCTGACAGTGTTTTATTGGTCTATGTTAGAGTTTCTAAGTGAATATTATATGTTCCTAGTTATCTCACTTGTCACGGATGTCTCTCTGTTCTTTCTTGTTGTTTTCAGATGTCTTTAGTTCATCCTCTATCTTTGTGGTGTGTCCACATGATCTAGTGAAGCTTGTGATTAAAAATATTTTCTTGCGCATGCCTGGTTTTTCTTGTTCTTGGTTGACATGTTGATGCTAGCGTGTTGTGGATGTTTGAGGCGTGATTAATTAGAGTATTCTTGTTTTGGAGAAGTGAATTTGGGTCCCCACTATGTTGTGGCTGACCTTGGTAGGTGTGCATTGAAAATTTAATTGTGAATTTAAGCCGACATTGAAACTATATTCTTTTCCTCTCGTCGATTTTATTATGGTGAAATCTTTGTGGAAAATATATAAGCAATTTTTCAGAGTATGCAAAGTGTGGTTAGTGTGTTGAGTATGTGTTGTGTGCTCTTGTGTGCATAAGTGTGAATATCATTGAAGAGCAAGTGTTTAGAAGGTTGAGAAAAGTATGCAGAAGTACTGTGCCTAATTGGAACTATAATCAGGCTTGGATAGAAGCCATTCTCTTAGTTCAAATTTTTGGATGGTTTTAATCTAAATCTTTTTGTAAGACAGTGAGTCTTCTATTTGTAATTGAGCAGTGAGCTCTAGGCAGTGAGCCTGAATGCATGTGCATTCCCCTTACTATTCTTCTTTATACTTTTAACAGAGTATAATCTTGTGGATTGACATCCATCGTGGTTTTTCCCCTAACAGGGTTTCCACACAAAAATCTTGGTGTTCTTTATCTCTTTGATGTGTTAATTGCTTATGGTAAATTGTTTATTCATCATATTTGAGATTAAAGTTAAGTTAAGTTTGTAAAGTTTAAATTTTTGCGACAACTAATTCACCCCCCTCTCTCAGTTGTCTATCCTTGCTTTTTCCAACAAGCTTTTCATTTTACTTCATCAGCCAAGACAAGTTGGCATGCTACTTTAATTGTTTCTTTTGATTTAATCTAGTCATATTTTTTAGTTCCATGTTGCCAAGCATAGATAAATAATTTGATGAGTTTTTATCCACCTTAAGTGCATTCCTGATAAATTCTAGGATTAGTTGGATCTCATTATGAGCCTGATCCATGGCTGCAAGACGTAGATATGCATCCACATAATCAGGAAACTTGAACAATATTAGCCTTTATACAATATTTTCTTTCTTAGTATCATGTAGTTCTTCAAACAACCTAGAAAGATTGAATAGTTTTGTGACTTTATCCCATGGTAAGTCAAATGAAACACCACCTTCTTATATTTGATGGAAGAATTCCATATCATTAAATCACATATCAAAAACTGTAGAATTGGCATTGGGATTTTATTTATGAATTCAACCCTAAAGCAATTTCTTAATGCCTCCATAAAAGTTTATTGAGCCAACTATAGTTCATAATGCTCAAAATGAAGAGTCCTAATGTTATTTAACAATTCAATGGGTACTTCTTTTCTACTCTTCTTCATAAGATACTTTGTTTTCTTAAGAGAATCTAAGGTTGCATTGGGGTCTAACGATATCAATAACACACCCATCTTGATAAATGAATGGGTATCACGTGAATCTATGTGAGTTTCCTTTCTTAAAATTTCCAAAGCCTTGTATGCCTACCCTTGTTGAGCATATATATGGTCTACAACTTTTAATCTCTCACAGTTCTTAGGGTGGACCTCTAGAACCTTTTCAAAATTTGAGAGAGAACTCTAAAGATCTCCTAGCTTCAATTGAACATGCCCACAAAATCTTGTGGCCTCTGGCTTTCCTTGACTGATGCCATGTAGTAGCAGTCAGTGGTGTCATAATCACCTTTACTATAATAAGATTGTGCAAGATTATATTATGAATGGGATTTATTGAGAGGGTGGTCATTTGAAACAAGAGCTATCTCAATCAACTGTTCCACAAGAAAATGCTTCCCTTTGAAGAAAAAAATGGTTTGCTAAATGATTCAATGCCATTGCACAATACGGTATAACTCAAAGGTTCTATGCATATTTTCCATTACTTCATGAACATTACGTTTTTTACTAATTGTGAGAATCCTACAATTAAAAAATGCACAAAATTGACCATGAATATTTTCCCCATTTCAAACAACAAAATTACCAAAAAAAATGCATTTAAAACCTGCAAATAAAATCATGCTAATTTTTGCACCAAAAAAAACCATGAGACCATAGCTTGTTGCTTACTATTATGCTTTGATATATTTTTTCCAAGCATCCATAGCTTGTTTGAAATCACCTATTTTAGGCTTTTAGCCATAGCAGCAAGGTAGTGAATTGTTTGATAAAATGCTTTGGTAGACATGTATGAAAAATGTGGTAGTGTAGACAAGGCAATGAGCTTTGGAAAAAATGCCTCAAAGATATGTGGTCTCATTGTGATGGAATTTCATTAGTGAATTGTTATGGATTGTCATGGCATTCCATCACCATGAGACCACATTTCTTTGAGACATTTTTTCAACCAATTCACTGCCTTGTCTATGTTATTGCTTACTATTATGATTTGATAGATTTTTTCCAACCATCCATAGCTTGCTTGAAATCACTTGTTTTAGGCTTTTAGCCATAGCAACAAGGTAGTGAACTATTTGATAAATTTTTTTGGTAGAAAATATGTATGAAAAATGTGGTAGCATAGACAAGGCAATGAACTATTTGAAAAATGCCTCAAATAAATGTGGTCTCATGGAATGCCATGACAAGAAAATGCAATTGGCAGCTACTCCTAGTTTTTAGTTATGCAATGTGAAGTAATTGCATAACTGCTTAGGTTAACTTTGTAAAAGCTGTATTGTAATTGAAATTTTGTCATCTATCAGCATCTAGTTATTAGTTATACAATGTGAAGTAATTCTTTGAGTTTGAAAGATGTGCAATGCAATGTAATCAGTAATTTGAATATAAACTAAAAAAATCTATTTTTTAGACTTCATTATTTAAAATCTCTATTTTGTTTTCTCTCTATAACTCTATTGCTATGGAAATGCCTTCCAATTAAAAAAATAGTTTTTGTCTCACTCTACAATTTTTTGTTGCTATTTGTAGAACATTATAGATGGATCAAATTTCTTGACTATGAATCAATACCATGCATTTGATGAGAGAATAGCTAATGAGAGGGATATGGAAAAATATCCATTTCCATGTAATGATTGTCTTGGTGGAAAGGTGAAAAGAAGAAGTGATATTTATTGACAAATGATAAGATATGGGCACAGTGGTATAAGCCATTGAAATGTCAATTATTATGAAGATATGATAGAATGGAAGAGTGTGAGAGATGAAGAGGAAACAATGTTATAAGAAGGGTTTGAAGTTGATAGAATGTTGAATGAGGGTCTAAATGATGATTGGTCCAAGTTGATGGAGGATGCTTCTTCAAAGCTTGTGTATGTTAATTGCACGTTAAGTAGTTTGAAAACAATCCTTCAAATTATTAACTTGCAAGTGGTGTTTGGTTAGAAAAATGAGAGTGTAGATCAATTATTGGAATTATTAAGTTCATTGTTACCACCTGAATCCACATTTCCAACAAAACAAAGTCAATGTAGAAAGGAAATCACTAAGCTAGGCTTTGGGTATGAAAACATCTACACATGTGTGAATGGTTGTGTATTATTTTGCAAGAATCTTGCAAGTGATAGTGAATTTTTGAAATGTCATGAAGAAAGGTATAGACAAAGGTTGAAATAAGTTGTGGTTCCTTGGAAGGTTCTTCACCACTTTCTGGTAATCCTACAATTACTTTGAATGTATAGGTGTAGATACATTACTGAACTTATGCAATGGCATGCCCAAAATAAGACCACTAATGGAAAACAATGACATGTGCCTGATTCTAAGACGTGGATGGAATTTGATAATAGATGGCCTTATTTTTCTAAAGATCCTTATAATATAAGGTTGGGTTTGGCTCTAGATGGGGTGAACCCATTCTTAGATCAAGGTACTAAACAATAAACTTAGCCAGTGCTTTTAATAAATTATAACTTGCCTCCATGGTTAGCAACTAAACCATTTTTCTTAATGTTATCATTGATTATAACAAGAAAGAGAAGTGTGACTTTAGATACAATTGATGCTTATCTAGAACCATTATTGTTACCATATTTTCACCTACAGGTTCAATCAGGTAGAACCCTCTAAAATTTCATACAAATTGTACATTTTTAATCTCACTATGTTGCATTCAATTATACAAATGAAATAACCTGAAAAGATTACAAGAATTTAAAATCATTACATTTATATAAATGTATGAAACATAGAAAGATTGTACAAATATCTTCTAAAAAATGTAATATTTACTGAATGTAATAATATACATGTGTTTCACACAAGCCGTGAAAAATAACTTTGCCTATTCAATATACATCAAGGCTAAGTTATACATGAATAGGTAAATGTTTAAAGGAAAACATATAGGGAGAATAACCAGCCATTGCCTGAATGACTGGTTCTTGTTGGCTGGTCCAATTTCTATTATGTTGTCTTGCTCCTCATAGCTCCTTCTAGTCCTTAGTGTTATGGTTTCCGGCATAAGATGGTAAGAAATGGGTTAGAACTATGTTCTAAGCAATGAAAGGTCATACTCCATACATGAACATTTACCTATCCATCCACAAGTTAGTCTTGATGTGCATTAAATAGGAACATCCATATGTTGAATATGTCAGAGAAAACACCGAAGCCATCGAGATATCACATCAAAGTATGAATATTTTTCTAACTCATTTGCTTCATGTGTAGCAACAGGTGCAATTATTTATCTGATCAAATATGAGTGGGGATAAATGTGGCTCCCACAAGGGTTGAGCCCAACTCATAATAAGGTGTACATATGGAAATATCATAAGTAAATGCAGATGTGATATACCATTTCTCATCAACAACTCTAGTAAGAGTGCAATGTTTTTCAAATCATGAGCATAGCTATTACAAGCTCATAGTGCAACAAGAGACTAAAGGAAGAATCATAAACAACAGAGTGCAATGAATATGAGATGTGAAGATCATGGAACTATCTTTTCTTTTTGAATAGTGTCATGATAAAGATCATACCATAAAGTTGTAGGCAAGGTGCTAGAATATGGTCCTACTCTTTACCTTTTCATCCTTTAATTGCACAAAATAATATTTTTTAATGATTGAAAAGTAAAGGTTGATTGTAAGTAATGACAATGAGCATATAAATGGTAGTAAGAGTACACAACACTCTTTACATTTTTGAAAAAATTATGTGTTTTCCAAAGAAAGGAAAATGACCATAGTCAACTTGGAGAAGACATCAATCATGGATGTCTTGAAGAGCATTAAGGTGTGAAGCAAGCAAAAAACAATGCAACTATAGTTATATGGTTTGTTCTTAAGGAATTAAAAGGATTGGCTATTTCAACACTACAAGTGCCTGCCAATAAAGGAAAACACCAGTTTGTGAATTAAATAATCATCCACTTATCCAGGTGATTCATCATTTTGAGGGAGACAAGCCAGTGGCATGAATCTTTGTTTACCAACAACTATAGGAGGAATCTATGTGATATATAGAAACCCTTGCAAGTTTTGATTAAAAAAGCAAAAACAAAAGAGCCCAAAACATTAAAACTCATGGCAGCTATCAAACCCATCTGGGTTCATTTTCTATTCGTATAGGGAAAATAGAGATACCCACAAAAAAGATGAAGCCACAACCACAATGGAGAGGATTTTTTCTATTTTTCTATAGAAATGGATGGAAACAACATAAAAAATATGGGTATGCATAAACCTTCAGGAAATAGAAGTTATAAGGGAAAATATAGAAGGGTTTACCCACGGCCAGCAAAAGGCTGAATACAAATATGGTTAGATGAAACCCTTAAAAAACTTCTAAGGTTTCAAATGAGAGAAAGCTTCAAGTACAAATGCATGAAAAAAAATATTGGAATGTAAAAGTAGAATGAAAGAAAGGTTGAAGGTATTTTATAACCCAGAAACAAGCATCTACAGAGAATAATGAAGCCCTTGGTATTCTTTCTATAGGAAATACAATGAAATATTTGAAATCTGCATTTGAAATCCACAACGACGTACCCTTTTTTTTTGTTCTTTCTACTAAAAGAGATATGCTTTAAGAATGAAAGAAATTTTGATATGGCAGCCAGGTATGAGTAAAATAATCATAGAATGAAGAGCCTGTTATAGAGATTCAAGCATTTAAATAAGTGTTTCTGAAAAGCTTTCAAAAAATGCTCACCAGAGCCTATTAAATCATAAGCTAAAAAGCAATAGTATGGTCAGAAATCTGGCATGATTCTTCTCCAAAAGCTCTATGCAAACCCTAAGTCGGCGGCGGTTTAGCTTCTCTAAGAAGCTTAAAAAAAAATGAAGTGTTTTTTCTTTCTTTTGTTCACTTTTAGGGTTATCAACCCTAAGATGTCGATAGGAAATGTTTTACCTTAGATATTTTAAATGCCTTCATGTTGTTTATGAAACTCTTCACTTCAATATCCTTTGTAATAATGCTACAATCCCTTATGTTGTGCCACGATGACTAAGTCTCATGACTTAGGTAAATTCTCTTTACCAAATATGTGGACAATGTGACCATTTCTTTTAATTTTTGCATTAAAGAAAGAAAAAATGTAAAATATATGATTTACATGATATTTTTATAAATCATTAAAATCATATATTTATTTTTAAGCAAAAATATGTTACGTTCTCCTTTTATAAAGGCTTATTCAAGGAGTTGTCCTTTTAGTGAAGGATTTTCTTATAGTTGTGTTTTTGAGAACATATAGGGTTGTTTGAGGTTAGTTTGGGAACATTTGGAGAAAATTTAGGCTTTTTAACTCCATTTGAGTATTTTTAGAAATGGTTATAGTTTGATCAAGTCATACTTGACTTTTTCAACCATTTTGAGCTCATTTGTTGAAGATCTAACTGCTATTTTTTTGGCTTTTTGAAGCCATCCGACTTCATGAGGTTTCTAGAACCTTATTTTGTGGAGAAAATTGAAGTGTTGGATACTTAGATACATTTTGTAACTAATTTTATGGAGTTCTAATCTATGCAATTTTTGAAGACAATGACTCTTGGAGTCCTTTTTACAGATTCTATGCATACTTTTGTAACTCATTTTGGAGATGAATTCAAAAAAGTCCTTGGATATCAACATTTGAAGCTTTTTTCCTTCTTATTCTTACAGAGTTGTGTGTTATTGGGGTGATTGATCAAATCACTTGTGAGGTATTTTAACCTCCTTGTTATTTTTTCTCATCTCATGCCTTTTCTGCAAAGTTATCTTTTATGCAGGTTGGAAACTATGCTAAAGAATTGTGCTTAACTTTTAGATTGTGAAAATTATCTTTCCTTTATGAAAGTTATAATTAGTTTAAGCCTCTTTACTAAAATATTTATGCATAAAATTTACTAAAATAGGTTGTGCAATTTTCCTATTTCGTTTCTTTGAGAAGCAAGTGATTGTCCTCTGAAATTTCAGGTTTTTACCAGTTAGGTGCATCACCATAGGGAATACCATTTACCAGTCTTAGTTTTAATCATTTTC
Source organism: Sequoia sempervirens (assembly GCA_007258455.2). Classification (NCBI taxonomy): domain Eukaryota; kingdom Viridiplantae; phylum Streptophyta; class Pinopsida; order Cupressales; family Cupressaceae; genus Sequoia; species Sequoia sempervirens. The sequence continues at coordinate 198,869,186 of VDFB02000013.1, read as the reverse complement.
ATTAGCAATCCCTCTCCCTTTTCCTAACAATGAAAAAAATTGTAGTTAGGTAATAACACATAGGAATTCGACCTTCTCCAGAGGCTCTTTTCCATCTTTAGGTGACCCACAACCTAGAAAAGTTCACATGTTTCTCTGAAGTATCAGGTTCTGCAACTTGATAAGGGTGCAACTTTATGAGTTGACAATTATATAATGAGCTAACGGAATTGTGGAAAGGAATTGAAGAAATTCAATATTTAAGGGATGGTCATTCATTCAAATTCACTTTCAGAGCTTCCTTATTGTTTTTGATTCACGATCTTCTTACATATGACACATTTTCTGGTCTCAGTGTTCATCGATACCATGGATGTCCTACTTGCAAATTTAAGGATTTTGTGAGTCACTCAAGAAGTTTGCATAAGTTTATTTATTTTGGACATCGTGCTTACGTTAAAAGGGATCATCCATATTATCAACCAAAAACATGGTTCAATGGTCAAGAAGAGAATTGTGAAGCACCATTGCTAATAACAGGTGATTACATTGTTGAGAATGGACAAAAAATAATGTCATTTATTGAAAATGATGGGATTGCTAGTAGTAGATATGATCCATGTAATGAAAGTGGTGTAAAAATGTTGGGCATATTCTATAATTTTCCATACTTTAAGGATATAGCCATTAGGCATACTGTTTACTTTATGCATACTAAGAAAAATATAGCCTATGCTATTAGAGATACTCTTTTTGGTGATTTTGATACTATTTCATCACATGAAGGATCTCAACAACTAAAGATTCATCAAAATCTTTGGGTTGAAAATAATGATGATGAAAAATATAGAAAACCTAGCATTCCTTATGTCTAGAAAAAGCAACAACGTGCACAATTCTTATAGTTGATGTCTCAGACTCGCTTTCCCACTAGATATATATAAGTAGTTTTATTAGAAGCTAAATTGATATTAATGGCTTAAAAGGCCTCAAGACCCATGAGTATCATGTCATAATGGAGAATATTTTACCTATTGTGGTAAATATATTAAGTTTGGAAAAGGGGCCAAGATTGGTAGTTATAAGGTTGGGAGTAATATTAAAGAGAATGAGTTTACATGTATTAGATCCTTCAAACTTTGATAGTTTGAGGGAGGATTTTGTTGAAGTCCTTTATCTATTGGAATGGGAATTTACACCAACAATCTTTAACATTTCTATGCATCTTTTGATACATATACAATATGAACTAAAGCATTGTGGCTCGATAAGAAAACGATGGATGTATCCTATAGAATGATATATGAAGGTTTTGAAAAAACTAATTCATACTAGGGAAAAACTAGAAGGTAGCATGCTTAAAGGATATTCAATACAAGAGGCATTGGATTTAGCACATAATATATGAAGGATTTAAAAATGTTAATCATTGTGTATGGGATGATGATGAAGAAGAGACAATTGCAGGTGAAGTATTAGAAGGAAATGAATGTCACTTCAAGCTATCACATCAATAAAGAAGTATGATACATGCCTATATTCTTCAAAACACATCTTCATTCAATAGGTGGCATAGGTAAAAAAAATTTACACAATAATTTATTTACTGAATTGCATTTACAGATTTATATTATTAATCTTACTATTTGTACGTTAATATTCTATGTAGAAAATATGAAGAAGACAATAAAGCTTGGATGCAAGGTCGGCCTCAAAAGTGCATATGTCATTCTGATTTCATTGGAGGGGATTCTTTTCCAAAATTTGAAGAATGGATTGCTAATGTAGTTAGTGATGCAAAAGAAGAAGGTCAAGATATAACAACAAAGGAAAGTGAGATTTCACAATCTCCACATTTATGGGCTATGTGTTTCAGTGGAATGTTGTCCTATAGTATGTTGGAATCTTTGCAACATGAGCATGAAGTATGGATGGTTGTGTTGGTTGTTCCTATTTTGTCATTGATGTCAACATGATACTAACTATATGGGATGTTTTCTTGGTTTATTGAGAGTTGTTCTTTTCCGGTAATACTCCTTTGTGATGGATCATTGTGTTGATATTTGAGTCTGGAACTCACTGCAAGATCTAATATGACTCTAATCTCTTAACCATGTTTTATTGACTCATTCAGACAGCTATATCCTAGATCTTAAGACATCTTTTTATATGAATAGAAAGTTATCTCTAATAGAGTTTAAATTTGTGTCCTATTTTTTTGTGTGTGGTACATACCATGTGGGAGACTCCACATTCTACTAAGGTGAGCATTCTTATACTGTGGTTTTGCTAATAGTCTCTTTCTTGGAAGTATGATGGGAAATTAATGTGTTCTCAGATCTGGAAGGTGTTTTCTTTGAGATTTATTTGTTGGTTTGGAGAATTGTGTTTTAGTCTTGGAAAAATCAGTGAATACAATATTATGAATACTAATAGACAACTTGGTTTAATGCACTACATGGATAAAATTTTCAAATCTTATTTGGTGCCGATGGAGAAGGTTTTTTTATTATTTTTTGTTTATCTAATTAGGCTGACCTAATTTATGAATAAGATATGCTTGTATATATATAAGATGTTATGAGGAATGAGAAAAAACAATAGGTGTGTGAGAAAAGGAGAAGAGAGCGAGAAGGAGAAGTGAATGTGAATAGAGGAGAAGATCAAAGCCTAAATGCTTTATCAGTAGTGATCAGTACAATTTTATTGAGTGACTGCTAGGTGATGCAATACTTTATATTCTGAGCTTCAATGGAACTGAACCCTGCACATTGAAGGCGTATTTTATTAGTTCAATATTTTGGCAGTGAGCCACTATCATTGTATCTTGGCAGTGAGCCATCTTTTGTACTCAGGTTGTGAGCCTTTTAAGTACAATGAGTCCTAGTAGTGAGCCCCATAATATTTTGTATCAGGATATAATATATTGTGAGTTAATCCTCACTATGGTTTTTCCCATTTTTGGTTTTCCACATAAAATTCTTGGTGTTCATGTGTATGATTACATTGACATGTTTCTATGTCCTCTCTTGCTAATTCAGTCAAAATGGTGATAATGTTTAAGTGGATTTTACTATGGGTTTATAGAATACTGATTCACCCCTTTTCTTAGTATTCTAGATGTTCAACAATTGGTATCAAAGATTGGTTCCTTGGAAGAAGCCTAACAACTTGAGGAAGGTCTCGAAATTTGAGTATCAGAAATTTTTTCCTTGGGAGGTAGTCTTTGCTAAATCTTTAGAAGAAATGGAAGTTTTGAAGGACAAGTTGATAAAATAAAATGAGCACATTGAAAATATACAAAGTACAAGTATGGAATCATGCGGTTTATTGACTTAAGGAGAATAAATCATCACTCACCTGCTTGAACAATTGGATGAAAAGAAAAGAATTGAAGAATGTTAGGAAATTGAAATTTTCAAAGCTTGAATTAGAAGTAGAAATCCTAAGATCTAATCTACAAAGAGCAAGAAGTTTTGAAGATAAATTTAAGATAAGCTTGACGATGCTTGATGAATTAATTACCTCTCAAATACTAGAGATGGATAAGATCAGTTTACGGTTTGAAAAAGGTTAGAGTTCTAAAACAAATAAATTCAATCGTAAGATGTGGTACAAAAATAGACAAATCAAGGAGTGAAGAAGCAATTCCAAAAAAATTCTTGTCAAACAACATGATGCTAAAAGGTATTTATACTTCAATGGTGTTTGTTATTCCTGTAAGAAATTTCTTCATAAGGCAAAGGTCTATAGAAGTAATGTGAATAACTCTAAGAGATAGAAGAATGGAGATAAAGATAGTATGTTGGATAAAAGGGAAAATGGAGAGAAGAATGTTGTTTGTTGTAAGTGAAGAAAACTAGAACACCTTGGTAGTAATAGTAGAAGAAAGAAGAACATATATCTAGCGAAGAAGAATGATCTAACCTTTGATCCAAAAGAAGAAAGAAAGGAAATGGAAAGGATTTGGAGAAAGGACTCATCAGTCTTATCTATGTCAACCTCCGGTGTAGATACTCCTATCAATTTCTAAATAAAAATAGTGGCTAAGGGGGAGAAATCATCAAAAAATATAATGAACCCCTTTATCAATACTTGTATCATATCATGACAGAAGTATACTTAATGCAATAACAAGATTAAGGTATTTTATCAATCACATGTGTGAAGAATGAAGTCTGGAGAATTTGAAAGAATGGAGGTGTACACAATTTTCAAGGCAATCTACTTGCAAGTTGAAACATTTATTGCAAAATCATTTGGAATGAAAGGAATAAGTTTAGATAATTTTAAAATATGTATTTTCGAAGAAGCATGAAAAGGAAGTTTAGATGTGAATTCAAAGTTTCAAAATTTGAAGAAAATAACAAACGAATTAAAAGTGAGCTCTGGAAGTAGGATATCTATAAATTTCTTGGTTGGAATTTTCAAAGGTATTCCTATTTGCACAATCTTTCACTTTTATTACAATGGATAATTCAAAGATTGTGAATTGTGCAAATAAAGCTAGGTTGAAGAGATATATGAGGAATGTGTCGGAAGAGTGTATTGGTGGATTCTCTTCCATCCCTTTGAGAGTGTTTCCTATAGAAGATATCTATGCATTTGTTTATAGTAAGATTGAAGAAATGCCATTAGTTCAATTGAACCTGCTTAAGGAAAATGAATTGAAAGAGATCCATGATGCCTATAGAGTATTAGTTGAGAAAAAGTTGGATGTTTGGAGAAAAGTTCCCTTGTTTGAATTTAAGAAGTACATTTGAATGGTGCTGAGTAGAATTCATGATGAATCTTTGTGGATAGATGAGGCACATCTGGTCACTAGAGAAGTCATTAGAGATGTAATTGGTTTATGTTCCTCCAGAACAATTCCTAAACTAAAGGTCATGAATGAAAAAGAAATGATTGAGGTTATAGGTGCGAGTTCTAAAGGAACATAGATTGGTTTGAGATCGATTGTTGATCTAGTAATAAGGTATGCTACTATGGTCATTGGTCATAAATTTTGTATCCCTAACAATGACTTTACAGTTTCTATTGTTGTGGTGCATATTGTTGTTGATATGGTAATAAGAGGTATGGAATATGAATTGTGTGAACTACTTCACATACATCCGTTGAAGAATTTAAAGGAGATAAAGAAGAGAAAAAAAAAAAACTTTTCGGTATGGAAATTTTGTTGTTTTTCTACTCTTTTAATTTTTGGGAGAGTTATCAATAATAGGAAGGATAGAATAGTCAAATTCATAGCCTATTTCCTATCAAATTAGGAAACTCATGATAAATCTTGGCAGTTTGGATGCACAAGAGTCTGCCCTTGATGCATTCTTTAGAATATTTTAGATGAGGATTAAAAAAGGTCTAGAATTCCAATAAGTATTGTGGAAAGATACTCCAAAAGAATAATTTTTCTTGTGTCTACAGATTTTTTTCACATGGAAGTAGTTGAACCAAGGTTAGTTTGGATATCTAAATTTGTTTATGAAGTGTTAGAGGTTGAAATTGATAAATATGTTAAATTCTCTTGGAAAACCCTAAGCATCTCAATGAAGAAAGTACCTTCGGTAGCGTGACTAGAATAAGGAATAAAAGGAAGAGTGTAGTGAAGGAAGAAGGTGAAGAAGAAAGTAAGTTTAAACATGAGCATGAAAGAACAATTATTCAGAGAGCTTTAGAAGATTCTCGCTGCTAATTTTGATTCATCTATTTTTGTTATGAAGAATCTTTGTGGCATGGTTAATTCTTTGAAGTTCTACATCTTTGGACTTAAAATGTCTATTGGAATCATGTAAGATAAAGAAAAATTGGAAGATATCAAAGGAAAATTTATGAATGCACGTGATCAAGTAATAAAGGAATTGGAGAGTGTACAAGGTTGTGAAAAAGAGGCACATGAACTACTTTCCTTTTGTCTAGATTGGTCTGACAGTACACTGGATATGAGAAAAGAGATATGGATGAGTGAGTCTCAATTGAGCACTCAGAAAAATATATACAGGTTAGCAGAAGATAAAGATAATCAAAAGTGGCCCTACATTATGCAGCTACAAGACAAATTCTTCTCTCTGCAAGATCGAAGGACAAATGTTATCAAGAAATTTGTGACACTTAGAGACATGATTAAACTCAAATATACTTATTTTTCTAGTTCTCTTGGCTATATTGGTGAATTATCAAAGATCAATCTTAGTCCCAACACTTTAATAGATGGTATAGAGTCTCTAACTAAACTTGATCTATTTTACAAGACTCCTCTCAGTGCAAAATGTTCATGGGAAGAAGGTAAAGTGTCATGGAAGGCTATCCTAAAGAGTCTCAAAGATTCTTCTTTAGGTTAATTTGAAGTTGTGTTCATATCATTCTAGTTAGTTTTTGATGCATATTTACATTTATACTAGACCCTTCCTTTGTTATTGATGTCAAACGAGGAGAGATAAATAGAGAAAGAATCAAAAGAAAAAAAATTGTGAATAATAGTTTTGATATGAGGAGTAGTTAGAATATTCAATTGTGATATACTTGAAAAGATTTTATCATGCATGTTTCCATAAATGCCAAAGGGGGAGATTGTTGGAAGCTTTGCAAAATTAGCATGAAGTATGGATGGTTGTGTTGGTTGTTCCTATTTTTTCACTAATGTCAACATCGTAATAACTATATGGTGATAACTATATGGGAAACTATTTTCTTGGTTTACTAGAAGTTGTTCTCTATCAGTAATACTCCTTTGTGATGGATCAATGTGTTGATATTTGAGTCCAGAACTCATAGCAAGATCTAATATGACCCTAATCTCTTAACCATGTTTTATTGACTCATTCAAATAGCTATATCCTAGATCTTGAGACATATTTTTGCATGAACATAAAATTATCTCTGATAGAATTTAACTCTATATCCTACTATTGTTCTATGTGTGGTATACTGTGTGTGATACTCTACATTCTACTAAGGTGAACATTCTTATATTGCGGTTTTGTTGATAGTTTCTTTATTGGTAGTACAATGGGAAATTAATGTGTTCTCAGATACAAAAGGTCTTTGCTTTGAGAATTATTTGTTGGTTTGGAGAATTGTGTTTTAGTCTTGGTTGACTCAGCAAATAAAATATATTATGAAGACTAATAGCCAACTGGCATAATGCACTACATGGATAAAATTTTCAAATCTTATATGGAGCAGATGAAGAAGGTTTTGATTATTTTGTGTTCATCTAATTAGGCTGACCAAATTGATGAATAAGATATGCTTGCATATATATAAGATGTTATGAGGAATGATAAAAATAAAGAGGTGTGTGAGAAAAAGAGAAGAGAGCGAGAAGGAGAAGTGAATGTGAATAGAGGAGAAGATCAAAACCTAAATGCTTTATCAGTAGTTATCAGTATATTTTTTTTGAGTGACTGCTAGGTGATGCAGTACTTTATATTCTGAGCTTTAGTGGAACTAAACCCTACACATTGAAGGTGTATTCTATCAGTTCATTCTTTTGGCAATGATCCACTATCATTGTATATTGGTAGTGAGCTATCTTTTTGTACTCAGGCTCTGAGACTTTTAAGGACAGTGAGTCCTAGAAGTGAGCCCCATAATATTTTGTATCTGAATATAATATATTATGAGTTAACCCTCACCATGGTTTTTACCATTCTAGGTTTTGCACATAAAAATCCTATTTTTCATGTGTATGATTTCATTGACTTGATTCTATGTTCTCTCTTGCTTATTTAGTCAAAATCATGATAATTTTTAAGTGGATTCTATTATGGGTTTATGGAATATTGATTCACCCCCCCTCAGTATTTTGGATGTTCAACATGGTAGTCATTTAAGAGTGGAAGAGAAACACAAAGGAATGAAAAATTATGATTGTGTTGTTAGTGTTGAATTTATTCACAAAACAAAAAATAAATTTTATGTTGGATTCATCCAAAAAAATATTCTAGTGGACTATGGTGAAAATAATCCTATATTATTAAAATGTAAGTGGATTCAACCATCTGTAGTACAATTTGATGAGTATGGATTTGTACACGCAAATACAATACAATTTTTATTAGAGAAAAATGAGCCATATGTTTCCCCTCTTTAAATTAACCAATCATTTCTAATTGATGATGTAAGAAGCCCAAGATGGTCGTATGTAATTCAAACAGAGTCTCGTTCAAAATGAAAATTCATGGAAGTTGTTGATAGAATGCCTAATGGACAATATGTTAATTTAGAAGAAGCGTTTGAAGAAGTGGATGAAGATGATCATGGAGTGTTTAAAGAAGAAATTTTGATTACCAATGAAGAGATTGGGAGAGATAATGCATTTCATGTCACAGATGAGGATGAGGAAGAAAATCAAGTAGATGTAGACATGAATGATCATGATTCTGATCTTGCTGGAAATGAAGATGATTATGATGATGTTTTTTCACCTTAAGATGTTAGATATCACCTAAAATTTGGTTATATACATGGCATAATTTATTATTGAATTTAATAAATATCTGAGTATAGGTATGCTTATTCAATGTTGTTTTACTGATACATTTTTGAATGTAATCATCATTATTCTACTAGTACATTGTATACAAAACCTAAGATATTCACTAATAATTTGAAGTGCATTTGAATTTAGGTTCAATCATTCTTCTTAGTTTTCTTACTTTGGTTGAAAATTTGAAATTAATTTTGTTTAGTTACAATATAATTTCTTGTATGTCCTATATGTTTTCTAGATGCAAACATATAATGAACATCTGTGATTTAATAATACATATAGATATCTTAGCATTAGGTGAACTAAGCCTCCTCATTACAAAAGAAAGAAATGATCTCTTAGGTCTAAACGATACTAAAAAATAAAACTGGGAGACTGCAAAATTAGAAAATTGTTTAATATTTTTAATAAAATGATATCTAAAATACTGCATTCATAATAAAATCCAATACCATACTACAATAGCAATCAATAGAGGTAGGTCCGAGATGGTCAGACATATAGGTCAATGTAAAAATTCTTACCATAATACCACATCCACCAAATATGAATACTACAGGGTGGCAGTGAGAATATGTTAACAATTAAAGTAAACTGCAACCTTGCAAGGGGTAAATAGTGACACTGCGGTATGGTGGTGAATAATCACTCAACTATTAGAATTAACCTATTGTATCATGGGATTCCAAAGGGGTGTTCATGGGGTGGTGGTACTTCTAATCCTACCATATTGCTACCTCACAATGGTCTTGATATGACAGAGCGATATGGCAGTGAATAGTCACCCAACTACTAGAATTAACCCATCATCCCATGGGAGTCCAAAGGGGTGTGCGTAGGGTGGTGGTACTACTAACGCTACCTCATAGTGATATTGAAATGATGGAGCAATACTCCAGTACAAGCTTTCAAAGCATTTAATGATTACACCATTCGATTTCCCAATATCAAAGGCATGTATTCAAATTTGATAAATGGGCAGATTTTGAAATATTTTGCATGAATTGACATTAATAGTGAGGTGATCAATCTTAGTAGTAAATATTATTTGGTACTCGATGAAATTTTGGTTATCATTCAAACATCTCAATGTACTAGAGGCAAGGGAGTTCGAGTGGGAAGACTACAACTATTTTTTCACTGGGAAAGTTCATAGAAACACTCTATAGCAAGTGTATAAGAATTGAATTTTCTTCTACGAGTAGACACTTAAATAAATCAAGTAGGATTAAATTCATCATGCAACCCAAAATAATTCAACTTGTGAGTAAAAGGGAAGAGTCCACAGTTTTCTAAAGAGATAATAGGTCCTTGCAACAATCCATTTTAGATGTGTTACCTAATTCTATAAACAAAGGTTTCAAAAAGGTGTTTAGAGATAAATCCCATGGATGTAGAGACCCAATTATCCCTATCTAAAGGTGGGATCTATTTTGGTACTTCTATGAAAAAAGGGATGAAAAGATTCCAATTTTGAATCCTTGGACTATAGGTTTGGGAAAATTCATAGTCCCAAATGTCTTTGTAGATGTTGATTTTATTAAAGTATTTGCACAATATTATCACCCGGATACTAGGACTATAATAATTTCAGATGTTTCACCATTAGTGGTGTTGAATAAAGAAAAAAATATAGAGTGTTTAATGTTAAACACACAAGCTATCACTAAGATCAACTTGGAAAGAAGTGAGGAGGATTATAGGAGATTAAGAAAGACCTACAGAAGAAATTATTTTACACATGAAAAGGGGTGTAAACAATAGGAGGATACCTATCTCCCCCTCCCAAATTGAGCCATTCTCCATAGAAGAATTCCAAGTATATTTCAAAAGAACTTATGTTTTTCTTTGTGCCAAGTGCTTGGAATAGATGTTGAAGAGAGGATGCCAACCTATCTCACGATGATGGCAGTGGAGATACAAAATCCTAAAGTCAACATTGAGTATGACTTTGTTGCTAAAATTGAGAAAGGGATACATGAGGTATTTTTGTAAGAGAGAACTTAGCTCCCATCACTTTCAGGAAATGCTCTTTGTTGTGTCATTTAATATTTTACCAAGATTTCTTATTAAAATAATGCAAGTATTAAGACCTTTACCATTGAAGCCAAAGTAGGGACACACTCATAGTTCCAGTGACTGGTTCTTCTTAGAAGACCAAGAAGTAATAAGGGTCTATGGGTGTCCTCAAGACCTGCATGTTTTACATAAATTTGTTTCTATTTGAATTACATTTTTAGAGTTTAAGTGGAAAATGTTATGGATGGAGTAGGATGTTATGGAAAGATTGAAAAAAGGGGTAATTCCTCCCTAACCTAGCTAAATGTGAGGAGTTATGGACGTAGGGTCTGACACCCTTGAAGAACTATAGAAATATTTGAAGATGAGTTATTCATTAAAGTCATGAGGAGAAAGGTTCTTTGATCCCTAAGGGAATATTAATTTTATAAAGCAGAAACTTCTCACTAAACTTGGGATTACCCATGTAATGGATTACAAATATGTAATAAGAAATTGCTTTACACCTGATGAATTTTTTCAAAGGAAGAGGAAGTGGGAAATCATAATGAGGCTTGAGGAGGAGAATAAGAAAAGTGACATTGGATCTTAAGGATTCTATGTTGAAGAAGGGGATCCTATCAAAAGGATGAACTTAATGATTGAAAATTTTGAAAGATTATATGTTGAACCGAAAAAGAAACCTAAGGGTCAATCTTCAAAATCCTCCAAGATTCCCATCAAACCAAGTGGTGTTGTAGTCATAGATCCCCTACCATACATTGCCAAAATACAATCAGAAGCATCCCCTAAGTGACCAAGTCCTAAAAGGAAGAACACACGTGGAGTAGCTGCCTTAGTGGAATATGAAATAAGTGAAGGATTAGAGGGGTACTGAAGAGGTAGCCGATGTACTCTTGAATTTTAAAGATGATGAAGTTGATCAACCATCACCTAAGCTTGCAACTGATGCTCACAAACTAGAAGAAACAATGGATGTACATGGGCATAATGATCAAGAAGTGCATGATGATGAAAGGGTGATTTTTTCCCTTATATTTATTGAAGATGATGAATTTATTCAAACTCCCGAGTTTAAGGATTTTTGGTTTAAGATGAAAATGAAATATTTTAGGAGAGATTCTAAATTAATAAGGTGGGCACTAAGGAGTCACAACATGACCAAATTATTGCCCAAAATTTTGAAGAACTCATGATTAATGAAATTATTGTTAGCCCCCAAGAAGCAAGAAAATTGGTCTTTGAAAGCAATGTACTAATTATTCCTAGGATGGAGTTTAAAAATATATTGTTATTGGACCATGTAAGAATCCAAGAAGATCCCATGTTGGTTTCTAAATTCAATTCAGATGAGGGGATGACTGGAACAGGTTACAATCCAAGACTTGAAGCCCTAGCCTTTTGGATAAAGTAAAAAAGAACATAAAAAACAAGATTGCTTGATGTTGTAAAAGAAATGAGAGGGACTGTCATGGTAAAGACATTCTAGAAACATCAACATTAGAGGTAGATACTATGATAATATACTCAATAATGTTTACTAGGGATGTAATTAAAGCTATGGAGCTTAGATTTGCAGAATATGAGAAATCACAGACTGATTTGAATGATTAAGTGAATAGGTTATTCATAGAAAATTTGATATTGAAAGAGTAGTTGAAGGGAGCATGTCCTTCCCAAAGAACATAATTAATAGTATACTAGCCCTTCCCATCTAGACTGATATAGGTGCAATCATTGTTGAACAAGTAAATGTGCTAAAAAAATAAATTGAGAAGTTGAAAAAGACTAATGAAGAAACAAAAGGAAAGAGAAAAGAGAGAAACCCCCAAGGTATTGGAACAGATCTTGGAGCATAGCGTTAAACTAATTGTGGAAAAATTGGAGAATGTGTATGAATGTTATGTATCCTTGTCACAAGCACTTGATCAGATAAAGGCCCATGTACCTATATTAGACCCCTTAACGACTGTGTATAATTTTACAAAGGAGTGTTGAGGACCCTACAACTTTACAACCTACTAAGAAAATGGTCTGAATGGTCACAAATGAATTTCAATATATATATGTAGAAGACCAAAATATCAAGGTAAAAATGGATTCATTTCACACACTAAAGTAGTGGTTTGTGTGTAAGACACTAAGGGGTGATGATCAATTGAAAGGCTCCAAGGATTGGATACATGATTTTATAAAAATTGTTCCTAATTGCCTCATTAATTTATAGAAGGATGGTAGCATAAATATTCACCGCCTCAATTTAACCTTGGATGGAATAATTGCACTAGATGCTAGTTACTTAAAATTCATCACTAATAGCAAAGGGTTATTAGACAACAAATGGAAGAGTCACTTGGGAAACACAAAAAAATTGAGGAGTACAAATGCCCTCATGATTACATAGTGTACCAATGGTAGCATACATATCTAGCTCCCCCAGAAGAATATTCCTTGTAGTGAAGTACCAAGCCTTGCAGATTCTGTCATGGAGAGAGGACCTTGTCATAGTTGAATGATCACAGGTACCTTATGATGAGTAATAGACTTTTGTATCATTCGAGTGCTCTCGACTTCAACATCTGATTATTTCTCTTCATTTCTCATCTCTCATTTCTTTTATGTAATCATATATAAACAACAATAATTAAGACTTTTTGATTTATGGTAAAAGTGGGTAACTAAAAGGATACTTTTTGACATGTCAATCAGGACAAAATTTTGAAACGTATTGTAAAAAATATTTTTGAAGATCAATAGAATGAAGTTATAATTGGTTGCTGAATTTTGGTTTCAATTGCTTATTGAAATGAATTAATGAATGTTATCATGCGGTCTCTTGTTTGATCTTTCCTTGTTATTTAAATCAATATATCAAGGGTATATCTAGTTTATCAAAACACATTTGTTGTCAAACAATTCATTTTGTACTACATTTTTGTGTCAAATATTTGGTAATTATGGTTAGTTTCATTATATTCAAATTATGAATTATGGGAAATTATATATAGGAAATAGATTGATGGTTGTTTGGATAGAAAAATTAGCTCTCTTAGAAATTAACTGAAATATCTTGTCTTGAAATATTTAGAAGGATTATTTTAATTAAAGAGGATTTTATGGTTATTTTTCTAACAATGATTAACAATGATTTTACAGTGCAGCTAGCTTGGTATTTTCATTCAAGATACAAGTCATTATCAAAGTCAAGCACATACTAAGATGGTACTCTACTTCAAACCCTCAAACTCACTTAGTTTAGTTTACTTACATGGGGATATTAAGGATGTTGCTAAAAAATTAATATAAATCATTTGTTGTTTGTGAAGGAGAATCCTATGAGATCCACTATGGCAGTGGATCAATGTATGGTTTCTTAAATAGAGATGATGTCACAGTTGGGAAACTTGTTGTGAAACTTCATGTTAATAAATTTTGGATGTTAAGGTTTCTTAGTTGGATATCAAAGATCTTTTCTCATCAACTTAATTTGGAATTTATGTATAAATGGATTCTTTCATGGTGCAGGTCTTTACTGAGACAACACATGAACCAGGGTTGACATTTTTGTTGTCCAGGTTTGATGGCATTCATGGACTTTGTTTCCAAGAAAATTTTGTTGATAATGTTGTTCCAGTCTAGTTAGTGTTGATAGCCTTCATTCTATAATATGTCAACTTCATTCTATAATCTAAGTGTATCATCTTTCTTAAATTTTGAACAAGGTTCAATATGCATATTTCAGGCCTATGTTGAACACTCTATTTAAGGAATTTTTTGACAAAGCTATAGTTTTTTAATTGATTTATCTTTCTACAGTGTTTGAACTTACTTTTGTAAACTTGCAATATACAATGCACTTTTATTCTTTCTAAATTGAGAATAATACTAATTTTGTTAGTTGTATTGAGGCACAACTTCATTCATGGTGGAAGAAGCAACACCTTGTTGCTCATATCAGATGGCATGTTGAATATGAAGGATGAAAGATTCTAGTTGGGCTATTCTTGACTACAGTAAAGGACGGAGCTTCATATATGGGACATGATCAACATTGTCCTTGGATTCTACACATTACAACTTGCTCCAAGAAGATTTCCAATGTTGTAGAAGTTTTTTGGAGAAGTTTATTTCTTGTAGTCATTTTTGTGCAATATTATAACTTATATTTTCAATCTTGTGACTGAAAATAACTATTGTAGTACTCTATTTATAAGTTGTAACTCAACACCTTTCTTTTATTAATAAATTTTACCAATTTTTCCTTCTCAATGGTTGTCTTATTGTGTGCAATTGATGATTGATGTGTATTTTTGTGTTTTATGCTTAAATCCTCAAATATTAGTCAATTAAAATGACTAAATATACTACAAATTGACATCAATTAATAATTAAATTGACTAAATATACTACCAATTGATAGAAATTAGTGAACAGTGAATAAATATGACTAGATATATATGACCAATCAAATCAGTGAGTAAAAATGACTAAACCAGAAAGAAAAATGGAATGGGGGAATGCCCACTCTTCACCTTCGGTCATTCAATAATGTCCTAGGAACCCTAATTAGATTGGATGTCAACCCCCATGTGTGATTCAATTCTCAACAAGGAAGACCTAGGAGGGGGTTCTTTAAGATTTGAGGGGTTCACCACCAAGAAAAAGCTTGGAAAAGACACTTTAACATTAAACTCACAAAACCTAATAATGTAAGCTAAATGAAGGATGAAAATGATGAAATGGTGCAATAGGAAGTTATGATGTATGTACCTGGGAAGTTTGGAAATGTGACAATGATTCTAGAAATGCATAGAAGCTGTCAAAATGTGCTAAGAAGGATTAAGACACCCTCACTATTGTTGCAGTATGAGTTGCATGGGTGCACTCCTAAGGGGGAGTGATTAGAAATTTTGATCTTTTCCATTGATGTCAAAGGGGGAGAGAAAGTCATGTGAAAAAAATTAGAAGAAGAATGTTATGTAGGATATTTTTTTCTTTGATGGTTTTTCACATAATGTGTTTCCATCAATGAAAAAGGGGGAGATTGTTGCAAGTATGAGCAAGTTTGGTGGTGTTGTCATTGATGTCAACACCATTCAGAATGTTGCAGATTATGCATGTACATTTGAGATTATGTTGGGATGTTGTGAGTAGATGGAGCTATCCTTATGATGTTGTAGATGTGCTGAAATGATGAGTTACCAAGTGCTTTTAAGAAAATTAATAAAGAACGAAGTTAGAGTTATGTGTGTGTTTAAAATGTGCTCTAATATGTGCTCCACATTTCTTTTTTGTTGATCCTATGCTTGTGCAAATATGAAGGGTTTTTGTTGGAGATCTGTTGGTGTCATCTCCTAATTTGTAGCTTCTGGTTTGATGGATTGTGAAAGTTGTGTTCACCAGTGTGTGAACTGGTTTGGAAAAGTTTCTTGTCTATGGACTGGGAGAAATGTTTCTACTCTTTAGCCCTTCGTTGATTTTTTTAGGTCTTGTGGATCTGTAATATGTCTTCTAATAATTTTCTTTAGGTTCTAGAAAATATGTTTGTGGTTTGGTGCTCCATAAGTTGAGTTTTAGAGTTTCTATATGTGTTTGCATAGTCTAGATGGACTTTTGGAAGGTTTTCCTTGTTCAAAGGTTGTTACACTTACTACAAATGTATCTAAAGTTATTTGAGATGTGTTCTTGTGCATTATAAAGTGTGTTACATCATCCACATGTTATCTTCTTGCTAGGAAGTGTGTACTCCAATGTTTATTTGTGTTTTCATTAGGTTTGGCTAACCTGGTGTTTACACTTCATATGAAGAATTAAAATTTAACTAAGGAAGCATGTGGTTGATCCAAGACATTTCTTTTGGTCTTGGTTAAGGGTTTAGTTCCACTCTCATTCCTTTCCACTATGGGAATGTTGAGTTTCTGACCTAATTTCAATTTATGAAATGAAGCGTATGAGGTTGACCTTGGAGAATGTTTCTAAGGTTGAAGATGGTGTAAATGCAAGTCAAGTTGTGAAGGATTAAAAATATAAAAAGTAACGAAGGAAGCCACAAGTGAAGAGCAGAGTTTTGAGAAAGTGAGTAGAGGAAACATTCATTTATTTTGTTAGATTCCTGAAAGTAGTGAGCTGAAGGTTTCTATAATCTTTTAATCAAGGCTACAAATGTGTATAAATTTTTGTGGTGGATCTTTTTGTTATCTTTTGTATCTATAGGCAGTGAGCCTCCTTGTTGGAAAGTGAGTCCTTTCTATAGGAAATGAGCCTTTGTATTTTGGTAGTGAGCCCTTGGTAGTGAGCCTCTTGTATTTTGTTTTTCTATTACTTTATATTGTGATTTAATCCTCATCTTTTTTTTTCCCTTATTAGGTTTTCCACATAAAATCTAGTGTTCATTGTGTTGATTTTTCTTTTTGTTCTCTATATTTCATGTTCATACTTAATAAAATAATAGTGTGGTTGTGAAGTTGATAAGTGTTCAAAGTCTTGTGTTTGAATTTGGTGACAACTGATTCACCCCCCCTCTCGGTTGTCATGTGCCTTTTAATAACTATCTTATTAGTCCCACTGCTATTTTTTAGGGGAAATGCAGAATCTCTTAAAAATACCCTTGGGAGGACTAAGATTCCCTAGGTGGTGACTTAGTCCCATTTGGAATATTTAAAATATATGAATTTGATCCTAAGGCTCAATGTCTGCACTTCCTTCTTCTCAGATCTCAGGTTCTGAAACTTTTGGATTTGGCTTGTAGGTGAGTTTTTGTGAAGATGACAACTTTGCAACTCTGCAACTTTTCACTTCAAATTATCTTCAAGTCTTCAACCTAAATCTTTAATCACAAACACAAAAGAGAGGGAAAACTTGTTGATTGTTAGTAAATGGGGGTTTTCCTTGTTCAAACCCCTTGTTGGTAATTAAACCTTGAAATGAAATAGAATAATGAAGGGAAATGATGAATGAACAACATGCAATGTTACAACTCACCAAACCCTTGTTGTGAAATCTACAAAATTTTGTGAGATGGCTAGCTTGAATGTAGATCTTGACTTGAATTGCTTGCTTGGATCATAACCCTACATCCCAAATGTTAGCTCAAAAATACACATGATGCAAGAAGATCTTTGATATGATTCTTGAATCTTGATGAAAACTCCAAATGCTTGATGAATTGCTCTCAAATTCTCTTGAATGAATACTTGAATGCTTGATATGCTTGGAATGATAAAATGAGTAGAAGAACCTTGCATTTATACTTATCCATGCTTAATATCTTGAAATTACACCAAAATAAGTCGATATATGAAATTATTAATTAAAGGAGGTTAAATCCCATCAAAATTTGAAATTGAATCTTGAAAACACCTCAAGGAGGACTAAGATGCCCTAGGTGGCATCTTAGTCCTCAGGCGTGAAACTTGGGGCATAGACTCCAAAAAGGGACCCATTTAAGGTTCTTTTGAAATCAAGTTCCCAAGACCTTTGGGGGAAAAAGACACCCTAGGTGGCATCTTAGTCCCGACCTAAAAATCAAGGACACACAACTAAAATCATTAAATTATCATTTATCCATTGATGTTTATTGAGATTAGCGATAAGAAGATATAATTTATTAGGATTTTGGATGCAAAATAGGACCATTTAAGACATAAATAGGGATAAATAAAGCAAGGTAGGCCAAAAAAAGTGTGAAAATGAAAGGGTATTCATTTTCCTACACTACATTTAGCCCCCACTTTAGTAAGAGGATGAACTTGCTTCAAACTCACACTAAACTAGCCAACCATGCAATCAAGAGAGGTTCAAATGAACAAATGCTAGTAAGATAGGATGAAAATAACCAAGAGGAATGATCAAGCCCCTAGGATCAAGATCTTATGACAAACCAACATAATCACAAAGGAACATGCTTGTAGATGATATCTGAAGCTATAACTAGATGACAAGCATACACCATCAAAGATAGAAAAGGGAAAACAAAAATGGAAATAAAAAATGATAGGAATCAAGCTTCGAATAGCCATCCAATGCATTGTGGACCGGGTCTAGGTTGTTTTTCCAAAAAGGTTTACAAGTGGAATGTGTTGTCCACTATGCAAACAAAATGCATGGTCACAAGGGCTAGTGAAGCTAGTTGTTCACTAGATGAGCCCCAAGAGGTCCATATCAAATTCATACCCCCATGACTATGATAAGGAAGAAAAGAAAATGCACACTCAAAAGGGATAGTGAAGTTAGTTCTTCACTAGGTGAGCCATGGGGACCATATCAAAGCCATACCTCCATGAATTTAATAAGGTACAAAGAGAAAATGCAACACAATAAGAAAAAGGGATGTTAAAAGGGATTTCACTTAGTTCTTGCAAGGTCTCATCTTAGGGAAAATTGTGCCTAATGTCTCCAAGAGAGGAAAAGTCAAATAAATATCACACTCTCATACGAAATCAAGCCTAATGACACCACCAAGAAAAAATGCCTCACAATAAGAAAGAAAATCGCACAATGAAACATGAGAACAAATGCTAATGAAATCATGCCAAAATAATGCCCATGTATGCCCCCACTTTAAATAAATTTCTAAACACCATGTTGTGAGAAATTACTTTAAAGTAGCACATGATAAATGCTAATAATAAAGAAAACATGAGATCTTATTTCGAAAGCCCTATGACAAGTCATATGTTTCTAATAAGCTACATCCTGAGAAGGGAAGACCCAGTACATCACATGTGAGCCAACTTAAGGAATGTCATCCACATTCCAAGCTTGCTCTTATATGTACATGAAAAGTTGGTCAACTAGCCAAAAGAGACAACCTTAAGTGACATATGAGGACAAGGCTACCTAACCCCTTGCCCCCACTTAGTACAGGACAAGGGTGAGTTGATATGCCAAAGTAAAAATCAGTATTAATTAGAGGAATTAGGTGCCCCCACATAAAGAAGAGTGCCAAACTCCTTAATATGTTGGATTTTATTACTCAAAGCCTTGCATTCATTAGTAGAATGACCATGAACTCTATGATATGCACAAAATGAAGTCTCATAATAAAATTTCTTTCATGTTCTTGGAGGGAGAGATATCAAGTGATCTTGGAGGAGTCTCGAAAAGATACTCTCTTGATAAAAAGTAGAGGATGTTTCATTATTTTACGATAAAGATATTTTTTGTTTAGGAGGTGATGTCATACATACACAAGACTCTTTGGATTGTGAGATTTTGTACACTCCTTTATAGGACGGTGTAAAATATAACAAATTCAAATCATTAGTGTTTTACGAGATGACATTGGAATTAATAGAATATTCCTTTGTTTCTTTCATTTCTTGCAAAGTATAACACTCAAGACCACTAGTGTCTATCAGTTCAAGATGCACTACTATTAAAGTTGGTTTAGAGGAATCCTTTGTGAGAATTTTGATATTGAGTGAAGGTTTATTTGATGGTTTTATTTCTATCAAAGGACAATAACCAAGACCACAGGTTGGTTCTTGTGTGTTAGGCTCTATAGGGACATGGATACCTTGTTCTCTAGCACCACATCCTTTTCCATTCTATCCAAGTTGTTTCATAAGTTTGTAACCTTTACCGTAAATCTTTTCATTTCTTTTGAGTTGGTGGTTGTTGATAGTCTATCTCATCAAAGTTTGTCGTGTAATTTTCTTTTTCTTCTAAAGTGGTTGAGGTGGATGCTTGCGAAGGGTCTTCTGAATTTTACATTGACATTATTGACTTTTCTTTTACCTTTTCAGAGTCTTTGTTTATGATGTTATATTCTCCCATGAATGTTGGTGTGAAATATAAGGAACCCTAATCATCTTCCAATAATTTTGTGACTTCTTTAATGTGTTTTTCTTTGTCTTTTGGTTGCATGGGTTCTACTTGTGTAGTTGGTGTTAATGTTTTCAAGGGTTTCTCTTTGTTTTTCTCAAGTTGTAAGACACTATAAGGCTCATGATCAGCATCAAGTGTGTACACTTTGTTGTTGTAGACATACTTCATTTTAAGATGAAGAGTGAAAGGCACCTGATTCATTGCATGAATCCACAATCTACCTAAAACAAGATTATATTAAAGATCATGAGGCATAATATGGATCAGTGTTTTTAATGTGGCCTTTCTAGCTTTAATAGGTAAAGTGATTAGACCAAGTGATTGTTTTTTCATGTTATCAAAGTCATTAATAAATAAAGATGTGGGTAGGATTTTTTATTTATCGACATCAAGCTTATCCAAAAGGTTTACACTACACACATTTAAGGCTAAGCCATTGTCAAAAGGGTTCATTTTATCCTTGTTGTATTGTATTGAGATATTATCATGAAAGCATCACATTTTTTTAAAATTCCAAATGAGGGAGCTCACTTTGGTGAAAAAATATTTTGGCATTCAATCCTTGAATCATGGCTGCTATTTTATTTGGTTTCACATTAGAAGGGATAGGAAATTTTTGTAAGGTAGTTTGAAGAATAGTGTGATAATTAGGTGAATTTGAATTAGGTCACATAGGGATATCTTAGTAGGAGTGTTCTTAAGTTATTCAACAAGATCATACTCCTTTCCACTTTGTGAAGACAAACAAGGGGCACTAGGCAAGAAAAGGTTAGGCAATGGGAGGGATGTTGAAGGTGTTTGTCTTGGTTGCAGATTTTTCTTAGTGTTGTATGTATGAGCAATAGTATTGTAACTCAGTTGCTATGAAACATTGTTCTTAGGTGGTTCAAGGCTAAGGATCAGTTTGTTTTGAACTTGTGGGTTTTGTAAGGGTGGATAAATGATAATTTTAGGCTTGGGAGAGTACTCTGAGGGGTATCTAATGTGAATAACCTCAGAAGAATTATCCTAATTTTCATGATCTCTTAGGGAATAGGAATCTAATGTTACTTCATCGCCTTCATCTAAGGAATTACAATTGTCAATGTTCTCATTTTCTTCCATTGTGATATATTCCCTACTAGGGGAGTTTTTAGGAGAACTACAAAGAAAATGTTCTTGACATTCAAGGATTGGTTTTTAAAAAATGACTTCATAACAAGTAGGGGAATAATCAATGGTTGAATTGTCTTGATTATCAATGATGTCATTATCTTGTTCAAGAATTTTTTCCTCATGAATTCCATTGATTGTATTTTCTAACACCAAGGCATCTTCCTCACAACTAGGAGAGATACTAGGTGAAGAACAAATGTAATTATCATGATTATTTGTAATTTCATTCCTTTGTTGTATAATGTCTTCCAAAATAGGATAGGTATGGGAAGGATCATAAAGAGGGTTTTCATAGATCTTAAAGGTTTGATTATCTAACACCAACATATCCTCATCATTATCAGAAGGGGAGAAGATGTTGGGAGATGAGTGTGGGTAGGCTTCAAGGGTCTCTTGTTGTGTTATATGTTCATCATGATTACCTATGGTTGTTTCTTTTTGTTCATTAATTTCTTGTACACTAAGAGAGGTAGAAGGAAAGAAACAAATAAGACTCTCAAAACCCTCATTGCTTGATTCTTCTAGCACCAAAATATCTTCTTCACCAATAGGAGAGATATTAGGAGAAGAACAAATATGATTGTTAGGATTGTCCAAGGTTGTATTCTCTTTAACTAAAACACTATCATAGGGAGGGGATATGAACTTTTTCTTAACATGCCTAGAAAGGTAATGTACTAACATTGCTCGAAAAAAAATGAAAAGAACTTCTAACCATTTTATCCAATGCTTCAACAAGGTAAACAATGTATATCACAAGATGAAAAAAACTTTTATCCAATGTATTCAAAAAATTTAGAATGCAAACAATGTATATCCAAAAGTGAAAATAATTTTTATCAAACTTATGCAAGGTTTTATGAATGTAAACATTGTATATGAAAAATTGAAAAGTAATTTTATCCACATTCTACAAAGTCTTAAAAATATGAGCATTTTTAGATCCAATGATGCTTGTAATTGAAATGATTTAAAAAATGGGTGTCCTAAATTGATATTTTTGACCTAGATTCATAAATTAGATGTTCCCAAAACTTTCTAGACTTATAGTATATGTTACCAGGAGGCCTAGGAAGCACAAAAAAGCAAATTTAAGCCTTGAAAAGTGCAACTTCAAAATCCACAGGGAATAAGACACCTGCAAGGGTTTCTTGGTCCTACTGAAGGAATTTTGAGGTTCCATAAACAAGAAAATACAACAAGTAACACATATAGGGTTCTAAGCCAAAAACCCATAGGACTAAGATTCCAGTAAGGGTGTTTTAGTCCTAGCTGATGTTTTTTTCAGAAAAAACAAGTTTTGAGTTGTTAACAATTCTCACAAGTTGCCTATTCAAGGATCTAATGTTTAGAAATAGGAAAATGTGTAAATGAATGCAAGAAAAAGTAACTAATGGAAAGCAATTGAATGCAAAAGTGAATGAAATTTTTTCAATTTTAAATGCAATACCAATACTCTTAAATGCAAGTATGATGATTGACAATTCACTTTTCAATTTTTCAATGAGATGAGATGATGCAAGAAAGTAAAAATGCAACCTATATGCACTTTTTGTAATGCAAATATGAGAGATCCTAGATGCACTTTCACTAAATATGAGAAACCCTAGATGCACTTTCAATAATGCAAGAATGAATACAACCTAGATTTAGGACTTGAATGGACTCCAAATCAAAAAATGAATTCTCTAAAATGTTAAGTTCACCAAAATGAACTGAAGGGAAAATGGGAAATGGGGAGAATTCCCACTCTTCTCCTTTGGTCATTAAATAATTTCCTAGGAACCCTAATTGGATTGACTATCAACCCCAAAGGTGAGTCAATTCTCAACAAGGAAAACCTAGGAGGGGGTTCTTTAATATTTGAGGGGTTCACCACCAATAAAAAGTTTGGAAAAGACACTTTAACATTCAACTCACAAAAATTAATAATGGAAGCTAAATGAAGGATGAAAATGATGAAATGATGCAACAAGAATTTATGATGTATGTACTTGGGAAGTCTAGAAATGTGACAAGGATTCTGGAAATGCAAACAAGCTATCAAAATATGCTATGGAGGACTAAGACGCCCTTACTATCTTATTAGCCCTACTGCTATTTTTCAGGGGAAATGAAAAATATTTGGATGCTGAAATAGGATTTGAAAGAATCTATCAAAAAATACCCTTGAGAGGACTAAGACTCCCTAGGTTGCAACTTAGTCCCATCTAGAATTTTTGAAATCTCTGAATGTGATCTTGAGGCTCAATGTACGCACTTCCTTCTTCTTAGATCTCAGGTCTTGAAACTTTTGGATTTGGCCTGTAGGTGAGTTTCCATGTAGATGACAACTTTGTAATGAAACTTTGAAAATTTAGAACTTTGCACTTCAAATAATCTTGAAGTATTCAACCTAAATCTACAATCATAAACAAACAAGAGAGGGAAAATTTGTTGATTGTTAGAAAATGGGGATTTTCCTTGGTCAAAACCCTTGTTGGTAATTAAACCTTGAAATGAAATAGAATAATTAAGGGAAATGATGAATGAAAAACATGCAATGTTACAAATCACCCAACCCTTGTTGTGAAATTTGAAAACTTGTGTGATTTGTCTAGCTTGAATGTAGATAGATTGATTTACTTGAATGCTTTCTTGAATAAAAACCCTACACCCCAAATGTTAGCTCAAAAACACACATGATGCAAGATCTTTGATATGATGCGTGAATCTTGATGAAATCTCCAAATGCTTAATGAAATTCTCTTGATTACTCTTGAATGAATACTTGAATGCTCGATATGTTTGGAATGATAAAATGAGTGAAAGAACCTTGTATTTATACTTATCCATGGTTAATATCCCTAAATTACACCACACCAAGCCAAAATATGAAATTATTAATTAAAGGAGGATAAATCTCTCCATAATTTGAAATTGAATCCTGAAAATACCTCAAGGAGGACTAAGATGACCTAGGTGGTGTCTTAGTCCTGAGGCATGAAACTCAAGGCACAAACTCCAAAAAGGGACCCATTAAGGTGCCATTGAAATAAGGGTCGCAAGACCTTTGGGGGACAAAGATACCCTAGGTGGCATCTTAGTCTTGAATAAAAAATAAGGGACACATAGCTAGAATCATTAAATTATCATTTATCCATTAATGTTTGTTGAGAGTAGCCATGAAAATATATAATTTATTAGGCTTGCGAATGCAAAATAGGACAAATTAAGACACAAATAGGGATAAATAAAGCAAGGTAGGCCCAAAAAAGTATGAAAATGCAAGGGTATGCATTTTCCTACAGTACAATGACTAAATATACTACCAAATTGATTAAGATTAATGACTAAATGCACTACCAATGCATAGAAATCAATGAATAAAAACAACTAAATAAGTGACCAGGTAACAAAAATCAGTGACTAAATATATTAATGAATAAAAAATGACTAAATAAGTGACTAGATTACAAAAATCAATGACTAAATCAACAAATAAGTAAGTGACCAGTTAAATAAATTAGTGAATAAAAATGACTAAATAAGTGACCAGATTAAAGCAATTAATGAGTAAATCAATGGCTAAATATATCAGTGAAAAAAATGACTAAATAAGTGACCAAATTACAACAATCAATGACTAAAAAAACTACTAAATTGATCAATCAAAAAAACCAATAAATAACTAAAAATGGTTTACTCATCAATCGGGTTGCATTATAAATTACTAGAAATAAACTACTAATGGTCATGTGACCAAGTTTAGTCATTTATAAGCAGTTTTTAGTAATTTTTTCAGTAGTTTATTGGTGTTTCTATACTAGTAGATTGATAAAGGCATTGAATGGTCTAAAGTAAGTGCCTAGAGCATGGTATTCTAGATTAGACCAATATCTTCAGCAAAAGGATTTAAAAAGGGATATTCAGACAATAATTTGCATTCTAAATCAGAAAGTGAGCACATGATTATTGTTGTTGTATATGTAGATGACATCATATTTGGTGGTAGCAATGATAAAATTTATAAAGTATTTTCTATACATATGCAAGATGAATTTGAGATGTCAATGTTAGGGGAGTTGTTGTTTTTCCTTGCTTTACAATTTGCACAAAATGACAAAGGGATATTCATATCTCAAACAAAGTATGATAAGTAAATGCTTAAAATGTTTGGAATGGAGGATAGTAGACTAGTTAGTACTCCCATGATAACTAGTTGTATGCTGAGCTAATTAGATGAGTCTCTAGATGCAAATCGGACTATGTACAAGTCAATGATTGGAAGTTTACTATACTTAACTATATCAAGTTTGGATATCATGCAAGCAACATGTATGGTAGAAATATTTTAGGCTACACCAAAAGAGTCACATGCTAACATAGTAAAGATAATTTTTAGATATATCAAAAGTATAGTTGACTATGGGTTGTGGTATCCCAAGAGAAGATTTTTCTTTGATAGTATATATAGATGTTGATTGGGCTAGATGTGCAAATGATTGAAAGAGAACTAGTGGTGGTGCATTTTTCTTGTGAAATAAACTTGTGGTTTGGATGATCAAAAATAAAGAATTAGCCACTTTATCCATAGCAGAAGTGAAGTATGTAGCAGCAACATCATGTTGTACTCAAGTCTTATGGATGAAGTAGACACTTAAAGACATAAAAGTGGGGTACAAAGAACCTATCTCTATTCTTTGTGAAAATTCATGTGCCATAAACATCTCAAAGAATCTAGTGATGCACTCTAGAAAAAAGCACATATCCATCAAGTATCACTTCATTAGATAGAAGGTTGTAGATAAGGAAGTCAACATGGAATATGTTCCCACCAAAGAACAAGTAGCTAACATATTGACAAAGCCTCTTCCCAAGTAATAATTTGAATATCTGAGGTAGAAACTAGGAGTAATTCCTCCCACATCATATCACTAAATATTAGTGATAGGGCATGGGTCTAGGGGGAGCTTCATTGGTATCTTATTTTTCCATAGAAATGTAAGGAAATATCAAGTTAGGTAAATATGGTTTTACAAATTTCTAATGACTTGATGGTTGCAGATGGACTTAAAACTCCCTCTTTCTCTTTGAACTATTTTTCAAAAGGGGGGCATATACAAAGGGGTAGAAAGGTAAAAATAGACCCTTTTCCATTGATGTAAAAGGGGGAGAGAGAGTTTTCAATGATCAATTTTTTGAGAAAAGGTAGAGAAAGTTGAAATGATCAAGAAGGAGCTATTTGTTTTAATCTTATAGAGCAATTGGTACAAATAATGAATTGCAACATCTACAACTAGTATCAATTTCATTTGGTTCTTTCTAGATGAGTTTTTAGTTTTTCCATCAATGGAAAAGGGGGAGATTGTTGGAAATTTGGTTGTCATTGATGCCAAAAGGTGACATTGATGTCAAAGGAGAGATAAGGTATGTATTAGATCTGGCTATGGAAATACTAGTACAAGTTTTTCATCAGAGGAGTATATTTCTGCAATTGTTGCAAAGTTGCTAAATTCTTGCAACATTGTCATGCAATATGGGAATATTATAGCAGAGGATTATTTTTAGTATCTGAAGGATTAGGTAAGGCTAGATTCAACATGAGTTTTATAAGAGCTTCTCAGATGTGTGATTTGCAGGTTTGGAGAGTGTTTAATAGTTCCATAATTATTTTATGATTTCTCTCAGATAAAATTAGGGTTTGATAGATAAACCCTAGGGTTGTAGTCATGGCATTCCGAATATGATTTATATTTTTTTTGATGATTTCCTATTGGCCATTGTAGGTTGCTTAAGTAACAATTTAAGACTTTGGAGTCATTTAAGGAACCGGCCCCCTTCCTTAGTGTTTACCAACTTGGAAAATACTTTGCAACTATAACACTTCCTAAGTCTAGTGCTTAATATTTTCCTTTGGTATAATGGATGGTTGTGATCAAGGTTTGAAGATCAAGGGTGATCGGTAGCCTGCATGGAATCCATCTAAGTCCCACAGGATAGCAAAAAATAGTGAAGAATAGATGGTGCCCGCTATAGTGTTTCATGGGACTAGATAAAGTGAAAGATGGTAAAAGAGTATGATGATGACATGGAAGAGAGGTGGTGTTAATTGGTTGGATGATAAGCCAAGTCACATTGTTGTTGTGAGTTACATGGTGCTGACAGGTGATAGACAATGGCCTCTTGTTGCCCCATTAAGGGGTTGGTCCAACCCAACAATATAGTAGGTCCCACAACCCCACTGCGGTATTGGATCAACCTTGTGGTATGATGGGTGTATAACCAAGAATAGGTGGTAGGTGTCAACTACCCCATTATGGATTCAACTAAGCCCTACATTATAGTAGTCTTATGACATGTGTATCTGTAGGAGCTAGCAAGTTGTGGTTGCTATGAAGGATATTAATGGCAGTGTTTTAAAGGACCATTCATCTAATAATTAGGTTTTAAAGATGGGTGATGAACATGGAATAGATGATCATGGTGTGAAGACCTCAAATTTTCAACCCATATTTTAACTCAGAGAACTCAAATGGCTAAGTTTGTGTGAATTAGGGTCTTGGCTCTATAGTTGAATTTAATTGGTTCACTTTCCCTTGCAACCAATGTAATTAATATTTGATGTGTAGAATGGTAGCATAGATAGTAACAAATTTTAAGATCAGGATCACATCAAATGATCAGAAGAATATATTAAATGCATATCTAATTTTAGGATTTCACATAGATCCACTTTTAGAAAATGCACTATATAAGAATGTAATGTATGCTAGGCTTGATGCAAGAGGTAGTGTGATGTATAATACATTAGAGAAACCCTAACAGTAGATTTGGATGTGGATGAGAATCTTGATGTAATCACTCAGGTCGATGAAGGAGATACAAAACATGATATCAAATTTTTTAATAAGTATGGATGGGAGTGGAATAGTGAAAGTGAGAAGAGAGTTGAAGAAGAGATAGTGCATATGTTGCAGAGAATATCTAGAGCTTCTTGAGGCAGATAGAGAATGCACTAATATGAGAAGAATAAGAGTAGAGCATAATTAGAAGGATGCATAAAATTGATCAGTTGCATGATAAGTTGCAACATTGAAATGTAATTAGATTGTAACATCTTGAATTGTAAATATGATAGGTGGGTGCCATAATATCTTTGGGTAGGTGCTCAGAGTAGGGAGTGGGTGCTTCCTAGGAGTAGATGCTCCTAAAATAGGGAATTGGTGTCTCCTTATGGTTGGTGCCCTTAAACTTTACAATTGGAGGTTTGGTTGTGAGGTTGGATAAGAACTGTAGATCCTAACAAAATTTCTCACCATGGTTTTTCCCATCTTGGGTTTTCCATGTACATATTTTTTTATGTGATGATATGTGTGTGTATGTTTATGGTTCTACATTTTGAGTTTTAATATGCACATTAAGGACTTAAATAATCAATCTTCAAAATGTTTTAAGGAATAAAATTTGAAGTGATCTATTGATTCACCCTCTTAGTAGATAATTGTGTTCCAAAATCATCTTCTATCTTCATTCGACTAGCTACCAAAAGCAAGGTATAATCATATTTTAGATCTATTAGGGGATTTGAATTCTCCCTAATTAGATCTTTTTTTCATTATTCATGTTCATTTAGGGATCTTGTTCTAACAAACTTGAATGAGGTTTCTTTACATTCTAGTTGTAAAAAATATTAGAGACACTTAAGATTAGGGCTCACACACATTTATGTTTTATATCTGTATTTTTAATCAAGGTTTAATTACTAAACTTGGGGTTTGATCAAGGAAAACCCCATACAAACAAACCAAAATTTTCAATTTTGCTACAGGTAAAGATCCGAAAGCAGAGATTGAAAGGTACAAGCAAAAAGTGTAGATCATAAGCTATAGATCCAAATTTTTAAGTCTTAGAAAATCTTGGCAAGACCCATTCACCCTAGGGTGAATCTATCCCAGGAGGACACTCAACAGATTCTTTTGGTGATATGTTCATAAATTTGTACTCATCTCATATTTTTTGGAAGTTTATGGATTCTAATAGATTAAGGTTTTAATTTGATGTTTGAAGTCTCACATTGCACAATTAAATTGATTTAGTATTTTTTATTTATCTTCCAAAAGTGCAATCAAGTTTATTTGCCCCATCCTCAATCATAAGGAAAACAAAAATATCTCCATCAAGGTTGACTCACCTAAGGGTTTAAAGCCAATCTTTCCCTAGGCGATTCTGAATGAAATAAGGAATATAGGTGCATTCCCATATCATTTTGGAGAAACCCTATTTTTCATCATTTCATTTTGGTGAAATCAACATTGTACATCTAAAATTTTAAAATTAGAGTCCATTCAAACCCTAAATCTAGGATTTGCATTAGTTTTTGTTTCATTGCATTAGTTAGCATTCCATTTAGGGTTGTTAAAATTGCATTATTTTTCATCTCGTTTAGGGTTTTAAATTTGCATTTTGTAATATTTAAAATCTTAAAAAATAATGTATACATATTACATTGATTTTGTATAGTACTTGTATATTAGTGTATTTTAAATCATTCACATTCACAAATTGATTCAAAATTGTATTTCAAAAGTGTCACTTTTTCATCAATTATCACTAATTTTAATTGCATTAGGACACATAAATCTAGAAAATTATGTCATTGAAACCATAGTTTGCAACCTGAAAGAGAAAATCATAGCAACAAACCTTAGACTCATATTTTAATTTTTGCAACCCCTATGCAAGGACTCATTTTCGCTAAGGTGAATCTATCTTTGTATAAGTGTCCTATATTTTTGGTAGCCTTTTTATGTCTATTTCTACATTCTATTTCTACAGTTACATCCTAATGAAAGTTGTTCTTTTGTTGCCATATTAAGGAAAATTGAATTTTTCTTTTCCTATTTTAGTATTTGATTACTTTAGATCTGTGGTTATTTACATCATTATTGAATTTTTTAGATAGATTATTTTTCATTTTACAAACATTGGAAACCATTAAATAGTTTAAAATATTACACATTAATTGTCAACCTTTGATAAAGCATAGCTATTTGACAATGTTACATCTCTTTCTACACGTTAACATATTCCCCAGGCCCCTTATTAGTGATGAATTTGATATGTTATATGAAGCCCTTGAGGATTTCATCTCACAAGGACCATCCACTAAGGCTTGTTATGAAAATCTAAAATATAGAAAAGTTAATGCAATAACACCTCAACTTATCATTTATCCATCCCCACATCAACAAAAAAAAGTCTAAACCAAACCTATGCTCATCATAGGACCACCTCAAAACAAGTCTAAACCTATTGGAAGTATATTGAATTATGAAAGGAAACTTACTTGTAACAATGTTTCACAACAACCAAGTTATAAAATCATTTCTCATACATATAATACAAGGAACAATAGGAAATCACAAACAATAGCTACTTCATTAGCATTTCCTCAACCAATTTCGCCTAGTGCTCCTCACTTGCCTTTGCATAGTGGAAAGGAGTATGATCTTGTGGAACAACTTAAAAACACTATTGCTAAGATTTATTTATAGGATCTCATTCAAGCTTCACATAATTACCATACCATGCTTCAAAATTCTTTGCAACAAGTAGTTATCCCTCCTAGTGTGCAACCAACTGATGTGGTAGCCCTAATTCAAGGTATGAATCCAGTTAATATTGACATTATATTTCATCAAGATGAGTTACCTCCATTGGAGATACAAAAGCAAAATGAAGCCTTCATAGTAAAGGCTATCACTAAAAAATGTGGAATTAAACAAAATCTCATTGATAATGGTTTAGCTCTTAATGTGTGTAGTGTGAACCTCTTATATATAGTCGAAGTGGATAAGGATATGATTGAACCTGATTATTTAACTATTCATGGATTTGATTATGTTGTAAACAAACCACTTAGTGTGATAATATTTTATAGTAGAGTTGGAAAGGTCACATTGAAAACTCCTATCCATTTCATGCCTAAAGATCTCTCATATAGTCTTCTTTTGGGTAGACCACAGATTTGTGAAATGAATTGGGTACCTTCATCTCTTCAACATTTAATGAATTATGTCTATAACAAAAAGGTTTATACAATCAAGGTTGAACCTCACACAAAATTTTGTTTGCACACTAAGAAAGGAAAGGAAAGTCTTTTGAAAATATTGACACCAACTTCAAATGTAGAACCCGTACAAGAGGAAGAAAAAAAGAACAATATTGAAGAAGTCACAAAACTATTAGATGAAATGTGGGGTTCATTGGATTTCACACCTATATTCATGGGAGAATAAAATATTATACACAAACTAGGAAAATAGAAAGAAAGAAACATAATATCCATACAAGTTTAGTCATCAAAAGCATGTGAGTCCATAAATTTTAGTAAATAAGAGGAAAGCACAAATTATACATCAATGTATGAAGAGTGTGATCATGAGAAACCACTAAATCTGAAAGAAATGGAAAAAATTTATGGAAGAGGTTACAAACTTTTGAAACAACTTGGATATAGTGGAAAAGGATATGGTGTGAAAGAACAAGGAGTTCATGTCCCTATAGAGCCTAACATACAAGAAAAAAAATGGTCTTGGATATTTCCCTTCTAAGATAATAAAAAAAGGAAAAGGCCTTGACTTAACATCAACACCATCATGCAAGATTCTTATAAGGAAACTCTAACTTTAAAGCATCCTGAATTAATCGATACAACAACTAATGGATCATTAGATTATTTTGAACATGATGAAGCCTTGGCAGAAATGCTAGGAGTTTATGATAAATCACCAACTCCTTACCACAAATGAGGATTCACTTGTGCCTTAAGAATCACAAGATACATCAGTGATGAAAAGAAAACTAGTGATGTTGAAGAAGAAGAAATCCCTAAAATTCCAAATCAATGTGAATTACCTATAGGAGATACAATTAACATACCAATGGAAACATATGACAAAGAAAATTTGATTCAAATAGGACAATTCATTGATGAGGATGAATAAGAAGAACATGCAATATTATTACATGACTTTCAGGAACTTTGTGCTTGTACTTATTCAGATATGTTAGGTATTGACACTAAGATACTTATGCATAACACTGTCCTTGCATAGGATCTAAAATAGTAAGACAAAATATATGCAAGATCAATCCTAAGATAGTCTTATTGGTTAACTTTGAAATTGAGAAGATCCTAGATATTGGATTTATTCATTATATTGATTATTCACCATGGATTTTGAACATCGTAGTGGTGCCAAAACTAACAATTGTATTAGGATGTGTATAGATTTTCATGATCTCAATAAGGCATCTTTAAAAGATTATTTTCCTCTTCTTAATATTGACATGATAGTTGATTCAATTGTAGTTCATTCCTTATTATCATTAATGGATGGTTTGTTATGATATAATCAACTCTTTATCAACCCTCAATATCAATACAAGAAAACATTTACTACACCTTGGGGAACATTCTATTAGGTTTTCATGCATTTTGGATTAAATAATCCTGGCACAACATATTAATGATCTATGATATTAATATTTCATGATTACATACATAAAATTATAGAAGATTATGTTCATGATATTCTAGCTAAATCCCTAACTCATCAAGGCAATTTTAAAACCCTTTGAAAGATCTTTGAAAGAATGCATAAGTATAACATGAGCCTAAATCCAAAAAAGTGTGTCTTTGGTGTGGATAGTGGAAAAATCTTAGGTTTTATAGTATCCCATAGAGGCATTGAGGTGGAAAAAAAAATTTGATTCTATCATTAACATGCCACCTACAAAGAATATTTCTCAATTACGTACCTTACAAGGAAGGATTCAAGCTATTCACCATATTGTGACATCATTGGAAGATCAAACTTTACCATTTATATAATTTCTTAAGAAGGAATTAGAATTTCAATGGAATGAGGATTGTAAAAGATATATTGAAAGTTTCAAAGAGTACCTCATTACACCTCTTGTTTTACAACCTTCCATTCAAGAAAAACCATTTATCCTTTAGATATCAACATCAACCCATGCTTTAGTAGTATTTTTGGCTCAACAAGATGATAATGGTAAAGAGCATCATGTTTATTACATTATCCAAACTCTAATTGATTATGAAACTCAATACATAATGATAGTTAGACCATCAATAGACACAAAATTTAAAGAAGCATTAGTGACTAATATTGAAGTCTCTACTTAATCGTACAAACAAATATTCAACTACTTAAAAGAAGGTACCTTTCCTAAACCGACCACCAAGAGCACTAGAGCTCATATTCAAAAATTTATTTCTCATTGTATGACATCTTAGCAGATGTCTTATATAGATGATCATTTGATGGATTTTCACTTAGATGTCTTAAACAATAAAAAATACCTATAGTCCTTGAAGAAGCTCATGTTTGTGCTTGTGGGGGATATTTTGGAAGAAGATCGTTAGTTTAAAAATTAATCTGCATGGGATATTATTG
Source organism: Sequoia sempervirens (assembly GCA_007258455.2). Taxonomy (NCBI): domain Eukaryota; kingdom Viridiplantae; phylum Streptophyta; class Pinopsida; order Cupressales; family Cupressaceae; genus Sequoia; species Sequoia sempervirens. Next base: position 198,835,247 of record VDFB02000013.1, on the reverse strand, counting down.
GAGACATACATAACAAGATTGTTTTGAGCATGTTAATAAATGCCATAAATGTGAAGAACATGGAAATTTGATCCATGCTCCTACTTTTGAAATTCATTCCCAAGTTCCTATTTGGCCATTTTTGGTTTGGGGTGAAGATCTCATTGGAAACATATCTCCTCTATCTTCTTTTGGACACACATTTATAATTACCGCAATAGATTATTTCACAAATTGGGTAGAAGAAATTCCTCTTCATTCCAAAATAGCTAATGCGATTTTTCATTTCATAATGGAACACATTATTGCTTGCTTTGGCCTTCCTTCCACATTATTTTTAGAAAATGGAACCCCCTTTAAGAATAATGTTATGAATAAGTTCTTGGAAAAATTCCACATTCAACATCGTTTCTCATCACCTTATTACCCACAATATAATAGTCAAGTAGAATCAACCAATAAAAATTTGGAAAAAATCTTGAGAAAAATAGTAAGAAAACACAATAAGGACTAGCACACTCAATTATCTTATAGTTTGTGAGCTTATCACACTAGTATTTGAACACCTATAGGAAACACACCTTATAATCTTCTTTATGGTGCTAATGCAATAATACCTTTAGAGTTATAAATTCCTATTGACAGCCAAAATATTGAGAGGGGGGGATAAATTAGTATTCTCTTAAACCATTTAAGAATTAAAAATATATAAACAAAGATTTTGGAAAACTGAAAAGGCTATATGCTCCTTCTAGGGTCTTTCACCTAAAAGGAGATAAGATTTGGGTTAGGTACCAAAATGCAATGTTACATTAAAAGATGGATGTTTTCAAGGATGTAATATGTGAAGATGATATTCTATAAATGAAAAATACTAATAAAATAGATCACTAATTAAATGCAAACTAAGAAATATGAAGTGTTGGAAAACACAGTGTTGTATGCAAACATGAACTAGAAACATGCACAAATGAAAATAGAATTGAATGAAACTAAATGGGTTGCACCTAAAAACTAAAAGTAGATATAGGAAGGTTATAGAATGTTGTAAAGTTCAATGTTGATACCCACTAAGACTCATTCACCACAAATGGAAAATCAGTCCTACTTCTGGTAAAATCTATCAAAGTAGGTTTCAAGATGTCAGGAACTCAGAACTATAGAAAGCTCTTTTTCCAACCTAGCAGTGGGACTCATTCACCATATATGGAGAATAAGTCCACCTACAAAAATTTTCAAAGTCAAAGGTTAACTCTATGGGTCCTGGTCTTCACTTTTCTACTTGTTAGGTTGTTGGATCTAAATCTACAAAAAATAGGCTAAAAAAGGTCTTCAATCTCCAATTAGGGTTATGTAGACTATGATGACTTAGATGAATTATTGACCACTTTTCAAAACCTTTATCCTTGATAAATCTTCCTACAAGACCTACAAAAATACATGCAAAGAGGGGGAAAATGGTTAAGGGTTAGAGTATAGGGGTTTTCCTTGGTCAAACCCCACTCTGGTAATCAAACCCCACTCTGGTAATCAAACCCTATGAAATGAAATGAGAAGAGAATTAAGAACAAAAAAAATGAAAAATTCATAAAATCACCAAACCCTTGTTGTTGAAATTTGAAGATATGTCAATGGTTGCTCCAAGATGCTTGATAATTGCTTAATTGAATGATGTTATGATGCTTAAGTGAATGCTTAGATGGATTGAATGCAATAATGAATGAGATGATTGAATGGGTGAATAGGGGTTAAAATGAATAGAAAATCATGTGTTTTTACACAATTATGCCCTAATTTCCTAAAAATACATCACATGCCGACCTTAGGTCTTTAGGAATAAAAACCCGCCAACAATTTGAATTTATTTTGAATTTTGTGCCAAGAGTAACTCATTCACCACCCCCGGTGAATGGGTCCAACTCAAGGCATGTGAGTGGGTGTCAGAAATTATATTGTCTTTAATGATTCTTGTTAAGTTTGTATTCAAAAATACACTTAATTAATGCCTATAAGTGCATAAAGGGGCCAATAAAGCATAAGAAAGGTGTATTTGTCGATGACAAGCCTAGAAAAGTGTGAAAGTTTGTTACAAGACTTTAAAAAACTTTAGAATAAGACTTGGTAAGTTAAAAAAGGGGGTATATAGATGAATTATAATAATAAGAAGAGTCTAGAAAAGTGTGAAAATGTATCACAACAATTCACAACACATTTACAAGACATCATAAAGTCTTAATGATTCATAAAGATTCAAGACCTAATGTGAATATGTTGGCCATATTACAACATTAAATCAAGGAAAAATCAAGCCAAATAAGCACAAGGAGGGACAAAACAAGAAAAATTAAAAGGGTTACTTTTTTTGTGTCCACAGTTAACCCCCACTTTAGTGAGAGGATGAACTTGCTTAAAAATCACACTAAAGTAGAGCAATGCATCTCAGGATGGGTTTGAATGTACTAATGATTGGTAAGATGAGAGAAAAGTAATCAAGAGGGATTATCAAGTCCCCAGGATCATGATCCCATGGAAAATCAAACATAAGCACAAAGGAACACACATGAAAGTGATGAAAAAGAATGAAAGGAAGAAGAGGAAGCTTTGATCATCTGTTCAACTCATTGTGGATTAGATCTAGGTTGTTTATTTGGAACAAGAAATGCATACTCACTCTGGGGTGATAGAAATCATGGCTTTCCGTCAGGTGAGAAGGCCCGAATATATTCACTCTGGGGCCACAAAACTTCTAGTTGTCCACGGGGTGATAAATCCACAAGGTGGCTATGGGGAAAAGTCATGCCTCAGAATGGGCTTTCCCGCTCAACCATACTAAATTTATACCTCTTAATAAATTTAATAAGGCACCACAAAGGAAAATGTATTTTCATGCTTCATGAGACAAGGAAAGCTTCATATCCTTAGAACTCATGAACAAATGCAATGGTACCAAAGGAATGCAAGTTGTGCTATGCAAGGTGGCCATGTAAATGAAAATGAAAAACACAAAAGAAATGTTGAAATGTGTCTTGCTTAGTTCATGCAAGGTATTAACTTAGGGAACATTGTGTCTAATGTCACCAAGAGAGGACCAATCAAAGAATAGAATATTCACAACTTAGGGGATGCAATGCATCATATCAGGCCACTAAGAGGAATGTAATGTGCTAAGATATATCATGCTCATGAAGGACACTATACCCAATGTCATCCACAAAGTGACAAACACATTGTATAAAGTGACAAGGCTGCAATAAGAACTAAGAAAAATGCAAATGAATAATGCCAATGTATTCCCCCACTTTAAAGGAATTGCTACACACCGTATTGTGAGAAATTACTTTAAAGTACCAAATGAAAAATTCAAAAAGAAACAAGACATGAGAGCTAACATGGAAAACCACTATACCAAGTCATATGTTTTCTAGTAAGGCTATGCCATGTGAAGGAAAAGGAACAAAAGAAAGAGGGGTTTCCCCCAAAAAGGAACACACTAAACACATAAAGGATCTATTGATTTGGGGTCAGTATGTTTGTTGCTGCAATGTTTTGCTTAAAGAGATCAAAACTATCATCATTCCCCAAATACACATAAAATTGGAAGAATGACACAAAGAGAGTGAAAAAAAAAGAAAAAGAAAGTCTATTTTGGTTCAAGATGGATTGCGGTCTCAACACTTTGCATCATCCCCAAAAGGAAAACATAAGCAAATGAAAATGAAAAATATTTTGGGTCAAAATGAGATAGACATTTCAGTCTCAACACCTTGCATCATCCCCAAAAGGAATACACACAAAAAGTGAAAAAGAAATGGAAAAGGACCAATTTGGTCAACATGGAAGAGACATAGGGTGTCTCAATACTTTGCGTCATCCCCAAAATGAAAAGAAAAAATAAAAGTGAAAAAGAAAAGGATTGATTGGGTCAACATGGAAGAGACATAGGGAATCTCAACACTTTGTGTCATCCGCAAAAGGAAAACACAAAAAAAAAGGGAAAGCCAAAAGAAATGTATGACATAGAGAAGAATGGAGGTACAAATAGAGGAATTGCACAAAGAGAAGAGAACATCAAATGAAACATTACGGGGGAACATGATACACACATAGAAAAGTAAAGAAATAGAAATATACTAGTAATGTAAAGGTAGGTTGACCATCAAACAATTCATCCACCTCCCAATCTCAATCAGGATAAGTGGAAGGTGAAAAAATAGCTAGGGGACAATGAAAAATTCATTACTAGGACAAGGCTATCAACTTCTTGCCCCCACTGAGTTCAAGGCAAGAATGATCCGAGATAGGTGAGGAGAAAGGTCATGCAATGGTGAGAATGGATAATTCTACAACTATTGCATGATGAGGTGTTTGGTAGTGTGCTATGGGATGATAGGATAACAGTCGGTGTCATCGAAGTGGTATTTACTCAGTATTTCCTACAATGTCTAAAACTCATCGATTTGGTGTCCAAGAACACAATGGTATTTACAATAAGGTATATTAGAATCTTTAGGATGGATGACCAACCTATTCATAGGTGGTAATAGGATGAGACCTTTGTTTAAAATCATTTGGAGTTTCCTTTCACATTCAGGTGGAGGATGGAGAGGGAACTTTAGTTTTTTCAATTTGTAAGGTTGTTTTCATTTACTAGATTCACCTTTTTCATGGATTAAAGGAGGAAGAGGATCCTTGCGGATCCTACCATCCTTGTCATGGGAATCATGTAAGGTTTGTTCATGTGGAAGGAGGAAATTCATGTCGAAAGGGAAATCAAAGATTACAATGCCATCATCTTGAAGTCTCCAATATTCAAAAGGAGGCTTGCTATCATCAGGGGAATCTTGGTATCCTGACCCTATTTTTTTTTCATCTATCAATCTTTGTTCTAAAAGTTAATGAATGTCATGTTCGATGGTTGTGTCAAATCCTTGTTTTCTTAAAATGGTAAAACCTTTTCCATAAGTTTCTTCAAGGTTCATTGGTGTGTTCATAACTTTGTTATCATAGAATGGTTGAGGAGGTGGTTGTGTAGAAGAAATAGATCCACCTGTTGGAGGGAACTTAGGTCCTTCACTTGTTTCAAGATGTAGGTATCCAAATGTATCAGGAGGTGATACTATAGGAAGGTCTAATTGTTTCATGGATGGGTAAAAGGATGCATTGGCTTCATGTTTTTCAAGAAATTCATTTAAGAACTTATTCATGATATCATCATATTCTCCAATGATTTCAATAGCATGAGGAGGAAATTAATGAGGAGTTTAAGGAGCATGAGGAAGCTCAAGGTCATTAGGATCAGTTCCAAAGGCACAATTTGACATGTCCACTAAGGATTTTAATGACATCCAAAACTGATTAAAGAAAAAAGCCATGATGATAATCAATAAGAGTAAACTAAATGATAGAAAGAGAATAAAACAATAAATATAGAAATAATGATAGAATGTAATAGCAGAAAACTATAATGTAGAAAATGACTAGAAAATGCCAGAAAATGTAGTTCAAAATATGTAACTGGAATGATTCGCCCAGGGTGGCGAATGAGTCTAGGGATGAACTTTTTTGAGTTATTTCAGCAATTTGAAATACAATTTGATGTTATTCAAATTGTGTTATGTAGAATTATGATGCAGATGCAAAAATGCAGTGTTTTTAAATGCAAAAATGAAAGTTATATGATGTTTTCACTAATGCAATTTTTAGAAATGCTAGGATGCAAAATAATGCAAAACCTAATGCAATGTTGATGCAAGCTAAACCTAGGATGAAAATGCACTTGAAATCAAAATTAAAAATGCTCTAAATTTGGGTTCACAAAAATGTAAACAAATATTTTGGAAAACCGAAAAGGCTATATGCTCCTTCTAGGGTCTTTCACCTAAAAGGAGATAAGATTCGATTAGGTTCCAAATTGCAATGTAACATTCAAATATTGATGTTTTGAAGGATGTAATATGCCTAGATGAGATGATCTAAATGAAAAATACTAATAAAATAGATCGCTGATTAAATATAAACCAAGAAATATGACATGTTGGAAAACACAGTGTTGTATGCAAACATGAACTAGAAACATGCACAAATGAAAACATAATTGAATGAAACTAAATGGGGTGCACCTTTAAATTGAAAGAAGATTTGGGAATGTTTGGGAATATTGCAAAGTTCAATGTTGATTCCCACTAGGACTCATTCGCCACAAATGGCAACTTAGTCCCGCTTCTAGTAAAATTTGTCGAAACAAGTTTCAGGATGTCAGGAACTCAGAACTACAAAAAGCTCATTTTCTAGCCTAGTAGTGGGACTCATTTACCATATATGGTGAATTATCCCACCTACAAAAATTTACAAAGTCAAAGGTTAGCTCTGTGGGTCCTGGTCTACACAATTCTACTTATTAGGTTGCTAAATCTGAATCTACAAAAAATAGGCTGAAAAAATTCTTCAAGCTCCAATTAGGGTTATGTTCACTATTATGAATTGGATGAATTATTGACCACTTTTCAACACCTTTATCCTTGAAAAATCTTCCTACAAAACCTGCAAACACACATGCAAAGAGTGGAAAAATGGTTAAGGGTTAGAGTATAGGGGTTTTCCTTTGTCAAACCACACTTTGGTAATCAAACCCTATGAAATGAAATGAGAAGATAATGATGAAAAAAAAACATGCAAATGTCATAAACTCACCAAACCCTTGTTGTTGAAATATGAAGATACGTCAATGGTTGCTCCAAGATGCTTGATAATTGCTTGATTGAATGATGCTATGATGCTTAAGTGAATGCTTAGATGGATTGAATGTAAGAATAAATGAGATGATTGAATGGGTGAATGGGGGTTAAAATGAATATAAAATCATGTGTTTTTACACAATTATGCCCTAATTTCCTAAAAATACAACATCACAAGCCAACCTTAGGTCTTTAGGAATAAAAACCTACCAGTAATTTGAATTTATTTTGAATTTTGTGCCAAGAGGGACTCATTCACCACCCTTAGTGACTGGGTCCCACTCAAGGTATGTGAGTGGGTGTCATAAATTATATTGTCTTTAATGATGTTTGTCAGGTTGGTATTCAAAAATACACTAAATTAAGGCCTGTAAGTGCATAAAGTGGCCAAATAAAGCATAAGAAAGGTGTATTTGTTGATGACAAGCCTAGAAAAGTGTGAAAGTTTGTTACAATACTTTACAACACTTTAGAATAAGACTTGGTAAGTGAAAAAGAAAGGGGGTATATAGATGAATTATAATAATAAGAAGAGTCTAGAAAAGTGTGAAAATGTAATACAACACTTCATAACACCTTTACAAGACATCATAAAGTCTTAATGATTCATAAATAATCAAGAACTAATGTGAATATGTTGGCCATATTACAACATTAAATCAAGGAAAAATCAAGCCAAATAAGCACAAGGAGGAACAAAACAATAGAAAGTAAAAGGGTTAATTTTTTTGTGTCCACAACATCCAATAACTAATGCATATTCAAATATAGTAAGAAAATAAATTATGAAACATTCACAACATCACATAACACATGAACACAAGGATTTTTACGTGGAAAAACCAAACTGGAAAAACCCACGGTGAGGGTTAGCTCACAATATATTATAACCAATTATAGTATATTTACAAAAATGATCACTACAAGTTAAATCACTATCCAAGTGGACTAACTTCCCACAAATAAAATGATATAAGAGTGATGGTGGATCAAAACCTATTTTGAATTGTTACAATTGTATCTTACATGTGCATGAATTATAGTTCCATTGAATGACAACAAACAATTTTATCCGATTCTAATTCAACACTCTGCCTCACTCTTCATTCACACAATTTTGATCTTCAACTTAACATTCACAACTTAACTTCAAACTTATCAAATCAACTTCACATCATGTCATCACGTATTGTATATCATACTTCAAAAATACAAAAAAAAATCCAATTTATATATCTTCATCAAGTGTAACATTGATTAGGTTAGCCTAATTAGATGTAACACTCAAAATATACCATGTTGACTCAAAATAATTTCATCCACACAAAGTTCCACAATTCAAAACTAAAAATACCTTAAGATAGGTCTAAATGGACCTACAATATATCCCACATAAGATAACAATACATATTTAACCTTTTCATACCTTCAAACATATTAGGTTGGCTCCACATAATATCTAAAAGAAAAAAAAAAACCTTCATTTGTGCATCCATATCTCGACATGTGGATCTAAAAAATCAATACCAACTATAATTCAAACTCTACTGCCATTTGGAAACATATTTTCAAAATCACATCCCAAAAAATTATTTGCAGAAACACGTGGAATCTCCCACACAAGAGCATTGTACAAAAAGTAACTGTGAATTTCCAAGCCAAACTTTATTACTCATAACTTTCAAACCACTTTCCAAAACCTAATGAAATATTGGAACTAAATATATCTAACACCCACCAAAATAATTTTAGAAGCACAAAGTGATATATTCATTTTTGAAGTGGTACAGAGCCAAAAACTAATGCACTATAACACTGTATTCAAAAAATTGACAGTCAATTTCCCATTATAACTATATCTTTACTAGACCAAAAAATTATACAAAAATTTCTCCCTTGTCAACTCCAAAACATGTTAGAAGTGATAAAAATGGTTTTAAACCAAAATATTCATATGAGTTATAATTTTGATATCAATGGAAACACTGCAACATATCGTTATGCAACTTTCATGCTCATGTTTCCAAGTAGCCTCATTAGTGACATTCTACCAATAATATCCCCTTTTTTCATTAATTTAAAAATGCACCAAAAACTTCAAAACATCTTCCAAACTTCTCTCACCCTTTGAAATCAAGGGAAAAGGGCACATGCACAAATTATTCTGACTTTCACTAGAGCTCCCATTGAGAAATATAATAACTGTATGTATAAATTAAAAAGTATATATTGACTCCCCCCAAGTCATATACTAGAGAAAAATCCCAAAAATAGTATTGGAAACATCATTATATGGTATGTGTATATAAAAAGAATCTGAACTGAAATATTTAAAAATGCATAAAATAATAAGAGATAACTTAAATAGAGGTGGTTGAAACATTAAAATTATTCAAATGATCTTTCTATGCTTTCCTTTTATCTTCACATTCTCTTTTTTCTTCTTCAAGAATCCTACTCCACATTTCAAACTCTAAAAACAATTCTTCTCCCTCTTCAAGAGTGGAAGTTACTAGATTCATCTGTTTGGCTTTATTTTCACTTAGGAAATATTTTGAAATGAGCAATAATTTGGGATTGACCAGATCCATTACCTCTCTAAACCACAAAATAATGTGTTCTTTATGTGCTTGCAGTTGGAAGAAACTCTTGTGTAGATCTTCAATTGCATTCCTTGTTACACCTATGAGGTTGAGTGTTAGGTCATAGACACATGAGATAACATCAATTTGTGACTCATTAGTGTCCATCTCCTTCCTTATGATCCATGTCACTTTGGGCCACTTCATTCCACACTAGTATAGAGTGTCTACCCCATCTACACATCCTTCAACATCTTTTAATAACTCTAAAAAAAAAATTATGTGCAGTTGCACATTTCTCTATCACCCCCAACATTCTCTTATCACTTATACTTTTCTCCACTTCTTTCTCTACTTCTTCCTTTAGTCTGGATGCATAAAATTTGAATGAATCAATTAGTAGTCTCATTTTTTCCATACCAGATAAATATGTGTATATATTCACACCAAGTATGGCCTCTTGTAAATCCTTTACTTCTTCCATAAGTTATTTTCTCTTTTGGTGTGTCTCTATGATTTATTTCCTTGTGGATGCATGAAACATGTCTCCCAATTGTAGCTTTTTGATTGGAGTTATTTTTTCTAACTCAACACTGCCTTGATGCACCAACAACTGCAATAGTTGTTAAGGTACAACTGGTTGGAATTTGGTCTACATGCTTAGAATATTTTATAAGGAATCTTTGAAGGACCTAGAGGATTCACCTAAAACCTTAGTTATATCAACAACCTTTCATTTATATTTAACACTTCTAGAGTCTTTAGGTTTTCATTTTCTTCTTTCGCATCTCTAGATGCAACCTCAGTATTGTATTCACTTTCCTTCTTATCCTCTTCTTCTTTCTCCTTATCAGCCTTCTCTTCATCTTTGTTTTATGAATCTCCTTCTTTTGCATATACATGATCATCCTTGTTTTCATCCTTTGTAGTGTTTTTAGTATTTACCAGATGAGTTACTTCTTCTTGTATTGGAGGAGTAAAGGTATTCTCCTTTACAATGACTTCTTTTATCATTGCCTCTTTAACAATATTTTTTGTCATGTCCCCCACTTTCAGAGGAGTGTTTTCCAATGTATCTTCTTCATTTACTACACTCTCATGTTGAGAATCATCTATTTGCATCTCTCTTTTTGCATTTGGTTCTAGAGAAACTATTTCTACACTCATTTCTTCTTCATTTTCTAGTATCATTCCCAACTTTTGTGCCATCTCTTCTACCTTGTCATTGCTTTCCTTCTAGATTCTTTCCATGTCACATTTATTTTTTCCCATAAGGGTTGTAACCCTTTTCTTTTTCCTCATCTCCTTGCTAAATATAGTTGCAAATTTCACTCTGTCATCGTCAGATAATGAAGCATTCACTCTCTCTAAAGGCTCTTCATTAAGCCTCTCACGCTCCTTTACAATTTCTTCTCATATGTTTAATTAAATGTTCCACAAGTCTTTAGTTGCATGCTTCTTGATATTCCATATGTCCACCTCAAGGAAAAATATGTACTTGACTATGGCTTTGATGATAGTAGCCTTGTTTGTCTCATCTACTTCCTTGTATAAGGCTCCAGTCTCTCCCAACATATCATTTTGAAAAATACTATTAAATAATGCCTCTAACCTAATGGGGGAATGAGGCCTTACTGGTTCCTTTTTCTTTTGTTCTCTTCCTTTGCCTTATACCAAAGTCTTCTTTGTTTATGAAATATTTTTATTCTCTAGAGAAGACTTCTTAGCTTCCTTATTATTTTCTCTTATATGGATCTTGAATATTTCTTTTTCTTTATCTATCTCCTCTTCACTCTCAATTTCTATGATACCAACTCCTCTTCTTTCGGTGTATGCTTCACCTTGTGAAGAATCACTTCTTCTTTGGATAAAGGGTGGTCCCTCTTCTTCCAACTCCTCTTCTTCTTCTACAAAACTTATGCCAATACCTTTATCTCTCATATCCATTTTCTTAAATCTTCTTTTGGCAAGGACAGTAGGTGGTACAAATGTGGTAGTTTTCTTCTTCTCATTCCTTGTAATTTTCACTACTGGGGGAGATTTCTCCTTTATCAGAGGGCTAGTAGTAGTCTTTCTATTCTATCCAATGAGCTTACTTTTCTTGGAGGAATTATCAATAGAAGAAGGAATGGTAGCAATCCTACTAGATCTCCTTGAGCTTCTAGATGCTTATGTAGCACCTAAATATGCCTTAGATTTATTTATTTTCCACTGTACTCTTTCCTTTGAAAGACCCATTTATTTTGCATATACATCCACCATTTTATCCACATTCTTCTTGATCTATAGTTTCCTTTGTTCCATGTGAACTTCCATAGATTTTTCCTCACATGCCTTGTACCTTTCTTTGGTTTCATCCTTTGGGATTTTCAACAAAATGTCAGCATACCCAATTATCTCTCTTTCATTGATTCCATATCCTAGTGAATGGGTCCATACTATCCTCATTTCTACTACTTCCATCATACATTCATTAGTTGATACTAGAAAAGTGATATCATTGTGGTATTTCTCAACCATTTTTCTAGGGATCCTATCCCTTTCATGCATGCTCCTTTGAAATATTGTAAAGAAAGAAGCAATAGAATCATCTTGTTCCTTCCAATATCCAAGTCCACACATATGGTCTCTAATCTGATGGGAAATAGGTCTACCTCTTATCCATGTTACACTTTGAGTTTTGGTACTTAGTTTCTTAAGAAAGTAGAAGAGTAAACATAATACCAAAGTTCCATACTTCAATGCATATTTCCTTTCCTTGACCTACTTCAAATTCTCCATATTTTTTTACTTAGCTACTCATAGAAATAATAATCTACACCATTTTCTACCATCTCATATGCCACATTGATTGCGGTGGTAGATACTGAATTGTTTCTATTTTTATAATAAATATTGTATTCAATCATCATGTTTGCATATGTTATAGCTAGGTTTCTAATAATATTTACATCTAGAGCTCTCTTGTCATATGTTTCATGTATTTTCTCCATAAACACTTCGTTCTTGATGGATTTTATCATAAGAAATGGTCAAGTGGAGAAAAGACCAATAACATATCTAATTTATTCCTTAGTTATTATGTGAGGCATATCAGTCCAAGAAAAGTTATCATGAATTCTGCTAAGTTCCATCCTAAACCATTTTTTATCAAAACAAAAATTAGAGAACCCTTTCCAAACATTTAGTTTCTTCACTAGGTTTTGAAGTTCTAGTATTAGGGTGAATTATTTTGTAGTAAGCTCATTATTCCAAAAATACCCTAACATAAAATGATCAAATTCTCCTATCCTACCCTGAATGTAGATCCTACTATCCTCAATTGGTAAAAACCAATATGGAATATGTGAAAATGTGCCTAACAAGTCATCTTCTATTGATTTCATAAGATATTTCTTAAACTTCAGTTGTGGTTTATTTGTAACCTCAATTACCCTTGATGTAGCCATTTAAAATGTATCCAAATTTTCTTAAAATAATGTTCATTATGAAACTAGATAAAAATGAAGGCCGTAAATACCTTTTATATTGCTTGCCGAATTAGATTTTTGATGCACTAATTCCTAATTTACCTTGAATGCTTTGAATTCACTCCTCACTGCTCTGCTCCTTTTTGAATGAATTTTTGAAATGAAATTTCCTTAGTTAATTTACTTATAATACATTTATTTGACCTAATTTTTCATTGAATTCTTCAACCAATAAAGCTTGAAATCCTTTTTTCTGTATGCAAAGACAACTTCTGAAACTCCATGAACTTTTGCATCATCATATTTTCTTCTACAATCATCACCAATATATTGAGCATGTTGATCTACATCACATATCTTCATGCTTAGACCTTAGCACCTCTTGTCTAGCAAGGGAAAAAATATATCCTTTAAATCTCCCCTTAAGTCATAGCTCTTGGCTTAGTTTCTAGAGGAAACATCTACACTGGAGGATCGTACAAATTCTTGCTTTTCTTTTGTCTCTTCCTTCCTTCTCCAAATATTTTCCATTTCCTTCTTTACTACAATTGGATTAACCTTTTTAGTTGGTTCATTCCTCTTTACCAGATTATCCTTCCTTTTATTTCTACTTTTGAAAAACTTGGCAATATGTCTAGGTTTATCGCAATTCTGGCATACAACATTCTTCTGAATAGTATTCCTTCCATTCACTCTAGATCTACTTTGGTTAGATTTGTGTCGAAATCCATAGAATATATAGAAATAGCCATTTAAAGATTGAATCATTCTACCATTGTTATATGTATTTATCATTTGAATTTTGCATTCACTTGCTCTATGACCAAAATATTTTGCATGTAAAACATTGACTAGAAAGGATGGAGCGTTTTGATTCATTATACTTCTACATTCCATTGCTTTATGTCCAAATTTATTGCAAGAATAACAAAAACAATTAAAAATGGGTAAATTTGTACATTAGGTTGTATTACCAATGGTCTTCTATCTTCATTTCTTTGATTTTGGATCTTTCTATTGTTCTTCATTCCTTCGTTCTTCTTTAGTTCATTGATCTTTTCTTCAACATTATGTTTTTTATTTACTTTTGAGCTTTCACCTTTTTCAAATCCTAAACCACCTTTTTTTTTGGATACTTTTTGTAGACATGAAAATAATCCTAATCAACATTATGCATCTAAACCTAACTAATTAACATCAAATTCCTCTATTAATCAAACAAAGCAATTTATTAGATTAATTCACCAATGTTCATCAGGTTCATTTAAATAAATCAATTTATTTAATCAAATCCCTAAAGTCCTCTAATCCAATTTAAATAAACCAAATCATTTAAATCAACTATCAAATACCCTAAATTCCTCCAAGTTATTTAATCCTAAATGAATTAACTCCTAATACTAATCCCTCATTTCTCTAGCTTTTGACTTAACCTTGGTCAAAGAAAACCCATGGTGAACTACCCTAGTTGCACATGAAAATCAATTTCTTTAATTATCTAATTACCTTATTTTCCCTCGCCAAGGCATATTCCCAAGGAATATTCCTTCATTTACTCCACTTATTTGACTTTCTTTCCCAAACCATTTCCCTCCAAAACATCTCAACTATATTCATTTAATGCCTCTTACAAGTGCATTAATCTCTCTTACACCTCTTAAATCCTCAACCACATGCATTAACCATGCACATTCTCCAAAATGTGCTCCACCTTCCTCCACTAGCCATGTGACAAGTGTCACAATATCATTGGCTCTTATTTAATCCCACATTCCTCCCATCTCTTAGGTATTTGTAGGATCATCATGGAAAAAACAGGCCCTTAAGTGGCAAAAAATTCAAAAAAATCAGAGTTAGGAAACTTCTCGTAAAAATTTGAATAAGTTATCTACATTATTTAAAAAATATGTAATAATAGAATTTGTAGAAAATTGAATGTAGTTTCTAAAATACTAGGTTTATTAAAAAAAATATATCTATTTGGTGAAAATTTGAAATTTCAATCCCGTAGTACTTAAATTTCAGGGAAAAAATAAGTAGGTGTTTGTCTAACCACCCTAACCACAATAAAATGATAATATTTTTTTATAATATTTTAGATATAAGTAGAGAACTCATGTCCCAATTTGATACATACATTTTTGTAATTTTTTTCCAAGTAAATAATTAATTATGAATTTTTCATTACAAATTTTTAAAAATATAAAAACTTGTATGTCTGACCACCTTAACTTGGTAAAAGCTTCATGATTGTTTTTTTCTTTAATCCTATAGTATGTGAAGCATAGAATTTGACACATGTTTTAGATTCAAAAAATGTAATACCATTTGAAAGCTATAGATGTTTTTCAATTGGCTATCAATCGGGACTTTGTTCGTAATTCAAATAGAAAATGAATAATAATTATTTATTAAATTCAAAGTAGAGAATAATTTATATTGATGGAAAGTTGAGAATATCCTTTAAAAAATCTTTTTATTTCATCAATTTTGGGTAAAAGAAAGTAGTCAACCACATACCCTACACATACCCATCATATCGCCACTTTTTGGCCCATCATGATCCTTCACATACCCTCTCCATTCTTCAACCCTTCAATCTATAAATAGAAGCCACAATCATCCAAAATCTTAGCATTCTCACTATAAGCACAATCATATACATTTTCACCACATCTTAGCTTGTTTTTATGATTATTTTGCATCAAATTCATCTTCTCATCAAGATCTTGGAAGCTTATCAAAAGGGGTTGGGAAAGGGCTACTTTCCACATCAAAGTAGCACCAATCCCTCTATGGGATGATGGTTTGAGTAGTTTAGGAATGGATTTCATGTTCATCTTACTTATAGTTTCATATTAGTTTGATAATGTTGTCATTTCCTTTACATTTGCTCAACAATTTCATGGGGAAGGATTTTATTCCATTTGTTCAATATTGACTAAATTAAATCATATTTGTCAATCTTGGATAAATGCAAATTTTAGTCTTCACATTTTGGTGCCCACTGTAGACACCTAAAAATGACCTAGGCCTGCAAGCTTCATTTTTACCACTTTCATCCTAGCATAATTAAGTCATTTAATTATGTCCTTGGTCCACATTCGACTATTGATTAAATAATTAATAATTATTTAATTAATTCATGTCATTTGTTCCTCCTGATTATTAAATAAATAAATTTTATTTATTTATCTAATACGTCATTAATTATTTAAGTCTTCCTTTAATTAAATAAATTTCTTAATTTATTTAAGTCCCCTTTTGTCATTTATTTCTCTTTGATTAATTAAATAAATTATTATTTAATTACGTCACTAATTAAGTCCCCTTCTTTCTAAAATTAAATAAATTCTTATTTATTTAATTATGTCCACTTCCCACTATAATTAAATAATTATTTTAATTACTTAATTATTCATTAGCCTTTCCTCTCATTAAATTAAATAAATTTAATTTATTTAATTTAGTCAACTCTCTTGAATTTTGAATTAAATCATCATTTAATTCAAAATAATTCCTTTTGTCACATGCCTCTATAATTAAATAATATCTTTATTATTTAATTATTCACTAGTCACCTGGAGTAAATAAATTTTATTATTTAATTTCTCCAGCAGCCTCTTTATCTGTGCCAGTCTTATCTTCCAAATCAAATCTTATCTTCTGACATCTCATTTAATTCCGGCCCTTGATTGAATTATCTCATAATTCAATCTTGGCCATTCATTTCTTGGCATTGCCCTAATTTTGACCTAACCCTAATTCTTACTACATCATTCAATCTTGATCATTGATCCTAGGGTTTTTGTCATCTTCTCATCCTGGCCACACATTAATTATTGCAGTTTTTATAAAATGGCAATTTTGTTCTTAGTTGGGGGATCCAGCTCTCTCTCTCTCTAGCTCATGCTCATTCTATCAACTTAGATTATTTGTCACTTGCAGTCATAGTCATTTTTGTAGTCTATTGTTAGGTCATTGTTTTAGATAAATCCTTCAACACTTGCATAGGGCTTTGTCATTAGTCATAGTTGCTCATTGGAAATCTGAGGGTATCTTTATTTACTGCAAGCTAGGAGGTGTAACAAAGGTGAAGCACGGAAGATGAAGACTTAGGGTAACCTTGTTCCTTTTGTTTTCATATTTATTTTCTTTGTACTTTGTTATTTCAATGGATTTTATGTTATTGTGCTAACCCCTTTAACAAATCTAATTTTCCCTTGATTACATTGGTGAACCCGACTCCATTTTTTTGTTTTTCATACAGTTTTTTGTTGTTTTCTATTGTCTTGTAGGTACAGGTATGGATCGCCGCAAGTGATTTTTAAAAAACATTGTGATGCATTTGATGCGTCGCGACGCATATGATGGCCTAAGCGACACATCCGCTCTGACAAGCCGCAACTATAGAAAATAACGATGCATCTGACATTTCGAGCCACATTCGATGACCCGAGCGATGCATCGGCTTGTCGAGCTGCATTCGTCTGGTGAAATTTTCTTTCGGTTGTCATTTTGATTTCTAGATTTTTGGGTTTTTCTGTTTACTGGTTTTCTGGTTTTCTGTTTCTTCGGTGTTTTTCCTGCTTGGCTAGGTTAGATTTTGTGTTACTAATCCTCTTTTCTAGCGAGTGGTGATCCCCATTCATGTGTTTCCTATTTTCATAGGGTTTTTTGGTGTTTTCTGTCATTTTGCAGGTACAGGTACGGATCGACGCAACTGTTCTTTCACAACATCACGATGCATTTGCTGGCAGAAATGACGTAACCGCTCTGACAAGCCGCAACTGATAGCCAGAATACCGCATTTGACATCTCGAGCCACATTTGAGGACCCAAGCGACGCATCTGCCCTGTCGAGCCGCATCTTCCTGGTAAAATTTTCTCTCAATTTTGCCATTTTGATTTTCAGATTTTTGAGTTTTTCTGTTACTGGTTTTCTAGTTTTCTGTTTTTTCTGTGTTTTTTTTCCTGCATGTTCCTTAGATTAGATCTTTTGTGTTACTAATATTTCCTTGTAGCTTGTGGCGATCCTCTTTTGTATGTCAAAGACCATTACATACAAGACTACTAATATTCATTGTTTGCAGATTCGCATGTCAAAGAAGGAAGAAACAAACATTGTGCTTGTTTATTTCTAGATTAGCAAACATTTGTTTTTGGTGCTTATAAAAAGAATCATGTCTTCTTTGATTGATTTTGCTTGTGGAGTGGTAGGTGAGTATGCTCTCACTTGGTGAAAACCTTGTGATCAAAAAACCAGACCCATTCTTATTTGTTATTTACCTTGACTTGGTACATCGGAGTATCCTCTCCCCTCGCGCTTTCGGGCGATCTTGGGTGTAAGAGAAATGGTTACCAACTCTAGAAATTGGGCCTGCTTGGGGATTTCATCACCCCAACGTGACTCAAACCAGAAATGGAGCTAAAGCCAAGCTACCCCCAACTGGTATATAAATGTAAACCTTAAGGGAAAACCTAAGGTTGCGAGTGCAGATGTGTCATACGGATGGAGTTGTACTCCCTTAAACCCTGTTGAGCTTAACCTCTTCAGGCTGGAGTGCCACCTTAATGGTGATTAATCTCTTGCCCCATGTATGGCCACTCAAACGGGGGTCACGAACTAAACACTCTTGTGTAGTAAGCCAAAATCCTTCTATTTGCTAGCGCAGCATCAGTCGGTGTGAAGGCATCCACACTTTCACAGTTTGTAGTAGAGGTGATCAGCTCGCCATGGGAGTTTCATGGGGGTTGGAAGCTTGGTTGGCCTAAGAAGAGAGTGCACTGAAAGGGGGAGCCCGTGCAGCCAAGCTTTTGAATTCACACGCTACAAATATGCGGTTGGGGAAACCCGCGTGGAATCTAGCAAATATTGTCATGGCCTAACCTAGGATTGTGCTTATCTGATGTGTGTTTGGTTACTTTATAAAACACTGTGTTTGTCAAGTGTTTTCTAGTTTTTACCACAGTTTAGAACAAAACATTCATCAAATAGATCAAAACTCCCATCAAAACAACATGAAAATCACTTTGAAACAAAACTGTCATATCTGTCAAACCGTAACTGATATTCTGCAACGCAACTACTCTGTTAAACCGCATCTGTAATTTAGAACAACGCATATGTAGGCGTCACGATGCATCTATTAATTGAAAAGCCGCATATGCTAAATCGAGTCGCATTTGACAGTCAGAAAACCGCAAGTGAAAAACTGAACCACATATGCCTAACTGTGACGCATCTGCTAAACTGTGACGCATTTTCCTGTCAAAATTTTAAGCTTCACAGCCGAAACCTGAGGTCTAGAAACTGTCAACCATTTGTCAAACTCTGTCACCAAGAAGACTCTGTCAGAAACCTAACTTGAAATTGCTTAAATTCTTGACCATTAGTTTGCACTAGTCACCATAGGTTTCATACATCATTCCTCCTAGTTGCATACATTCAACATTACGTTGTCCCTAGGTCCATATTCTGCATAGTTAGGATTAGGAAACTCTTAAGCACACCTTAGCAAAGTCATTGTTTTTGAAATTAGACCCCTTTTGGACCAAGTTATCAAACATCCTTTTAGTCATTGTCCTCTTTTGTGAGATTTCTTCCAACTCAAAAGTCTAGTTAGGAAGACTCACTAGTCATTTAGATCTTGTCAATTTGTCATTTACAACAAAGTCCTTTAGCAGTCCAAATCGAAAACAAAGTTTAAGCTTAGAAGTGCTTAGATAACCTCGTCTTACATTGCATACACATTGCATACCTTATTCACAAAAATCCAAAAAAAATAGTCATTCTAGGCGTCATTTCGAACTTAGACTTCGCATAGTGTCATACTTGCATTTAGTTGTCATCCCCTTTTTTTTGAGCAATCTCATTTATGGTTGAAACCAGACTTCAAAAACAAAGAAGACAAATGGAAAACTTTAGAAAAGACCCCCCACTTACTGTCAACAATCCTCCATATGACTCAAATTGGACCTTGTATGATCCATTTACCAATCTAGACAATCAACCTCTGACAACAACACAATCCTCATCAAACAGTACATTCAACCTCTACTTGCAAAGAGATGAAAATGGTCAACTACTTCAGGAAAACATAGAGGCATTAACACAAGACCGAGAGGTCTATCAGCTTGCTGAAACAATAGCTCGTCAGGATAGAGACAGATTCGTAGCCATGCTCTTGAGTGAAGGGGCTAAGTTACCACCAGGATTTGATGCCAACACGCTAAATTCGACACTTCATGACCCTAATGCCAACAACGCACATAATAGTTCACATAGTGGTCAATTCCCAAATACTACGAGCAACACCCCTTTTGACACCACAACAACATCACATACCACATCCAACATCCCAAACATCTCCAATACAATAAACGCTACATCTATTGGGGGATCACAATCATCCACAACATCCACAACACTACCCCAATCAGATGGAACCACTCTTGGCTCCCCAACAAGATGGGAAAATTATTCCAATCCTCTTTTTACCGCAATAGTAAATACCATGAGGGCATCACCAAGTCACCACAATCCCCCCTTGACAACTACATCTACTACCCTAAACACAACTTCGGCAAATCCGTTCAGTAGTACTTCACAAAATCCTTCGAAAGGATCCACGGGACGTATCTTTATCCAAGGACAACCACAAAATGTCAACACGACAACACAGTCAAATTTCATTGCCACCCAAGGTACAAATACAAACGTCCCCCTTGTTCAAAATCAACAATTTACACAAGGTGGCCAAATAACGCAACCCATGACACCATTGACACACCATAACAGTCATGGTCACAACATCCCCCAAATAACGACACACATGGCTGGGGGACATATCCCAACATACTCATCCAACATTCATACTCATCAACAGACACCAAATCATAACTTCCCATACCAACAACACACGCCATACATACCACAACAATCCATACCACCGCAGTACACCAACATTCATGCACAACAGACAAGAACACATGGTGTACCAAGCAATCCAATACCCGAAAACATAAACGACCCTACCATAGATGAACTCAAAGCAAGAATGAGGGATATGGAGAAAACTATCCAAAACATGTACATTTCAGACAAGAAATCAGAAATATCATATGACTTGGATGTCTACCCATTTGACCCAAGCCTATATATGCCTGCATTCCCACCAGGATATGTGTCACCAAACTTCACAAAATATAGAGGCAAGACAAATCCCATTGAACATGTTCGCGAATTCACAACTCACTGTATGGATATCGCCTACGAACCCACATACTTGATGAGAATTTTTTCCAAAAGTCTGGCGGGTCAAGCCCTTGAATGGTTTTCAACTCAAAAGGATATCTAGACATGGGATGAGCTTAAACAAAAACTCATAAGAAATTACACGTACAACATTGACATAGGCACCTCTATCACTAGCTTGTGCAATCTCACACAAGAAGATTCGGGTGAGACATTTATCCCGTTCTTTCAAAAATGGAGAAGCCTCGCTAGTCGATGTCACATTGACATCCCCAAAAGGGAAAAAGTCAACATGTTTGTCCAAACACTTCTAGGACCTCTCAAATTCGCATTGCAAATACATTGTTGCACAAACTTTACAGAATTGGTCGAAAAGGGAGTCCAGATTGAGAAAACCCTTATTGCAAAGGGAGAACTGAGATATGTTTCCAAAAACACGAACGTCAATCCACCGGCGACAAAAACAAATACTGGGTTATGAATAAGCATGTCACAAATGACGGTGTTGTTGATGCTAAGACTGCAAACACTGTAGGTCTTGTATTGGCCCTAAAAGGGGTTCAACAACAAAACAGACCCGCAACGACATTGACACCTCCCCCCAATACTCCTTCAAACAACCAAAATGGTCAAAACAGTCAAGGACAATATCGTCAAATGAGACAATTTCCTAGGGGTCACACATACACCAATTTGGGTGAACCCATTGAAGAAGTCCTTAAGAAATGCATCCAGCATGGGGTCATCACACTTCCGGCAATAAAACCATATGACCCAGGACAATTCAAACCAGCGTGGTGGAATGACAATGCACTTTGTGAATACCATCGAGTCAAAGGGCATACAACTTCCAACTGTCGACAACTGAAAAACATAATACAAGACCTTATCGACAATCGCACCATCGAGGTAGGCGGATCACAATTCACCTCCAACTCAGATCATACTATCCACAAGAATCCATTGCAGGATCATGGTTCTCATAATGCTTCCACTTCAGGTTCATAGAACCAAGCTAACTGCGCTCGAGTCAAGTACGATTATTCTAGTGGACCAATTATAAACAATGTCTAAACTGAAGATGGGTACATCAATACCATTACGGTCAAGAGAGCACCCCAGTGTAATGCTACTACTCACAGTGGCAAGGTCACTATAGTTGGTCCACCTCCTCCTAGACAAGCCAAAATCACAATACCGGGCCCATCACAACCTGCTGCATCGACTAAACAGCCAAAACCTATCTCAACCCCAAAATAGTGGAAACCCAAAAGTCAGTTCAATCTCATTGACCAACTAGGAAAGACTCCCGCACAAATATCTATCCCTGAGCTGCTTCGTATCTCTCCTGCGCACAAAGAAATCCTAGATAAAACTCTCCTAGAGTCGTCAGTCCTGAAGGACATTGATGTCAATCAATTTGAAACTATGGTGGGGTATCTCACCACACCGCAACATGTCACCTTCTTGGATCAAGACTACTCATCACATAAAACCAACCACAATGACACATTACACATAGAAGTTTTTATCCACAAGCACAAGGTTAGACGGGTTTTAATAGATGGTGAAGTAGGGTTGAATATATGCTCTCTCAAATTGGTTAAGGCTCTTGGATTCTCTGATGCATGCATAGACCCAACAAAAAGTATAGTGATCAAAGCATATGATGATGAGGAACGCTCTTCATGAGGTGTTATCTCTCTCCCTATCAGAGTGGGACCGGTCATTGTGGACACAACTTGCCAGGTCCTAGATTTGGAACTACCATACAACATCTTACTCGGCCGTCCATGGTTCCACGCATTAAAAGTTGTCCCATCAACATACCACCAATGCCTCAAGTTTCCTTTTGATGGCACAAAACTAACCATATATGGAGACCCTGACCCTTTCCAATATTGTACCAATTTAAGGGGTATCTCCAAAAACCAAATACCAATCAATCAAGAAGCACCTGGCTCCTTGTCATCCAAATACATCGACCCTTCCACGCTCATGTCATCTTCCACACCCACTCCATCCACGTCTTCCACCATACCACCACCTTCAACCAACCCTAAGACTGAATCAACTATCAAAATCCAAGACCTTGGCTGCAGAGAATTCAAACTGAACATGGCATACAGCATAACAACAATGCCTAGATCTCCCAAGGACTATGGTTGGCCATGTTTCCGAATGGAACCTCAGGAAACCTTCATAGTCCCACCAAATACAATTTTTATCAAGTGGGGAGACATGAGTGAGGAAAACCTTGCTGACATCACAGGATGGATCTATAAGGATACTATCACATTACCCCCATTACCAGTTCAAATATATGGCAAATGTTATGACTTCATGAAGGCTAAAGGCTACGATGGTACTAGTGGCCTTGGAAAAAATAAAACTGGTAGAAGGGAACCCATAGAAGCTTTTCAAATGCCGAAGTATCTTGGTTTAGGGTTTGGATCACTCAACAATGATGATCAACGTACCTCTATACTTTCAAATGAGCGAGTACATGCTTCTGATAGTGTCGAGACTACTAGGGAAACCCTAACCGAAATAGACTCCCATGAGTGGGAATTTGGATCAGAACGATCCCTAAGCGACTATTGTCTTGATGATTTGTTTGTTGAACCAGGGGAACTGACCTCTGAACAATAATTTTGGCAAACATTCAAAATTGAGCAGGCACTAAACAGTCAAAATCCTACTACCACTTCCCATGACACACAACAACCATCATCTAAACCCCCTCAGTCTAATATATCCGAAGTATCAGATGATATTGATAGCCAGGGCTGTGAAACCTTCACTCCTTATTATGACAACGAATATGACACTAGTGAAGGAGAATACTGGATAGAGTCCGATGTCGAGTCGGATGATGATAACCTTATTTACAACATTACCGAATCCATCTGCATGTTGTTCGCATCCTCACCCTAATTCACTAACCTTGATGATGGCATCTCTTTAGTTTACCCCGAACTAGTCGATTGGGACCAACAAGGACTGCCAATTCTGGACACATTCCAAAATGAAGAAGCAATTGCCGAATTCATGGGATTACGAGAAGGCATACCCAGTGGGGACCACAAATAAGGATTTTCCATTGATTTAGACTGAACGGCATACTTCGGCGAGACTGTCCAGTCCTTTAGTCGTAAAAGTAAAAACAAAGTAAAAAATGAAATGTCTCTAGGTGAAAACCAAAAGGCACCTCTTAATGATAAAATAGTAAAAATAAAGGATGAATCTGCAGGTGAAAACCTCTCCGAGGCACCCAAAGATGGAGGACTAGACTTTCTCCCTGTACAACAAGAAAAATTGGCTATGCTTATTGAGGACACAATAGAGGATAACATTTCAACTGCAGAAGACCCCAAGATGGTCCTATTTGCCGCATCATTGACTGAGGAAGAGAAACCAAAATTTCATAAATTCTTTGCAGAATAGAAGATCAACTTTGCAAGGTCTTATGTTGATATGCCCGAACTAGACCCAAAACTAGTTCTACATCATCTGCCGCTATTACCCAATGCTAAACCAATCAAGCAGAAGTTGCGCAAAATGCACCCTCAAGTTGCTCTATTGGTCAAGGCTGAGTTAAGGAAATTACTGGATGCCAGATTCATAAGGTCTATAGATTATGTTGAATGGATCTCCAACCTAGTGTCGGTGACAAAGCCAAATGGACTGATTTGGGTATGTACAGATTTTTGAGACCTAAATAAAGCATGTCCAAAGGATGACTTTCCTTTGCCCAACATTGACATCATAGTCGACCTAACTGCAGGACATGAGATGCTATCCCTCATGGATGGTTTCTCTGGCTATAATCAAATCTGCATTGCTCCTGAGGATCAACACAAAATAGCATTTACTTGCCCATGGGGTACATACTGTTGGAACGTCATGCCCTTTGGTCTCAAAAATACAAGTGCCACATACCAAAGGGCTATGACCACGATCTTCGATGACATGATGCACAATATAATGGAGGATTATGTAGACAACCTATTGGCCAAATCAACAACTAGGAAAGATCACTTGAAGGTACTCAACAAAATTTTCAAGAGACTGGAAGAGTACAAAGTTCGGCTAAACCCTAAGAAGTGTGTTTTTGGGGTCATGTCAAGTAAACTATTAGGGTACATAGTTTCTCGAAGAGGCATAGAGGTCGATCCGACAAAGGTCAAAGCAATCATAGACATGCCTCTACCCAAAGGGATCAGTGAACTCAGAACTCTGTAGGGCAGGGTACAATCTATTCGCCGTTTCATAGCCCAATTGGCAGACAAGTGCCACCCGTTCCAGTACCTGTTGCGCAAAAGTGTCCCTTTTGTATGGATGGACAAGTGTCAAGAGGCCTTCCAGCAAATCAAAGATTACTTGTTGTCAACACCAGTACTCATGCTGCCCATCCAGGGAAAGCCGTTGATTCTATACATCTCCACTACTAGTTCAGCACTGGGGGCATTGCTGGCCCAAAAAGATCATGAAGAAAAAAAAAGAGCAATTTATTACATCAGCTGCACATTGATAGGCTATGAGTTGAACTACACATACATTGAATGTGCATGCCTCGCTGTTGTCTTTGCATCCCAAAAACTAAGAAACTATATGCTCAGCCATCAGACACAACTGGTTGCCAAGATTGATCCATTGAAATATCTACTAAGTCGAGCAGCCTTAACAGGACGGTTAGAAAAATGGGTCATGATCCTAAGTGAGTATGACATATAGTATGTTGAGCGCAAGGCAATCAAAGGGCAACTAATAGTAGATCAACTGGAAAATGCACCAATACAAGTCTCTCATCCATTGGTAACTAATTTTCCCAATGAGTCCATTTTTCATATGGAGCCAGCAACACCATGGAAGCTGTATTTTGATGGATCTCACACTGGTCATGGCTCAGGCACTAGAATCTTGTTCATCACACCACAAGGGGATTCAATTCCTAAGTCATTTTGAATCACTTTCCCTTGTACAAATAATATTTCTGAATACGAAGCACTAGTTACAAGTCTCAAATTGGAAATCAAATGGAAAATTCAGACACTGCTTGTATTCGGGGATTCCCAGCTAGTAATCAACCAAGTGAATGGAGACTATGAAACAAAGGATGAGAAGTTGCTTCCTTACAAGAGGATGGTGAACAACTTCCTAACATACTTCCAATTAGTGTCTTTTGAACAAATCCCCAGGGCATAGAATAAGGCAGCTGACGCAATGGCTACTATTAGTTCTCTCTTGGACATCCCTAAAAATGTGTCACAATTTGAGTTCCTAGTAGAACAGTTGTTGATACCGGCATATGATATCCCAGAGTCGGAAATGGTTTGTGAACTTGTTGGTCCCAACTCTCCTTGGTATCAAGACATTTACGATTACCTAAAGTCTCACACCCTTCCACCGAACCTATCCAATAACCAACGAAAGGCCTTCATTAGAAAATCTTCAAGGTATGCCATTATCAGTGACACCCTCTACTACTGTAGTTTTGACGATACCCTCCTTATATTTCTTGACACCGACGAAGCATGTATGACCTTACGAGAAGTACACGATGGTATATGCGGATCTCATTCGAGTGGTCCTACGCTAGCTAAGAAACTGACGAGACTTGGGTATTATTGGCCGACAATGGAAAAAGATGCAATTGAATATGTCGGACTTGTCGCAAATGTCAAATACATAGTGACTTGGTCCATGCTCCAGCACAGGAACTCCGGCCCATCACTTCTCCTTGGCCCTTCGCTCAATGGGGACTCGACCTCGTGGGTAAGATTCATCCAACCTCATCCAACGGCCATAAATTCATTATTACCGCCACTGAGTATTTCACAAAGTGGATCGAAGCCATTCCATTGACATATATTACTGGCAAACAAATATCAAAGTTTATCCTTAATTACATTATTTGCCGGTATGGCCTTCCACAGTCCATCATCACTGACAATGGACGTCCATTCAAAAACCAAGACGTACGTGAGTTATGTGAGCGATTCCATATCCAACACCACTTTTCATCTCCATACTACCCACAAGGAAATGGCCAAGCTGAGGCGTCGAATAAAACCATTGTCAAGATTCTCAAAAAGACTATTAATGTGGCTGGCATGGTGGCATACAACTTAACCCGCTTTGTGGGCTTACGAACTAGCATTTATGCGCCCTCGGGAGCTACCCATTCTCCTTAGTCTTTGGCGCTGAAGCCATCTTACCCATTGAGGTCGAAATTCCCATCTGGGTCTCCTTGAAGAGTCTAACTAATGAAGAGATTACCGACAATCACGCTTGCATGAGCTGGAAATGCTGAATGACGAAAGAAAGAAAAACTCATTGAATCACCTCAAGCATATCAAAATTGCCTTTGTCGCAGCTACAATAAAAAGGTATGGTCAGAAATTTTGACATTGGTGACCTAGTTCTCATGCAGAACCCTAAGAACCAAGCAGACAGAGAAAAGCCAGGAAAATTTGAACCAAACTGGCTGGGTTCCTATATTATCATATCTTCTTTTGGTTAAGTGCATATCAATTGGAAACTCCGAGATGGAGCGATTGGCATAACCCATCAACGGTTTACATCTCGAAAGTTCTATGCATAGCATCAGAAGATGGTGAAAATCATAAAATACAAAAATGGAAAAATGGTAAAATCGTCACACCTCGATGAAAACCTGGTAAAGCAGTCTTGGTGACACCAAAAAATCAAAAAGTCAAGAAAATAGTAAAGAGAAAAATGATTCGTTCAATAGTGAAAACCTGGAAAACAGGCACTTTGGATAGGTACCATGGTGAAAACCTGGCAAACAGGCACCATGCGTAATCAATCATTGCTCTGCCATCTACTGTCACTTGGTCTGAACCTAGCTTAGGATGAAAGGTATCTTCGCTGCTATTCTGCACATCGTCATCACATCCTACTCTACCTGTCATAGTGGATGAACGATTGACATCAGGTCCTGACGACTGTCCATCTACCAAATCAGCAGCATCCTGTCCATGTCCCTTGCAACTAGCTAAGTCTTAGACCTGACTGGGGGCAAAATGTTTATCATGAAACTGTAGTGGATGTCACACATGATCTTGACAATTGGCAAAAAGTCCTAAAAAAAGCCAAAAACATCATAAAAGTCCTAAAAAGCCAAAACATCATAAAAGTCCCAAAAAGAAAACATCATAAAAGTCCTAAAACCAAAAACATCATAAAAGTAATCAAAAAGCCAAACATCATAAAATGTACAAAAAGACAAAACATCATAAAAGTCCTAAAAGCCAAAAACATCATAAAAAGTCCTGAAAAAAGCAAAAAACATCATAAAAAGTCCTAAAAAAGCCAAAAACATCATAAAATGTCCTGAAAAAATACAAAAACATCATAAAATGTCCTGAAAAAATACCTAAAAATTATAAAATGTCCTGAAAAAAACATCAAACAAAATCATTAGGCTGCGCGAGGCACACAAGTGCACTGTCATTACTAGTCAAAGTCAAGCATCTCAAATCAGTCTTTGTCATTTGTCCAAACTACGTTGTCTCTGCGCATTTGCTACGTAGGCAAGACTCATACTTGAGTCCCCGAGACATTAGGTCAGTCCTTTTAGGTTTGTCAAAATAAAATCATGACGCAATCTTGGATCATCAAGACAAAGTCATTGGCCAAGTCAAACTACGAGGTCTCTGAGTGTATGACGTAGGCAAGGCCATCTATCGATGAGCCCCCGAGGCTGCACTAGGTCAGTTCATTAGGGTTCCTGGCACTACACTAGCACACACGTCAAAAAGTCCTCAATCAATTTTGACATGGGGACAACTCCTAAAACAGAGTAAATCAATCATTTTATTCGGCATGACAATCTCATCAGCACCTCACTCATGTCATCAGGGCAATATCGACATATAGTCAAATACTAGTCAAATTCGGTCAAAACAAGTCAAATCATCATAAATCAGTCAAACTATCAACTTTCGGTTAATCTTCAGATGAGTCCTTTTGATCGATAACCTTTGTCATTTACGCCTTAGGATGTGTCCTTCCTAAGCGTTGTCATCGTCATTCAACATTTTGAGTGATCCTCCTGGCACCTAAAGATCGCTCTTTGTGACATCAATATTCTTCAGATGTGTCCTTCTGAAGAATCAACTCTATCATTTATGCCTTAGGATGTGTCCTTCCTAGGCATCGTCATTATTTGGAGGGACCCCTTACAACCATTAGGGATCAAATCCTCTGGTCATCGGTGTTATTCAGGATGTGTCCTTCCTGAATTCACCAATTCTCGGCATTTTTCTAAGGTCAATCAAAACTTTAAACATTTCGACATCTCGACATTATCGAACATGACATCTTGACATCAGAACAGTGGGTATCCAGACACACCTGGCAAACACTTGACAATTGTCTTTTGATCTTTTATCATGTTATTAGTTTTTCAATGAGATCCCACTAAGCAGGATTTAGAGAAGCAACGACATAGCATGACAATTGACACGCATGACTACTAGCTTCTCAGCGAGGTCCTGATTCTGGGATTTAGAAAAGCAACGACATATCATGATAGAGACTTTA
This sequence comes from Sequoia sempervirens, assembly GCA_007258455.2. Lineage (NCBI taxonomy): Eukaryota > Viridiplantae > Streptophyta > Pinopsida > Cupressales > Cupressaceae > Sequoia > Sequoia sempervirens. Next base: position 198,805,654 of record VDFB02000013.1, on the reverse strand, counting down.
TTTTTGTATTTTGGCAATCATGTCACTAGTTTCTCAAGGATGTCCTGGAAACAAGATTTAGAGAAGCAGCAACATTTCATGATCTGTTCTTGTCTTTTTCTTCTTGTGGTTGATTATGACAACAAGATTGGGGCAAGCATGCTCCTAGTATGAGTCATGATCATCCTTGTCTGTGACTATTTGTCTTAGGTAATGGTACGACCTTGCACACCTTGATTTATGTCATATCATGGTGTTCGTTGGCCATTACAACAGTTTGCCCAGTGATGATTAAAGAGAAACAAATATTAAAGTCCTACAGTAAAGTTTTGAAGGATTTGTATCTTTTCATAGGTCTCATGTCTTCTCCTCTGATCATCTTCTCTCGTCCATCCCACGATGATATCCTGTGACATCCAAAAACATAAGTGCATACATGATCATATCCATTGCATTAGGTCCATACATACATCATCTATGGCATTCAATAATATCATACATAGCATTAGATCATATACATAATCACAAGCATTGCATTAACATAATCATCATCATTGCATCTTTCACATAAATACATCTTGCACATCATTAACATAATCATATAAATAAGCATTGCATCATCATGACATCAAAAATCACAAATAAGCATCATAATACATACATGGCATCATAAATCATACATCATACATGTCATAATACATAAAGCAGAGAGCATCACATAACACATGTAGGTTTCATCAAAACTGCATCATCATATAGAATCATCTCAAAAAGGTACAATGTCACAGGATAGAGTCAATGGATATCCTAAAAATGGAGCTCGCAGGCTCAAATAATATAGTGTGTCACAATACAAATATGCCCTAAGGAAGGCTTTCATCATCTCCTCGGGGAGAAGAATGTGGTGGAGGCAACTCTGTCATGGGCGCTGAAGCAATAGGTGGTCCTGTAGTGGCCTGAGTCTGTGAAGATGATGGAACTGCAAGTGAAGGCATCATCATGACAGTATAGGACACCTGTGAGGTCACTGCGGCTGGACTCTGAGAGACAGACAGATCTGTAACTGGAGGCTGTACCTGTCCTAACCTCTGCACTGAACTAATGGAACCATGACTATGCCCTGAGTGGTGACTCGGAGTATGCCTGTGGGAGTGGTGTGACCTATGACTAGAGGTGTGTCCTATGGAAGTAGACCCTCTGACACTGGTGTGGCTCCTGGTACCGCTACTTGACCTATGCCCACTACCTGACCTTGTCTGTGACCAGGACAGGGTAGGATCCCGTCGCTCTAGCGGCACTGCCTACTCATAAAGGGTCCTATACTACCCCAATCTGGTGCTCACCTTGGCGAGCTCCCGAACCATATCTCCCATCGGTCCTATACAAAGGGCTGCGAACTCTGTGCACCACTGGGCTGCATCCTACTAGTGAATAACTTCCTGGTCCCGCTCTACCCTGGCTACCTCCAGAGCTGACTGTAAAGACCTGACCTGTGCCAGGCTGGCGTCTAATCTCTACTGAAGGTCGGCCACTCTCTGATCAGCTGTGGCATCTGTCGGCAACCCTGTAGAAGATGATATCTCCTCCTCCCCCTCCACCATCTGCCACCTCAGGAGTCTCTCGGCCTTACCTATGGCATCATCCTGCCCTGCCACCTCCGCCTCCTCCTGCCTTGGCACCTCCACCTCCTCCTCCCCTACCACCTCCACCTCCTCCTCCTGCCCTGCCACCTCCGCCTCCTCCTGCCCTACCACCTCCACCTCCTCCTCCCCTACCACCACCTCCACCTCCGACACCCTGACATCCACCTCAACCTCCTCCTCCTCTCCCCTCATCTCCACATCCTCCTCTTGTCTCTCCCCCTCTGCCTCCTCATGCCCCCTCACCTCTGGCTCCCACTCCTATCTCCCCTCGCCCTCTCCCTCTTGTCTGGGCTGCTCCTCACCCTCACCCTCCTCACCAACCTCAGGGATGGCATCTAATGCTGCCCTCACCACTCGTGGGCATACCCTCCGGACCTGTCTCTGCCCGGCTCGCTGTCGCCTCTGTCCATCTCCGCCATTATCTCCCCCCTGCCTCCATCCCTGCCTCTATCCCCATCCCTCCCTCCATCTCTGCCCTTCCCTCCATCTCCGTCCCTGCCTCTGCCTCTACCTCTACCTCTACCTCTGCCTCCATTCCTGCCTCTACCACCTCGTCTGACCCGTGGCACCCGTGGAATAACCGACCGCCTAGCAACTGGTGCTGGACCGTCAGGATCTGTCAATGGCACGGGTCTGCGTGCTTGCCACCATAGGTCATAAGCTGGTGTGGTACCTAGATCCGCTGCTCTGCCGCTCCAACCCCAGGCCTGGGCCACTAACCCATCTATCTACTGTGTCGCGAAAGCCATTGGGATGGTCGGCCCCCATGCATACTCCCTGGAAGATCTGGCATACTCTGCCATCCCCATGGGTACATCCTACTGCTCCCTGAACTGTCTCAACACACGTTGCGACAGGTACATCTCAATGATCAAGGACATCTGTACTGTCCTGCCAATCAAGTATCTGTACTATCTGTAGAAGCTCAGATGATCGGCCTCATCATCCCATGCCTCACAATCCCTGTATGGCCTCCAGATGAACGTCACCATGGTATCGATCTGATGCCGCCACCATCCTGTCTCCCCCATATGGGTCTGCTGTAATGCGCTGACATAATAATAAGAATAGGACATCCCCGCGGCAAGCTGTGGTCTATCAATGGGAGGGTGGAATATGGCAATGTGCTCCCATGCCCAAATCATCATAAGTGTGGTCCCACAGGAGATACTCTCTCCTCTCCTGTACATGACATCGTGAAGCTGGTGATATAGCATCCCTAGCAGGCAGGGACCCCACGCATAAACTGTCTTGTCTCGTCTCATGCCGACCAGTATGTCACCCCAACCAATCGGAAACCCATGTCCTCATCGATCAGGAACCAGAATGCCAGCAATCATCATCGCCAAGAATGCATCAAAGCGCCCATAGTGCTCTGCTAGAAAGTCCCAATGGATCTCATAACCTTGAATGCCGAGTCCAGCACCCTGATCCTTGTAATACGCGTAGAAGGTCTGCTCGCCATGATGAGGATCGTAGAAAATCCACTCCCCTCAAATAGGAATCCAGAGAATACGATAGACGTCCTCCAAGGTAATGGTAGCCTCACCTGTCGGCAAGTGGAAGGAACAGGTCTCCGAATGCCACCGCTCGCACAAGGCAGTCAATAGTCCCCTGTTCTCCTGAATGGCGGGAATGAACGCAACATAAAAATGACCCAGTTGCATCAATCGGCGTCGCTCTCGTGGGCTCAGCTAATCAGCAAACCGAAAGGTAGTCGGTCTGCTCTCCCTCGTGTAGATAGGGGCAAGTTGCCTCTGCAAAAAGGTGAACACTGTAGTACCATCTTTGTGGATAGCCGACAACATCATGGGAAGCAACTAACGGCATGAAAACATCAAAGCAAGTTGTATAAGGCAATAGGCAAGTGCGTCGCAAATAAGAAATTGCATCGCAGAAAAACAACTATGTCGTTCGAAGCATCAAATGCATCCGGACATGTCAATTGCGTCGCTATATGACACTTGTGTCACGAAATTATGCGGTTGCATCACAACATTGTGAATGAGGCACGACATTACACTTGCGATATTCAAACAAGCAGTTGCGTTGCAACATTGCGATTGCAGCACTTTACCGGTCAAATGCGACTCGGTAGGTCACTTGCATCGCACAAACAATCAAATGTGGCGTGAACCGCCGGTGTGGCTCGATTTTTCTTTGCACTTGCATCGCGATGCATCAAATGTGTCGAACACGAAAGCAATTGCGGCTTATGCGAATGCATATGCGTCGCGGTGCATTCGTTGACTACCCTAGAAAGCATGAAAAAACACGTAAAATGATAAAATGACAAAGTAAGTTTAGGGTACATACCGCCGGCTCTGAGCCCTCTGGCTGTCTGAAGGTCCTCATGATCTCTCCACGGTGCTTTGACACTGGAATCACCATCCTCGCTGCTGCAACTTTCACTCTGAGCTCTCAAGTTTCGCAAGGTAAATAGTGAAAATGAATTGACTTTTACCCCTTTGTCAACCTATTTATAAGGTCAAAATGGCATTTTTCAACCAAAGTCAATACTGGAGGCTCATTTGAACACCTTCGACCTCCTTGTAAGTTGCTTTAAACATGTCAGAATCTGAAACTGACTGCGCTGTTGTTTTTCTGGTCATCAATTTGATTTATCGGGACCCTTTGCAAATTTTTCTGGCGCCGACCCAAAATTTGAAAATTTCCCGAGGGGGCAATGATACTCCGTACCCTCGCTGGGGCATATTTCTGACTTATTTTCTTTGTCACAACGCGACAAGCGACATTATGACAAAGAGGGGCAAAATGTAGACACCTAAAAATGACCTAGGCCTGCAAGCTTCATTTTTACCACTTTCATCCTAGCATAATTAAGTCATTTAATTATGTCCTTGGTCCACATTCGACTATTGATTAAATAATTAATAATTATTTAATTAATTCATGTCATTTGTTCCTCCTGATTATTAAATAAATAAATTTTATTTATTTATCTAATATGTCATTAATTATCTAAGTCTTCCTTTAATTAAATAAATTTCTTAATTTATTTAAGTCCCCTTTTGTCATTTATTTTTCTTTGATTAATTAAATAAATTCTTATTTAATTATGTCACTAATTAAGTCCCCTTCTTTCTAAAATTAAATAAATTCTTATTTATTTAATTCTATCCACTTCCCACTATAATTAAATAATTATTTTAATTACTTAATTATTCATTAGCCTTTCCTCTCATTAAATTAAATAAATTTAATTTATTTAATTTAGTCAACTCTCTTGAATTTTGAATTATATCATCATTTAATTCAAAATAATTCCTTTTGTCACATGCCTCTATAATTAAATAATATCTTTATTATTTAATTATTCACTGGTCACCTGGAGTAAATAAATTTTATTATTTAATTTCTCCAGCAGCCTCTTTATCTGTGCCAGTCTTATCTTCCAAATCAAATCTTATCTTCTGACATCTCATTTAATTTCCGCCCTTGATTGAATTATCTCATAATTCAATCTTGGCCATTCATTTCTTGGCATTGCCCTAATTTTGACCTAACCCTAATTCGTACTACATCATTCAATCTTGATCATTGATCCTAGGGTTTTTGTCATCTTCTCATCCTGGCCACACATTCAAAATTGCAATTTTTATAAAATGGCAATTTTGTTCTTATTTGGGGGATTCAGCTCTCTCTCTCTCTAGCTCATGCTCATTCTGTCAACTTAGATTATTTGTCATTTGCAGTCATAGTCATTTTTGTAGTCTATTGTTAGGTCATTGTTTTAGATAAATCCTTCAACACTTGCATAGGGCTTTGTCATTAGTCATAGTTGCTCATTGGAAATCTGAGGGAATCTTTATTTACTGCAAGCTAGGAGGTGTAACAAAGGTGAAGCATGGAAGATGAAGACTTAGGGTAACCTTGTTCCTTTTGTTTTCATATTTATTTCCTTTGTACTTTGTTATTTCAATGGATTTTATGTTATTGTGCTAACCCCTTTAACAAATCTAATTTTCCCTTGGTTACACCCACTGTGGGGCTCATATATTTTCTTCACATTTGTTATGCATTGGCTTACTTCTAACTGTTTATTAGCATAACATTTGTGAAAATTTCTAAAATCCTCTACAATAAATCTATTTTATATATCCAAATTACATTTATTTGAAGAATTCTTTTAAATGAAGAACATTCCTTGTCTATGCGTCCGCAATATGAATACATTTCTATCTAGCCCATTTTTTAGCATAGCTCCTGTAGAAATGACATATTCACTTGGCAGCTTGTAGACACACATCTGATAAGTTAGCACAAAATCTATTGAAAATTCTCCAATCCTTCACCAAGCTCAAGCTAGTCCCTACCAAGGACACCTGATTGCTATGTGCAGCCTGTCTAGTCTTCTCAACATGATCTCGGTAGAGGATGTAGCTTGGTATAGAACATAGCTAGTAGATCTATTTGCAGCTTGGTATGGCGAAATCTATGCTCCTTCATTAGATTAATGTGCATCATACATCTTCTATTGCATTGTAATTTTGACAGTTTAAATACATTTTCTTAACTTCTTTTAAAGATGTTTGATAACATCTAGTGCTTGAATGTTTATTGAAATTGAGTAACATAGTACTTGAAAGTTTGTTGAAACTTATAATTCTCCTTTGTGTGTTTGTTGAAGATCATTCTTCTCCATTTCACCATTTAGCGACTCTAAGCTTCTAGCATTTATTAATTGAGTTCGATTTCTTTATGAGAAAATGATCTTGCATTTATTAAGTGAATTCGATTTCTTTATGAGAAAATGATATTTTTTATTTCTTTCTTGGATTTATTAAGGAACATTCCTTTTACTTGAGCCCATCTTCATCAAATCTGCAAACAATAAAGCTACAAACTTTTTAGAATCTTTATTCTTGATGGGTGTCATTTTCTAGATGTTAAACCAACTTTAGAATAGATGACACCTTTCCTTTTTTGTCAGAAGTAAATGCATTGAAAATTATAGGGATATGGTTTTTTTGAATTGAATGCAACATTAAACTACCCATGTATTGATGTTTTTTCCCATACATGTGATTTGAATGAAGATTCTAGCCAAGAGATTTGCACATATATCTATGCCAAATTTGCACAGCTTGTTATTGTGCCTCTATTTGATAAAAGCATATCTAGATTTAGTGGCATTTTGAATTATTTCTTTCAATTTTCAAACTGATGTTTATCTCATCCACAATGCACCTTCTTTGGCAAAAAGTTTTGTTGATCTCTTTGGCAGGGAACTTGTGTTGTCCATACCTATCTCTAACTTGATTTTTGATGATTCATTGAAAATATGTGTTGCAATCATTATTGTTCTAGTCTGCCAACCGAATTCATCATTTCCCCATGCAAATTTAGTAATATCATTTAAAGCTTCCATTTTAAATTGTATTTTTCATAGATAGATCTAAAGTATCAAATCAAGTATACCATTGACATAACACAAGGTGCCAATAGTGATGAAAAAAGAAAAAAAGAAAAAAATTATAATGCTTATTTTCAACTCTTTGATGTTGTTTGTAAGGTTTAGATCGATTAATTATTTTTTACAAATTTATTAATATTTGTGTGAAAGATTGTACCAAATTATATCATTAATGTCTTGTCATTTGGGTGAGGCAGTTTCTCCAAGGTAATTTGAAGTTCTCTGAACCATCTATTTGGTTGTTAATGCTCTAGCCTTCTATGAATGACCACACATCAAATAAGGTTGTATTAGTTAACCTATTCTTAATATTCATATGATTAAGTGTGACGAGCCTAGTTTTTGGTCTAGTCTTGGGTAGAACCTATAGTCTATTTACTCATAGATTTCATGGACTTTAATGCTTAAGTGTTGGTATTGGCATAATGTTTCCCTCAAACCATTGACATTTGATATTACCCTATCTCTACAATCTTTAATGATATTTTGCATAATATATGGGTCATCTATATTGATTTTTCATGTGATTAATACATGTTTCTTAGAGTGGTTATAGATGTGCAGTTATTATGCGTACTAACCATGACATGCAGATTTAATATGCCAAGTTGAGGAAGACACCGCTAGCTGGGCATGCACCATAATATCCAATTGAGAAATCGCTCCAAGTCAAAGGTAGCCAGTAGCAAAGATTCTTCATGCAACTGGATGTAACCACCTTGTAGTGGAATTTAATGATCGATCATGCATGGGCATTACTGATGTGCTAGATCTACACTTGACTTACATGTCTGACCAGATTCCATGCATGTGTAATCTCCATCACCCCACTTTCCCCTATTTTCCCTAAATGGTGTCCTCCTAGTTGTTGAGTTGACTGCCTTGTTGAGTTGTAGTATAAATAAATATTTGATGCTCCTTCTTTAAGAAGTTGCACGATTTGACATTGTACTCTCATTCTCTAGTTTTAGTAATACAGATACATTACTCTTTGTATGCATGATTTTTAGTGAATAAAATAAAGTTTTGAGTTTGATCATCTGAGTTCTTGTTAGTTTACAAGATACTTATCCAAGAGGGCCCACTTGGTGAGTAATCCATCTTCTTAGCTTAGCATTAGTTTAGTATTACTTGTTGTTTAGTACATAGTTAGAAATCTAGCATCGACTATTCCTGTAGCCACTAGAATTTCATTCTATGTTTGGTCCTGCATCCAAGGCAAACATAGTAGTGTCCTATTTGTTGCTCATATTTTCATTCTTGCTCTGAATTTCAAGTTCTTGGTTGATATTCAACATTTTCTTCATTTCCTTTTAAGAAATTTACTTTCAGTATTGTGTTTCTTAGTTGTACAATGCAATGACTACTTGAGCCCCTAGTGCACATACTGTGTTGACCCATTTCAAGTTCACATCCCTGGGTTGACAAGTTAAATGCACCTTCATGATGATTGAATAGCTATTCAGGTTAGATGTCTAGTCTCTAAATCATGGTTGTAAAGGCTTAGTTATGAAATCATTGTAGGAGGCCGACATTTTTGGCGCCATTGCTAGGGATGGTGTCAAGCTAGGAAGTCTTTTGGATTCATTGGTAATTTTTCTTGTTGTAGTGTTTCTGGAAGTTATTCTTAGAATATCCTCACTTAGGAAGTAATAACCCCCCTGATTCTTTACCAATTATTTGTGTGAGCTAACTAATAGTGAGTGATACCACATCCATAGAGGAAGGAGAAGAGATGCTTATGGGATATTTATTCCTAAAAATCCTTGTCCATTTCAACTATTTGAGTACCACAATCTACCAGAAGAAGAGGAAGAAGATCCACACCCCTTTGTTGATGCATATCCTGATCTAACTAGCTCTAAAGTCTCCTCAAAAGATCAAAATCAGCTTGAGAACCCCTTTTCTTTAGAACCACATCAAGCAGGAATGTCTGATGCAAATAGGAATAGACAAAACCAACCAAATTTTCCTTTCCCCGTTTCCCATCAAAATGAAGTTGAAAACATAAAGAAAATTCCTGCCTCAACACTCCCCATTTTTTATGGACTTGTGATAGAAGATCCTGATACCTTCTTATTTGAGTTTGACATACTCTGCAGGAGTTATGCTTACACAACCGATGCCCATAGGCTTAGGTTATTTCCCACCACTTTGAAAGACACTACATTAAGATGGTTCATGAGCCTAGGTAGGGATATTGTGGAAACTTGGGAAGACATGAAGACAAAATTCCTTGAGAAGTACACGGAATACTGTAGGGGTAGTGACATGAAAGGAGGTGACATTTTCAGGATGCAGCAGAAGGAAGATGAGAGCCTGGAAGATTACATTGCAAGGTTTTTGTTTTTCCTACAAAAGTCCCCACACCATGTGCTTAATGAGGACCCAAAAAAGTTGTTTTTCCTTAGAGGCATCAATGACAACTGCACTGATGCTTTGGACCTCATGGCAGGAGGAGATATCTCTCAAGTTCCTTGGGAGGATATCAAGAAAATATGCAACAATTACTCTAGGGTAGCTTCAAAGAAAGGGAAATCTTATCAATCTTCCATAGGTAAGTCAACTACCGATGGAGTTTGAAGAATGGAGTTTACTCATTTGTTGGCAGACTTCAAGAAAGATATTATCAACAATCTAGCTACTCAACTAGATACACTTCAGGCCGAAAGGAAGCAAGAAGATGCAGATATGATGTTGATAGAGTATTGTCCTCACTACAAACAAAAGAAGAAGGACTGCAAATGTAAGATGGTAGCTAACCTGGAAAGCAAGAAATTTTCACTTGAGTTCAAGCCAACTCAGATTGAAGAAGACCGAGTCTACTATGTTGTACAAATGAAGCCTTGGGCTCCAAGACAAGGTATGCCATTAGATCCACTATCCTATGTTGGGAAATATTTTAACTTTTATTTATCTTGAAACTAATGGAAGCCCCCATATCCACCTAGTTATGGAGGATATCCACCACAGCCTTGAAGTAACCCTCCAAATACTTGGCCTACTCATCAGAGTTATTCACCTTAGTGGCAACAACCTTAGTGGCAGCAATTTCAAGGGCACTAGCAACCACCTCCACGGAATTGGTAGCAAACAAATCAATGGAGAGGAGGACAACAATGGCCTACCCAGAAAACCAGTTACATGCAACCACTCTCTTAGCCCCAATAGCCTAGTCTAATGCCTCCACCTACTAATCCAAGCTCAAATGAACCTAAACCAACTCAACTACCAGCTCAGCCCACACCCAATCCTAATAACAAACCATGACAATAGCCTGCATACTCTGCTAATTCAAATCATTTCCCTGCATATTCTATGAGTGTAGGTGACATCCATTTGCATTTAGGAACTACTCTATCAGGACCTCCCAAGCCAATTACATTGAACTTCCTATGGAAGAGAAGGAGGAGCCTCTGAATGATCCTATTAAGCTAAGTGCATCTAACAATCCTGAACCAGTTCAAGCCAGGCAGACTGAACAAGAACCACCATTCATTTAGAGACTAGAAGTTTCCAAGCATAAGGAAGAAAAGGAGGATACCACCTTTTGACATCTTGGATCAGCTAAAGCATATATGTGTTCAGATACCCCTATTTCAGGCCATAAAGGATGTTCCAATCTATGACAAAGCTATCAAGGAAGCTTGTCTTAAGAAGCTAGGAAGGAAGAAGAGAGACCCAACTATAGTTCATGTGGTGGGATAGCTAGCTGATATCATGCTAGGAAAAGTGACTATTCCCAAGTATAATGACCCAGGTAGTCCTATAGTATCAGCTGCCATAAACAAGATCTAAGTGAAGAATGCTCTGATTGATTTAGGGGTAGCAATCAATGCGATGACCAAAGACATTCTGCAGCAACTAAACATTGCAAATATGAGTTCTACTCTTATTGTCCTACAACTTGCTAATAGCTCTTCTGTTAAGCCTAATGCTTTAGTGGAGGACCTTGTGGTATTTCTAGACTCCTCAGAATACCCAACAGATTTTATGATTATTTCTCCTAAGGCTGCACTAGGAGGGTATCCCATCATTCTTGGAAGGCCGTAGTTGGAAACTATAGATGCAAACATTGGATGTTGGTTAGGCGACATGACCATTTCAGATGGAAGGAGTACTAAAAAAAATCTTTATCCACCTGCTCAGCCATCTCATGATGAGAAAGATTTTGTATGGCCACAAGTTGGTGAAGAGGCTGAGGAAGTTAATTATGTGGCATAACTTATGATGTTAGATAGAAGCTCTATCATGCAGCTCCAAGATGAGGATGAAGTGTTAGCTAGTCTCATTTAGAACCATTATGAAGTGGAGGAAGCATCATCTTCTAATTTAGTCAGGATACTTCTACCTGCTCTTCCTACAACCACTATTCCTACATACATTCTTCCTCCAGACAATCTTCCTGTAGCCACTATTCCTGTAGATAGACTTCCTGCAACAATAGGTTTGTTCCATACATTGCTTCCGTATGAACTAAAGGTATCATGTATTAATGAAGCAACCATGATAGAGTTAACTACACAAGTCCAGGTGTCAGAAGGAAAATATTTGAATGTTAATAGTAAATTGAATGAAAAGTAGCAACTATTATTGGAAAACCTATTAAGGGCCCATCAACATGCATTTGCATGGGATTATCATGATATGAAGGGACTAGATCCTAAACTTTGTACCCACAGAATTTATATCAGAGATGATTTCACTCTAGTAAGACAACCACAAAGAAGGATTAACCCTACACTAAGAGAGATTGTGAAAGGAGAACTACAAAAATTGCTAGATGCAAGATTTATCTACCTCATTTCAGATAGTAGGCATGTATCTCCACTAGTGATTATTCCCAAGAAAGGAGGGAAATGGAAAGTTTGTGTTTATTATAGAAAAATCAATGCTACCACCAAGAAGGATCACTTTCCTTTACCCTTCATTGATCAGGTTTTGGACACACTTGTAGGAAAGCAATACTTCTATTTTCTAGATGGATTCAATGACTACAACCAGATCCAAATTGTACCAGAAGACTAAGAGAAGACCAAATTTACTTGTCCATGGGGGACCTATGCCTATTTGGTACTCCCATTTGGCTTATGCAATGCACGTGAAACTTTCCAAAGGGAAGTCATTAGCATATTCTCAGACATTTCTCATGATTGCATGGAGATTTATATGGATGAATTCACCTCTTATGGTGCTAATTTTAATCAAGCATTGGAGAATCTCAAGAGAGTCCTATAGAGATGTGAGGATAAAAAAATTTCCTTAAATAGTGAAAAGTGCTTCATAATGATGCAAGAGGGTGTATTTCTTGGCCACTACATCTCCCACAAGGGAATTCAAGTAGATCCTGCAAAAATTGAGGTAATCACAAATCTACCTACACTTACAAAACAAAAGGATGTTAGGAGTTTCTTGGGTCATGCAGGATATTATAGGTGATTCATCAAGGATTTTAGCAAGGTAGCAACACCATTGTATACCCTTCTCACTAAAGATGTTGAATTTCACTAGACTGAAGCTTGTGACAAGGCATTTTCTAACTTGAAGGAAAATTTGATTCATGCTCATGTACTCAAGGGACCCAATTGGGAGCTTCCTTTCCACATCCACACTGATGCATCCGAATATTCCATAGGAGTGGTCTTAGAATAGAAAGAGGGAGCTATTGAAAATGGTATTTACTTTGCCAGTAAAAATTTGTAGGGAGCTGAATTCAATTATATAGTGACAAAGAAAGAGATGTTGGTAGTAATCTATGCACTGAAAAAATTCATACATTACATAATAGGCTACCAAATCTTTGTGCACACTGATCATGCAACCATTAGGTATCTCATGAATAAACCTTTGATCATAGGCATATTGGCAAGATGGTTATTGTTGATGCAAGAGTTTGATATAACCATTGTGGATAAGCTAGGGAATGCTAATGTTGTTGGAGATTTTCTTTCAAGGCTAACTACATCAGAAGACAATCAGCCTATAGATGACTCTTTTCCTGATGAACATCTATTCTCTCTCAATGCAAACAATACCCTAGTATGATGACATTGCAAATTACTTGGTTATAGGTAGAGTTCCTTCTCACTTCTCCCTAAAAGAGAAAAGGGCACTCATTGAAAAATCTTTTCCTTTCTCTTGGATTGCTGGATGTTTATTTTATACTGAACTTGACCATATCATGAGAATATGTGTGATAGAAGATGAGACATATGAAATTTTCATGCATGTCACAATGAACCATGTGGAGGAAACTTTGCAGCCAAGAGGACAACAATGAAGGCTTTGAACACAGGGTGTTACTGGCTAACACTCCACAAGGATGCAAGAAGGTATACCAGAAAATGTGATAGATGTCAAAGAATGGGAAGACCAACAAGATTTGATGAGATGCCATTTTTCCCTTAGATAGTAATCACTCCCTTTGACAAGTGGGGATTGGATTTTGTGGGACCAATTGACCCTCCATCAAATGGTAAGTCTTATATATTGGCATGCACTAATTATGTAACAAAATGGGTAGAATTTAAGGCCATGAAGCATGTAAGAGATAACAAGGTTGTAGAGTTTCTTTATGAGGATATTTTCACAAGATATGGAGTTCCAAGAGAAATACTGACTGATCAAGGGCCACAATTCACATCAACTCTTCTTGTAGCACTAGTGAATGAGTACAATATAAGGCACAGGAAGTCTACTCCTTATCACCCCTAGGCTAATGGCCAAGTTGAAGTGACAAATAGAGAGATTGAAGCCATTCTTACTAAAATAGTAGCATCCATAAGAAATATTGGGCAAACAGATTACCAAAAGTTGTTTGGGACTATAGGACAACATGGAAAAAAACTATAGGCTTCATCCCATTTGAGTTACTGTATGGAAAGACAACTATGATGCATATTGAATTTGAACATAAAACTCTGTGAACTGTAGTGGATTTAGGGATGGATATTTCTAAAGCTCAGATAGAAAGAATCATGTAGCTAAATGCTTTGGATGAGATAAGAAGAGAATCCCTACATCATACATAAGTAGTGTAGAATCAGCGAATCAAGTGGCATGACATATTTATCAAGGACAAGAAGTTCAAACTAGGATATTGGGCTTTGCTCTATGATTCAAGATACTAGGACATTGCAGGAAAATTGTAGACAAGTTGGCTAGGACCATGCGAAGTTGCTGAGGTATTTCCTAATGGAGTTGTTTAGCTCACCACCATTGACCCTGTCAGGTTCAAATTACTTGTTAATGGTCATCACCTCAGATTATACCATAAACTAGCTTCTAAAGAAGAGTTCCTACAACAATTCACCCAACACTTAGAACTTCCTACAACCAAATGCGGTGGACCTAGTGTGCCTCCTTCAGCCTAATTAAGGTATGTACTTTTCATAATAAAGACTTTCACTTACGTGGAAGTCCATTTCTTCGTCATCTTCCCATCCACCCATCCATCACCACCTTTCTCTCTCTTCCATCACTTAATTCCACCTCACCTCATTCCACTTCATCTTCATCTATTTCTCAATTCATTTTCTAGCAAGGAAAGTGTTACTTTATCCATGATCTTTGCAACAAATCTTCCACATATTGAGGTATGTGTGTATTAATTGCTATCTTTAATCATATTTTAAGTGTGTTCATTTAATCATTGTACGTTAGTATAGGTATTCATATAAATGCCATCATTTCCTTTCAATAACCACTCCCATCTCACATGTGTGGACACATGTCCAAATTTAGGTTGGGGGAGGGGAACGGAAAGAAGAAATTTTTTTGTGAACTTATTGTCCATGTGTCAAATCTTATTAGGCTGCATCATAAATTTTAAAAATGAGCTGAATTGAAATCCAAATGGAAGAGGTCCTGCAACAACAGCTAGAACTAAAGCAGTAGTTCCTATAGCCACAACAAGAACAAGAGTCCTTGTAGCAAAAGGAAGAAGAAATAGTACCCTTATAGCCAGAGATAACAAGATATCCTAAGTCCATGCAAATACTACCATATGTGGAGCCACCATCAACAAAAGGACTAGTAGGCATTCATAATCATCCTAGTTTTACAATACATGTAGCAATTTTAAATTTTTGGAGAGAAATACAAAGAAGGGAGGAAGAATGGAAAAAGTAAAAATGGAAGTTGAAGGAGGAAATTCAAAAGAAGGATGAAGAGATTGAGGATAAAGATGCAGAAATTTCCACCCATGCTCATGTGGCTCATGCCAAATTTCAAATTCTACCAGTATGGCATTGCTGCAAAGAGACAGAGATGGAATATGTTTGACAAATTGGGAGGATTCTGTTGGGACCTTGACTCACATACTACAGCCACTAATGTTGTACAACTCTTAGTTGCAAATTTCAAAACTTTTACCAAGTTGAAGAACAACTCTTCCCTTGCTGGAGGACTAGTAAAACATTAGGTTGGGGGGAGTGATGAGCCTAGTTTTTGGTCTAGTCTTGGGTAAAACCTATAGTCGATTTTCTCACAAATGTCATGGAATTTAATTCTTAAGTGTTGGTATTGGCATAATGTTTCCCTCAAACCATTGACATTTGATATTACACTATCTCTGCAAGCTTTAATGATATTTGGACTAATATGTGGGTCATCTATAATGATTTTGCATGTGATTAATGAATGTTTCTTAGAGTGGTTATAGATGTGTAGTTATTATGCGTATTGACCTTGACATGCAGATTTAATGTGCCAGGTTGAGGAAGACATCGCCAGTTGGGCATGCACCATAACATCCAGCTAAGAAATCACTCCAAGTCAAATGAAGTTGGTAGTAAAGATTCTTCATGCAGCTGGATGTAACCACCTTGCAGTGGAATTTAATGATCAAGCATGCATGGGTGTTACTGTTGTGTTGGATCTATGCTTGACTTACATGTCTGACCAGATTCCATGCATGCGTAACCACCATCACCTCACTTTCCCCTGTTTTCCCTAAATGGCATCCTCCCAGTCATGGAGTTAACTGCCTTGTTTAGCTATAGTATAAATAATGATTTGATGCTCCTTCTTTAGGAGGTTGTACAATTTGACATTGTACTCTCATTCTCCAGTTTCAGTAATACAGATACGTTACTATTGGTATGCATGATTTATAGTGAATAAAATAAAGTTCTAAGTTCGAGCATCTGAGTTCTTGTTAGTTTACAGGATACTTATCCAAGGGGGCCCACTTGGTGAGTAATTTGTCTTCCTAGCTTAGCATTAGTTTAGTATTACTTGTTGTTTAGTACTTAGTTAGAAATATGGAATCATTGTTCCTCCAGCCACTAGAATTCCATTCTATGACTATTCCTATAGCCAAGGAAAATAGAGCAGTCTCTTGTTTGTTGCTCAAATTTTCATTCTTGCTTTGCATTTTAGGTTGTTGGTTGATATTCATCATTTGCTTCATTTCCTTTTAAGCAATTTACTTTCAGTATTGTGTTTCTTAGCTATAGAGTGCAATGACTACTTGAGCCCCTAGTGCACATACTATGCTGACCCATTTCAAGTTCATGTCCCTGGGTTGACAAGTTAAATTCACCTTCATGATGATTGAATAGCTATTCAGGTTAGATGTCTATTCTATGAATCGTGGCTATAAAGGATTAGTTATGAAATCATTGTAGGAGGCCAACAAAGTGTATGAAGATAATCAACATATGGTTCATTATTAAGGGTTCTCATCATGGGATCATTTCTCTAAAAAATTGGCATCTTATGCATCTTTCTACTAATTTGTTGACAAGAGTTTTTTGCAATTCCACTATTTGCTAAGAACAATCTTTCACATTATTGTGTGCTAGGAAGAGTAGAATTACCTCATATCAAGCTTTGTGCATCCATGGTCTAAATATATTCTATGTTTAAAATCAGTCTCTGTATGCAACCATTATCTTAGACTTCTATAGTATGATCTCTCTCTATCATACCTGCCAATTGACAATCACCTCATAAAAATACCTTCAGAATCATATCATGCATATATATGCCCTTTTTTCCTCTTTGTTTCTCATGTGATGATTTTGTACCTATGTAGGTATAACCTGTCACTGATCTTGATAAGACCAAGTCATCAATGGCCATCAATATTTTTTCTCAATCGATTCATAGAGGTTGATTCTCATCTCAAGGAATGATTCTACCCTACTGTGATCAGTAGGAATCCTTTCAAATAGTCTTCCTCTTAAGGAACAAGTCATTATTTCTATCTTGGACCATGACCTTTTCTTTTACAACATATATTTTTTGGATCCAATCTCTTTTTTTTTTTTACAATGCAGATTAATGCATTCAATAGGACTAAAAATTTAATTCACTCAAAATCTTAGAATTGAATGGCCTCCTCAAAGTGACATCCTTCAAAATTTTAAGCTTGATATTTTCTTTATGATATTCTTTGCAATATATTAAATAAAGCTTCCTATATTTGAACTGGTGATCTTTTATTTTTTAAAACCAAGGATATCATTGATAAATGTGACAATATAGTAACTTTTTATGGAACTCTAATATACTTTCACATATCTCGTGGCATGAAGAACTATGTTTTGATTTATATTTTGCTGACAATCTAAAATTCATTCTTGTGTGGCAACCAATAGTGTGAATATAGTGAAACAATTCATATTTGAGATTGCAGGAGTCTATATCTTCTTAGGGAAGACAATGACTCTACCAAAAGCTATTGGTTTTGATAACATATTCACAAGTACAATACTTTCATTCTTGCTAACTAATAGTGACTTCTCAAGTAGAGAAACTACTGAAGCTTTTGTGATTGCAACATGCAAGTGGTGATTACAAATGATGGCATATGGTTGAAACTTCAAAATTTGAATCAAGAAACAATGGTGGTTTTTTTCACATAGGAATCAAATAGCAATATTTGAGTTGGAAAAGTGGGAAAAAGGCATTTTTAAATGCTTGTTGTAATAGTCTAGAGCATCCAATAGGTGCTTTTGTTTTAGGCCAACTAGATCAATTTGGGTTTAAAATTAATCAGTGATTGATTTTTTTCAATTTTGGTTAAAATTGAACATTAGAAACTCATTAGACTTTGATTTTGGGCTAAAATTGAATAAAAAACTTCAAAATTTGGATTTGGTGCTATAAAAAACAACTCATTATTTCCTTTGAGGACTAAAAAGAATTCGTGTTTGCTTTGTTTTGTATTCTTCTTTACAAACTTTTGTCATTTGAATGTGTATGCACTTTTGTCATGGTTCATGGTGATCTTGAGAATTAGAAGCATTTTAGTGACATTAGGTTGTCTAAAAGATTGCCTCCACACTTCAAGTTTGTGTTTAAAATTGAACAAATCATGTGAGCATGAAGAAAAGGCATTGTGTGTGTTCCCTCCTAAGTGTGTTAGGTGGTCAAATTACGAATGTAATCCTTCGCTATTGTTTACCTTTAGAGATCCTACCTTGGTGGGAAAAAGTACTCACCCCAAGGGAACGACTCAAATCGGTGATGAGATGAACACCAAGCTACTCCAAACTGGTATATAAATTTGAATGTTGAGGAAAATCATTATTACAGGCACTCCTATGAACAAGCATGTGATACTCTTTATATGGGTTGATCTTTCCTCTTGTGTGGTCGTCTAAACGGGTGCCTTTATTATGAACCAATCTGTATAAAAGAAAAAATCCCTACTATTTGTTGATGTTGGGAGGTCACACCTTTGAAGCCATCCCACATAGTTATGGTTCTTAGTAGAGATGAAGAGTTTTTCATGGGAGATTCATGAGGACTCAAAGCTTGGCTGACCCATAGAAGTGAGTGCCATGGAGGGGAGCTAGTGTGCTCAAGCTTCTAATCATCCACTCTAAATAAGCATAGTTGGAGAAATCCAATCGGCAATTCAAAAAATATAGCCATTTATATCCTAGGGTTGTGCACTCTACGAGTCAGTTGAATACATTGCTTTAAATCTCAAAACTTGGAAACAAACATTCAACAAGGTCATCAACTTTCAAACCCTTTAGAAATAGCAAATACCTTTGAAAATTCCACATATTACTACTTGTCCCTATGGATTCTATCCTTAGAGGCTTCTAAATATTTGGGCTTATATCTCAATTTTCTCTCTCTAAAGTCAGTAGAGGAAAATTGTGCCTTTGATTCCTTGATTTTCACATAATGGACCTTGTGGAATGAAAAGGAATTGAGACATAAACATTTAGTTTGAAAGCTAAAGCAAGAAGTGTTGATGTGGTAAAAATAATCTATTTAACCAAGATTAAATCAATTTAACCCCACACAAGTTCTTGTTATCTTTTTTCTTATGGTCTTCCAAGAAAAATATTGGTCTTTTGGTTTGAACTAATCATAGGGAAAAGCACGTTCTTCACTATCTTGGTCTTGTAAACAAAGTCCCTCTTAGGTTCATTTAGGATCAAATCAAACACTTCAATCATCCCAAACATTTATCTTCCCATCCCACAGACAACTTTAGATCTTTGGAAGCGTCATTATCTAGACTTGGGTACATCCTTAAACCAAATCAAAATAATTTATTTAGTTAAGTGTGTGTGGATTATTCCTCCCTTACACACTTAGTTAAATTAGCACCCCTTTGAACAAGTTCATCCTAAGATCACATCTAACATCTTAGGGTTTACAAGTTTATTATCCAAATCAAACCAATCAAAATCAAATCCTAAAGTCTACCATTGATCCAAAGTTCCTAAAATTTCAACACCCATATCATTCACCCCTTTCATCTTTCATCTCATCATTGGTCCTAGATTCCTTAGTGGTCAACAAGGTCAAAATGAAAGAAAAAAAATGGAATATAAACTTGATTCATACATCATGAGTGATCTAAGTCAACCAAACTATCAAAGCCTTACAATGTTCACTAATTATCAAAACTCACATTTATACAATCCATACATAGCATCATTATCTCCTACAAACCTCGATGGTACAACAAATGTGAGTATGCCCAATCTAAATTTTGGAACACCTTTTCCTATGGTAGATTTAAATCAAATTCCAAACTTACAAATCTATCAACCAAACAATCAATACATGAGTCTTCAACAAAACAACATTATCCCATCCAATCCATACATGCCAAATGTGAATATAATAAATACAAGCTTACTAAACATGAACATATCAAATCCACACTTGGTAAACTTTTGGATAGATAAGTTTGTAAATCATACAAATGTTGTTCAAAATACAAACAATATGTTGATGACTCCATGTATTGATCTAAGTCAAGGTAACACCATGCAAAATAAAAGTTACCTAAATCAAGGAAATTTGATTCCCAACCACAACAATGTTCAATTTCAACCTATAATGCCAAATCTAAACATCATCCCAAATCAGAACATTGTACAAAATTAATTTGTCCATGATCCCATACAAACACCACAAGTATACATTCCAAATATGCTTGAACAAAAACCAAATCAACTATATCAAGGGTGTCAAGATCAAAATCAAGATCAAATTTTGTGAGATCAAATTGCTACATTTACCAAAATAGTTGATTCATTGCGCCAAGAGACATCTCCACCCCAAAATCAATACACCCTTCCATTGGTTAAACTATGTCATCAAAGCATTGAGTTGTGTCCATAACCACATCAAGAACAATATCTCCAATGTCAAGAGGTTGGATTTCAAGATGAACATCAACAAAAAACCCAATCACCACATCTCAAAGATCAATCACCACATATCCAAGATCAATCACAACAAGAATCACCTCAACAAGCAAAAATCTCACAAGATCACAATACACTCCTTTTTAGTACAAATCAAATTAGTGCTAAGAAATCTAGTTAATGTAAAACTCATCACTCTTCCAAAAGTAAGTGCTTTCAACTCTATCCTAGAATTCCCTTGGAATAAGGGTAGATATTATTGTATCATAGATAAAATCTTCATAAAACATCAAATTGTATTCAACTCAAAAATCTCATCCAAGACCTTATTGATCAAATAATAATTGTTGAGGACAATGATCAATATTCAACCACTAGTGATAATAGTGACAATCTCTCCACGACAATTGTTGAAAAGAATGATCAAGATATATCCATCAATGAGAACCTTGAAGATGTTTCTACCTCATCCAATGAGCAAATCAACATATATCAAGAATCAATTTTCAATCATGATCAAAATCCACCAACAATATCCAACAATGATCCAATTCAAGAAATGTTAACATCATTTGATCCTATGGTTGAGAACATTGACAGTCGTTCCACCCCAATTTTGGAAAACAATGGTCAAGATATATCCATCAATGAGCACCTTAAATATGTTTCTACCCCATCCAATGATAAAATCAAAATGCATCAAGAGTCACTCTTTAGTCATGATCAAAATCCCTAAACAATATCCAACAATGACCTATTTCAAGGAGTGTTAGAATTATTTGATCCTATTGACATAATCCATGATCCTTTGACCAATGATCATGTTGAAAATGTCTCTACATCACCTAATGAGTTAGAGGACATATCTCAAGAATTTATTCCAAAGCATTCATTCAACATATTTCACCAAAGTCTAGAAATGGTCCTTTCCAAGACATATTGACATCCTTTAACCTCATGGTTACAGATACTAAAGGTATCCTCAACTAAACATTTGATCCAAGTCTAGTCAAAGATCAAGAGGATATTGAGACACTTCCAATGAAGATATCCAAGAACCCTTTATAAGCAATCCATCCTTTGAAATCTACCCATGTTAAGAACTCGATCCAAAGTATGTCAGAAGTAATTCCAACATTAACCAAAATCAAGAATTTGTATCTCCATGATACTACAATGATCTAATGGGAACTCTACTATCTATACAAGATGTACAAAATAATGATCATATCCATATAGCACATACTCTTCCATCTACCCATGAGATGCTTTCTTTGGATGGAAATGTAGATGATCTTCATTCAAAACACAGTCTCATACTCTTGATATCATTACCAAGGAACAAAAGTCTCCTACTCTTAACATTTATACACATGATCAAGATAAATAAAAATCTAGAGACATATCAGAAATGGGCCATGAAGAAGGCTTCTACAGAAGTTGTGAATTAGAAACATCCTATGAAGGCATATCAAAAATTAATCATGAGGAAGAATTTTACATGGACAGTGAATCATCAACACCTCTTGAAGAAGCATTAAAATCTGATATTTCACAAGATCAAGCTAAATATATGAATCGAGATGTTATCCCACTTATGGAGGATCCTATCACTTATAAACTTGGATCACTTACCTTTTTTAGGGAAAGCTATCATATCAATGAAGAAGCTATCACCTTTAAAGATCCACAACAAAGCAGAGAAGGATTAGCACCTTGTTCCCAAGGTAAATCATATCGTATTAGAAATAAAATGTTTCAACAGATGAATTATCAAGACAGAGGATTAGGCCTACATGAACAGGGCATCCTAGAACCAATGCAGATTATTGGAAATCCTAAGCATCAAGGTCTTGGTTATTTGGCAATTAAGGGATCTAAAAATATCAGTGATACCTCTATAATATTGGGGGAAATTTTATCTAGTGCAAACATTAACATAGGGAGCACGAAGAATCCTTATGATGAAACTAGTACCAATACCACAATTAGTCATGTCATGAATCTTCATCCACCTATATTACCATCCATGAATTAGGACCAACATCAAAAGAAATATTTGAATCAAAGCACAAAGAACATTATCAAAGAAAAATAATTTGGGAAGCATAATGGACAAATCAAATACACATGGATACCAAAAAATACAAAGAAAGAGTATCCCTATCAAACTCCATTAGTCAAAAAAACTATGGAGAAAAATAAAAAATGGAAAAAGTATCCATCAAAGATTTCCTCAAAGGAAAAAGTAGGATTCTCTAGCAACATACAAATCATATCAACCAGTTGGTCCTAATTCCATGCACACTTCCTTATCCACCCATTATTGCTCATTTTTCCAGGTTTGGAGAGTCAAAGGTTCCAAACTATCAACTAATCCATCTCTTATTCCTAAACACACAACACCATCCATGCCTCCTTGCACGATATCCAATTCTCACATTGACCATGTATTGGAAGCAACCCTTCATTGTAAGGATTTAGAAGGAACTATATTGTGATGTGCACATAAAGATAGAGTTAACTTCAGTCTCAACAAAGTAGATCAAGAATCTCAAAAGTTGCATTCTAGTGCACGTATCTTTGAAAAGTAGCTTCTTCAAGTAGGATATCGATGGAACATTATGACAGAAGCATCTACATAAACACCACTAGGTGGTTTAGCATAAGCTCAAAAAATTATAGAAAAAATAAAAAAATCATGAAAATAGTAAAGATAAAAATCATCCTCTAGTGAAAACCACTATGGTAGCACTTTGGATAGGTACCATGATGAAAACCTAGCAATCAAGCACCTTGTGTAAATAAGAAATTTTCATCCACCATGATCTCTATGGCTTGTTCTACATCGTTCATCCATTGCATTTCATTTATCCTTCTGACACCCATCTGTGTCTACATCATAGCTTGATCTTGTGTTTGTATCATGTTCCCTCCTAGTACTACTTGGCACATTTCTAAGGTCAATTTTTCCTACCTATATCAAAGTAGACTATTGCATCACACTCGGGGCATGTTCCTATACATACGTTGGATCATATTCATGTATATTCTTGAATTCTTCCATAAAATTTGAAAATCCAAAAACATCATAAGATCAAAAAACCCAAAAACATCCAAAACATATCAAAACTCAAAAACAAGTCAAAAAGTCAAAAAAATTCAAAAACAGAGCCATCACGTTGAACTATGGGTCTCTAAGCTCTAAACCTAGGCAAGGCTATCATCGATGTGCCCCTGAGACACATTAGGTCAATCCTTTAGGAGTCTGTCATAATAAACTAGCAATCCATTATTCATATCTCATCAATAAATGAGTTTGTATCAGTCAAACTATGTGGCCTCTACATTATAATGCAGGAAAGGCTAATCTTTGATTAGCCCTTGAGGCCCCTAGGATAGGTTTTTTGTCAAAATCTTAGAAAACACAAAAACATTGGAAAATTTGAAAATCAAAATATTTTCAAAACATCTTGAAAATACCAAAAAAAGCCTCAAAACATTTCAGAAAACATAAAAAACATCCAAATATTTGAAAAAATCCATTGGTCTCATCTCACTTTCACCCACAATCAGAAACAAGTATAGAAAATTTAAAGTGAAAATTCAAACATCAAGGTCTCAAGTCTAGGTTAGCAGGTAAACAAGTTGGTCAACTCTTGGTATCAATAGCCCATCATCTGGTTAGTCTCAAAGTCATTTGATAACATCATGTCCTAGGATGCATCCTTCCTACAATGGACATCAACATCAAACCTCACTATAGTTTAGTCTTGGCTAGAGGTATGAAGAACATTGACATGTTTGTGTACTTGATCTTTTCTTGTGATTTATCTTATTTCACCTTTTCCCATGACCTCTCAAGGATGTCTCTCTCAAAATATTTAGAGAGAAAGGAATGGGGCATTGATCATTATCTTTTTATCTACTGTCCTTGTTGGATATTCTTGCAATATAACCTTGGTCATGTTTACTTTTTATGGTTTGTGGGGAAGGTGTTTTAGATGTCTTGTTGACTATTACATAGGAAGGTTTTGCTTTTCTATGTTTTGGTCCAAGGTGTTTGAAATATTTGATGTACATCCTAATAAGGTTTTGTATGATAGGTGTGAACAATGATACTCCTATATGATTGTCGAGTCAAAGTCCATCTCACCAGGTACAACACCATCCTAATTTTCTATACCTTGATAAATCATATCTATGTGTGTGATCAAAAATAAGGAAATTTATGCTCTTTACATCCCCAATCCCTAGCTAGGAAATACATCATCATCATTCATCATCATATCTAATAAAGTCTTGATAACTCATAGATTTGTTGGACTTCTGCATCTTCTTGGAATCAAGGGTTGATCCCTCTCATTCTTCTATCCTCTTTCACACTAACATGCTATCATGTCATTCATTACAACATCAATTCATCGATCATGCATCCACAAACCATCAACATACTGCATATCATACATATCATCATAATAGGAAGCATCACTCATCTCACATGCATCACTTCATCATTTAAGTTGTTTTGGATAATATAGATTTGTTATTCTAAGCATCTTAAAAACATCTCATTTTCATCATCATCGTCATATAGATCTATTAGTCTAACCATCCATACGTCCATCTTGAGCCTCTTTGTCGTGAGATCGACCCTAAAATCAAACTTTTCACTCAATCTCTCAAGGGGGTAGTGTACTAGCGTACTTCTTTCCATTGGGGAAATAGAGAATGGGTCCCCTTTAAAATCCAAATTTATATTTTAAACGTGTTTTTGGTGACATTTTCAAGTCCTACATTCAATTTTTAAATGCCATCTTTCAGGATTTAATAATCAAGAAATTAGAAAGGAAGCCTATAAAGCCCAGTCTTCTCCATTTTACACTAGTTTGAGAAAAATATTGAGAGAATATTCACAATATTAGCACTCAAGAGAAAGGAGAACATTCAAGCAAGAAAATTTGAAGTCTTGGAGGAGCATTTCAATTGTTTTTGTAAGTCTTGAAGCTCATTTTGTCAAGATTGATCAAGCATTGTTCATGATTGTAGATTGATGCATATGGTGGATCATGATGCATATGGTGGTTCATGATTGTAGATTCTAAGTTTGGGACATGCAACTAGCCATTTCCTTTGATCTAATGAATTGTTTCCTAGTGATCCCATATTCTATCTTCATTATACTAGCTACCTAAAGGAAGGTATAATCATATTTTAGATCTATTAGGGGATTTGACTTCACGCTAAATAGGCCTTTTGTTCATTATTCATGTTCATTTAGGATCTTATTCTAACACCCTTGAATGAGGTTTCCTTGCATTCTAGCTCTAAAATATATTAGACACACTTAAGATTAGGGCTCAAACACACATTTATGTTTCAGATCTATATTTTTCATCAAAGTTTAACTATCAAACTTGGGGTTTGATCGAGGAAAACCCCTATATAATTTTTTTTTTTTTGTTTTACTATAGGTATAGATTTGAAATCAGAGATTGAAAGGTACAAGAAAAAAGTAAAGATCAAAATCTAAAGATGCAAATTTTGAAGTTTCATAAAATCATGGCAAGGCCCATTCGTCCTAAGGAAAATCTATCCCAAGAGGACATTGAGCAACTGATTTTGGTGACAACTGTATAAATTCATACTCATCTTAGATCTACAAAAGCTTTGTGGATTCTAATAGATTAAGGTTTTAAATTGATGTTTCAAGTCTCACATTGCATAATTATATTCATTTAGTATTTTTTCATTTATTCCCCAAAAATGCATTTTAGGCTAATTTACCATGTCCTCAATCATAAGGAGAACAAAAAGATCTCCATTAAGATTGACTCACCTAAGGGTTGAAAGTCAATAGTTCCCTAGGGGATCTCTCTTTTTCCTAAGAAAATAATGACGATAGGTGCATTCCCATCTTATTTTTGAGAAACCCTATTTTTCATCATTTCAAGCACTAACATGGTTTTTAATTTTATGTTTTTTTTATCAAAATATTTTAAGTCTAGGTTGCACCTTTTCCTTTGTTATATTACCCATTTGTTACCTAGGCTTGGTCCTCTTTTAGAACAACTTAATGCAAACATGCCAAAAACCCTCACTCATGTTCCTAGCTCCCCGCTCTACTTGTACCACATGGTCACTTCCTATTCTATTGCGTACCTTCTTCACATCACATTTTACCCTCCCACTATCAGTTCCCTTGGAACGATGTAAAATAGATCCAATAATCTTAGGCTGATGGATAGGTGCCAACATTCTATCAAATTGCAGGCTCCCTTTGCATCACATTTTCTATTTCAAAGTGCAAAGCAAGCCTGTCATGTACAATATTCAATATTAATAGTTGTGATTGAAGGAGAGGAGATCCAACAGTCATCACATAGTTGATTCACATCACATTTATGAATAAAGAAGGTAGACCCATATCTATGATATATATGAAAATAGTGGAGTGTTACATAAGAAGGGACACATGGTAGTGTCTTGTTGTCCTACAAAGAGATGGTGGGTTCTTAGCTTAGTGTAAGGAAGCGAAGGTAGCATAACAACTTCCTACACTAATCTTAAGAGGAGAATAATGAAATTTTCTTACATATTTTTAATAGTTACATAAACTTAAACAAAAATAAATATAAATATCATGCATACAATGACATAGTGATTTACATGGGGAAAGCCCCTTTGAGAGAAAAAACCCACACTCCAAAAGCCGCCCAATATATTATTCAATAAATCACAAATATTAAAATATACTTGTAGATCAATATTTTGATAGGAGTATCACCACTCAGAGATCAAGAGAAAACACGACCGCTATCAGACCTATAAATCATCACAATCTCTACCGCAGTCATAATACAATGCCCTCTTAAAATAGAGTTACATTATAGGGTGAGATAGGCCAATAAAATATCTTCCATTAGATCTAAAACCTAATAAAGAATGGTCTAGATTTACAATATATTCTTTATTTAATGTATTTCGGCCATTCTAGAAGTTTCTTGAAAAATTTAACACACTCACATTTTGCTCCATGTAGCCATTGTATACACCTTATTTTGTAACTAGGAAACATATATATAAATATATATGCATCCTATCAATAATAAACCACATATAATTGCAAGTGTGAGAAACATTTTACCAAAAAATCCCTCACTTTTTGAACACCTTGCAAGAGAAACATGAGTGTGTAAACATCGCCTCTTTAATTGCTAGGGGATGAAAGGCCATAGTCTTTGAACACCATTTGAACTTCTTTGTGCTCACATGTTTAGTTAAAGAGTCAACAAAATTTATCAAAGTCTCTACCTTAACTAGTTTCACCCTTCCATCTTCAACCATATCTCTAAAAAAATGGTATTGTACATCAATGTGCTTGGTCTTGGCATGAAATGTCAGGTTCTTAGCTAGACATATCGCTCTCTGACTATCACAATAAATTGTCACTGCACCTTGTATTATACCAACATCTAAACATAGTCTCTTAAGCCAAATTGCTTCTTTACAAGCATCAGTAGCTTCCACATACTTTGCATTAGTAGTGGAAAAAGCAACCATAGCTTGATGCTTACACATCCAACTAATTTCACCACCAAATAAAGTAAACACATAAGCACTATTGGATTTTCTGCTATCAACATCACATGCCTAGTTTGAAACCACATAACCATGAATATCAAGGGAAAATTTGTCTTCAGTCATATTACTATGATAAAAAAAGGAATAATCTGAGATACCACACAAATACCTGAAGAATCTTTTAATTGCATCCCAATGAACTCTACTAGGATTAGACATATATCTGGAAAGAAATCCCACTGCTTCAGAAATTTTTGGTCTAGTAGAAACCATAGCATACATCAAACCTCCAACTGCACTTTGGTAAGACAGTCTACTCATGTCTTCCATCTTTGATGGAGATATTGGACAATCTAAAATAGATAACTTTGTTCCAACTGAAATAAGAACACACAATGGTCTACAATCCTACATGTCAAGCCTCTATAAAATTGATTTGGCATACTTAATTTGGCCAAGCCATAGATTTTTTCTCACTCTATCTCTTTTCATTTCCATCCCAATAATGTGTTTAGCTACACCAAGATCTTTCATTTCAAATTTAGTAGCAAGTTGAGATTTTAGTTCTGAAATCATATCTTTCCCTATGCCAACAAATAACATATCATCAACATATAATGAAATAAATAGGAAATGATCACCATAAGTTTTATAATAAACACAATGATCTAATTTAGAAAACTCAAACCTCAAACTCAACACATATGTGTCCAATTTTTGGTACCACATCCTAGGACTCTGTTTTAAACCATACAAAAATTTCTTCAATTTGCAAACCAATTTACTTTTACCTTTCACCACATAGTGCTCTGGTTGTGCCATATAAATATTCTCCTCCAAATCACCATGAAGGAAAGCAGTTTTCACATCCATTTTTTCAACCTCTAAATCATAAGCAACAACAACAGAAATAAAATATCTAATCGGTGTCATTCTTACAACAGGACAAAATATCTCACCATAATCAACACCCTCAACTTGAGAGTAACCCTTTGCAACCAACTTTGCTTCGTACTTCTCAATACCTCCAACTAAACCAATATTTTTCATGAACACCCATTTGCAAACAATAGGTTTTCATCCTTTAGTAAATGGTACAAGATCCCATGTATCATTCTTTTTCAAATATGACATTTCATCATCCATAGCAATCTTCTAGGATTCTGCATCATTCATACCTAATGCCTCTTCTATAGATATGGGTTCATCCATGTTACTATTCAAAGAAAAAATACATCTCCAATCATCAAGTGAATAGCTTTCAGGTGGCTTTCTATGTCTTGTGGACCTACAAGTTGAGTTGGAGGTTCTTCCTCCTCTTCTAAAGATCGAGAGCTAGATGAGCTCTCCTCAACTTTGTGTCTATCCTTGGGCCTTGATTAAACTTTCTTAGGAGTAGAAGGAAATTGAATCACATCTTCATGTTTACTTTGTTTAGGCTACAGTGTAACAGAAGATAGCTTAGTTTCTCTAAAAATAACACTTCTACTATGTATTACCTTTTGTGCAACATGATCCAAAAGATTGTATCGTTTCACACCATAACTATATCCAATGAAGATAAATTTCACAACCTTTTTCTCCAAAGGTTTTCACTTCTCCTTTGGCACATGTGCATATGCCTCACAACTCAAAACTCTAAGATGTATTAATGAAGTCTAGTGACCCTACCATGCCTCTATAGGTATATTATCAACAAGAGCTAATGTAAGAGACCTGTTAATCAAGTAAAAGGCAGTGGAAATAACTTCAACCCAAAACCTTTGTTCTAGCCTAGCACCACTCAACATACTCCTAGCCTTCTCCATCAGTGTCTTATTCGTTCTTTCTGTAACTCCATTCTTATGTGGAGAATATGGAGTTTTCTTCTGTCTACAAATATCACAATCTTTACATAATTTATCAAAATCATTAGAGAAAAATTCACTGCCATTATCAGTCCTCAATACATTTTATTTTCTTTCTATTATATAATTCAGCCATTGCTTTAAATTCTTTAAATCAATTGAAAACTTCAGATTTACTCTTTGGAAAATATACCCATGTTCTTCTACTATAATCATCAATAAATGAAACATAATATGTGGATTTACCAATCGAAGGAACATCTATAGGACCAAATACATCAAAGTGAATAAGATCCAATACACCACAAGATGTATGAGAACTTGAGTAAAACTAAACGTGGTTTTATTTTCCATAAATGAAATGCTCACATAAATTGAATTCAAGATTACAATTAGACAAACCTTCAACAAGGTTTTTATTTTTCAAGGTCCTTAGACCCTTTTATCTAATTTTCCCAAGTATTTAGTGCCATAACATAGTTTTTCTATAGGTAACTTTGTTTTAGAAGAAAGAGCACCCTTTGGTACCCAAAAGCCATGACCATTTGTTGAAGGTGAAACCCTCACTTCTTCCATAGACTTGATTTTCACAAAGGTACTATTGTACTCAACAGTGCATGCATCAAGCTTATACAATGTGTCATATTTGACACCTCTAGCAATAACCATAACACCTCTAATCATCTTGCATCTTAGATTATAAAATACTACCTACACACCCACATCTATTAGTTTTCTCATATATAACAAATTTGTTGCGAATCCAAGGATATGCAACACATGATTAATCCTTTTTATTCTACCATCAGGAAACCTAATTTTAACTTTAGCATGGACAAAAATTTCTCAATGAGAATCATCACCCAAGTACACCTTACCTCCATCAAATTCTTCATATTCATAAAACTAATCTCTATTAAAGGTCATATGAATAGATGCACCTAATTCAATTAACCTTGCATCATTACTTGCACAAGTTACTAAAGCTACAATGAATGTGTCACCATCTTCCTTCTAAGACTCAAAATCATAATCAACTTTCTTCTTTTTCTTCTTCTTTTATTCTTTGCATTCCTTATGAACATGCCTAGGCTTACCACGATTCCAACAAATAACTTTGGAATTTATAGGAGATTTAGATCTCCCCCTAGACTTGGATTTGTCATGCTCCTCATTCTTCTTTCCTTTTTCCTTAGGTCTTCCATTAAAATTTAGGGCCTCCTTAGTAGTGATGGATACCTTCATCCTCATTTCTTCAGAAAGCAAAGAACCCACCACATCTTCAGTCTTCAATATAACAAAAGTACTCCCAATAGCCATAAGAAGAGAATCCCACGACAAGATAAAAAATTTCTCTTCCTCATCATTTTTTACACCAACTTATGCTAATTGAGCCACCAACATATTTAATGCTTCTAGGTGGTTTGTGATTCATCCACCCTTTTCCATTCTCAAGGAATACTTCTTCCTCAAGAAAATTTTGTTCACTAAAGATTTGGCTTGATACATCTCACCAAGCTTTTTACATAGTTTATGTGCAGAGGTATCCTCATGGAATTAATTAAAATGGATTCTACCAAGAACAATTTTATTATACTCTTGGATTTGTCTATAACATCATATTGAGTAGACTAAGTAGGATATGTAGGCCTAGTGCAGAGCACATGGGTCTTCATGATGTAAAAGGGGCCAAATGTTAGTTTTTGTGTTTTTTCATTCATTTTTGTTTCTAATAAGGTCTTTAAGACCATTTATTATGTTTTTAAGTGGTTTGGAATCAATTTGATAAAATTTGTAAAAGTTGTAAAAAGTTGCAAAAAGTTGTAAAAGCAACGTTTGCATTTTGTAGTTTTGGGGAAGTTGAACGGTTGGGTCTTGATTTTTGGTAGGAAAATGATTGGTTGTGTTTGGTAATGTTTTAAAAATCATGTGTGAACATTGAGACAAGGTGTTGATGGTGTAGATTTGAAATTTGAATAACAAGACTCTATTTTTCTACATTTTTTAAGCCTAATTTGCTGCTACACAGACTTGTACAACCCTATACAGCCTAGGAGTGAAAAAAATAGATTGGAATTAATGGTGCATTGAATAATTGTTATTTTTTATTTTTTATTCATTTGAATTCATCAATTTTGAAAGGATTTAAAGAAAATTTATTAAAAGTTGCTTGGAACCCTACCTAGGGTGTGTATTGAAAGAAAATAATAGATTTCTTCCCATTCCACTGATGAATATTCCTCAAACTGAGTTGAATGGATGTAGAAATGTAATTTTTTGTGTTACCAATTTTTTAGGAGTAGGGGATGAATATTGGTGAAATTTTGGTGATGCCCTAGTTCATTTAACCTCATGTATCGACATAGAAGTGCATAGGAGTTAGGGTTTGAAGTATAACTCTTTTTCAATAGTTGGAATTTCTTGGAATGATGTTGGTAGGTTTCATAAAACATTTTTGAGCCATTGGAATGAATAATTGAAGCCTACTATGTGAAAACCTTATAGTGACCTAGTTAAACAAGTCTAATTAGGCCTTTTGGCAAGCGAGACAGTCAGTTTTAGAGCTTTGTGTTACAAAACAACCATATCTAAGTTTTGTATATGTTCAAGAAATCCCAAAAGGGTACTCAAAATAGTTTTTATATTGTGGGTTTGAAGTCTTTCCTACAAGTTATGCCAAAAAAATCCAATATTCTATGTTATAAGGCCTAGTGGTAGTTTGTTAAGAAAGTCACCTTAATTGATGTGTAAATAATTTTTTTAGTAGTTGTTTGAGTGAGTTTGAACTTTGATACCCATTATTTACATAAAATTGGTATAAGAGCATAGGTTGGTCTATAAAAAGGGAAAGTGTGAAACAAAAGATAACAAGATGCCTCCAAAGGGTAACCCTATGGCTAGGGAAATAAATGAGATGAAAGAGAAGACTGCAAAAGAGTTTAGAAAATTGAAGGAACTACAAGAGATGGTGGTAGAAAGGCATGAGTCTATTGAAACCATTCAAAGGAGAGGCATGGTCATGGGTGATGTAAGTGACCAGGAAGAAGGGGAAGAGGAGAATCCCCTGAAAGAAGAAGAAGAGTTGGATCTTGATGAGCAGAGGATGGCCAAGCTATTGAAGGCAGTCAAGGGAGATAAAAACAAGGTAAAAATGGATGTACCTATGTATGGAGGGAACTTGAATGATGAAGAGATTTTGGATTGGATTGCAACACTTGATAAATATTTTGAATGTGAAGCCATACCAGAGGAACAAAGGATAAAGTTGGAAAAAACAAAATTGAAGGGTTATGCCCTACATTGGTGGGATTATGAGAAAACTAAAAGGAGGAAGAAAGGAAGGTCAAAAATTGTCTCTTGGGATAGAATGGTGGAAAAGCTTAAGGGTAAGTTCTTACCGACTGATTATGCAATTCAATTGTACAAGAAACTTCAAAATTTGAAACAAAGAGATATGGATGTCAAAGCCTAACTATTGAGTTTTATAAGTTGAGTCTAAGAGAAGGTCACATGGATGATGATGTGGAGAAGGTGGATAGATATATTAGTGGGTTAAGGTTTAACCTTCAAGATGAGTTAAGTTTGGAAAATACAAGGATTGTAGAGGAATGCTATCAATTGGAAATTAGGGTTGAAGAAAAGCTAAAGGAAAGACAAAAAAATAGGCGCAGAGGCAACAATTCCAGAGGAAGAGGGTCATTTTCTAATCCAAGGTAGTCATATGAGAGCCAAGAAGATATAAGAAAAGTCCAAGACCAAGTTGCAGATGCAAGAGGTGGATTTAGAGGAGGTAGATCAGGCTTTAGAGGCAGATTTGAAGGTCAAGGAAGATGATTTAGTGGGTTCACAAGAAGGTGTTACCAATGCAATGAGAATTAGGCCACTAATTTAGCTGGTGGAGAAAGGAGAAATCAAATTGTTCAAGGAGATTATTGTGAGAGTGTGAGCTCAACATCATCGCATGCTACTCTAGAAGTTGGTGAATCACTCATGGTAAGGAGAACCCTCATCAAAGTTCCAGTGGAAAAGGAGCCACCATAAAGGAATACTCTCTTCAGGACCACTTGTAAGTTCTTGGGTAAGGTTTGTAAAGTTGTAATTGATTTAGGTAGTACAGATAATATGGTTTTAGTTGAGATGGTTAAAAAGCTTAAGTTTCCAAGAATACCACAACTACCCCTTACAAAGTCTCTTGCTAAAATGAGGGTCAATATGTTTTGGTGAATGAACAAAGTTGGGTGGAATTTAATATAGGAGGGTATAAGGGAAAAAATTTATGTGACATAATACCCATGGATGTATGCCATTTTATTCTAGGGAGGCCTTGGCAATTTGATAGGCATGCTATGTATGATGGAAGAAGGAATACTTATGATATATAAAAAGATGGGGTTTCCTGTACCTTGACACCATTGAAAGAGGAGGATAACAGACAAACCATGGGATCTAATGTGATTATGGTAGGTAGGAAGGAGTTCATAAAGGTAGAAGAAGAGGAGGACATGGACCTTGTAGCCACTCCTAAACCTAGAGACATTATGATAGTAGACATGAAGAATGACTTGATTTTGGGGATTCAAGATTGGCTTAAGAAGTATGTTGCTATGATGATAGGAGGAGTGCTCCATTCATTTCTTTCAAAAGGGGATGTTGGTCATTCTATTTCTTTCATAGTAGAGGTTAATATACCTGATCAAGCAATAGTTACAGGGACACAACAATAGATGGAAGAGATGGGATGCAAGGGTGAAGAGGTCAAGGATAAATTGCAAAGGAATATGGACAAAACCAAGCACACACCTAAAGTGAAGAAGAATTAATTTCCTTACAAGGAAGGATGAGATGTGGTTGTAGGTGATGATGCAAGTTCAACAACAGTCTCAGATGAGGGAGGATTCAATGAACATCCATCCAATAGGTCTTTGAAGTTGGAATATGCCCTAGGTGCTAAGCAACTCAAAAAGAAAAAGGAAAATTCCTATTTCCAATATTTGGTCCATTGGAAGGGTTTAACAAATGAGGATGTCACTTGGGAGTCAGAAAATGACTTGACCAAGTCTGAATCGACTATTGTAGAACTATCCTCAATGGGACTTGAGTTCATTTTTTCTGGGGAGCATGGTGTAGGGCACCTAGGTCTTCATGATGTAAAAGGGTTCAAAGGTTAGTTTTTGTTTGTTGTCAGTCATATTTTTTTTTAATATGGTCTTTAAGACTATTTCTTATTTTTGTAAGTGGTTTGGAGTCATTCTGGAGTCAATTTGGTAAAATTTGTAAAAGTTGCAAAAAGTTGTAAAAGCAACTTTTGTATTTTTGCAATTTTGGGGAAGTTCAACTTTTGGGTCTTGATTTTTGGTGGGAAAATGGTTGATTTTGTTTGGTAATGTTTTAAAAATCATGTGTTAATGTTGAGACAAGGTGCTAATGGTGTAGATTTGAATTATGAATAATAAGACTCTATTTTTCTATTTTTTGAAGCCTAATTTGCTACTACACGAACTTGTACGGCCCTATACGACCTAGGAGTGAACAAAATTTGATTGGAATTAATTGTGGATTGAATCCTTGTTATTTTTACTTTTGTTTCATTTGAATTCATTAAGTTTGAGCATCAAGTTAGAGAAGATTTACTGAAAGTTGCTTGAAACCCTACCTAGGGTGTGTATTGATAGAAAATAATGGATTTCCTCCCATTTTACCAATGAATAGGACTCAAACTCAATGGAATGGATATATACATGTAGTGTTTTGTGTTCCCAATGTTTTATGAGTAGGGGATGAAGATTGGTGAAGGTTTGGTGATGCCCTAGTTCATTTAACTTCATGTATTAGCATAAAAGTGCATAGGAGTTAGGGTTTCAAGTAGAACTATTTTTCAGTGGTTGGAATTTCTTGGAGTGGTGTTGATAGGTGTCATAAAACATTTATGAGCAATTTTCATGAAGAATTTAAGCCTAGAGTGTGAAAACCTTATAGTGACCTAGTTTAACAAGCCTAATTAGGCCTTTTGGCAAGCGAGACAATGAATTTTAGAGCATTGTGTTACAAAACAAACATGCCTAAGTTTTGGATATGTTTAGGAAATCTAAAAAGGTTACTCAAAATAGTTTTTAGATTGTGGGTTTGAGGTATACCTTGCAAGTTATGCCATAAAAAGACAATTTTCTATCCTACAAGGCCTAGTGGCAGTTTGTGAAGAAAGTCACCTTAATTGATGTGTAAAGACTTTCGTTGGTAGTTTTCTGAGTGAGTTTGACCTTTGATACCCTTGCTCTACATCAAGGCCTTGAAACATTATCATCAAAAAAATCCCTCATATCTCAAGATCTATTAACAGATCCTCCATCTTTAGCTTCCACATCTCAAAATTATTTCCAAAAAATTTCTCCACCTCTATTTTCCTTGATGAACTTACTATCTAAAAATTCCTGCAATAAGATCACAAAGTGTCTTTTGCACAAGCTCCCACTCAAATCTAGATTTGTTCTAAAAACCCAACAACCCACAATTGAAACCAAAGGTGATCAAGCTATGATACCACTTGTAAGGAAGCTAAGGTAGCAAAACAACTTTGCATACTAATCTTGAGAGGAGGATAATGGAAATTTGTTATAAATCTTTAGCAGTTATAGAAACTTAAAAAAAAAATAAACATAAATATCATGCATACCATGGCACAATGATTTACATGGGGAAAACACTTTTAGGAGAAAAAATGCACACTCCAAAAGTTTCCCAATATATTATTTAGTAAATCACGAAGATTACAATATACTTGCAGAGCAGGCTTCTCATAGGAGTATCACCACTCAGAGATCAAGAGATAATACAACCGCTATCAGACTCTCAAAAATCATCACAATCTCTACTATAGTTGTAATTCAATACCCTCATAAAATAGAGTTACATTCTAGGGAAAGACAAGCCAACAAAATATCATCCATTAGATATAAAACCTAATAATGGGTATGTGCAGGATCATGATGGAAAAAACAGGCCCTTAAGTAGTGAAAAATTTAGAAAAATTAGAGTTAGGCAACTTGATGTAAAAATTTGAATAAGTTATCTATATTATTTCAAAAATATGTAAGAATAGAATCTGTAGAAAATTGAATATAGTTTCTCAACTACTAGGTTTGTTTTTTTTTAAAATCTATTTGGTGAAAATTTGAAATTTCAATGCAGTAGTACTTAAATTTCAGGGAAAAAATAAGTAGGTGTTTGTCTAACCACCCTAACCACATTAAAATGATAATATTTTTTGTAAGATTTTAGACTTAAGTAGATGACTCATGTTCGGCTGTGATGCATATTTTTTGTAATTTTTTTCCAAGTAAATATTTAATTATGAATTTTTTATTACAACTTTCAAAAAATATAAAAACTCATACATCTAAACACCTTAACTTGGTCAAAACTTCATGAAATTCATTTTTTCTTTTTTTAATCCTATAGTATGTGAAGCATAGAATGTGACATATTTTGGATTGAAAAAATGTGATACCATTTAAAAGCTATAGATGTTTTTGAATCAGCCTATCAATCAAGACTTTAGTCGTAATTCAAATAGAAAATGAATAATAATTATTTATTAAATTCAAAGTAAAGCATAATTTATATTGGTGGAATGCTGAGAATCTCCTTAAAAAACCCTTTTCATTTCATCAATTTTTGGTTAAAAAAATGTTGGCAACCACATACCCTACAAATACCCATCATATTGCCACTTTTTGGTCCATCATGATCCTGCACATACCCTAATGAATAGTCCAAATTTACAATATATCCTTTATTTAATGCATGTTGGCCATTCGAGAAGTTTCTTGAAAAATTTAACGCACTCACATTTCACTCTGTGCTTCCATTGTATATACCTATCGGTGTAACTAGGAAACATATATATATATATATATATACATCCTATCAACAATAAACCACATATAATTGAATGGTTGAGACACATTTTCCCAATAATTAGCCCTATGGGAGAGTAAGAGGACAACATGTGTGTTCAATGCTAGGTGGTAGAATGTGTCTACATCACATAGGTTATATGCATCATAGTTCCTATTATCAAAGCAAAACTCTTTTGTGCAATATGCGATGGAAACCATGGTGGGTCCTCTATTTCAAAGCATGATGGTGCAATAGGAGGATGTGTATCACCATCCTATTATATCGCATTGCTATAATACATTACAAATATGACCCACAAAAGAATGAAGGAAAGTGCAAGGTGTGATGAAGGTTCCAGATTAATACATATTGCAAGATCTTCATTCACCACAAGGATTCAATGCATCACGGTTTTCATTTCTCAATGGAAAGGGTAACATGTAATATGCATTGGAAATTCAAGATTTCATGTGGCTTGATTTCATTATAGTGCATGACTCTAGTGCATTGTAGATTTATATGAGGAAGTAGTATAGAAAATTGTGATCTATGATCAGAACCAAAGGGAAAAGGTATATGAAGAGGGAATATTCCTTACCAAGTGTCGGAATTCTATTTCATTGTAGGGCCTCTTTGCATCATATTTTCAATGCATAATGCATAAATATAGGTTGTGATGTACAATATAATATGAAGGAATGGATGTGCAACATTGCACCATTTTATTGCATCGCAAGGGTGCAAGCCATCACATTTTCAAGATAACGACTTCAAAAGAGAAGCAATATGTATTGTATGCATGCGATGGTTGTTGATCTCATATCCTGTGGGGATTAACAACCATGTTTTAAACTCACATTAGGGCTCAATCTCAGCCATCCATTTTTTATCCAATGGATTGTTTTTAAACACTAATGGATAAGCACGTTGTGATTTGTGGGAGGACCTGGAGTAATGGTGCAACTATTTTTCAATAACCAATGGTTATTGAGATCAGTTTTCCTCACTATAGGGCTTATTTTTTAGTGTCTACCATGCCATATTAAATACTAAAGTGACACCCATGCCTCTTTATGTCTAGAAGGTAATTTTCTTCTTTTGTAGATTGGAATTCATGAATTTTTTTGTGAGAGTCATATACTCTTCACTTACAGAGCATGCAATGTAGAGTATGGTGTGCAGGTCTTGGCACATTCAAGACTCATCCTTCAACATGGTTTTTATGATCTAGTTGCTTCAAATATCATGGGGATGGGTTTATGCTAGTTTCCTAACCCTGGGCAATGTTAGCATTTGGGCTAGGGTCAACTAAGTTATTCTTGAACTATAGAGGCAACACTTTTCTTCTCTTATATGTTCTTCCTTGGATTTTCCCTAGCAAACATATGCTATTTTTTACATTTTGTAATTGTAAAATCAACTTTCAATCCTTTGTGTTAATACAATCACTATCTTACCTCTTCTCAATGCTTGCATCTTCTATAAAATCTGATACCTTAGGCATGCATGAGTTTTCAACAAATTTACAAGTTACATGAGTGTGCTAATCTATTGTGAGTGTTAATTGTGATTAATCTGCACCCCTTTTAGGATCTTTTAGACCCTATCATATTTAATGAACAAGATAACTTAGAGCACGGGGGTGAATTAGTTATAGCAATTTAAAACATTAAAACCTCAAAAATAATTAGATCCACATTCATTCATTAAACCATTATTATATTAAAATAATTAATCATGCAATGCAGATAATAGAAACTAAAATAACAACACCATACACAAGACAACATCGTATTTATGTGGAAAACCCAATGAGGGGAAAACCATGGTGAGGATTAGCTCACACTATAAGTAATTTCAAAATTGGTACATGAGCTCACTACCATAATAGGATGTACACTATCCAAAAAGGCACACACCCAGGGTTCACAGCCATAGAAAGAAATACAAGAAGATAGAAGAGAAATGTTACATAGAGAAAAACTTCTCAATGCAACAAGGAATCCACCAAAATTGCTCCAACATTTTCACAACCTCACATGAAAGAGTTTTGACACCTTCAGCTCACTGCCTTTAGGAATCCAATACTTGAAATTCATAATGCTCTTCTCAAATTTGCATCACACACATCACTCCCATTGATCTCACATCCATCTTGCTTCTCTCTAAAATATTAAAACAAAATTACTCTTAGTTATATCAACCTTAATCTAAAAATTCATCTTCAAGGTTGACAACTATTTGTTACACTTACAAATTCAAATTAGGTCAACACCTAAACATTCTTGTGGTGGATAGGAATGAAGGAGACCCAATATAAATCATTAGTTAGGACCAAAATTAATCTAAACACACCTCAACATGCTTTCACAATCCTCACATGTAGTGCTAACATAAGGTCGATCAATGCTCGTGCTAAACACCATAAACATTAAGTACATGCTTCCTCAAATCAATTCAAAAATTCTAGAAAATAAAATTTACTTGAACACAATCTATAATAAACTTTGAACCACTTGAGATCCATCAAACACTTCATCTAAATTCACATCATACAAATAGTTCAATCCAAAACATCTAGTAGACCTTATTCGCACACTGAAGCATGAAACAAACACTATATTATACCAAATCAAGTGAAACCTTGAAATATGAAAGATAATAATAGTATAAGAAACTTCCCAAATCCGTACAACCTGAAGCCAAAATATGGATAAATTGCTAGAGCAGATATAATTCTCCCAAGCGACAAAAAAAAATCACTAAAAAACTAGTTCACATATTGGTGAAAATATCTCACACTACATAGCAATCTAGAAACCAAAATTCAAAATATAGCAACCTCTAACAATCTTGAAAAACATATCAAATCCACGCAGGAAAAGAATAAAAATAGAAGAAATGTGGAGCACATCCTAGAGCATGTTTGAATTCTTGCACAACACTATTTTCTCTTTTTATCAAGTTTTTTGAAAAATACTTGGAAGCCAAGTACCAAAGACATCATCTTAGCACATTAGACTATTCCAACACATCTCTAGACACTACAATATAAAGATAGATCCATGTACTCACAACACTTACTCAATATCTCAACTACACATGCATAACATGTAACAACCTATTTTTCTCTTTTTCACAATTTTCTAAATATCCTTGACATATTTTTGACATAAATGACAACACTATCCTATAGACATCTAGTTGACATCAATGACAACACCTTCAAACTTGCAAAAATCTCCCTCTTTGTCATTTATGGAAACAAAAGATGTGAAAAACCATAAAGACAACACAATATCTTTGAACATTCTTTCTTTCAATTTTCTTTCTTATCTCCCCCTTTGAAAATAATGATTAGACAACATACACAACTTTATCCCCTTGATAGCTTGCACTTTTTCACATGATTCTTTCTCCCACTTTGACATCAATGGAAAATGATAAAATGCGTTTTATTTTTCTCCCCATTTTACATTAAACCAAGATACTTTCTCTAAATACTTTCCCTTAGGAGTACACCCAACCTAATCAGCAACTCAATGAAAACACATGACACTACCTACTCCCCCTAAGAGATATCCACCAACATCAGTCCAGAAAATAAATAGATC